>OX419716.1:23193885-24443885 GCA_948474765.1 Patella depressa
GACACAGATGGGCACGACAAAATCGTGGCCAAAAGTCGTGCAAGTGTCAGCCTGGCTTTAGTTACCTAAACAACCCGTCCTGGACATACCATAATATAGAGTGGTTCAGGCTAAAAATGTTTTATAACAAACAGACACTATTTCGGGACTGTAAAGACATTATATGATAAGACTTACTATAAAAACTTCATTGATCAACAATGGAAGTCTGGCTACTTCTGAATTTTGAGGATATATAATCATTTGGACATATATTATAAATGGCTCAAAATCTTCCCGGCTTCCATAATCAAAGGAGTTATCTCTTAGTGAGAATAAGAGCTATGTCCCTTGGTTGTACTAAAAAAAATATGCTCCAAGCTACGCACGTCCCGGAAACGAAATAACTTGATCGCAGTCGGAAAATATCGTTTATTTCCATACTGCAAAGTAACCGAATACACTCTATGAGACGATTGGATTTGACATATGTACGCATGCGCGAACGCTTCGTTGTTTTAACAGTAAACCCGCGCCTTCAAATGTCTTTATATTAACCGTGTTTATAATGCTACAGTAGAAATTAAAATACATGTTAAGCTGGAGATGAAAAGATCGGCATTTGACATGAATTATTTCAAGATTAGCCTCATACATATATTAAAATGAACAGTGCGTTTACTTATTTATACCCAGACACTGGCCTATTTATAACGGCATGTTATACAGAGGGAGAGAGAGGGGTCTATAAATCTAATAATGTAACACTTTAATGTTAATCTCAAAGATAACTAAATATTATATTGTGCAGTACGATGTTTGTTATGAAAAATAAATTGCCGGGTAAAGTACGAGGAAAATATAATGACATGTAATACGGGGAGTGAGAGAGAGGGATAAACACCCCAATAAAACTATTAGTTAAGACTTTATTTTTTGTCCCTCAGATAAATAAATATTTTGTACTGCATGATGTTTGTTATGAAAAAAAAACACATTGCTGGGTAAGTGGCGTATGCGCCGAGCCAGTGATTATTGCGTATGTACCGAATTTAGAGCCAAATTTGTAGTTTCGTCTGTAGGCCTATAGAGGGTGGTATTTTTCGCCGACTTCAAGGTTTCCTAAACATGTGGACACCGACGCGCTCACATGATATTCTTTGAACTGTAGATTTTGATGGAGTGTAATTATATTTTTTTTTTCCGCGAGAGCCAAACATGCGGTTATAACCACTGCTACGTTACCATTGGAAACGTTTAGATTTTTAAGTTTCATGACCAAATTATGGCATTCTGCTGTGTATCTTTGATTTTTGACATCATACTAAATTCCTTCGTTCATCTAAAAAGGTTTGGACTTGCAACCATTCTTTTTACCTGCCAATTGATTTTTATTTTCATTATTAGCCTTCATGTGAATCATTTCTTTTTTAGTCTTCGGAAGTTGATTTTTTTTTAAAACTTGGTGATTGTGCTTTTATGACAATCGCCGCAAATACTTTTCTTTCTATCTAAATCAGTTAAGGTCGCATCGGCAGATGTCCGAGTCTCTCTGTTTATTAAATTAATTTCACTTGTGTCTGCCGATGGAGTAACGTAAACTATCACGGAAAAAATGGGGTGTCAAGAAAATCATCGTATGATTTCATAACTTTTAGTGGACTTAACCTTACTTTTACTCACCTTCCTAGTCTTTGTCGTCAGTCTGACCAGTCTATTTTGAATGTATTTGTCACCAAAAGTCACACAGTCGTCATGTAAAGCAGTCATGATAGACCGATGCTCCGAAGTTGTCGGGAATTTATTAACATTTGTCTAGCATAAAGCCTATTTGTGATTTTTGTCATAGGTAGTTTGTTACAGTTCCCAAATCATATAGGGGTAATTGTCCAATCCAATGCTGGATAGCAAATCATCCGTGGACGATATCTTGCAGGGCTCAGTCTCAAATCTAGAAAAAAATAAGTCCGTCGATCAAAGTCTATGGCTACAGGATGGTTAGATAATATACTATGATTATAAAAATAATTTACCATGTTACCGAAAAGGGTCTGGAAAATAAAGACTACAAATAAAAAGTTTGTTTCGGTTATTTTCCGGTCTCAAATAGTTCTGCGTATTTAGAGCTAACAAATATTTATTTCCTAACCACAATAGTCGCCAGCGTAAACCAAGAATGTAGCCACTTAATAAAAGTAAATCTCGAAAGGTTGTAGTGAATTTATCTGGGCGCTTTCACCTACTTGAAAGTTAGAAATGAAACGAAGCTATTATAGCTAGCTCTGTATTTAAATCACCAAAATCGCCAAAATCAAAAATCAAATCAAGGAGTGAAATCGAAATTTTTGCTCACGTTCGCTATTAAATAAACACGTAAGTCGAAGCCCGTAATGAGTGTATTTTTTACTCCGCGTTATATACCAATACAGGTTTGTAAAAATACCTCATGTGACGTATATTTGCTGCGACTTCCTAAACCACGTGCGCGGCGCTAACTTCTGCTCACTTCAGAAGATTTCTCGACGGAGCAATCACACAGATAAGCGGTTCAGTTTTTATAAGGACAAATACTGTGTCTCTGAACCACTCTACATAATATATAGTTTACCAATGTTACATAACTCAATAGATTTTGGCTCACTATTTACCTTCACAGGGTGACCGGATAAAAACTAAATTCACGCGTGTCTCCGCTATCTAGGGCTACATTTTTTCGTAGCACATGGTATGGCGTATGCCCGTCTTCATTAGACTAGTAAGAGTAGACTAGTAGTACGCGAAACCCCATTTAACGAGGTTACAAACATCAGAAAATGAATTTGGATTAGTACTGGGCGGACGGATAAAGACGAAAACCATGCTACTACAAGCTAAACCGAATGGAAATGAACAGTAATAAAACCACCCTTTTCTTTTTCTTCCAACAGTGTTTCAGATATAAGAGGATATAATTAGCCGTTGTTTAAAAATACAAATTGAATTTGAGCTGTTTTTCACGCGAAACTTTATAGGCGAATCTATTACAATTGTAGATCAGAATGTGAATCTAATAAAATTTAAAGTAAAAATCTATAGTTTCTTATTATCTAATATGATACATAACGCATGGTTATGATTTCTCTTCGGCGATTTTTTTTTAGTAAATATAAAATGCTAAAAGCGATATCCTTCTATCTAATATTGTTATCGTATAGATATTTCTGAAGCAAGAAACTGAAACATGTTATAGAGAAAGCGTAATTTCCATTGAACTCTGTAGTTAAGCGGTTTATATGTCTGTTACTTTAGGCCATACCATTATCTACAGAGAAATCAACTTAAGGGGAAGACACTGGATGAAAATTTGTTGAATTTCTAGTAACCACTATATGTAGACTATTTGATAAGGCCATTTACAGATATTCGCTATTTACGATTATGTTCGTAGTTCGTTCTCCACCTTTCGAATTATTACTGCCGAGTGCCGAGGGATCGATTACATGTACTTTGTTGACGTAACTATTCCTTTTTCGGGTCACGAATAGTGGTAAAAAGCAAGGATATCGCCACACCAGGGCGAATTATCTTTTAATTATTTTCATCTATATTAAATGATACATTATCATATTTCTAGCTCCGCTTTAAGCAATACCTCATTTCTTTGTGGCATTTGTACACCTACTTTCTCCAGTTTATTAATAAATGAGAGTATGCTTATATTTTATCTTAATTATACGTGAGCATGTGAATCATGTGGATATTATGAAAGTAAAGTTATGAGCAATAATTACGCAATGGTTGCTTTGACAACGCAATGGCGGCTCTGAAATCTAAACTTTTGATTTTCATAAGGAAAAGCACTATAAACCCATTTCGCACTGCTTTCTAAGTACGATATAATATAGCTCTCATCGAAAGGTGTTCAATTATTTAAGCTTTACGCTAGTTTGATTCTTTTAACCTACTCGAAACAATCAAGAAGATGCGTTGACAACAAATAGACGTTTTACTTTAACAATGAACGCAAGAGAAAGAAAATGAAGCATTTTATTTCCGTAGTCTGGTATTTTATGTAAGAAACATCCTAGAATAAGAATAGACCAAGTCATCATATTTCATACCGTGAAATGAATCGATGTTAAAGCAGATGTAATGATGGTTAAAGACGGGAATGACAAACCATCATGTAAACTAATTAACGTAAATACATGTAATGATGTGGTTAAAACATGTTTCACTGTCTGTAAAATAATTAACGTGGCATCGTTATTATACATACTGTGAAGTCCGTGTGTATAACGTTTGGGCGTTATATCAATGTATAACGTTACATGTGTCAAACATATACTGAATTATTGAAGTTTTCATTGACCATATCTCTCTAATACTAGGGTCACGCCGCATTTCAATTTCGGGCTAAACGTAGTAAGGGGACATCATTGTAATAAGACACCCGAGTTATGAGGAGTTTCTTAATATCGGTGATAGGTTCATCTGTAGTAGAATCATAGAGCACTGAAATCATTTAGTCCAAGTAGTGAATAAATGGTAAGTTGTATAGAGATTGAACTCAGCGCGTCATTCGCTATTCGGTTAGTTTGTTCCATAGTATATATTTCTGGACTTTACGGACGCCAGAAAAAAAATATAGGTTATAGTTTTGAACATGTATAGTTTTAACGTCCAATCGACACAAACTTAGGACTAACATAATATGGGGTATTTAGCTGTGGGAGGAAACCAGAGGACCCGGAGAAAACCCAAGGGGTTGGACAGGCGACCCAACTCCTTGTCACGTACAACTGGGGATTCAAACAAGTTTGAATTGAAATTGATGGGAAACATCCAACATACCAGGAAATATATGTTGTCTACAACAATATCTTCAGTGATACTTTGAGGGAAGTTTTTGGACATATCAACGTAGCTGCCATTATGTAGTATTCTTACATAACCATGAGTAGACGAGAACCCGCGTTACCGGGCAACGTGAGGGTAATGTCCCCTCTAAATGCATCTTCTGTATTATTTGACTTCTGAAACGTTTAATTTATTGTGTGCTTTAAGCCATTTACAATCCTACTTGTTTTGTCGAAGATATCACGCGCGTGGAGGCGGACGCCAAATAATGATGAAGACGGTAGTTCACTAGCAAATTACACACTAATTAAGCCAATGTTTAACAAGTATTTGTGCCTAATATCTTTCATGGATCGCCATCAAACAATTCAGTATTTTGCCAGAATTATCGTAGAAATGAAAAAAAATGGTTAATTTGTTGGCATTAAGTTTGTGAAGGCCCATATCAAGTATTATTTTATCAGTGAGACATTGGTATGTTGCATATTTTATTGGAATTTCCAAATATTTCTTGTAACATAATATATCAAATCATGACTCGTGCTGACATTTACACAATGTTTTTTTTTTGGTTTTATATTCTTGATTGTTTTCAAATTTGAGTGAAATCTATGTTACTACAAACCCGGGACTTTACAGCGCAGTGGACGCTTACGGCTAGCACCCGAATACATTCACTTAATTTGAATTATTCGTTGGTTTGTGATTTTAGCGCATTGTGTCATGTCCGTAATTTTCTTTATGTGTAAATTATGTGTGGTGCAGTTAGAACACATCGAACACCTCACAACGCAGCCATTCTTCTGGACATCCTCCACAGCGTTGATTACTACGATAATCTTTAACTACAACCCAAGGTGCCAACTTCCATATAAGACTAATAAATATCAACAAGTGCTTTCCGTTTTCGCAAGATCAGACATAGTATTTGAAAATGTCGGGCAATCAACGTAGTCATATTATTATTTTCCTTTTATAAAATCGGATCTATGGGGCGCCGCATTAGGTTTACAACGGGACTGTATTGGTAAAATGGCGCATGCTGTGAAGAGTTCATTTTTATCGTTGGATTTGCTATCTTGACTATATACTTGCGTCATGTGCTGGACCTATATGATCTAGTTTTGAACCTGAAATTGAAGGTACTATGACATCCCTTGTTGCTAAATAGCAGTCCATAAACAATTTTTTAAAGATTATTTTGCTTTCGAAACTCTAATTGAATTGACTGTTTCGAATTAATCGTTTACTTGCCTATACATGTTACATAGTACTTAAACTTTTTTCCTGACGGTCTTGAAAGACATAGACCTACCTCGACTAGATCATTGGTCATAGATGCTTTCGTAAAACAAGGAACATCGTCTTGTTGTTCGGATTTAAGAGAATATTTACATGTTGGGTGCACGTAAACGAACCATTGACAGGTGGAATTCGAACACACTGCATAGCGTATGCTCGGTTGATTCTCTAAAATAGGATGTTAAACCCGGATTCATTTCATATTGCTTCATAAGCTGCGTTCATACTGCATGCGCATTCACTGCGAATTCCGGAAACCAGCCTCCGGAATTTGGATGGGTTTTTCCCGGATTAAAAGCGGTGCGTCACACCACAGTTTATGCGGATTGAATTCAGAACGAAAAAGCGCCACGCTGAATGCGCAGTGTAGGTCATTCATATCTAAGATGGATGCGCCATGCATTCGTATTGGTGGTCTTGTATTACTATTTAATTTCCTGAGGCAAGCAACGCTACATCTGCGACGTCGGGTCTGATAGCTTACCACGCAGTGCCGGGCACGATTTCGTCGGCACTAAAATCAAGTGCGAATGAGGATGAGTACGCTTTTTATAGTGTTGGCTATACATTAACACATATATGTACATATATTCCGCGAAGATACATTTCATAATTGAAATGTAGTGAAATGGGGTTAAACTTCCTCCTACTGTTCTGGTCCGACTGGGCTTATAAAGACGAGCATAGACCAGCGGCGATACGGACTACGCTTTTATCGAATTCCCAACTATCAATCAATGTATACATTGGAACTCTGTATGTCGTCCCATCCGAACGACTAGACAGCTGTCCTGTGATCAGAAGACACTTATATTTGGATTTTTATGTGTCCACATCGAAATGTGGTCTTATATTGTCGTCGCCCCCGTCCGATACGCTAGAGGCGAATGTTAATATCTGACTGATATTAAATTTATGCACAGTATTTCATGTGATGGATGAAGAAGCCAAATGATTTTGAAAGATTTACGATAATTACTGCCAGAGTTATGGCCCGTGATATTTATGCACAGTGCTTAAGGTGATGGATGACGAAGTCAATTGATTTTGAAAGATTTACGATAATCAAATGTTAGTATATGGCATTACTGACAAAAGGAAAAGTATGCCACAACCCTTGTTGACTGCTCGGGGGATTCACTTGCTGAGGGCGTATAGGACGTACCTGACAACCTATCTTTTAGCTAATTTGTTGAGACCAGCCATTGAAAACAAGATACAATTTAAGACTCTGGAAGCCAGCGCCTCACCACAAGCGACTGGGTGTAACACTTTGTAAACTGGCAACGATTACAGGACTCTGGGGCAGAAATTTGGACTTGGACGGTCAACAGTTTGATCCGAATCAAGCGTGTCACACTCAAATCTTGACTGCGAATAACCCGATTCGGAATAATTGTTCCCGGTTGAATTCGGAAAAATATACGGATTCCTTAATTCAGATTCAGTTCGGTTTTATCGAATTGAGTGTGACGCCAGAGTTCGGAATAATCCTTTTTTTAAAATTCAATTCAGATTAAACCCCTAGTGTGAACGCAGCTATAGAATGTTGAATGCGAAAACTATAAATCCACCTAATTAGTGTTTATTTATAATCTGTGTGCAAACGGATTCTTTTGAAAATTTATCCTTGGATGTATGATATCGACCGATGGTCATGGCAATATGGTGCACTAAAATGTAAATGTTGTATACTTAAGGAAATGCCAAATATTATTACTAATGCAAATTGCAAAATATAGTGTGTCACCTCTACGATCTGCCCTACCCATCTTAGCTTCCTTTATTAAAGAGATTTCCGGTAGCCTGTTCATTTCTACTGATTAAATCCTTGCCACCAGTACTAAAGTCCCTCGCATAATAACGGCGGGTCATGAACCTTTCCACGCCCCAACCAGAAAAATAAATACGGCTTATTTTTACTCCGTGACTTCCCTCTAATTCATTCAATAGATCAGCCATAAAAGCCGACAATAAAACTATGCGCCTGTTTGATGAAGAGGTGAAAATCGATTGTTAAAACACGAGATATTTAGCTCAAGATTCGATAGCAAAAATCACCACTGATGAAATGTACACACAAGCCATTTGGAATCGACAGATAAAATAGTGGTAATTTTTTCTGCAGCCCATCAGAAGACGAGCTGGCTGTCAGTGAGAGTGATTTAATTATATGAAGGATATTGATGTTACAATACCCCTGAGATGTTTCAAATAATGATTCTCACTCTTCGTGAAGTCCTGGGGCCAGTAAAATCAAATATCACGACCCGATATTCTCTCTTTTACAATCTCTACACGCTCAAATCTCAAATGACCGAAACCTATAGAGCCGATATCAAAACTTGAGACGAAACAAGAACCAACATTTGTCAAAATTCATTTACGATGAAAGAAATACAGCTGAAGATCCTTTGCGATTCCTGGAGGAAATCCGAAAATCTTCATCGATTTTTTCATCTAATTAAACTTGAAGATGATAAAGAATTAGGTATGAATGTAGAATACATATTCTGTAGTTTAAGAAACCACAGGGGTCATATGCTATTTCAAATGGAAAATCACTTAACGACTTCCAAATGAAAAAGAATAAATCGTCGCTTTGCTGGCGAACTGGCGAATCTGAAATATTTAAGTATTGAGAATTTTGCGTTTGAAATTTGCGCTCTGTTGTTATCTCTGTAGCCATCAAATATTAACATTTATTTATGATTTAATATTTCATACATATACATCAGGAAACATGACGCCATTTACATATAACGTTATTATTGATTGTAGCACAAATTAGAAATTTCCTCGATTCTGATTGGTCGAAAAGTGTGGTCGAATGGACAATAAACCCCCTCTGAATTATCAAGGCGAATTACTGCGTATAAATATTCCAGTGTACTTTTTTTCATTTTTGTGCTCCATGATCTTCCACAACTCAAATCTTTATTGGCAAATATCTTCAAGAAATTCTGCACATATGACTATCACACCATTTTCAAACATCATCTTTTATGAAAACACATTTCTGAAATACATAAAACAGTAGAAAATCAGTCCATATATTAATTAAAACCATTTTCAGGTATCTAAATATATTCGTAACTAGGCTGTCACAGTATGGACAAATTTATTTTCTTTTTTGGTAGGATATAGCTTCACTCACCAATCAATTTTTACTTAATCAGGTGGATTTTTTATTAAATCACGGTTTGATCAAAGTCTGGCTAATATGATCTACCTAATAATAAGCCATTAGTCACAAGAAACCGCTTAAAAATACAATGAGGGGGTCGAAAATAGCAGCTGAATATCTAAACATGCCAAAATTGACATTTGTTGACAACACGTCAGAATAGTATACATAGCAACCACTTGAAATCTTAGGCTTGCTACCACTGTCATAGTTTTATACAGTACTTTTGCAGATGTAAGTACGAAATGCAATTGTTTGAACACGAACAAGCTGCTGGGTTGTGATAAAAGTCTGCAAATAAAATAACAAAGACTGAAAACTTACATGAAACTCACGAAGCGAAGAAACCTTTGTTGCCAAGAGTTACCCCTCTTTAAGTCTCGGATAGCAGGCCGGAATTATTTCTATCACGCTAACACCCGTCTCTTAAAATGACACAGTAAGACTTATTTCCCGTTCTTTTAAAAAAATCTTCAAACGTTAAAAAAAAATTATATCGATATCCGAATAGCATTTTCTTTCATAATTCATTTACTAGACACTCGAGAATCCAGATTTTTAAATTTGAAGGAAAGCCAGGACGGCCTAAATCTGTGTTGAGAATATTTTGAAAAATGAACGCAAGCACGTGGGCAAATAACGGCTTTTTGAAATAGGTGTAAAAATGTTTCCTAAATAGTTCCTAAGAAAATCCCTAAATATTTGAGCTACAATATCGATAAACACGTTCCTGTTACGTATTTATCGGGGGTTTATTGTCCATTTAACCATGCTTGAATTATCCATTAGAACAACTCGACGCTATCGCGTCTCGTGTTCTAATGATTCAAGCATGGTTAAATGGACAATAAACCCCCTCTAAATACGTAACAGGAAGTGTTTATCTCCTAAATGGACATAGAGATAACGACAGAGCGCAAATTTCAAACGCATAATTCTCAATACTTAAATATTTCAGATTCGTCGGTTCGCCAGACAAGCAACGAAATGGAAAAAAAAGACTTAATAAAGTACTTGTTTTACATAAAAAAAATGAATCATATTAAAAACAAGGTCGTTGTTTTCATTAATCAAGAAGATCAAACAAAATGAAGTATATAATTAAACACTATATATTATATATACTTCTTGAGTGTCATTTACGATTGAGCACATTAAAAAACACAACACAGTTTATATGGAAAACAATCACTGGGATATAAATATAGAACACGACATTTCGACAAGTATTCTCTTATCGTTTTCAAGTACACATTATTGAAAACGATAAGAGAATACTTGTCGAAACGTCGGAATCCAAAATTCGTCTATCATTTTACCTGCAAACGATTACATTACTGTCAATTCGAAGAAAATGCAATTTCCTGGGATTTTCAAACTAATAGAAATATATTATTATGAAAGTTACAATCGCTTAAGATTGGTTTTATTCGTTTCAAGAATAGTTGGCTAAATTTCCCTTTCATTGGGTAGCTCATGCCCTTGTCCGTCTTCTTCAATCACCCAGAAGTTAAACCCCATTTCATTTCAATTTCTCATACGCTTGTTGATCTAACTTTCTCTAGAATGTAATTAAGGAACCCTGTAAAATGTGATCTCACCATCGACAATTTTAAATCAAAATTGATATAAACTGAAAAACCGTCTCATTCGTAAGTTTAAAAAAAAATACAAACATATATATCTTTATAATTTATTTGCCCCCAAGTTAGAATTCGCACCAACCAATGATTGTTCACCGTCTGCGTATTATGAAAGCGGAAGTAACTTATTATAAGAATTAAACGAAAAATAACACCATAACAATTACGAGAACTTCCTACTAATTTCTAAAAGAAACGGAAGAAAACATAACAATCTTTTGTGTATCTGGGGCAGGGTGTTTGCCCAGATATTAAATGACAGAAACTATAGTATTAAAATCAAATGGAAGATGGTCTATCTAAAATAATAATCTGGACCACAGGACATAAAATAGAATATCTGGAGTGGGATATTTGTCCAGGTAATAAATGACATAATAAAACCTAATGGAACTTGATCTATGTCTTAATAATCTATATTAAAGGAATAATGTATTTAAAACCGTAGTTAAACTTGGAGTTAAAAGATCTATAATTATGAATGATAGACCAACTCCCATATCGTGTATGTTTTAGGTCCATCTTTATTTGATTGTAACGTGTGTTGTTGATTAAACCGCGGGACGTAATGGTGGACATATTGCTTACAAATCATGATATTTATTCCCTTGATAATACAACCAATTCAGAAAACTAATGACCAAAAGATGGACTCAGTTGACCATGACTACTTGCTGATTTGATTACCTCGATTGACAGCTGTCATTGTCATCTGGTCAAGATGACCACGAGAGCACGTGAGGCTATGATTAGTAACATAATCGCATTAATCACGAGCTAGTGAAATCTGTGATATTTAAATTAGCAGAGTAATTAAAACACGATGTAATTATCCACCGCCATCTTGTTTATCTGTGTTACCATCAATAAGGGTTAATCTTTCTGCTCCTCCGTCTCCCCGGGGCGGCGGTTGTTATAGTAGAATAAAGTATTGTGTACATGTCAAAATGGGGCGTATCTAATGTGACAGTGACGTCCTAATTAAACAGAATTAGGTGATTAATGAAAATTAGAACTAATGAGTAGGTGTCGACCAAGAAACAGAGTTTTAATCTGTTGGCAAGTGTATTTATCATCCATATATTATCAATAAGTAAAGGGTGTTTAATAGATTGCTAGGATATATCTATGATTAAATAACACACTTTTATGGAACAACAATTACTATGGTTTATTTCACTGCGACGTTTCAACAAGATTTCACAAGTCGTTATCAAGCACTATACAACGTCGCAGTGAAATAAACCATAGTAATTGTTGTTCCACAAAAGTGTGTTATTTGATTATGTTCCAATTACTAAATGCCATTCAAAGAATATATCTATGATTGTTTGAAATCAGTTGGTAGCCGTCGTGCCTCAGTAGTGAAAGCACAATTTCTCTAACCAGCAGGTTTCGGGTATGCTCCCGGTGTTGTCTGCGAAAGTTCCTTGGAAAATATTTTCTTCGTAGAACACTGCATGTCTTATGCGCGGACGTTGAAGAAAAATAGTACGCTAAACCCATTTCATTTTATAGAAACGTTGTTATTTTTTTAATACGTCGATAAAATAATAATCTCGACTTATTTTCCAAAATTTCTCGTGGTTTTTAAACCTCCCACATACATGTGTTAAGTTTATGATATCTTTTTACAGGATACGGAATCGATAATCGATAGAATTATCGACAACTTTTAGAATTTTTATCGTCTTGACACCATTTACGGTTGTTATTGCGTACTTTGATCTAACTTGAGCCAGGCGAAGACATACATTTTGTTCGTAAAGTGAAATTCGAAACAATGGCTTGAGAACTATTCCAGTCTTGTATCCATAGAAATACATGTTTAGTGTCATGTCGTATATAATTATTATATGATTGAGAAATGTTAGCCCGTGGTGAGTGGGAATATAAGATGTTCGGAATCCAATCAGTCGAGAGAACATAAACACCGTTGTTTCTTTTAATCATTGCATTACGTAACTCTCGCTCTCTCGATGCTTCCAACGACACCAACTGTTTATTATTAGTGCAAAACTTTGACCAGGTATTGCATTTTTAATTTATCTATACCATTTTCATAACGTAGGCTTATCATGTTACTTGCAAATTAGGCTGAGATTTGTATTTTAGGGCGAGATTTTTTATTTTAGATAACGGTATTGCGACAAGTCTGATACAGATGTGGCGTGGCAGAAAGGAAGGTATGTCTAGTCGTTTGGATAAGACAGAAAACACTAGTCACATGTTTAGATTGGGTGGTAAAATTTACATCGGAGGATTACTGTTCAGACATAATTCTCCCATTCTCCCTCTTAATAGTAAGTTCAGGGGGACTGCACCACACACAATTTACACAAAAACAAATATATGGACAAGACATCATACTCAGCGACCCCAAACAAACAATTCAAAAAGAGTGAATGGATCCAGGGTTAACGCCCACTCGACAGGAATTAGGCTATTTCCGAAGTAAGATATAGTTCAATTTTATTTGAATAATTCGCTTGCGCGTACCGGTCTTTAACAGTAAGATGAAACCGGAGGACCCGGAGAAAACTCACTAGGCAAGACTGGCAACCTACTCCGTGTCGCGGAGCATCGAAACCACACCACTTGACTCCATGACATATCTCATTTTCTAACGCGCATTCGACCACCCACCACCTGTAACGATTTCGCATCCCTCACTGACAAAGAAGCAGTGGAAACAATTACAACCCAATCTTATTCTCAAGATAGAAATAAAGAAGAAGTCACAGTCGTACGCCTATCCACTGCCCGGCCCCCATAACTACGCTATGGTTATTATAGCCCTATATGTGTCCAAGCAACACTTCACTGCTGGCATTAATATTTACATGTAGGTGGACGAGAAGAGAGATAAAAGTAATCTCCAGGGTGAGGTGGGGTCACTTGTCTATGGGGGCATTTTTCTGTGCCACCACGTATCAATTTGAACGGCCTACTCCGAACGTAGTTTCCTTAAACCTGAAAACACACGTGGTAATTGTATCTAATGTAGTCGATTGTTCTCCATTAGAGTTAATCATCATGGTTTAAGTGCTGTGTTGGTGCTAGTTTGTGATAAATCGGATTAGATAGAGGATGTGATTGTCTGCTTCTATTCAGTTTTATTAACTTCCTTAAAAAGATTGGATTCAGAACACATCAACCGGTGCTCACTGGGAACAAATAAAACGAACTAGAAGAAGATTAATGGATTTTTAGTCTTACGCAGTTCACTAACGGATTGTGTTGTAGTTTTTTTTAGTAGTAAAATGGTTAATGGATGATAGCTATGTTTAAATTCATGACATTCTTTGCACAGTTTGTATATGATCAATGATTATGGCTGGTTGAATAAATCAAAAAACGAATATCGAAGTAAATATCGCATAAAAAAGTCAACGGATAGACTGTTCTCATTATAAAATCCGTAATTCAGAGTACAACCAACAAATAACACGACACAATAATGGCATTGTGGCGACACTAGCAACCAGCTGTATTTAAAATAATCAAATACAAATTATATTAAAACGAACATTCACAATATACAGATAAATCTCCAGTATATTATTTTGAAAAATTTACATTAATTTTCCTGAAAAATCAGAGAGAGAGCGAGAGAGAGAGATGGGGTTTGATGTCCACTCGACACACACTAGGTCAATTCGGGACTAACATATGTTTTTTAATTTTAATTCGATAATTCGCTTGCGCGTAGGGGACTTTAGCAGCTGGAGGAAACCGGAAGATCCGGAGAAAACCCACGAGGTTGGACAGGCGACCATACTCCTTGTCACGTACAACCGGGGATTCGAAAACACGCCAGTTGACACAAGGACAGGCTTTATGATACAGCACGCATGTGCTAACCATTCGGTTATCCAGCCCACCCCTCTGAGAAATCAGTGTTGACGTGTAAACTTGGCTCAATGCACCTACATTTGCACGTAAACTACGGAAGACCATACACAACTATGGAAACACTCTTGCAGCAATATAATAATTCTCCTGTAATTCGTAGTCAAAGAAATAATGTATATCCAATGTGTCAGCGATACATCATTAAATAGAACACAATGCTTTGTGGGAAGCAGTCGCTGGTTTTATTCTATGTGCACAAAATTTTGACAAATATCGTCTTATCATTATCAAGCACAACACAAAAGCTATTTAGTTATGTCGTCTTCATAAGCTCAGTCCGGAGCAGAGCAGTAGGACGTTAAACCCCATTTCATTTCTATTGAGTTATAAAAACCTCAAATAAAATGCGGTTAAAAGGATAAGCATACCCCGCCTCTTACATATCAGAATATTTGACTAAATTCCACCCCCTAATATCAACCTGTTGCTAAGAATTTTTCAATAGTATAACCATGTAAACTACCAGAAGTAAAATACAATCTCCCCGGAGACTTCAAACACGCGTGTGAAAATAGCCAATAACGATTATCCAAATGATCATTCGAAACGTGCACTTAAAATCCTCCACAGTCTGAGATCTATTTATCCAGTTAAAAATAGACGTAAACCTAAAAACCTGTGAGAATTAGTCAAACTTTGTACAAAGTAAGATAACATGCGATAAGCTCACTGCTTTTATCTTTGTAGATAAACACGCATCTTTACAGCGACGGAACTAATTTGACAGAAATTAACAGTGATGGTGAGCTTTAAGGTAAATCTCCACCGGAAAGGAGGGGATATTTACCAATTAGAAGATTTGTTCAAACTTCAAGATTGACTTAGAAACAGATTGAATAGATCATCGTTAAGATGTGAAAAATTCTTAAAATGTTAGCATGTGCACTAAATAAACGAATCTGGATATAACTGACAAATGTTTAATGCATCGCCAGCTTTTAAATGAACCACACTGAGATGAACATTCGTGTTTCGTTATTAATAAAAAATTGAGACCCTGTGCATTGTCCAAGCTAGATGTATGGACACATGTGTAAAATCAGCAATGAGAAGCAAAGATGAGTACCGAAAACTTTTAGATGTTCAGTATTGTGCATTGAATTTCATATTGTGTGTTTGCGATATCACAGGTGGAAGTGGACGTAAAACTAGGGTACAGTGAAATATTATGTTTCGCCATACACTGTGCTTTAAGGGACGTTTTGCTCGGGCAGCGGCGCTACAGCATACTCTTATATCGAATTCCAACTACCAAGGGATCTTTTACGTGTACGACAATGTGTACACGGGACCTCGGCTTTTCGTCCCATCCGAACGACTCGAAGGCAGACTACCCGTCCTGCATCACTGTCAAGGAGAAACCACACTGGAGAATCTGGGGGAGCATTTTCGGCCAATGCATGGGTTGAACACCCGACCTACAGACTAGGGAGCCGGCGTCTTATCCACTGTGATCCCTCGTTGCATTAAAGTAACATGTAACTTAAATATAGGGTATATTCATACTCTTCAGCATGAATGTGTTATTATTATCCAATATGTAGCTTACTAATTATCTGGTGTAATCTTTCTTCGCTCTGTGTTCTGTTGATAGTAATAGATTTTGGGGGTGATTTACGAGTACGGTGCCAGCTTGACACGTGATTGACAATTTAGACATATAAAAGCTATTTAATTATTATTTCCTACTTCTTTTAGACTCAATCAATCCGCAACAACCACGTAGAATACAAGCACCCTAATTAAATACTGATAGCCAGGAAGCAGCATTTATTGTATGACAGTTGCTGGGCAGCTTTAATCCAATGTCCACAACGAAATCTATTTATTCTTGTGATCCCCCATGCTGGTCACACTTATCTTGTATTTCTGTCATACGTACTGGAGAAAGGAATAAACTACCTCGATGATAATTATACATAGTTTCATCTACACTTAGATCTTGATGGTTGATACAGAAAATTAAGGCGTTATATACCCTTTTTCATTTCAATTGATCCACTGTTAAAGGGCCAATCCCGATAACTTTTTGGGGAATAAAACTGTTTAATTTTGTGTTAAAATCCCTTATAACCCATTATCTAAGGTCGACCAACTAACCCGATATTTGTGATATGCTTGTAAATAACTTAAACCTGATAATCTGGAAATGGAGACCGTTGTATTATACAGTGTCTGGATAAAAAAAACTTTTTTCTATAAAAATGATATGTAGGTGAAATTTACCTTTTGTTATCAGTACAGTACATGGCTCATTCACTGTATAGACCTCTCAAGAAACGGGAATCGATTATCAGGTCACCCAATGAAAAAATTGACCCGAAATCTTAAAAGGGTTACGTGTCCTGATAAGCAGTGTTGACGTTGACGTCAAAACGACTCAATATTTTGAGCTGAAACTTCGAGCCAAGGTATATACACCATGCCTCTATATTTTGGTCCATAAATTTCATAAATGCTAGGACTTTAATTTTTGAGACTCCGTTCTTATCGGGATTGTCCCTTTAACATCGAAATCAGTTTATTCTTATAATTACCAATGCCGGTCACATTGTATTTGTGGGACAGGTACTGGTGAAAGTAATATTCGACTTGGTAATTATAACCAAATTTCGATCTTGTTGGTTGGTGCTGAAAGGAAGGGCGTTATATAATCCATTTCATTTCTCTTAGATGCCAAATAACCTAGCGCTGTGGACCAAAACACCAGAAGACAACCGTTAATTTGCACAATCGAGCGCCATGTCACGCAAGCAATAAAACATATGAATGAGTACACCAGTAAGCCGTGCATTGGTGGCTTATAATAAGACGCTGGTTTGCTAACAAGGGGGTTTCGCTTCAGTACCGGTGTTGGCCCCGGAAATTCATCGGGATTTTAGAGGTGATTTTCCCCCGTGTCAGTGGGAGCCTGACATTGACAGTATGCAGACGACAAGGATACAAAAATCCGCGTACAAATTGACATGCAGGTAAAAGAATCCTTTCCAGAAATGGAAATAAAAATAGGTCATAGCACACGCCCGTCTTCATTAACCCGATCGGAACAGAAAAGGAGGACGTTAAGCGACAACTCTCCCAATAAGTAAAAATAATCTCAAGTTTGACACTACCAGTAGAAATGTGAGTACATGGATTTTCTTTCAAAACACCAGAGCATGGGAAATAATACGAATTCATCTCCTGGGGAATAAGTGTTATATCGAAACAAAATGACAAAACAAACATTAAGAAGGAAACGAGTTCAGGACATTTAAAAATCTAAGATTATTAGTAAATATTAAACGTGAAAACTTTTCCTTTGGGGTACAGAGGTGCCAACAACATAAGAAAACACATTCGTCATGTTTGTTAAAGTGTGATATTTCATGCTAAAAAATACTGACTTTAGAGGAAAATCGTCATTAAGCGCAAGGTGTTTAAAAAATGTAACCACGTCATAGTTTTAGATGTGCTTACTTCTGGTTCCAAATGGCGATGTAGGGACTTGAAATTAACGTCAGAGGCGTAATTCCCTATGTTGCAGAGGAAAATATATAATGTATATCTTTATTCAAATAATTATCTTGTGTTTAGTGGGGTGGGGACTGGTGAACCCAGAGACTAACATCCTTGTCATACATAATTATGGAGTGTAAATCACTCATGACAACCATTATAACCTATGGTGCACGCGTTAGATTAAGCACATGGATTTTAAGTGGGTGAACAATGGGGAACCAGGAGATCATACTCATTGTCACGTGGGATGGAGACCTATGGCAACAATTATGATCAAAAGGGTACGCAATTAGACCATGTATGGAATTTTTTATTAGTTGGTGGAAACCAGGGAACCCGGAGACCCTACGCACAGGCACGTTCATGCGTGGGATGCAGGGCTCGGCATTCGCACCAATTATATGCCTCAAACATTCAAGCACCCGCACCCCACCCCCATCACTCACCAAATTGGCCAAACAATGGTCATGCGTTTATTAAGGAATATACACCTGTGCACTTATGATGTCGAATACGGTATATTATATAGATTAAAATATTTAATAAATAGTCGTATTAGAAATATATTGTTCAATATTAAACGATCGAAGTTCATTTCTAAAAGCCACGTTTGTCTCGTTTTCCAATCCATCATTTCCCGAGTATTCCCAAAGGGTAGGATTTTTTTTCAACGGCGGATTTGTTTTGACATTTCTTTAAATGAATGTCTTCGTGTTTCCTTAATTCCACAATATTACACAGACGAACAATGTTTTGTTAGAACACGAGTAAGCTTCGACACTAGTATCGGGTTTTACAGATTTTAATATCCCCCAAGTTAAATTGGACAGACTACAAAAATTGAAAATAAAGCTGAAAATCATCTGCTAATATATACCGATGGCGACCATTTCCTTTCATCTATGGCAGATAATCACTAGGTACACTCCGGTTTCTTCCCACTGCTAAAGACCCGTACGCGAATGCGAATTATCTTTAACAAAATGGAATCAGACCACTTTTCTCTCTCTCTCTCTCTGACACACACACCCACACACACACCCATAGAGATATGTTAAATACCCCTACGCGCAAACAAATTATTGAAATGGAATTGAACCATATGTTGTCGAGTGGATGTTAACAGCAGCACAAATTGTCTGATATTTGTCTCTTTGGGAGATTAACACAACTCACCCTTAACCCCTAAAAGGGTCAATCATCTCGATTATATTTGGGGGAATAAAGCTGCTTGATTGTGCGTTAAAAGCCCTTAGAACGATAATTTCACATTTTCAAAGAAAGTCAAAACTTAATTATTTCTATGTCCTTTGCTCAATCGGTTGTCAAATCACCGTTATACGATCATAGGCATTATTTGCCACTCTTATAACCCATTAACACAGGAAATGATAACACAATTACCTCCCTTCTTTTTCTAATGCCCCCATGCAATAGCTATCTTCAGACGTTTAAATTTAAAGCTGAAAATGATATTTTTGCCAATTTCTCAACTGGCAATAGGATTAATAGGATTATTCTTTAACAAGGTAGGACTGTTTATAGATATCATCTATTTTAAGGCTTTATTTTTATAAATTTTAAAAAAATAACTTAAAAATATGAAATTGCAGCTTTAAAACCCCCTACCAATTACGATCCAGCAACTAATTCAATATACGTTTTCAAGCAACTTTAATCCGTTAGTCTTCATCTGGAAAGGGTGACCGATGTCTGGAAAGGGAGACCGATGTCCAAAGCTGTATTATGTATATAGAGTAGATAATACTAGACCTGTATTTTATAAATTCACCTTTTGTTGCCAAGCACAGCACTAGGACCGTGCACTGTATGGACCTTTGAAGGGAGACAATAGATTATCAGATAACCCAACGAAAAAATTGACCGAAATCTTAAAAGTGTCCAGATTAAGAGGTTTTAACTTTCACGTCCAAATGACTCAATATATTGTATTGTGCAAGATTTTTGAGACACTTGCCTAGTCGAAACGTCGCTCAGTAATAAGCAGTAATTGTAATCCATAGAATTGTGACCTGTGTAAATTTCATACGTACACAGAAGTTCATTTCTGAGACTGATAAAATCGAAATGGTCCCTTTAACATCCACCTGTATTTGATAGCCCTGACACCAAGAATGGTTCAGTTTCACATCAATATACAAGCTCAGAGATCATCATTGTTACAGTCGATGGGGGGCCTCCGCGATATAGTCTAGACGTATCCAGTACCGTTTGAATAGAAATATAAATAATGTCAAAATAAAGGGAAAACTCAATGGAGAAAGACATTTTAATGTCAAACACATTCTCGAGCCTTTGGATAAGAACTAAATAATTAAAGAAAAAAGACTGTTGACAAAATTACTTTATTCGTGACCTTTAGTATTTCTGTGATCTGGAAACACAATACAATATGAGATTTGCTTTAGAACGAAGGGTTGAGTGGAATTACTTGTTGAAAATAGGATAATTTTTGTTGAAATATTATTCTTTCAAGAAAGGCAAGACGAGTTTGAAGAATGTTTGACTAGATAATTAATGGGATATATTCTTGTATTGGATGTGTCTATTGCTTTTATGGGATATTAAATGGGTTATTTCCATTAGCCGTAATTGGTTGTAACTAGTTTATTACCAGAAACTTATCAATTATTTATTTACTTTCAGTAGTTGAGTAGAAAGAAAATAATGTGCCATAAAAAATGACAGAAAATTCTTTCTTTTTAAAATTGTATTTGAACAAACAATGCAGCAGTTCGGACGACCAGTGCATTAAAATCCACTCGACAATCATATATCTCATTACAGCTATTTAAGTGTAGTATTTGATTATATGATCTACCTTTGCTATTTTATATTACCGATTTATTATTGAAAATTAATGACATTGGCAAAACTATTTTTGATAACACACATTTGAAATAATTACTCTATTATAAATATATCTTCTAAACTATAAAGTGGGAATTTGATCTTCAAAAACTCTTCACATTATTTCAACTCATTTTTCTTTGATACCATTCCTTTTGAAAAATAATCTTGCTTAACTTTATTAAAACCCGTTAATAAGACACTTAAGAGTATATTGTTCAATTATTGCCAATTGTAAGCGCTTCAAAGTAATTTAACAATACTTTACTAGTTTATAATTATTTATCAGTTCGTTCGAAAATAATTTCAATAAATTATTTACCTTAGTACAAAATGTCAATGTCTTGCCTACGACAAAGATCGATTTTTAATTCACGAGTTGTTAAACAGCCATTTTGAAAAGACACTTAAGACTCAAAATATTAAAAATATGGATAAGACGAATATTCTCAGATCTCGGCAGCTATACACAAACTGGGGACGTTGCCATTCTCTACCTGCATTTTGATGTTGTGTTATTGGTCATTTTAGCATTAATAAAGTGAGAATCACAGATGAAAACGTTAGATCAGCATACTGAAATGATTATGTTATCTGTAATCAAGCTTATTTTAAAATAATAATGACCTCCAACCGTTAAAACCGCACGAGTAATCCGTTACACAGTAATCCAGTGGTGCGCCAGAGAATTATTACATCACCAACCCTGTTTAAACTGAGAATAAATAACCATGTCAAATGATTTATGTTAATAAAGTAATAGGCTACGCAGATAATATGTAAAATTTGCATTTATAAAACTGATTATATAGATGTATTATTTAATTGTTTAGACAAGTGGAAGTATATTTAGAATTTAAAATGTCTACAATAAACAGGCAATGCTTTTTGAATAGGTTTTGCTAATTTAATAATCTTGATGACGCTCGAAAGTGGGGCTGAATTCACTCGGCAAATCTCGACAGATTCCTGAACGTACATCTAGTCTCGGCTGTATGACAGTAAGTGATATGTACCTACGCTACCGGTTTACTTTAACATTAAAACTTGACGCTATTACAAACAAACAAGACCCCATGGGCGCAGCCATGTTTCATCCGGGACCTTTAAAGTAGTTCCAAGACACCATGGGTGCAGTCATGTTTCATCCGGGACCTTTAAAGTAGTTCCAATATGGCGGAATTCGCCATACAGCCGAGTCTAGATGAAGTCCCGTAATCTGTCGAGGATTGCCGAGTGGGGCTGAATTAACTCGACACAAAACTCTATGACAGTGTAGAAAGCCTTCACAATAGAACGATGCGATCCCCCATCATAATACCTTGTTATGTGAACAAATGATGTGGGTGTGACATTTGTAAAAGTGTTTTAAAATTTTTATCCTTTCTAATTATTTACATTGTTTAGAGAGTAAAAAGAGCAGCATTGCCCTAACATAATGTATTGCTTAGGCACGAATATCTGTTACATATAAATCATTTAAAATACATTAGACGCAATCGGAGATAAACGATTGTGTTCATTATTTGAACAATTTTGTTTGTAAATGTACAAATGACAATTAGACCTAGTGTTATTCACGGTTATTTTTTTTTAAATATCTGATACATTTAGTCATTACACATCAAATTTCAAATGCCCCAAAGTTGCAAAATCTATATTCCTCTGGACATTGTCCCATTTTCGTGACAAATTACTAGATGATCCTAAGTCGAAACATTGCTCAGAAATAAGCAGATAGTGTATCTCATGGAACTGTGTGTGCTGTGTATTTCCAGTTCAATTACTAAATGCCACTCAAACAGGTAATCTGATAAATCGGTTTGTGATGGATCAAGCTCCATTCGATTAAAACTTCAGTTCTACATAGAAAGAGGTAATTTGCCTTTTAACTTTTTATACTTTTTGCTTAAAATGCAATGGATAAACACAAAATCACAATAAAAATTA
This sequence comes from Patella depressa, assembly GCA_948474765.1. NCBI lineage: Eukaryota > Metazoa > Mollusca > Gastropoda > Patellidae > Patella > Patella depressa. The sequence continues at coordinate 23,217,073 of OX419716.1, forward strand.
ACTGCAAATCAAATTAATTAAATGGGAAATGTATTCAAAAACGAAGACAACTCGTTATTTCAAACCTCAAACATTTTTAATATTCGCGGAATATTCACCTTTTGAAAATAAGATTGTAGGTCTGATCAATACACTATTCGGAACATCATTATTATAGGTTTATTTCTTCTACAGTTGGCATGGGATCGAGAGAATTATTACATATAGTGGCGACTTTGTCGTCCGCACTCATTTGAGCTACACCACCCATCACCAGACTGAATTCCGCAGACGTTATCCCCAGCAGATGACTTAGAGAAACCCAAGGATTACTTTCTTGTCACTTCCAATATGAAAATTGCGGCTAAACTCACGTTCCACGTGCCTCAACAGCTTCGAAATAATAGATACATCCACTGGGAGCACTGATCAAGTGATCAGCGCAATCTAATGAGTTAATATTACATGTGTCATTTGCTTGATACAAAAGTTATGTGTTTTATAACCATCACGCTTGTCGTGTCGTCAATTTTCTAACATAACTGTTATTACATGCCACGTGGGGCCGGCTATAAAACTCGCCAACCTGGAATTATTACACCATGATATACAGATTACTGTTATTATTTGATCAACGAAACGCAATGATGACTCCACGCTGTAATGAATTCTATGTAAATACAGCCCAGCCCGGTCCATATACACGAGCTGTGTCGTGAAAATACGGTTTTTAATACCATATTGATAATATTAAGCAATAACATGGATTTTTTTCGCCTCACACAAAGAGTCAATCTATGACATTTTCTCGATATGAAACTTCTGATTTTTCAAGTCCCGATTCCCCTTGCCAGGAGCAGCGCATGCGAGACCGACAACAAATGAGACGAAAAAAAATGGTTGAAGTACTGTATTGATATTAAAATTCTTACATTTATTGAGAGATTATTTTTCAACTTTGAACCACCAGTATAATATACAATATCTATGTTACATTCAATGTTCCCGTGTACCAAGATCTGTGGTACATAAAGTATTCACACGAAACAGTCCTAGGACTAACTAGAAATCAGCCAGATTTCTTCCAAATTAAAAAGTTAATTTCATATTTTTAAGTTATATTTTTAAGATATATTAAAATAAAGCCTTAAATAGATGGTAACTACAAACAGCCCTACCTTGTTAAAGAATAATCCTATAATTCACTATTGCCAGTTGAGAAATGGGCAAAAATATCATTTTCAACTTAAAATTCAAACGTTTGAAGATAACTACTGCATGGGGGGAATAGAAAAAAAAAACAAGGGGGGTAATTGTGTTATTATTTCTGGTGTTAGTGATTTATGAGAGTGGGAAATAATGCTTATGATCGTATAATAGCGAGTTGACAACCTATTGAGCAAAAGACACATTATCGCTTTAAGGAACGTAACCCAAAGATAACACAGATTTGTTGAGGAGAATCATGTCATCAACTTCTCAAAGACATTAAATTGTAGCCCAGTTATCTGATTCCAATGGTGTGTTGTTTATGTTATATTACAATGCTCTAAATTTAGCATGTACAAGCTAGATGGGTTTGGAATCAGGTTCTCAGATTTTAAATTCAAGTTCAAATTCGAGAAACTAATCAAATTGGCCAATCAGCTGTTTTACCGAGATTTCGTCTAATAGTTTGGATGCAGCTATGGCGGGTGTTGGCGTCAGGCAGGGTAAGCTTACTCTTCCGGACCACCTGTTACCACTGTTTGTCGTGTATTTTGTACACGGTGAAAGTCCATTTGCTGATTACACTATTTTGCCGCGACCGTTTTTACTGGACTTCGAATTTTGACTAATGGTTTGGATTGTTCGTACTTGGTTTTATTTTATTAAACTTACATATAGAAATAAACAAGGATCGGTGAACGAAAATGTAAGAATGTGGACATAGTTCTTGAACGTTAACTATTTCTGCACACACTCCGTGTTAAGTTCTCAGATCTCATGCAGCTATAATCTTTTGATTAGTGGTAATGTGCATGTCTGTTATATCAGGGCTCACACTGACTTGCAATTTTTATTCGCCAACGCTGATGATAATTTTCATATAAAAAATAATTTCCATGTTTTTTCCCACCAACTGCATATTTTATCTACCAATAATGTGTTATAAAAAGACAACACGTAACCATTTTATGTTTCAGGTAGGCCTATTATTAAACAATTATCGATCTAATTACAATATACAGCAACTTAAAAAAACTTGTCTTTATATAATACATTAGCACAGTTTTGATTCACTAAGATCAGATGTTATTTATGATGACTTTAGTCTGTTTGAACATCGTACTACACGATAAAGTTTTCAGCATTGACACGTCAAATCACATCCCCAGGATTGCCAATTTTCTATAAATTTATGTGTTGCGTGTACAATAGAACTATTGATATGTTCGGGTACCGTAATGGTGTCAGAATGTGAATCCCTGGTAGAATGATATAAATTTTAATTATATTTGTAAGAGATGCTTACAATTATACTTGGCGTTCACTTTTAGATCATTTCTGCGACGGTAATATAATGCATATGGCGAACTGTTTTCTCACTCAAGAATCGTTGCTATTCAACTCGTGCTTACGGATCCGATCTGTGGTGACACTATAATTTGGAATAATGATATCCGTTAGGCAAGCTATAGTAAACGGGATTCAACTATCTAAATATTTAATTCTCTTCGAAAGGAACTGATAGTATTGCTCATTCACGAGGTCCGGATTGCCAACCAGTTTATAAATACTTCATCTTTTAAAGTGTACGCGATAACGCTTCACCTCTTCTTAACAAGATAGACAAGCTAATACACGCTATACTTCATTACCACTTACCAAGTTAACCTAGCTAAGATACACGCACGATACCACGTCTCCTCTTACGAAGTTAGCCTAGGTAAAATACATGAACACACTTCATCTCTTACTAGGTTAACCTAGATAAAATACACGCGATAACACGTCTTCGTTTACCGAGTTAACCTAGCTAAAATATACGCGATACTGCCTCACTTCTTAACAAGATAGGCTAATATTCTCGATGCCGTTTCACCACTTACGAAGTTAAACGAGCTAAAATACACGATACCACGCCTCCACTTACGAAGTTAACCTGGCTAAAAATACGTGATACCACTTAGGAAGTGAACCTAGTCAAAATAAATGGTATCAATTACAAAGTTAACCTAGCTAAAATTTACAAAGTTTACGTAGCTAGAATATAATGCATGATAGCAATGATTCCACTTCACTGCTCTGAACTTAACCGAGCTATATAAATACGTGTTACCATTTCATCTGTTACGAACTTTAACTAGCTAAACAGTTATGTTGATATTTAATTTCCAATATATATGATTGTGATTTATGGTTAATTCGGATTAATAAATATTGCCACATAGGTCATTACAATATAATGTTGGCCATTCTCTAACCTAATGTAGAAGAAGACAATTCTAAAGGCGATTGGCATTATACCAGAAACTTAGTAAAATCAAATAGCTATTATTCTTTAAAGGGTAAATATGAGGTTTCTTTGGGCATTTCATTTGATGATTGAAATGTTTTCGACAAGTCGTAGAGGCTGCCCATTGTCACTATGACGTTAGTCTGTTAATACCTCGAGTTTGATTAAACCATGCTTATACTATTTTTTTAGTCTTGGTCAGCAGTGAGTGTTCATGGTCATATTTACAACCATAGGCAGTGACTGAAAATGTAAATAGCGTCAATAATATTTTATTGTGGGAAAGACAACTCTATTACACCAAGTCGTCACATTGTATTGATGAACTTGGAAAATGAAAACCTTTTAGGATCAATGATGTTACATGCATTATACATATAAAAACAAGGGCATTCGATCCTTTGCAGCATCAGATGGAAGAATTCGGCGTGCAGGAAGAAACATACATGTAAGTCTTGTGTAGCTGTTGGGGTTTTTGGGGAATCAGTGACTGTGCTGTCCGATTTTTTCAATTATGCGTCCTACTGATTTCGCTCTCTACGTGGAGATGTTTGAATGACATGCTCGTAAGTTCGCAGGTTCGATGCCCGAAAGGAGCACTTCATCACACATTCAACAGAAAGTCAAATACCCACTTTAGAAAATGCCCTTATTATGAATACGTCTTCTACGTGTACCTTCGCAGACAACTATGTCAAGTATTACATGAATAATTGCTGTATTGTGTTTCTTAAAGGAGACGATTTTACTTTAAAATGAGCACAAATTAGAATTAGAACCAAATTTATTCATTTTATATGGAACAACTCATGTTTATTTACCCGCACCAGCGGACAAATCTAATGTTACATGCAATTGATGTTCTCCGTGCGATTTTCCCTTTCACATTTTACATTATTTTGAATTGTACGATGTTGGGATAATAACAACATCATTTGTGTTAATACGTTTTAACTAATCTAATGCAGAAGTTCCTAGCTCACGCATTGGTTGTTTCATGGATCACATCCATTCGACTCTAAAGTCGCATCCATAAATTGGATAGATGGCTTATGAACTATGTAGTAAACAGGCTCGGCTATATTTGAGGGGTTTTTTTCTAGTTAGATACGCACTTGAATGAGAAGTTAACAATTCTATAAAGTGACCGAAATAATAATCTTCCGGGCAGTTCATGGTTCATTCTTGTGACCACTGATATGAAATATAGTTGTACATGTTGCATGTGACCAATAAAAAGAGTTACTGTTCTATTTTCTGTCGAATAACAATGGACTGTTGGTAACCAGTGGTTAAAAGACGCCAGGGAACGTTGCTTCGGCTATAGCAAGACATGATTTAGCGACAAGGTTAAACGTAAACATCGGAAGCGGTTCATCAATTGTGTTTGTCCTGCCGTTAGTAATTACTATGCCGAAACACGACGAATGCCAAACACAACATTGATCAGGCTATACTGGTAGTTATATACATAGCTAGTTTACGTGATCCTAAGAGCGTCACAAAGTCTCTAATATAATTAATTGCAGATACTGAGTGGATCACAATAAATTAAAATTGATTCTAGGTTCACTATAACAAGACGATAGTTTGCAACCCATGCATCGCAAAAATACTTCTTTATTTTGACTGATGTTCAATCCAACGGACAATGAATCTGGTTATTGTGATGAATTCGTGAAAATTACCCCTAAAACATATATCTACAGATAGAGTTTATGTATATGGTTGTTATGTGTATAAACATAATATGTATATACAAAAAGTTTGTTCATATATGATTAGTATGTACATAACGCATATACAGAGAGTTTACATATATGATTATTATGTACATAATGTATATTCAGAGAGAGTTTACATGTGTGATGATTATGTACATTATGTGTACACAGAAAGAGTGTTCGTATACGATTATTATGTACATAATGTATACAAAAATAGTGTATACACAAAATAGTGTATACGTATTATGTACTCATGGGGTGTGTTCGCATATCATGCAGAAATAGTGTACATATATGACTATTGTACATAATGTTTATACAGTAAGAGTATACGTACATGATTATTATGTATGTAAAGACGGAGTTTAAGTATAATTATGATGTACATACAGAAATAGTACATATAGTTAGTATGTATATGATATATATGGGGAAAGAGTGTATGTAAGAAAGAGTATATGAATGTGATTATTATTGACATGATGTATATACAGTAAGTGTGTACGTTTATAATATAATGTATGTACGGATATATTTGTTATAACATATATGCCGAAAATGCTTAAATACATGCATCAGTATTAATGTAACAAGATTATTATGTAATATGCAGTATTCTATGTATTCTATGTATTGTTTAATGGTCGAGAGCGAGAGATTAAGTCTCGAGACTATTAAACATCTTAAAATACGGACAGTCCGCACGAGCTTTTACCGTGAAATACGTCGCACTAGTCCAATATTTCACAGGTATGAATAAAGTACGATTGGCTAGTTGCCCGTACGATTTTTTGTAAAAATCTACTTATTGTTAATGCGTCGGTTTTGTGCTTCTCTACATAATGTTAATGCATCGATTTTGTAGAATTATACATTCTGTTAGCATCGAGTATGTACCATTCTACATAATGCTAATGCATCGATTATGTTTTGCTACCACGCCAATTCCGATTATAAAGAACCTGTTCATAAATCACATCTGTTATTGCATATTTTATCGAACATCAATTAAATCTCTCCAGATTATATGTGGTTGCCTCCGGTGGATTCTATTCAGAAGATGTTATTTCTCTACGTTAAAATACAGAGTAAGTTAATATAATAAATGGATCTATATTAAGAAAAGTTAAAGGTTCGATAACCGCAGATATTGATGAATTATCAGCAGAATTAGGAACATGCTTATTGATTAAGAAGAAATCAATCCACCCTATTTATATTATTCAGTAATCAGCAATATATGTAATTGTTATCAAATAAACCAAATAATTAGTTTTCATTTGCCTGGAGAAACGTCTGCAGTTGTCAATAAAAAAAATAGGTCTGTGTTCGGACCAGAATTAAAACTGATTTGCCACTGAACTAAAATAATATATCCATCAATTGTATCAATACGAATTATAATATCTACCCAAATAATTACGTCTACATCTTTTACAGTTCGACAGTAAACCCTCTTTCATTTCACTTCTTTTACAATTTAACAATAACAAACTCGTGGGTTTTAAATAAAGAGACAAACACACAAAAAAAGAAATCGGTGTATTTATTTACTTCTATCGATCAACATTATCAAACGCCATCGTGGCAATTGTTCATTATCATTACCATGATTGTGTGTTATGATCATCGCAATCATGCATATTCCTTGCCACAAACGATAAACATCATTGTCACCTGTACACAGCATTGTAATTGGCCAACTCTGTTACTGTACGTATTTATTTACATCAATCTGTTTCCCCGATCAAAACAACATTATTACTTTACTCGAATAGTGCTCCAGCGTTTGAACAGAAAAATAACAACAAAATATGTTAGCTATGTTCACTAAATCTTGAAATGCAAAATTTTATTAAGTTTTCTAGAACACAGTGATGGTTTGGATCTGGATTTCAACTGCGAAAGAGGACCAGCAGAGTCATCAGCCGGTTAGATTAATAGAACATTATAATAATGTTTTTTTTTGTGCTATGTTAGTTGAAACGAAATGGATTTGCCGCCCTACCTTTCCTCTTCAACGACAGGGCTAATGAAGATGGGCACACACCACGTCGTGTGCTTTGACAGAACTTTTGCCCGGAAAGTGGCACAACAGTCTACTCTTATTTCGGATTCCAACTGTCAAGAGGTATTTTACGTGCACGCAAATATATACACAGGACTTTGTGGTATTAGTACAATTAATTATACGTTGCTCCTTGCTAGTTGATCCGTTCTGTACCGTTGACAAGATGGAAATACGCCTGAAAATCCCGATGACCTTTCCCGGCCAACCAGGGGCGTAGCCGTGAAATATATATTAGGGGGGGGGGGGGCCCCATAAATTTTGTTTAAAGTCTCGGTCATCTGTAAACATTGTTTTGGCATATTTTACGGGGTTAAACTAAAACATCACACCAATACAACGTTTATCATGTTTACTACAGACAGCGGCACTGGTCTTCCCCGAGAGACGAAGAAGCGTGGCTTACCCCTACTTAAGAAAATTGTGGAATATTTGACGGCTGCAAACACCCTTTCCTGCTATTTCAGCCCACGAACAAAGCAATTCTGACTCGAATTCCAATAAATCGATTACACCCATGAAGACGGGACCGTTGGGAGAAAATTTTGAGAATTTAACTGCCACAAACGCGTTTTCCTGCTATTCCAGTCTGTAACCTGTGAATACAGCAACTTCAATTTGGTTCAACATAGCCTACCTGGCTGCCCAGAATACCAAACAACCAATCAATCGTCGCGGGCTATGGGAGCCTCCCTCACCCTCCCGGAGAAAATTTAGAAAATTTAACAACCGCAAATGCGTTTTCGGCTATTCTAGCCTGTGTGAGCAACTCCAAAAGTATCCAATGGTTTTGTAACCGAAATCCCACTCTGAATTCCAACCATCCAATCACACTGTTGCATTCACAAGTAATAATCGATTCCCGAAAAATGTCGCACAAAGTAGAGTGGCCCCAGACAAAATGTTTTAATCAATAGTCAACTCAGTATAAATTCGCGGTATTCAATTAAAAGAAAAGTGAAATTAGTGTTTTATTAGGAAGTTAGGGAAGCAAAACTAGAAATGCCCGAAGCAGGTTTACGGGCTGCGGCCAGTTTGTTTTCATCGCAAGAAAATTTTGGAATATTTGATTGCCGCAAACGCGTTTTACTGCTATTCCAGTCCTAAAATTAGTGTTTTATTAGATTTCGGGCACTTTATTTTGCCAGGAAAACAATTGCGGGGGTCCGACTACCCCCCCCCCCCGGACCATCCCATGTGTGACGCCCATGCGGCCAACATCAGTATCAAACACTTGATCTCCTGGATAGCGAGTCACAGCGGATCCCTAGCTATGGTAAACTCTTGAAATGAAAAGTTATATAAGAATAAATCACAGGAATACGGCGGCAGTTTAATTGGTTTTAAGAACCCGAATGTCTGTCACTAGTCCTGATACAGGCGTATGTATATAAGTGCAATCGATTCAGTTGTATTCCATCATACCTGTCATCATGTTAAGTGGGTGCGATTATTATATTATCAGCTTCATCAGCTCTATCACACACCAGTTTACATTCTGATTTGAATTAATATAAATAAATCAACTATTTAAACTATTTTAAGTGGCACTAATGTCTGATATGGATGATTGGCACTAACAGTTTTTGGAGCATGTCAGTGGATTTATCGCCGTGCAAGATTCATTATGGCAACTCACGAATGCATGTTATAATCATCTGCAGCATGCATTGGGAACAAAAATATTTCGAGTACCACTCCCAAATAACATGCGAATACTATATTTTATCATGTTTAATTCTGTAATACCGCAGTCAAAACCAATTCCATTTGTATTTTCTCGAAGATATACCATTACCATTACGAATAATCTCTTCGATCTCAAATAAGCAGCTTATCAAGCAGTGTTTATATAAAACTTAAGCATTGCTTACACGTATAAATCTTGATATCTTTAAAAACTATAGCTGAAGTGAACTGAACTGAAACGGGGTTTAATGCACCGACTGGGGTAATGCAGACAGGCTTACCCCATGTAGTGTGGCATGAATGTAATTTTATCCGGACTACGGTGTACTCTTATTTCGAGTTCTAACTATCCAGAGTTTCTATTACGTACGCGCTACTGTGTTCACAGGACCTCGATTTTGCGTCCGACCCAAACGACTATACATTTTCCCTTGCTAGACCATAGAAAAGTATTTACAAAGAAAGGTCAGAGATGTACAATTTGACAATCCACCGCTTCGATATACCCAGGGTGTTTCAAATCCATTTTGGTTTGTCCAAGCAGGTAATAAGACCCTCGTGAAAAGGATTTAGAATTAATTAAATTTTAGTGCAAATGCCTCTTTGATTTATAATATGCGTCCGTGATACATTTTATCATACTTCTATCCTCATAACACCCTGAATAATTAAAATTATTGATCAAATGGCTTTTGTTTTCTTTGCCATAGATATACACAATAAGTATTTGCTATCTATCTTCAGACTGAATTATGATTAAATATTGTCCTGTGAAGATAATGCATTTACTTTCTGGAGTTCAACATATCGCGTTCATTGAATCTCCATCTATACAAACCCGTGTAGATACTTGTTGTCTTGTAGAATAGATTATAACGTATATACAATTTCTAAAGACTGCATGCACTAACTGAATGCAACACTTTAACACGATTACCATAACTAATCTAATCAAGGATCAGAACTTAAAAGACAAAACAAAGCAGTTTGGTCATACAATTATAAATTTCTACTATCGCAACATTAAGCCAATATTAAAATGCAATATTCAAGAGCTAAATCTGCCCCTTTTTAGGCCTTAAATGCTACATAAATTATTAATTAAACAATCATTAACATGACAAAAACTTAATCAACCCACTACGGTAGATCAGTTCGGCCATTTAATGATTTAATTAAAAGATGGAGATACCGTGGTTACGATACCGAATAAAGTAATCTGAATTGAATTTTGAATATATTCTTTATATAATTCTTACGTAATGCATCTTTAAGGTATAGTAAGCGAAGGATTGGACTTACACTTACTTAATGTTTCGAAGCAACGTTGTTTATTCGTATAGAGCATGTCCCATCGACAATCAATATAACACAACCACGTCAATTCAAATTGATTCTTTAATGTGCCCCAAATCAAAACCGGTTAGTTCCTCTAAGTCTTTTGAATTCGAAAGAAAAAGGACCTCGCTGTGTCACATCAATACTTTGCGACAGGTGTTGTTCAAGACCCGAGTCCGATTAACGTCCTAGAAGAATTAAATTCCATTCATTACCTAAAAAAATGATGTAGTTGGGGAGAATACAGCACACGATCTAAGATTAATCGGCCATTGTCTAAGTTGTCCCCACTAAACGACAATTTAAATAGCTAGATTAAAGTGGGCGTTATGAAGGATACATATCAGAGGCGGATCTAGGAATTATGATGAAAGGGGGGGGGCGCCGCAAAATGAGGGCACTTACCGTGGAGACGGAACACGCCGCTGCGAGGAGGGGGGGGGTCCCCGAGACAATTTTCCTTCATTTCCTTGCATCTGTAGACATTCCAAGAGCTATTTGGCTGATATTTTCGTCTAAGTGAATGTCCGAAGAGAACATATTTGGGTCTGAAAAGAGTCACTTTCAGCAGTAAAAAAGGGCACTGTCGCCCCCACTGGATCCACCTCTGAGTCCAATGGGTTGTTTGTCAATAGCTTGTGTTTACGTATACGAGCCTTCAGAATGTAGGCAACAAAGAAGAATCATACAGTTTCTCTGTCATCGGCATAAAACACATGGTTGGACATTAATTTTCATAAAGCAAATTGACATAAAACAGGAGTTACTACATAAAGCATTCAAAGGAAGGCGGGAAGGGGAAGCTATAGGCCTCCAATAACAATACCAGATCACCTAGCAACCCAAAACAAAAAGATTTGAAATAATAGAAAAGCCAAGAGATTAGGCATAAAGGAAGTCCTAGTCGAAAAAAAATGTCATTGTCTGCAATAATACCTCGGTGGAAGCGGACGTAAAATAAAGCTTTATCACACACCTAAAGGACAGGATTGGGTGAACCGAAAGTATTTTACAGCCGTCTAGTTCCGATAGACATTTCAATTGTAATGCAATTGCCTTCAAAGTTCAAAATAAATGTTAACGATGATTTAACGAATGCATTATATCATAATTTCCGTCTAGTGTACCTAAGTACCAAACCTACATTCAAATAGAATTAAATCTATTAATGGACATTACATATTCCCAGATTGGAAAGTACAGATACAACAGATATCGCAATGAAAAGTGATATTTACAACACACATTCTTTCATTCTTGTCTAGTAGAAATTTACTGAAATATTTATATTCGATGAAATAAACGAGACAATGATGCTGTCAAATATTTTAATCCTAAACGTTATCATTAATAGCAATCTAACAAGCCGAATTGATAAAGATGCATTATGTAAGAGGTAAATCTTCTGATTGTAGGTCCATTTTTGGGCTTCAAATGTTATACAAGTTATTATCGAGACATATATACACATGCCAAGTCCATAACCAACTCGCTGGATGGTAGGGTGGCCGATATATTGAATGGATTAGAATACACGCGCCATTTAACAATTGAACCATAAGATGGATAGTCGAAACTATGTTTATTATCGTATCAATGATGACAATAGAGTCTATTTTGTCAAAACATCAAACTATGAAGATAGTAATTTGATTGATGTTTTCAATATATTCATTATCTATTTTTGAACTAATTATTGCAAGACAGACCAGCCTTTTATCAAAACCTTGAATAATGATTTAAGGCTTTGTATTTATTGCAATTAAAAAACTTTTATTGTTTATTTCTCCATGATTCTTTGAATAAATAACCATCGTCAATAATATGCATATTTTGTATTTGGTTTAGCCCGAAACACAAATACTGGTGTAGAATACCGGAAGGTTAATTCAATAATTATTTTAAAACATCAAAGGTAATTATTTGTGTGGGAGTGCAGTGAGTGATGATTACGTCATCTGCTGTCATTCTAATAATGAATTGTGGACATTGACTTAGAATCGCTACAGGAAACAATTTTACCCAGTATAATTCATATTCCTGAAGCAATGGCCCGAGAAATCCCTCTCTAGCCATTGCTGGCTTAGCTTCTGATTCTTGAAATTTTGCGGGTGTGTGTTTATTCTACCTGTTCAATCAAAGCTATCACTTGAGTACAGCAACATGACAGTCCTTCGTTTAATCTGGTTTATAATGCAAGTTGACATTTTAGTATACACAAGTTAATATTTTGAGATACACAAGTTAACATTTCGATAAATAGACTTTACAGTTTAAGATATGCAAGTTAACATTTTGAGATGTTAACCTTTGAGATATACAAGTTAACAATTTGGGATACAAAAGTTTATATTTTGCCCGAGATATGTAACATTTAATATATACAGATATAAAGTTGATAAATTTGGATAAGGAATTTGTCTCGGTATTTTGTTTTAAATAAAAGTTTTGAAAATGTAGGGTTAGATCGATGAACTGTCAAATCAGGGCCGCTCCCGTGATAAAACTTTTACGTTTCAACGAAAAATGCGAAACACGCATAATACAATTAGCTTAATATACAGTCACTTCGAAACCCCAGAATGTGAAATATGATGAAGGATTTGTAGAAATAACAAACACATTTAGCTTTATTTGTGTGCAAGAAAATGTACTAATCGACAATGCAGGAACACCACACAACAAAACACACATTCATTATAGAATAACAAAACCAGAGTGCTCAAAGTGCTACCACCACATTCAAGTGTTAAAGGGAATACAATGGTGTTAAATAATTATGCGAACCTAACTCAATGGTGTAATGGCAATCCTAAAATTTCTTTCCGGAAAGAATTCGCTTACTTCGCCTCGTGCAGGATATCTTTCATAAATTACAACTACGAGACCTACAAGCAGCAATGAACAAACATTGATGGGGGGGGGGGGCTACAAGATGTCTATTTTAGCAATACAGTGCAATATCCTATCCAGCGCTTACCCTTTTCTAGGTAAATTGAACTGTGTAAGGTTGTTATATTATAAAGATAGATGTAAAGTTGACTTTAGCGTTTGTAATAAACCAAACCATTGTCTAAAGGGAATTTGTAAACTTCATCTGCTTTTTTACAGCTTTATGCAGATATTAATTATATTGTCATTTTAGCATCATGGGAATTCAATACTTGTGTTAAATTCTAATGTAGGAATGTCAAACGGATATTTCTTTTAGTTTGTGTCATTTGAAATTTGAATTGCCATTTCGTAAATTTGATTATGTGGATCGAACCAAGTCTACACAATGCAATATGGCCTGACAGAGTATCACACTGACGTACAAGAATATTACATGAAAAAAATGTTGATAGATACTGCCAGAGGCGTTTGGTACAAGAGGCGAGAATGGTACTCAGGGACTTTATTAACGTGAATATGTTATTAGGTCATAATTACTAGTTGTACGAGTTTCCAATGGATCTATGGCGTTGGCTCACTAATCATGAGGTTCCAGGTTCGATCCCTTGTCAGCGATGCCAGATCACAGGCCTGGCAAAGAAAGCACCTAGTCGTTCGATGGGATGAACAACCGACAGTTTGGTCTCCCACTGGCAACACGTTAAAGAAACCGTATTAGTTAGAAATCGAAATAAAAGTAGGTCATAGCATACTGCATGGCATATTCCAGTCTACGTCAGCCCGGTTGCTGCAGGAGACCAACACATTAAGCCCCATTTCTTTTCAGACGTATGCATATATTAGTTGAATGAATATTGGATACGATGATTGTTTTGCTCAAAGATAAATTAATTGTGCTTTGCGAAATAATACTTCGCCAAAATCCCTAGTTGTTATAAAAAAAAATACGCTTCAGGTACGTTTTATACTTAATTATGAAGATACACATGCGTATGTCCCGGGGTAGATGTTTCTGACGAGAGCATCCGTGCTTGCTCGAGTAAAATAACATTGATCTCGGAACACAAATAGAATCGATTTTTAAATTATTTGTATAGCTAATAAGAAACGGGTCAAAATCCCACGGTTACATTTTGAAGCACTAGGACTGTGAGTTATCACTCATTTATGCATAACTACATATCGATGTCTTTTATAGCTTAGCTTACACCTTATATATAACAATAAATCTAATTCTCTATTCTCTTTCTTCTTCTTGTCTCACGCCTAACTGTATGAATATTATTTTTATTGATTTGAGTGTCACATGAGAATACTCCTTTTAACATATAGTCGGTAAATAAAATTATAAGTCTTTCTTTCGCCATCAATGTTTTTATCGCAGCAAGAGCATGTTGTCTTTATGTAAACTTTTAACTCTAATCTTTGATTTGAAGTCAATTTGTGTAATAATCAGATGATATAGAGATACTCATTTTATAGAAATTATATTGGTCAAAAGGCAGTAATTATTACTTTTATTGGAAGAAGGGTGTTATTTAGATAGGGCCATCTTACGTTTGGGACAGAATGGAATGGGGTTTATTTAAAGTTTTCGGTCATATTGAGACTAAAATTTCATTTGTTTCGTTACCTGTGCAATCCGAGGGGCAAGTTGCCAATAAATGGGCGTTTCTGTGTATTTTCTTCGTATTTCATATGTATGCCAATATGCACTCCTGTGACCTATGTTTTCATCTCTTCAGAGCAACTATTCACAGGATCCTTGTCAATTCCAGTCATGGTCCGTGGCATTTGGAAACCGGTCTTGAGCATGCAGGATTTGAACCCAGGGAATTCAATTTCCTAACGATCGACTACTTTTAAATATATATACCTTGTACGTTCATCTATTCTGTTCTAACTATATTCTATTTCAGAAGATTGAATGTACTGCACTATGGAGCGCATACTGTACGTGTGTTCAATTCATATCTTATGACCCTCTCTTGACTAGCACGAACAGTCGTCTGGCATTTTGATTTCTTTCCTTTTATTTAATTTACTTTCTAATCCCTTTCATTCTATACCTTTATTTTCCAAGGCCAAAAGAATTTATTTTCAGCTCAAAATAAGTTATCCGATTGAACTGTGGGTAGCATTTTATAGTTCATTAACCAAGGAGGTCTTGGGATCGATCTCAGAAGTGGCCTAGTCACGAAAGTGTCTAGTCGTTCGGATGGAACGGAATATAGACTTCACGTGTACACGCTTTCCGTGAAAAATTCCCTCATAGCATGGTGTATGCCCGTCTTCAGTAGGCACTGCAAAGAAGGGCGTAAAGCCCTATTTTATTTCTTTTTAGGTTGAACTAGCAAGGTCTAATCATTTATGTGATATTATTCACACATTTTAATTTTGTGTCGTTCTTGCTGTGAGGTCTAATAAATCGTTTCACGGACGCGCGAAACCTCAATGACAATCTGTATTTGTAGTTAATGCATGTTTATTTATTGTGTTGTGTAATCTGTAAATTGTACCGTAATACCGTTACGATAAAAGAGCATATATAACGCGTTCAAATAGCTATAAAACAGACAATACAATCCATTAAAGCCAATATAATGGCCACCAAATGGTATGAGAGTTACCAGTAATACTTAAGCATATAAGACTTGGTGAAATGGGTTCTGTGTCTTATAAGGACTAAGCACAACACGATCCTTGTCCTAAGACTTAGCACAGTACGTAGTACAAGAAGGTCTTTGTCGTACAAGACTTGTCCTACTAAGACTGGGCGTGATAAGTAATAAATAGTAATTGTAGTCCACACAAAAGAGTCTTGTGGCATCGAGTCGTGGTCGTAGCTTTAATACAAGTCCATGCGCAATAGCGTCATGATACATTTTGTATCGTAAACAATGAACTAAGTGAATATATATCATCCCCAATGAAACAGTGATAGTAAGAAAACTTAAACAAATGTGGAGGTCAATTTGAGCAAATAGTCTAAACAAACAACGAAATAGTATACAAAACAAAAATAATTAACATGGAGAAACTTTGATTCTTACCTTTGGAAGCTAACGTACACAGGATTAGATCCAACAGTCCGAATATAAACGGCAAGTCCAGCCAGCGGTTCATTTTAATGTTCAACAATTCTTCTCCATCTGCTAATATTAATCCACAGAATGCAAAGTTCACTTTCCTTGCAAAGTTGTCTTGATATCCAGAACAAAAACCTTTGTAATGTTGTTTTGATTTTAAATAACCCACTAAAATGTCGTCTACCAATATCTTTTCAATTACAGAATACAAAATCTATACCTACGATATAATATTAATAACTATGACCATAATGCGTCTTGTATAACCTGGTCATATTGACGGCTGATAATATTACGATGTAAATAAACGTAGGTAATTATATATCACGTATATATAGTAATATTCAACGTGTTAATTTCCATAAATATATAAATACGAGGGAATAAAGATGTAGACTTTGGATAACCGGAACCGATGTACGTCGTAATTGAAAACCAATGATCAATCTGACTAAACCCAGTTTTACTAATCCTTTATCTTTTTATATCCCATCCTAAATCTTTAACTTATCACTATTCGTATTATCATACATAACAATAATACAGAAGATCGATTCCACTTTCTTTTACTCGGTTAACACAGTAAAGAATGCACGTTATTTTCACTGTCTTTCGTTCGAACTTACTATGGATTCGGTTTGAAGAACACAAAATTATATATTGAACGTCTCCACTCGAAATAACATATGTTTAGTTCAATACAATTCACCCAGTGCATCGTTAATGAATCATATAGAAAACAGTTCAGTCGTGTTTTTGCTGGTGGCCACTGCCTGATATTTAACTGTCTAGTTCTTACGTTCATCCACTACTACTTCTTTAAAATAATATATTTTAAATATTTTACAAAGTCACGCTTTCCTGCGGCTGCTCTTCGATTTTAAAGAAGGTTGTTTTGAATATGGTATTCATAATGCAATCATACAACTCAATACACGAGATAAATTGCGAACATCTCGCCAAGGGAATAGCTTAATGCATCAATTGTTTCAGAGACAAAAGAACCATATATGTTAAAGTAGACAGCTGATGTGTTCCCTGAATTCATTCACAGTGCCACCTCGATAATCCAATCCTACATTTCAAGAGGAATTAAAATCCATTCTTCGAACTTCTAGTATCATATTTCAATCGTTTTTGAAATTTTGGACTATGTGTTATTTTCACCTGAAATATATTAAAACGCTATCTTTTTCGCCTGATTAGGTGAACTAGACTTCTACGGGTAAAGCAGCACCAGCCATTTAATAGCCAGTCAGTTACTCCACGGAATCGTAACTTGTAAATAACTTCTAAATTGTTCAATTTGTTGTTAATATCTCCAAATCCCGACTGCCAGTGACACGACAGAAACAAGCAAGCGTCAAATGTTGAAGACCGAATCACTTGTAGTAGTCGTTTTATCGATATATTGCTTGGTTATGGATATATCACGCAAGTTAATTCACTAACTGTATAATGCTTAGAAGTCTTGCTGGTTATAGAGACAGTTGCTGTATAGCTCCGCCAGTTATCGTCTCAGTTATCGTCTTCGATCTGAAAATTTACATCCATAAGCTGAACGGTTTCTCAACTCAATGAGTGTGTCAGGTACCAATAGGATACTGAAATGATAAATATGATTGGTGTTAGAACGTAGATAACACAGTTAGCCTAATCAATAAATATACATATGTCAGTACAGTTTTCAAACAATTCAGTTTTACGGCAGACGTTTGTGACATCTATACGGTTCAGTCATAGAATGATCGAAAATAAGTAAGATCGTTCCCGATCAGTTGAAATAATAGAAAGCCCTATAGACAACAGCAACGATTATCCTACTAATAAACGGTGCTACAGGGTTGGTAATTGAGAAGAGTCAACCCAATTCATTATTGTCCCATAAGAATTCTCAATGGAAAGTTTAACCAATGAATGATATCTGGAAAGTATTGTGAAACTTTTGTTGTTTTACTGAAATGAAAATCTAGCTTATAATCTATACGTCTCCCATTTTAATCAAAACCTTGTTTTTCTTTGCTGTAACACCATAAAATTGCTGCATACTGGATATTGGATCTAGTGCCATCTGTAAAATAACAGAGTCTTACAATAGAAGGAATACAAGCGTAGTGGGGACTTTCATGCTAGTTTTGCTGACAAGTTTCCCAGTCTTTAGTTGTTTTAGCGTTAGCGTATGCTACAGTCTTCCAGTACCTGGTACATTTCGAATTTAGAAAATAAGTAGTTTCTTTCTTTTTATTTCCTTCGAATTAAAATAAGAAGAAAGCATGCGCTACATTAATCTTCGTCCCAACCCGTTTTTCGGTGTATTGCAGGAAGTCCCGTCTTTAGAAAAGTTGCTATAACAATAATAGCACATGGATTTTATTATAAATATGGCATGCAGTTACCTTGATGACGGTACTGTGGGTGTCTTAATTTGGTAATGGAACCTTGCTAATGAATAACATAAATAATCTGCAGTGGTTGGATTTTTTTAATCATACAGCGGAACCGCGCTACATGTATAATAAACAACACTATCACGAGAGTTTAAATCAAAAATATTAATAATTTCCCCAAGTACGAAACCAAGAGAATTTTATCCTATTCTTTCGTGTGATCATTGGTTGGTTGTCAACTTGTGGGCAATAGTTGTTCACCACCATCTTAAACTGTGATAAATCAAGTACATTGTGTAACTCAACTGACGTCCATTTAATCGTCACTAATAATATCTTGTCAATTCCATTATCGTTGGACTATAAACCATGACTGGCGATTTATACCCCATTTATTTCCATTGGTTATCATGGCACGTGCATAATGTGTCTTAAGAGCAACACAAATACATTGTATGTATTTGATATTGATATTTTTCAAATAGGAAATATGTTGTTACATTTAAGGCTTGAATGTGTTCTGGTACAAATTAAAGCAAAATCTCTGTATGTAGTGCAAACTATATATATACTGGTAGAAGTGGTAAGTGTTAGCATCACTATTACACTATATACACCACTTTTATTAACTATTACACCACTATTAACTATATGCACCACTTGTATTAACTATTACACCACTATTGTCAACAACTATTACCCTGTAATTAAAGAATAAATATTTAATAAGTAATCGACATACTAATTATTATTAATCTCTGCAATTTTACATAGATGAAAAGAGATCGATAAGAAATCCGAAGATAATACAAAGGTGCCCAGTTGAGAATTGACATAAACTCATGAGCATTTATTGATATTAAGAAAATGATGTAGATTTAGGAGATGATGAATAGCAGTTAAATGCTTTGATTGTAGACTGTACTCACACCACTACAATCATCTCTTCACTTCTAGAAATATAAAATTATCTTCTACAGTGTTCATAAACAGTCTCAGCTGTACCAGGCCTATACAGATTCTACCACTGACCATGGCTGATGTCATGACATTGTCTGAGTTAGTACCAAGGGGATAACGGTTCATTCTAGATTTAGGTCTGTAGTGTTAGATGAATTCCGAAGGGGTATATTTATATCACAGTATACTCTGTTGAAGGATTAAGGCAATTCTAGATTATACTCGACAATTAATGTCAAAAGCCAACATACCACTCAAGACATGAATGTAAAAGGAGGTTTAGCATCTTACTGTTCTACTCTGACTGGGCTTTACAAAAAGAGGGGCATATACGCCATACATAGTGTGCATTGATGGGCATTTATCTGGAGAAAGAAACTACTGCTTACTCCTATAATTCCAAACACCAAGAGTTCTTTTATATGTCCATGTCAACATGAGATCTCGGTTTTCCGTTCCACTCCAACGAATTAACGTTGACAAACCATCCACATCGCCCTGAGGAAAACACGTCAGAAAATCTAACGTTTTAAACACTGATCGACCATCAAAAAGACACCGTACTCAACAAGATAACACAACCCAAGCCAAACAATGAAATATGGAGAGCAACGAGCTAGTGTACGATTCTATTAAATTTGACCTTACATTATAACCCGTTGATTTCTCGGGGGTTTAAAAGTTTGCAACATCTTCGAAGTATGCCATAATGTTGACAGTTAATAATCCGTATTGTGCTTAAATATTTTGCTGTGCACTAATTTCCTGTTTCGGGCAAATATAGTGAAGCGAATCGAAATAAAATAATAAGTTGCAGCTCTCAGTAACGGCTTTGATATTCATATGATGTATAAAATCTATATATAATCGCCGGATAAAGACTAGATACCTATATGTCAGACTGCGGTGCTTATGTAAATATTCTATTTCGTTTTACACATACTGCTGTCTGAAAACGATCTACTCACGCCTGTGGTTACTGGCGTTTAGGGGAGGGGAGGGGGGTTCGATTACGGACCCCAATCTGTTGAAACTCATATTTAACCGTTTGTAGCGTTCTATTCCGTCTTACACGTGGTATATTTGGCGTGGTGGCGATGGTTTCTAACCGATGAGTTGTATCGCCTCATATGTCAGACAAATAGATGATAACAAGACAGCCGATCCATGTGAATTTCTGCTACTGTTCTGGTCCTTTAATAACATTGTTTTGTATGAATCCTCCATATGATTGACTATGCAGTCATCATGTGAATCAGATCTAGTACACAAATGAACCTTTTAAAAAACTTTATAAGCTTGATGTTTATGTGTAAAATGTGGTCACCTGTCCCTTCACGATTCTTACCAATGAAACAATCTCACTGTTCCAACAGTTCATAAGAACTATACAAAGCACAATATATTTTAGTCTTGGATTCTCTTTTTCAGGAAGAATAATATTGTATGTCAAAAAATCAACTGGTTTATCTTGAGAATAATTTTGAGTAATAAATAACCCACATCCAATTGATGCCACAGTGATAATAAATAGTGTAACGGTATAGCTGAAGAGCTGTTTCACCTGCATTATATCAATAATTATTATGATACAATTATATGTATGTGGATGATATTTGCCTGTATCGATAATTTCAAGCGACACCTGTGTACATTTAAGTGATATATTAGTAGCAATAAATACATATTGTTAAATTGATCTCAATAAACTATGCCCTTTTATGTATTTTACTATAAATCGCAGATGACGTAAATTTTAAATGGTAGCAGTTATAGTAATTTTTACTCTGCCAATGTGAAATCTAACTACAAATGTGTTACGGCTAGACCGATTGTATTATTTATCAATTAACATGTAAAATGATTGACCACTTGTCTGATTCTTAACGTCACTTTATTAGCGTGTGATCACCTGGGTTTTCCAGAATGATCATAGGTAACACACGTTTGTGCTGATTACTAATGTAACACGCTCAGCCATATCGCATCTTCAATAAAAACGCATCGTTTAATCGCGTATTGACGTAAATAATAAATAAATTAACCCTTTTAATGGATAATGAGACCGAACCAATAATAACAAATGGATGTCGCTTTGAATATCACCATTAGTTCTTTAACATAAATGGAATTAAGTGCGGTTTAACAGCCTGTATTTAATTGTCAACACTGGAACCTTCTGTTTAATAGGTTAGTAGGTCAATGTCTTACTAACCACGCACAGCGACTCGTATCAAACAATTTTAATAACACCGAATTTGGATACGTTGATACCGGTATTGAATCCTCAATAAAAGGTTCATCAGTGAATTGTTTTGTTAAAGATTGTATTGCAATGCAAACTTTTGCATTATTAAACTTTTTTTTTCAGAACATATCATTTTGACGTGCAGCTTTGTACGTTTTCCTCAAACACAAATGTGGAGATATCTTGTGTTTTTCGCCGCTATCTGTCCTACTAATATGTTATCATCACGAATTTTATTGAACATTTTAGTACCGCAATAACCGAAGACTTCTTATGAACCAATGTTCTAATTTTAACTAGTATGTCTGTCTACACATCTACTTACATGCATACTCATCTGTTCTGATCTCAGACAATCGACAATTGTCTGGGCAATTAACGACATCGTAGATTCCAGGTGCTCTCCGGGGAAATGGCTCCTGATGAGAAACGAGATTGACCATCATTTGACCGGGATTAGCCAAGATTAAGCTAAAATTGGAAACGGGCAATGCTGAGATTATGTGATGTAATTTAATGGTGATTGTCCACCCAGTTGATCATCAATAATTGTTCAGATATACATCATGTCAATTGGAAATGTTGATTAATTTATTTGTTGTGATTTAGGTACGGTAATATACTTAATGGCTTTAGCCGTATTTCAAACACGATGATGTAACTTAATGGTGATTGAGCTACAAACTGGACTGCTATATATCATGCTAATAAAAGCAGTATTGGAATAGCTGATGAACTGTAATCTGTGGTTTTATTTGTAATGTTAATAACAGTGATTATATTAGTCTAGTGTTAATGACAGATGTAAGGCTATGAAATATAATAACATCAGTAGGTCGACATGCAAAACTCTAATAAATCCTGATTCTTACATACTAGTGAGATATACAGATTTATATATATCAATATACATAGGATACACTTGTAGTGTAACACAGCTTCTAAAATCTAGTTGGTCAAACAAACTGGTACACGCATTATACATCTAAAAACAGAGTAGGAATACAACAGGCAAGCGGCTAAGGATATGAAGAAGAAGCATGCCTCTATTTACCGGTCGCCTGAATTATATGTTAGTTTCGAAATGACTTAGTTCGTGTCGAGGGAGACATTTTTGTTCTGGGGGTATTATGATTTGGATAACACTTCATTTAGAAGTGAAATTAACTGCCAAAAAAGTCATCTATAGGGACCAACCGGTTATCTCGTCCCAGGGTAGCTTTGTCCTATGCCCACAACCAACAAATATCATGAAAAGTTATGCATAATAAGTCGGGAAAGTGTCTCATTGCAATCCGTCCCATACACGAAGGCTACCCGTAAAGATCGAGGACCATTGGTAGTTATGTCACTAATAAGTTTGGAAAGTGTCCTTGTGCAATGTGATCCCTACATACAAATAGCGAATAAACAATAGATTGTGTTTAAAACGGAAAAGTAATTATGGTCATCAAAGATGGGTCTGGATTCAAGATAATAGACATTTATTAGAAACCCCCTTTCAAATCCAAAGTACATGATACGTAAGATGTCCTGTGTAATTCAGATTAATATTGAATTCTAAATTTACAATCCAAAATCGAAAACTCGACGGTTCTGTTGCTCAAATATTCATATATAAGATTACACAAGAGATCCTGTATAATGCAACTTAACGCCTTCACCCGCTACATACAACAAACTAGTTTAGAATTACGTCTGTGAAGAAAATTCGTTATGTGAGAGGTAAACGTAGGTACGTGTGTATTAAAGAAAATGGCCGTTAGCAATTAGACTAAGATTAGTTGGTCTGTACATCGTATCTAAGTTTTAATACTTGACTCAGACACAATAACCACCATTCGAGACAAAGCAATTAAACTCTGTATTACTTAACATCACAGTAGATCGTCAATAATAACCGATGGCTATTTTCTAACAAATGAAGTGTCATTTTAGTGATGTTATAAGGCGTCTGGTCAAAATTCCAAAAGAATTTATGACTTATCAGGAGTGAACGGACAAGAGGTCCTTATAAAACATATTGATTCAGTGAAGATCAAATTATATAGTGTAGGAATGTTTTCCTTTTAATAATAAAAGGCTTAGAAGATATTGAAAAATGTTCAAATACACACAATTGGTCGTACTTTGGTGTTAAAACTACTGTATTAGGTCATTGTGATATGGCAAAAATTGCTCGAACTAATAGCACTCATACGGTAAAACTCATTTTAGACTAACCAAACAAAAAGAAAGCTTTTGCTCAATGAATCCATTTAACGAGAGAGAGAAATGGGGTTTAACGTCCACTGAACACAAACTACGTCATTTCGGGACTAACATATGGTTTAATTTTATTTCAATAATTCGCTTGCGCGTAGGGGTCTTTATGAGCAGTGGGAGGAAACCCACGTGGTTGAAAAGGCGCCCCTATTTCTATGCCACATACGCTCACACCAGGGCTCGAAACCACAGCCGCAAGCCAGAGGTGACCGACCAGCTAGAGGTCGAAGCGCGGCACCTAGATCACTAGGCCATCCCCCCCCCCCCCCTGAATCCATTTAACGTTGGGCAAACTAATAGCATGATATGTTTCGTAGAGCTCATTTCACATTGCTTGAACTAAAAGCATACTTGTAGATCATTTCACATTGACGAAACTAATAACATACGAACAGTGGAGATCATTTCACATTGGCCAAACTAATAGCATTTGTACTGGGTCGATCGTTTCAGATTAACCAAACTAACTCCTGATTAAATGGTTTAGAATTATAACGATTCTGTCAATTATATATCATTTAATGCCAAAGACTGCGAAAAATAAATTATTGAGTGCATGAAAAGAATATCGTAAAGACAGAGTTCAAATCAACAAAAATCTCCTGCCGTTAAGTCATGTGGCTTACTGAAGTCATCATTGTTAATACGTCTAATCCAGGCAAATGCAACGGACTGATTCTGTTTGTATAAGCAAACACTTCTATAGACGATTCTTTATTTTGCTGTCGCCTGAGTATAGTTGTGAGATGTCCTTAAATGAAAGAAATATATATATTATATGCTTCTCAAAAATATTATTCTTTCGCATTCCTTTCTAGTTTATTCATTACGTGTAACAATAAAACTGTCACAAACTGAGCACCTGATGTTCATTATATATCCCCTGATAGTCGTGTAAGTAGCTAGACAATATAAGATATAACCGCCATCTAAATAATGCCAGACAATTATCACACCTTCTACTAATATTGAGATGCCATAATAACCGTCTTGCATTAATAAGATACACTGCAAAAGAAATACAGTTGGTCGAAAGTGTCCGTTTCGTCAACTAAAACTTTGTACTTGTTAAAATTTGGAGAGAGTAAAACCTCAGATTGTAGTGGTAGATGTTCGGATGTTAAGAACCCAGCTAAGTTAAAATGCGGTTTGATGTCCACCACTCGAAACAAACTAGATCTATTCGGGACTAACATATGTTTTAAGTTTATTTCACTATACTTGCACATCGGGGGGCCCAGAGAAACCCGGCGAGGTTGGGCATGCCCCCCTACTACTTGTCACGTACAACCTGGGAATCAACACCACGCCAGTTGACTCAATGACAGGCCTTAACGTTTGGACTATCAGGTAAAACTTTTTATATTTTGTAAGATGATAAGGAGAGAGAGAGAGATAATGCATTTGAAGTCTCTCTAATTAATAACTTGTCATTTAAGTGTTCCAAGTTGTTCGGGTATTATTGAAAAAGAACCCTTGTTAATTCGATGAATAGTAGACGGAAAGACCGCTCTACGGCCAATATTGCCCCTATAGGACACTGCATGGCGTCTCCGGAGCTTCATTATAATTAGTCACGTCGGTGTAGAAAAATTGGACGTTAAATCCCATCTTGTTATAATAACACTTTCCATTCAGTGAATAAACGAAATATTAAACTGATTGTCATATTGTTTTTTCTAGACTCTGTGGCTTAAGTAAGAGCGAAATACTTATTTGGAGGAGAGCTTAACTCTGGATTACCATGGCTAGATCTGGAGATCAAGCAACTCGAGCTACCACGTTGTTGAATATTGTTAAAGTTTACAGTGTCAAATTGTCAATACTTTATTAAATTTAACACTTTGGCAAAAGGCGTAACGTAATAACTGAATATTAAGATAGACACAACAGGATTATTGGTGATAATTGGTAGCGCTATATATAATTTACAACCTACACATACATATCATCCGTCCAGAATTAAAATAATCCATTATAATAATGACAAGTAAATTGTGGCCATGTATACTCTTAAGACAGAATAATGGATTCCACAATGTGAATTGATATTGGGTACTTTATGCAAATTAAATGCACGAGGTGGTTATAAGTGCACCAGAGGATATGATTCATAATATATAGTCAAAATATATAGTTTCGTTTGAGTTTATTTGATCGCAAATTAAACTGTTTATGAAATATTGTGAAAATAACAGGGCATGGTCCAGATCATTAATGAAAATTACCATTACGTTATTAGGGTTTATGGATTCATTATTCCCCAGTAAGCCGTAAGAGCTTTATTATATTGTGAGTTCCGTCAGTAAACTCGTTCTGTGAGTTAGTGGGGTTGAGAGAGTAGAAAATGATTTTTATTGTAACCTGTCCTTGTAACCTATGTATCCAGTGCTCAACATAAAATGTGTGAAACCATAATCTGAGTAAACTGATATAACCAGAGACAATACTAGGGGATCGGCTATAGCGTGTTTTTGGCGAGGGGGCTAGTTACATCTGGTTACAAATGTTCGTCCAACTAAAGGAAATATTATTCCTTTTAATGGCATAAAGTCTAAATGAATTAAGTAACATTCGCATCGCTTGCGATGGAGCGAGGAAGTTGATTCAGAGTAGATGTTTTTAATTCTATCATGTAGACCATTTTACAGGTAAAATTCTAAGAAACTAACAATTTCTAATAAGAACCAAGTAGGGTCAACCGTCCCTGGCAAGTGGGATTCCAGTATACATTCTTGGTATTACTACTATTCACAGCTTTGATTGCAAGTAGATCTCAGTATGGGATGGCTTATTTGCATGTGTAGCTTTCACTTTGACGGCAGCAAAAATATTGGCGATAGTTTATGTCTGATAGACGAAAAATGAAATTGTCATGCACGCCAGAAACCAGAATATGATTTGATCAACAAGGAATTATTGAAAATAGGAATTTGACGAGGGATAACAACTAGTCCCAGTAAACTTTATTAGATGAGAAAAGTGAGTTGGTACGTGACGGATCCCATCACAGACTCCTAATACCCTCCTGATTGAATTATACCACCCATCTGATAGACCGTATGTTTTGTCAATAACTACTGTTGAACAACTAGTCATAGACGATATCCTATATTTTATTGATAAATGAAGAAAGTAATGGGGTGGTAATACGTGAAGAACGTTTTTTTCTCTCTCCATAAATTAGTAAGCTTGTAAACATTGATATGAGGTACGTGCAAATCTTGTTCATTCTAGCGAAGAGCTGAAAGTTATAGATTACCATTTAAGTTATATCCCAGTGGATAGATTAGAATCTGTATCCGTTATACATCATTCTAGAAAGATAGTTTGCCAGGTAACAATATGCACACCACGAGACACATCCTGGATATTCTATGAAAATGGTCGACTTTAGTCCGAAGGTTTCGTTTGGCACTGATGTAGCTATTAATTTTAAACATGATGCCGAGTCTTCAAGGGATTTTCTTTTATGTATAATTAAACACCAGAATGTATAAACAAAGTACCGGGTCACCCTAATCAAATTCAATGATCATATACAATGCTAACACGATGATATATGTAGTATCAGTGATCCGGAATTAGTAATCATACTCCACTTCATGTATAACAACCATCCACTCTACTCTATATATAATTTATGCAAAGAAAACTTAATTATATCTTAAAAGGCGGTTGACATGGATATATCATGCACGTTAACGAGGTTCTAACGACTGTAAACACTATTTATATACTGATTGCGGTATAAAGCGATTGAGTTAAGCAGCGACGTTTAAGCATTACGTCTGTCAATATATTCCATGCATCTGTCTAGAACGTGCACACACAACTTGCAACATAAAACAACATTTCATTCATTCATTTTGATAGCCGGGAGATACGAGGCTTGAAATATTCCATGGATCATGGAATATTGAACCACCGTCCTTCTGATTGTTAGTTCAGTGTCCAAAAACACATAATATCCACAGAGTCCCCTCCATTCAGATCAACGTCAAAGGCCAGTGTTGCCACGCTGGCTCTCTGTTTCCACCCTACGGCTGTGTCGTTTTTAACCTACAAAAACCTACGCTTGGATTCTACCATTAACCTGTACCATGTGAAATTAAGGTTAACAAACTTGCAGGCATAAAATGGCGTTTCTGTCTCTCTCTCACTCCCTCTCCCTTGACTCTTGAGTAATAGCTCCCATGGCGAATTGTCACAATTTCTTGACTTTTCAGTCCCCCCCCCGCGCCCTCATCGTGTCATAGCTTGCGTGTTCATTAACATAGTGCCCTGTGATAAAACAGCAATTTATAAACGTAGGCCTACGCAACACAACCTGTGCACCCAGATCGTAATGTCTCATTGGCCGTTGCTCTTTAAAATGATGCCAAATTATTTTACGATTTTGTTTGATTACATGAATAATATACGTCAACTTTAGTTTTCTCACCATTATTTTATGTTGTGCCCAATGCTGTGAAAAAATCCCTACGATAACCTACGGTTTGATGGTTTTACCCGTAGGTTTAACCTACAACCTACGAAATGGATTTTTACCCTACCGTAGGGTAAAAAACCTACGCGTGGCAACACTGTCAAAGGCTCCTCCCGACAAACACCGTGATTCATAACCAGGACACACTAGTCGAGAAGCCGCTGCCCTTCTGTACAAATTCACCGGTATCCAATTTACGATTGGTTTACATTATAATATTTATCATCATACGACAGAAATAGATCAAATGCTGAGTTTTAAAAACTATTTTTTGTTTACATAGATAAATTAAACAGATACTGTGTGTTCTTGTAAACTACATATGGGTCTAGGTTACCCGAATACAAATGTCAGCCTGTCTCTGAGCTAAATTCATTTTTGAGGGGAAAATTATCAATTTGTCCAATATCCTTACAATCATCCAGTGACCAAATTTTTTACTACTACTCTTACAAGGGCTGGTAATATTGTACAGTTAAAATCCGATTTGCAAATTTATTGTTTATTTGTGGGAGATGGGACCTAGAATCGGATGACCTAGATCCCTCTTTTTTATTGCCCACATTTGTTTGGTTATACATATTAATAAACGACATCTAAATTCCTGAAATTTAAGAATTAATTAGATAAAAGTATGAGAATCGATGCAATTTCTGTCTGGCAAAACACTTGATAATATCGGTTACCGATGATGGTTAAACAAACGCACTATGCCAACGCAAATGAGCACATTTTTGTCAGATGCATGGAGACGCAGACCCAAACTTACTAAACAAGGATATTTCGTGTTTGTTTGAAAAGCAGTTCCTCGTTAACAACTGTTTTCCTGTTTTAACTTACTATAATTAATCTGATCATCATTTCTCAACTGGAGGGGAACAACCAAACCCGTCTTCACGGATATAAAGTTTCTAAGTTCAAGAGTCATAAGTACTAGTGGCCAACTTTATAAATATTTTGATAAGTAATTTAAAATGTCCGTGAGTAAAAGAAAACACGTGCTATTCGCTACAACTTGTGAAACATAACCTGTTAACGCCAACTCCCTTTCCGCCTTAATATAACCACGGGCTAGTTTTTGACAATATTTTGATACATAGCGCGATATTTGATATTAATGTAAAAGTGTTATCGAGGTATAGCGATGATTGGAGAATCAAACTCAAGGTTTGCTACTGTGGGTGATTAGACGAACTCGATCCAGATTTTCCTTCTTTAAGATAAGTAACAGTCAAAGATGAGTTCGTCATAATCACATGAATATAGACTTAAAGTTCCAATTTCACTTTTTCTAAGAAAGTCAAAATATAATTATTTCTATGTTTTTTGCTCAAAAGGTTGTCAACTCACTATTATACGATCATGGACAAAATTTTGGGGGGGTTAGAAAGGGTGACACTGGTTGATTGAGGAAATAGTTACTCAATTACCTCTCTTGTTTCCCATTCTTCTCCATGGACGGCCATCTTCAAACGTTTGAATTTGAAGTTGAAAATGATATTTTTGCCAATTTCTCAACTGGCGATAGTGAATTATAGGATTAATAGGATTATTCTTTAACAAGGTAGGACTGTTTATAGGTTCAATCTATTTCGGGGCTTTATTTTAATAAATTTTAAAAATATAACTTAAAAAATGCTATTGGAACTTTAAATATGTGAGAAATTGTCACCTATCTGTACTTTTAACCAATGTGGTGGCCTGGTTGTATTTCAATATCGATCCATTCACATCTAGTACAATGAAAATAACAATACAATGATGTTAGTATATATCTTGGAGGTAATTTGGTTTCAACAGATAATTGCAAATTAATTTCTTAGTGCAAAATTTGCAATAATTCCGCCGGACACTGTTAAGTAATATATATTTACAGGATAATCGATGTTGAATTTACTTTTTTCTTGTGAACAATTATTATGCAGAAGGGCGTTAGTAAAGTCATAACAATTACTTTTACTGTATTCATTTATTATTGTGACATTGAAAGCTTACAGCGCCAGCTTTGATAACATGAAAAGCTGGATGCATTATCCATAGTCAGAATAGTGCATTAATCACAGCCAGAATAGTACGTTATAATAATTAAAAGATAAAAACAAAACAAAAAAAAACAACCCAAAAGCCAACAAAAACCCAACATTCCATAACGCTCAAGGTGTCTTCATGAAGATGTCCATTCTTTCAGTTGGCAAGTTGGCGTTAAAACAAGGTCAGACAGTAAATAAAACATTACACAAATGTCTAAAACTTACATTGTGAATGCTATTTGATTCTAAAAATCTATAGTAAATACATTATACCAACCTTCTTTCATCCCAATACCCGATCTGTTTTTTAACCATGTGAAAAAGTGTTATCGTTAAGGTGGGAGTGATGATCTTATACCTCTACAGTTGCCAATAGAAGCATATTTATACACAACCTCAGTAAATCGTGAACAATTGAGGATTTTAAAGAGAAACTAAATTTGGTTTACGGTCCTACTTGTCTGCATCGACTGGGCTAATTTCGCACGAAAAGGGAATGCGTATGCAAGACGCAAATTCTCCAATATATTGAGGTTGGGTTGTCGAATGGTGTAACGTGTGCACTTTAGATCATAAGGTCGGTCATTGAGTCAAACGGCGTGGTTTTGATCTCAAGTTCTGGGAGTTGGGTCGCATGCACTTGTGGATTTTCACTGGGTTCTCTGGTTTCCTCACGCTGCTACATATGTACGTCCCGAAAAAAACCTAGGGACCCTCTCTCCCTACAATCGAATGGATATTAAAATTAGTGATACTGGTATACATGTACTCTTTTTATCCACGTTAATTGTTTATTTAGTCCATGCTGAGAAGGAATGGTTGAAAATGAAGTGTTTATCTCATCGCAAATGAATTTCTAACAAATATTCTCTTGAAGAAAGAATTACAGTATCTGGGGATAATTTAAAGTATTTATTACATCAAGTGAACTAACTTAGAGATGTAATGAATAGTATGCAATGTTTGCCTTGTCTCTCTACGCTATAACTTCTTTGATCAACTTGAATTAAGTAATGGAACATGTAACTAACCTAATTGGATTAATTCTATTTTCAAGTGCTTGTGTTAGCGTCTAGCCCTTATTTAAATATCTATCGGCTTTATTGATGATGGAAACGGTGGATACTGTGTCCAGTATGGGATATTTGCTTAATCCCCACAGTTCGATTCTAGACGACTCTACCCTACACCAAACACCCCGCAGATTTCTAGCCTTCCTTATTTTTTTTCAGTTTCCCATATAAACACCAAGATAGAGATCCCCGAGGTGTGATCTACAGATTTATTGGAATATATTGACAGATAACTCTGAATAGACAGGCCCAGGGGATGAGTAGAGAAAGTTATTCCTCTAGTTTATTGAAATGAATTGGAATATTGAATGGTATATAGTGGTCGAACATCGATCAGTTGAACAATAGATATACACGTGTATCCAATAATTGTGATGTTTTACCTTCAAGGTATGGCGTAATGTATTTAAAGACATTACTTACTGGAATAAACACGGTTGCGTCAATAATACACGTGGTAAGATTTACCAGGATAGTGATCCGTGCAGTGTGCCATGGGGACAGTGACATTGTAGCCTTCTCTCCATCCACCCGAACGACTGGATGCTTCACCAAATCCCAAGGAAATTGGTTAACCAACACTGTTGGGATCGGACCCATTCTCAGTAACATACAAACCGATAGCTATGTGAAAGAATGCAGACAGAAAAGCCACAAAGGTTGGACATGATTATGAATAATGTCCTACGGCATGATTTCGCTATTACCACACTTTTATTAAAAAAAATACCATTTATTTGAAGATAGTGGTAGTGCATATTATTAACTTTAGCATACATATTTTCGGACCATATGGTATTCTAATATCACTACCAAAAAGAAACGTGCACATTTATTCCCATTTGCATAGAGGTATACTGTAAAAAGAATACTTTATAAAACTTATCTAGTTCCTTGGTAATCTAAAAGACATTCATCCCCCAATCGTATAAAATACTTTACATACTACTTATTTTGTTAAATACTACTCCATCAAAGCCGATCGCCCCTTCCCCTGGGTTTAAAATCTAAAAAAAACGTTCACAATTGAAATTCTTCACAGCTTCTTTGTCCTGAAGACTGTCCTTTAGATTGATGAATGGATAAATTCCATAGGGATTTTTAAGATAATCCTGGCCCACGCGAAAAGCATACCATTTAGTCTAAGCCGTGTACTCAATTTGTAAAATGACGTTTTATTACCATATGCAAGGAAATTTCCATTTTTGGGGGTTTTAATAAACCAAAGTAAACTCTATTTTATGATATTTTTTTAAATTATATCTCCCATTTCCTTATTATTTTTTCTGCACTGTCAGATATTAATTTTATAAAAGCGTAAGATTTCCCTTGCGTTCGCTTTCAGAAAATTGTATAAATATTTATAAATTAATTTCGAATGTGTTTTACACTAGTAGGTATACATTTGAGATTATTACTTTGTATCAACTAGATCAGAATTGGAATTTAGGCGTATCGCCTACGTATGGAAGCGTATACGAGTCAATAGCATGATATGTACCGCAATATTTCCATTAGTTCGTCGATACAATATTGTGATCTTTGCGATGTTATTACCCTGAAAATCTTCAAAATAGCAATATCTTATCGTAAACACACACATTTAGAACGCAATGACGGCACACAACATGGTGTATTGGTGCAATTAAATCAAAAAAAAAATCATCTCAACAACCGCAATATCTTGGCATATAAGTATTGCGGTATCTTTTGTGATTTTGGCCCATAAACGCTTCCATATGTGAGTGATGAAATCATCGCAACCATCACAAAATGTAGACATAATATCGTAATATCTTTCGCGATATTTATCCCTATACTATTGACCGCAATACGCTTCCATATACGTGTACTGCTTGGTATAATTTTGGGATGACTACGCTGTAACAACTCATCATTAGAATAAATTCTTACCGTAATTCTAGATCAGAATTGGAATTTAGATGTATTGCGTGAAGCATATTTGATCAAACTGCGTTGAAAGAAAGGTCGGGGTATAGACTAGATAACGAGTAAAAGTGGTAGAGAGTTGAAGATAAAGGTCAAGACGAGGGGTTAGGATAGAATCTGTAAATATTCCCCCACTTAATACCAACTTGTTAAAACCATTTTACACTTAGAATGCTATATGTAGAACTTGTACAATCAGATTCTAGATATCACAGTAAGATAAAACAGTTACATGTCAGAAACGAGTGTTGACCTACTATTTATTCTCGTAATATGGCATAAAAGCCACTATTTATTTCAAGTAACGAGTTTCGTGAATTGAAATGATTTCCCCAAAATATGAGGTAGCTATTAATTTGATCAAAAGAAAGATACAACTTCGTTTCGATTTTTATCTTTTCAGTTTTTGTTTTAATTGTCTTCACGTGAGGTATTGGAGGACATTGAAAGTAAAAAAAGAGCGAAACTAAATAAGATCTTTTATTTTAATCAGATTGCGTACCAATTTGTCTAATGTCAGTTTTCTGGCTTATGAGTTAAGACATTTATTCACAAAATGAATCAACTCTCTAGAACATCGCTGGCTTAGATATAGAATGGATTAGGCAATGTGTGTCATATCTGCGTTGCACACTAATATTATGTCTGTCCAAATATTATGTATGACGACTCCCACAAGTTCTACCAATACAATGACTGGTAACTGTATAGTGGCAAAGGTACTTGCCAATCGAGATGTATATGCATGGAGTTTACATCTGCCAACGATTGACAATCGTCGAATACAATTCAGGCTTTTTATTGTCAAAACTTCAAAAAATCATAACTGTGCCCAGGATAAATAAATAAATTGACATGCGGCTTAACGCCCAACTCGACTGCTCCGACAGGGCTAACGAAGGCGGACATTCGCCGTGCAGTGTATGAGGGGAATTTCAAAAATTCATAACTGCGCCCAGAATATAGAAATGAAATGAAATGAGGATTAACGCTCTACTCTTCTGTCCCGACTGCGCTAAGGAAGACGGGTATACGCCATGATATGACTTCCTCTTATGTCGAACATGGAACCTCGGTTTTTCGTCAAATCCGAACAGACAGCTGTCAGACCCTCCACCCTGCACCATAAGGTAAAACCATGTCGGAAAAACCCGATGAACTGTCTCGGCCAATGCAGGGATTGAACCGTGACCTCCAGGACACCGAGCCATGCGTCTTCACCACCGTGGCTCAAATTTTCAATAATTGTATATCCATTTTCCTTTCTATTTTTGAACTATTATAGCAAGATCTGTCAACTCTTTAATTATTGACGATTGTAGGGATTGTTTTGGAACATCTTGGATACCACAACATAGCATGGGTTATCGGGAATGGGAGGTGGGTGGACATTCAAATACGAGTTGCTGTTGGATACTAGAAGCCAAATATAATTCATTTATTGCCCGCAAGAAAACGATATTAACACTTTACAATAATTTTGTTAAAACTTATTAACAACTTCTCATTTTATGATATTAAATTGAGAATGTTTTTAAAACCAATCTTTGATGGCGTTAACAATATATTATGAATGTGCAAAAAGACAAATTATACTTCACTATTCAATTATCACGGGACAATTTATTAAAAAGTTATATTTGCTTAACTAAGTGCGGTGTGCAACACTAGCGTAAGCTTCGTGTTTGTATTCTATTTCTGATTTTGTAATTATGGTAATTGTGCGTTTCCACTGATAAATCACAACTTTGCACAATTTTATTGCTATAATCCTTCATGTTTTGTGGCTCGATATATTTTTTCATGTTTCTTCTTCTCGATTGGTTTATCCATAGTGTACACAAAGATGGAAATCAATAAAGGACTAAATACAATTCAAATAAAGTGCTAGCCTCTAATTGATTTTCATGGTTTTTGTTCGACTCGCCAGTTTCTAGTCATTGATTTAGTATTAGTGAAGATGAGAGCAGTGTCTGCTTGTTGCAAAACTTGGGGTTTCTTTAAGTAAAATCACCATCTTTTATAGTTATAGATCTCTTTCATTTAATGAAAATAAGCCTGCCTCTATTTGTCTTCACGCCTTCATTGTCAAGAAGTTATTATGACCCGAGTCCAAATGGACACAGTTTTACTAAAGACACGAATCGCGCAGATATCACGGACCTCGGACACCCTAGCCTCTTTAATCGAATGTTTATGTGTTAAGTGAAAACGATAAACTCTATAATTTTAATTAGTTCGTCTGTTTTGTCTGAAATGTTTCTAATAAACTATCAGACACTAATTATTAAACACAAATTGGAAACCATAAAACAGTCGTAGCATGAAATCATTGCAATATGTCGCTCCGTTTTATTGTCTATGTTCAGCTCAAACGATTTTCCTAAAAGCTTATTTCATGAACCTCATTTTTTTCTCTAAAAAGGGTGTTAGTTTTCTGACATTTGTAGGTAATAGTGTTCTTGGGATCCAATAACTTGCTAGGTGTATTGTCTGTGTTTTTCATTGCAGTGTGTAATAAATGAAGTTAAAGGCTATTGAATTCGATCATTAAATACTTGGCGTTAACATTTTACGGATATTTTCAAATTAAACAAGTTCAAATAAATTTTATTACCCACAGATAACAGCTTCTATTGAATTTTCGAAGAGGCCAAACCTCTACATTATTTTTTAGTGAACAGATAAATGCAGAAGTTCTGAACAATTCCAAATTCAGATTGACTAAAAAGCGGAGCTATAAATAAACACGCCACTTTCTATGATACGATGATCCGATAACTTAGGGTACTAGATGTAATAACCAAAGTTTAATTTGGAAATAAACCCTTCGTAATACCCAAACAGAACGGAAACTGACACGGACAATAGGGAAACGTGACAAGAACAATAGGGAAACGAGAGAGTGACAATACGGAAACGAGAGACGAACAACAGGCAAATTCAGTAATACCTAATAGACTTGTCAAATTGGAAATATTGAATATATATACATATTTCTTCCATCGGTACAAAATATTGTATTAATGTTTATACGATTGAACCATATTGGTGATCGAGGTGTTTGTTCATTTATCATATTTGCTATTCGACTTTTGTAGTTTTATGTTAAACCACGCATGTATGTAATCCGTATTTATTAAGCTACGGGCAGCTAATATTGTCAACAATTTAATAACTGCCAAATTCGTCAACGCTCCTTTATTCTCAGACAACAATAAAACGAAGGGGTTATTGGATTTCACATATCTTTGTGAAGCGTCGAATAAAAGATGGAAATGTGATGTTGATAGGACGACCAGGTTTGCCGGCCATATAATATATCTAATAAAAATTAATCTTGATATACACATGTACAAAGCACAATTTGTTAGCTAAATCAAAACACGGAGACATTAATCTTTCCCCCGATCACTTTACGGCAGACGAACTATATAAGTAATCATAATAAAGATGATCGCAATGACAATAATAATGGATAAATTATTCCACTAGTTTATTAGAAATGGCGAAGTTATACTCTACAACAGACGTTTAGAATAATATTATGTCAAGAATTAAAGCAATGAATAAGTATGAATCTACCAGGCCCCTCAGTCTATTATATACAATATAATATACTCAACTTAATTAATAGGAAGATAATCAATGTTTATAATGCGTTTGTTAATCGTACAAATACCGACGGGAAATGCTATCGCGTTAGTCAATGATCCCGAGATCGCATGAACGTTTATCCGACTATTATTTTCGAATTCCACGAATTTATATCGACTGAAAAGATAAAACCTGTCAATGATCCCTAGATCGCATAAACTTTTATGCGACTATTATTATCGAATTCCACGAATTTATATAGAATGAAAAGATAAAACCTGTTGTACTTATACTTCCGGGATTTCATTTAACAGCTGTAGACTATATTCATCGTCGTGCAGTGGTGTGTGCATGGTTCCCGCTAGCTTTAGCAGCTCTTCAGATTATCAGCAGCAAAATCTGGAAGTCATCATCGACTTGTCAATATTTGAGGACAATATACAAGTCCTTACACAACCGATTGTAACGAGAGAGAGAGAGAAATGGGTTTTAACGTCCACTCAACACAAACTAGGTCATTTCGGGACTAACCTATGGTTTAATTTTATTTCAATAATTCGCTTGCGCATAGGGGTCTTTAGCAGTGGGAGGAAACCGGAGTGCCCGGAGGAAACCCACGAGGTTGAGAAGGCGCCCCTATCTCCATGCCACATACGCTCACACCAGGGCTCGAAACCACAGCCGCAAGCCAGAGGTGACCGGCCAGCTAGAGTTCGAAGCGCGGCACTCTAGACCACTAGGCCATCCCACCCCCCACCCCCGATTGTAAACGGTTTATCCAGAAATCGGATAGTCACCAATACCACACGAATGTTCGGCCAACCCATGGAATCTAACATGGAATGCTGACCTATGAAAGATACTATTCTGCAACAACCGGAATCATGAATATGCCACTCTTCCGTCTACTCTTCATCCAATTCCAGTGGTCATGGGTCTTTTACGCACACTTATGGGACCCCAGGTGTTCGTCCTATCCGAACAAATATACGCTGATGTTTGCCCGGAAGGCATGGTAAAGCGAGGCTGAAAATGTCCGTGGAACTTTCTCGGCCAACACCAAGTTTTGAATAATGTGTCACTAGGAAACTTAACGCTAGCATGAGCACTGATAGAGTTGAATGAAATCCATGGTTCCTTCAATAACATTTCGATACACCTGAATTATACTTCAAAGTATTTAGTTGTGACGATTCATTTCGGGGGAGTTTTGCAGCCGAGTGGTTTAACGCTTTTGCGTGAAATCGCAAGGTCTGTCATTGAGTTAAGTGGCGTGGTTTTGTTCCGCCGCTTGTACATGACATGGCGGGGGATCGCTTGTGCGATCTCGTTGGTTTTCCCCGGTTTCCCTGGTTTCCTCAAAATGCTAAAGACCCCCTATGTGTAAACGAATTATTTAAACCATAATATGTTAGTTCTGAAATGGCCTGGTTTGTGTCGAGTGGACGTTAAACGCCCCCCACCCTCTCCTTGTCTTCCTCTCTCTATCTTATTGATTAAATACAGCTGTGGACATGTTACAATTTATGATCGGCATTGATTCATTAAAAATAGTCAACATTTGATACAATAACACACCTGTTCAATCCGTAACATATTAAATGTCAAATAGCCGTGTACATGCAGTATCAATAAATGACCTACAGGTTCAGTAAATATCATTTTTCAGGTTTATAGATTTATTCTATTTTACTTTAAAACCATGTTTTAAAATGATCATGTGTGACACACAAAGTACTACATGAAAGGTATGTGGTTCTAATTTTTTAAAACTTTAAAATAAACGCATGTATGTATTAATGTAATATGAATTTACTCTCGTTGTCGTGTCTTGTACGATATGTTTTTCTTTTGGGCTTTTTACAAATGACGCTCTAAACCCGCGTTTCTCAACCTGGGGTGAATTCACCCCCAAGGGGGGAATGGCTCGCGTCCAGGGGGGGAATGACCACACTCCCAGTAACTTCAAAAATGATCATATAAAGGTTGTGCAGTTGAGATTAGCACTCTCAAACACTGTCCCGAGAATAAAAAAAATCATTTGTGACAATCACCAGGAGCAAATTTCGCACTGAACTGGAAACAACGCATTTTCATTAAAATATAAATTTGGTGATTATTGAATCTCACCTTCGATCCATATTCATTCCATATTCAATGTCAATGTAGTCATGGGGTGCGGGCCCGTGCAAGGATCCGCGGTTCATGTTGGATGGCTTCTATAGAAAAAGGCCATTTTCAAGTTCCTATGAAACGCCTGAAGAGTGCGTGAAATGGCTGGAAATCACATTTCCAGGCTCCAATTTCCTAAAAATTTCCTATGGGGGGGGGGAGCCCCTTGACCCTCCTCGACGGGCTTCGCGCCTACGGCGCTCGCGGTGACCAGCTTCGTCGGCCACGGCTCCGCGATCAGTAACCTCCTCAAAACTCTGGGGGTAAATGGGTTGGTTGAGAATTCATTTAGGGGTGAGCGGTGAGAAAAGGTTGAGAAACGTGGCTCTAAACCATATAATTCACTGATTTTAAAATGTCTTAAATGTTGGATATTAAGATCCCATAATTTCACGTCTAGGTAATATAATTCTGATTGAAATGAACCAATATTAAATTTTAAGTCGTGTTTTTAATTTCGAATTCTGTGGAAATCTTTGACTTAGGGGTTTAGCTCCTTTATGCTATACAGGTATACCTTAGAACAAAGGACATCTCCTGACACTGAAGCAGAATTTTTACATTTGAGCGGAAATATCACTATAGAATCAATATTTGAACCTTACAGATGCACTACAACAGTTTACACATTTTTACTACATATTACCCCCTACTGTTATTAATTTTCTGAAAATAGCAGTTTTCATTTACTTTTTGTACATAAAGCACTTACTGTACTTGTTTATCTATCACTATTGTTGATTAGCATACATATCTCTATTGACCTGCTTGCAATTTTAATTATAAACGCCAATAATACTATAAAAAGGATCGATAAGTTCACCAAAAAATTCCCATTAACATGTTCTTGTCAGTTAAATATAAATGTCGTCCATTATATTGCTCATATTTTAAGTAGTAAAAGCGGTAATGGAGGGGAACAGTCATCGAACTATAATAATTGTATACTCCAAGTAAAGCATTATAATTTACAACAATCATGTGTGTATGTGATGGTGTGTGTATGTGTGTGTGTGATATGGGGAGTATAGGTAAGAAATGAAATGAGGTTTAACATCCTACGATTTTGTACGAAACAATATACTATATGGGAAATTTTATGTTGCTCGGACACCGATGGTTCTGCTTACTCTACAACTGTAAAGAGTTGTTTTATGTGAATAAACCACGTCGGAAAATATCGATGAACTTTTTTGGCCAATGCAGGAATGAAATAAGGCTAGTGAGTCGGCGTCTTACCCACTTACCCACCGTGGCTCCCTGTAGTAAAAGTACAATGCGATTTAGATCCTTTATCATGCGACATTAGATATTAACTTTATCGTAATAAAATGGTTACATAATTTAATATGTGTGTCGGTCGCAACGCCCAGAACAACACTAAACCGTTTTGATTACTCCTCGGTAAAGCAACACAATATTCGAAGATAGTCACACATATCCGTGCAAATATTTCCGCCCGCCAAATGAATATTAATTTGATAATTAAAGCGGTAGAGTGTCCCTAAAACAAAACACTCCAACACTAGTCCGGTCAAGTTATGCCATCAACCCCATGAATAGCAATAAGTCACCTCCTTGTAAATATGAACATAGCTATTAAACAAAACATGCTTCTCTCCGATATCAGTTATCGTGGGAGGTGACAATAACATGAACCAATCAGCAACGGCGACAGATAAAGTCCACATGTTCCCGTATTCACAACTGTGATTTTATTAATAAGACGTTATGAACTAGAATTGATTTATGGAACCTATTTTTCATATTGTCACACATTTTAATGATATATACAGAGACAGCGTTATAGTTTATTATTGGTTGAAAACATTATCCAATATCATTTTTATTTATTACCTAATAACAGTGAAACGTATTTATTTTTATAACACATTTATCGTCTAATAATTCATGCGTGAATGATATTGCATTGTTATCGGAAGTGGCTCCATTTAACGACATGTGTGGAAGAAGGTCTTAGCTCAGAAAGACGAAATCATAAAGTGCCACCCGGGATTATTCAGAGAGGTCCGTATATATATATCCGTCTGTCTGAGCGCCATACTTTTGCAGAACCGTTATACTTATTGTGGGTGTTCTTAAAGAGAATTCCTTGACTGAGTTCGATGATGAGCGTTTTCTGCGTGGGCTAAATACCGTGACTCTGTTCGATAACGAGCATTTGCTGCTCGGTTTAAGCAGATTGCTAACAATTTTATTGATCTATGCTTTACACAAAAGATGAATGACCACGTTGTTAATGGATGTATTCGATTAAATTGGGGATTACGGCAGGAGACATGAACCCTTGTTGACAATGAATCTATTTTAATAATCAAAAGGGTTTCTACTTAGCAGTTATCGATTTCCAAGGGATTACATTTATAATTTGGACGTTTTTCACTCGTTTACCCTGTGTGAACCCCAACCCACGCCCGCTCCGCACCGCACTTACTATTATAGTATGGCGTTATATTAGTGCCAAAATTCTTACATGCTATCGTCTAACTTCTTACTTCTATTCATGTAATTTCTAACCTCCATTCATGTAACTTCTAACTTCCATTCATGTAATTTCCAAATTAAGACAATGTATAATTCAACTTCTTTATTTGTTCAGTGTAAATATCAATTCTATTTCATCTTATTTCTATTATTGGGGCGAAAAATGTCTACTTCATTGTGGTATTACATGTTAAGCATGAACGGCAAACAAATTTAGAATTATGATACTTCTACCTGGCAACCATCATTATGATGTCGTTTGGTGTCGCCACCATGTGCTCAGTTTGGCGATTGAGCACCTGATCGGGACCATTCTATTGATACAAACGACTCACTCTTCGTCAGATTGAGTGGCTTTCATGAGTGTTAGAATTGAAAACAACACCGGGAGAGAGAGAAGGGGACATGGGGTTTAACATCCACTCGACACCAACCCTTGTCATTTCGGTATTAACACCGTTCAATTGTATTTCAATAATTCGCTTGCGCGTAGGAGTGTTTAGCAGTAGGAGGAAACCGGAGGACCCGGAGAAAACCCACGAGGTTGGAAAGGCGGCCCTGCTCCATGTCACGTAAAAACGGGAAATCGAAATCACGCCAGTTTATTCAATGACAGACCTTATGTTACAGCGTGCACGTGCTAACCATTCGGCCATCCTACCCTCTAAACAACATTGAACGTGATATAAATGGGTAAGATGCAGGCTCGCTAGGCTGTGGGTCGGGAGTTCGATCCCGGCGTGGGTCGAAAAAAGTTCATCCAGATTTTCTGGCGTGGTTCCCCCTTGTTAGTGTCTTGTCGTTCCAATGGGATGAAAACCCGATGTTCCATGTACATGTTGGCGTGCACGTAAAAGATCTCGTGACTTCGATATAAGTCCAAGTCGTAGTCCGCTCTCCAGGCAATATTTCCCTAAAGCACACTGTATGGCGTATGTCCGTCTCCATTAGCCCGGTTCGGAACAGAACAGTAGGGCGTTAAACCCTCTTACTATTTCATTTCATTTTCTATTTCAAATATAAGCTAAACGGGATTTGGAGAATTTTATTTTATTTTTTTTACGGTTGAGCCAATAATTAATATTTATATGCAGTTGGTCTATATTAACACAGGGTATAAATGTTATGGATAGGCCTACACAGATACTGAGTTTAATACTAAGTGACCCCTCTCTCTCTTTCTCTCTCTCTCTCTCTCTCTCTCTCTCTCTCTCTCAGCACGCCTTCCAACCTTCAACGAAGAATGGTTCGTTTATACCAAATAATAGTCCCGACAAGGTGCGCAATCACCCAATTGAGCACGCAGTGGCGACACCAAACGTCTTCATAATGATGGTTGCTAGGCAGAAATGTATAAATTCTAAATTCGTTGATGTTGATGCTAAACATGTAAAGCATCTATTAAGAAGACATTTTTCGTTAAATAATAGAAATAAGTTGGAACAGAATTGAAATTTACACTGAACAAATAAAGAAGTTGGGTTATACATTGTCTTAAATTAGAAATTACAGGAATGGAAGTTAGAAGTTACAGGAATGGAAGTTAGAAGTTACATGAATGGAGGTTAGAAATTACATGAATAGAAGTAGGAAGTTAGACGATAGCATGTTAGAATTTTGGCACTAATATACCGCCATATTATAGATCTGGTTTTTTTTCCACTGCGACTAGGTCTACTGTTCTACCTTTGCATAAACCAATTGTTCTTTCATTACATATAAAAATGTATATGTAGAAAGAAATTGAATTGTTTAATCCGCGTGAAATGTTGTCCATCCGATTAAATGCTGTTCGTGAATGTATCTATATGAAACTAACGTACTCATTACAAAATACCAAAAAAAAATGTTGGAGGGTGGGGAGTGGGGCTATTCCGTCAATAACGAAACTAAAGAAACGGAGATGCATCGTCTTTAAAGATATATTTTCGGTCTTACAGACTGTTTCAAACTACTGGAAAATAATTGCTGTGAAAACACGAAAAAAACCCTTGAGATAACAATTTGACGCGATATTCAACGTGGCTGCCTTATGAATATTACGACTAACACATGTACCTAAATAACAATGGCGAAATATAGGCCAGTTTGTAACGATCTGCAATTATTTGTAAGCGTAGTACATAAGTTTAGTCTATAATTTTATTTTCGCATTTATTCGCGTTTATTAAATCTTTTGGGTTAAATAAATTTCTTTATTTTGCTCGAAAGGAATACGTCGTTAAATATTGATATAACTGGAGAAGACAATAATTTTGTCGCATGACTTGAAGGGGTATGATTTTAAAACCTGACTGGTTAATCTAATGTACATAACGGCATAAAATATTTTATTATTTTTTCTTACAATACTATCATATTTTCCTCATTTCTATACCATGCGTCAATTATCGAATGGATGTCAATCGATATGGTAACAAAGGAGGGCATAAAATTATCAACCTCGATATTATTTTTTCGTTATAAGGCTTTATGACCGTTGATTCATTCCTTTTATGCACCTGACATCTACTGAG
Source organism: Patella depressa (assembly GCA_948474765.1). Taxonomy (NCBI): domain Eukaryota; kingdom Metazoa; phylum Mollusca; class Gastropoda; family Patellidae; genus Patella; species Patella depressa. Next base: position 23,261,549 of record OX419716.1, read on the forward strand.
AGCGATATTTCTTCGACAGTTTGTTATAGAAGCGGACGTTATGTCACTTTGGTTTATATTATATCGTTAATGTGTGTTGTGACTCATTTAAAGAGACATTACGCCGGTAATACATTATTTTTACTGTGCATTGGGAATCCCATATTCATTTAAAGATTGAACCTTTAGCACCCTAAAACAACACGTAACGAGACCAAGGTACATGAAGGTGCCGGAAATCAGCAAATAAATTTGAACTCAATGAAACAACATTGACTTACCGAAACAATCCAATTACTAAATACGAGGCATTCGTCTGCCGAGGGTAACTTATTTGCAGGGGGGATTACCCTATAGGCAGTGTATACAGCTGCCTGGGGCCCAAGAAAAAATAGGGCACATAAAATTTTCGACGACCTATTTAAATTTTATTTCTTACATTATTTAATACGAACGTCACTCGGTTGTATCAGCTGTTCATTATGAAGGAAGAAGTACTTTAGTACAAGTTACAAAAATTACAGATTACAGCTTGCCAAAATATAACAAGTACCCTAACTACTTCTAAGAATATACCGGTAGTAGGAAAAGAAAACTATGGACGAATCTCGGAAAGTTCATTACTCGTACAGCGGTCTGAGTTTTTTTTTACTACGCCAAACCAGTCCCACAAAGGGCCCAGCTGGTCGAGCTGCCTAGGGTCCATCAGAGCCTTGATCCGCCTCTGCTTATTTGACATGGACTTCCACTGATGGTTATTACATGTAAGTTGGCTAAACCTTTAAAAAAATCTAAATGTTGCCCATTTCTTTCTTATTAATAAAGTTTCAAAAGACAACATGACAAGTCTAAAATCATTTTACTGCCCCTCCCCCCCTCATTACGACAATTAAAGTGTCAATGCTTCGGATGGGCATACCAAAACATTTTTTCGAAACATTAAAGCGGTTTACAATATTTGTTTTTTCACGGCTTATTTCACGCTTAAATAAAATAAGAAAACTTGTTTTAGCCATGTTACGTATTTTAAATTATCTGCTGCAAAGCATGCATAATGTTGACAAATTTTCAATTCATTACATCCATATAAGTGCTTAGCGAAATGGATCATTTTGGAAAGAAATTCCTTTCAAAGATACAACTTTCACGTAGTGATTGTTAATAAGAGATTAAAAATGAGTACGAGCTATTTTAATGATTCTGAAGAATATGACTGTGAATTCTAATTTGTGCATCTCGGTTATCTTTATTGCATTTTTACATTTCGTGTACTGTGCAGCATGACGGTGAAAATCGAGGCTTTGAGATAATGATCCCGAAAATCAGTTGTTACAAAGTTACAAAAGATACTCGACGAGCATGAAGTGGGTCGAAATGTTGCTATTAAAAGGGTGTATGGCTCTATTTGTCGGAAACATAAAAATGTTAAATGAGTCTAAAAGCACATATTAATGTAATATGGGTGTATATAGTCATGGCTATTTATGTTGTAATACTGATGTAATACTGAAGATTTGAATATAAAATTAAATCACGTTAAACTTGAATATATTATATTCCCGCAACGAGAGCAGTTGGCAAATCTGTGCAAAGAAATCACATTAATTGTCATTTGTTGTCAATTTAATGTCAATTTATATGAATATATTATATTCCAGCAACGAGAGCAGTTGGTAAATTTGTGCAAAAAAATTACATTAATTGTCCTATGTTGTCCCTTTAATGTCAGTTTATATGATTACTGCCATGCTATTGATTGGTTGGTTTTATTAGTTGACAAAGCGTAGATGATCGACTAACTTTATTAGTATGACACACTATGATGGGTTACCATAAAAATATCTTTTCATTGTTGTCAGTATCGTATAGTTAATGGGAAACATTTTCATCAATCAACGATTTAGACACGTGCTTCCTTGTTGCTTCAAGATTTTGACTTTCAACTTAATGTACGAGATCGTTTCTCCAAGAAGATCATAGGTCATGGTATGAATATATTTCAAGTTTATGCAGTTTCCTACTTTAGAGTTTGGTTGACAGGGATTCGAAGGTTTGATGCTGTATGCTGTGTTCAAATTATTATAGGTTTTTAGTTAGATGATTTTGTTGATTATATACTCTGTGATTATTTGATTTCTGAAACCATACTTATGTTTAATTGCGAGTGGTGATGTATACACGCCATGCCATGTTTACTTTTTTCCGACGTGCAGGAACTGCGTCTAGTCGTTCTGGTGGGATGAAAACCTGAGGTCCAGGATATATGTTAGCGGGCACGTAAAGGAACCCTTGACAGTTGGAATTTGAATGTCCGGGCAACGTTTCGTTCTTGGTACAGTCAATGCATGGCCGTCATCATTAGCCTAGATAGAGCAGAAAAGTAGGACGTTAAACACCATTCATGTCTTTCTAAAAACACTCGACAGCACTTTATATGTTAGCGACCACGTGAAGGAACCCTTGACACTTGGAATTCCGGGCAAAGTTTCGTTCTGGGTACAGCCACTGCATGGCCGTCATCATTAGCCAGGATAGAGCGCAAAAGTAGGACGTTAAACACCATCTTATTATCATATCTTTCTAGAACATTCGATAGCACTTTATATATTTCGTGAATCCAAATGTAATCTTGTGATCCTTATATATTTATCATTCAGATTTATTTGTAGACAGCATTTTTTTTACAAATACAATCGTGGGTAATTACGAATGAGACAATAGCGTGTAGCTATAAATTTATTTTGTCATTTATACTTCCGTCTTCATTAGCCCAGTCGGAGCTGAGCAGTAGGATGGTATACTCTCACAATTAATATGTTTCTGATACTATTCTGACAGAAATGCGAATGCTTGCACAGTCAGTTAAGCGCTGATTCACGAACCTCATGCTTAGTGTAAGCATGGGTTCCCGTTGCCGATGGTGCAGCAACGACAAACAGGTGTCCTATGGACAGGTTGGTTTACACACAGAAAGGTAGGACGTTAAACCCAATTTCATTTTCCAATAATCTTACCGATCTGAGAATGAAATCTTAACAATGAAATCTCCAACAACTCAATATGAATGAATAAAACCCTTTTCCAATCAATGGTTCTAAATTGTACAAATCCCAGCATTATTGTTATGAAAGATTTCAATCTCTCCAAAGACCACCAAATAAACATGGAAAATAAATTGCTTTTTAATGGGAATTTACATAGATGTTTTGAGCTTCTCGGCAATACCTGTAAACACAACCTTCTTGTTCCATTAACTTACAGTTCGATACCTGAAAAGGCACTTCTCCGCGATATAATTAACGTTTCTGATATTATAGCTCACGCAGGGGAGGGGAGGGGGATGAACGAACCGTCAAACACGTGAACTTTAGATCTTAATGTTTGTCATTGAGCCAACTGCTGTGGTTTTTGTTCTAGCTAGGTCGCCCGTCTAAACTGGTGGGTTTTTGCTCGTTCCCCGATTTTGTCCCACTCCAAAAGACCCGCAATTTAATTGAACTATTTACTAAGGTTCATTTGGAATTGTGAAATATTCTAACAGAGCGCTTCTACGTCACTTAAATGGTGTTTCTGGTATTAAATCTAAAACCTATTATCATTATATATGCAATTTGGGTTTTTTTTTGTCGAACTTAAGGGTTATGTCGAATTGTGAAATATTTAAGCTACCCGATTAGAATCTTCAATGAGTGTGTGGTCTAAGTGTAACCGTTTTTTCTCGAGTGTGTTTAACGAGAGATTATCCGGTTTACAATTTCAAATGTCAATGTTGAGGATTAATACAAACATAGTGTAACACGTATTGGTTATATTGACGAGTTTGGACAGCAGACACGTGTAAAACATATACATGTATACTGTAAAAGACGTAGGTGTAGAGTATAAACCCGATGTATAGTGGTCGGGTAAATTACTACTACATCATATAACTTTTTATTCAACTGAAATATAAACAAAGTTACAAAAAAGAATGTTATCCATTTGAATTTCAGATAAAAACCGATAAATGGAACCGGAATATACACTCATTTTTGGCCACTGGCACGGAAAAGCTCAATAAAACTCAATCGCTAATATTTGGGACCTAGTAACTGACACGAATGGGTCACAACGTATATAATACTTTAATATGAATATATAAACAGATTCGCATTCAATCGTTTCCGTTTTACTCTAATTTCGAATCAGTTATGTTCGGCGAAATATGCAATCAGTCTCAATCAAATGCCAATTTCTAGCGTCTGGTTATTCCAGTCTACATAGTATTTATTGCGCATGCTCTCCTGACATGAATATGGCGCGATTGTTTAATTTGATTTCTAGCCTCGTTCTTTGAGTCCTTTGTTACAAATGTGGCCGAGGCGCATTATGGTACACGATTCGTGTAACATTTTTCGTGTACCAATGGTAAATGTTTAGTTTGTCTTTAATATAGGATATCAGAAGTCTATTTTTCCCCGTAAGATCACGGCATCAATGTTGATTTAAATTGACAAAGAAATTCGTGTTTTCAATGTTAAAGACTTTGGATGATACGGAGTTACGAGACTTAGCTTCTTTAAAAAGAACAGATCATAGTTTAACATTGTGTAAAACTTACTAAAACAAATATTCTCCAAATATAATTAGTGTTTTCGACAAAAATCGTCGATGTAGGCATTTGTACATTATTTCTTATGTGTGCAATGCGAATGGGGCGAATTACGTTTTGAAAGCATAGTTTCTGCTTATTCTTCGAATTTCAAATGCCAAAGAGACTGTTATTCGTACACGCGAAAATTCGCTTCGATTGCTTATACACCCGAACTGGCAGATACATTTCCTCGTCAACTCCGCAAGCGCCACACTTTACAAGTAGTAACGGGCCATATTCAACAGATCTGTACATAGAACAGCCTTTGGTTTGTCAAATTAATGTATAAGACGTTAAATTCCATTTCATTTCACTACATTGTTAAAATATTTAATAGCTAGGGAAGAAACAGTTTTATAATACAAAGAACAGAAAAAAATAATAATCGAATTATCAGTTGTATTCAATAGGTTCAGATTGCTACCAATAAACCTTTTATGATTACATGTATTGGACATTGAAATACTGTTTCTTGCACATGCAACAAATTTCTGATTTCGTGACAAAGCATGCAGATTTTGCAAATTCAAATCTCCGAGGTATTGAAGTATCTATCGTGATATCCAATTTTAACCATAATTGTGATTTTAACATGACTCGTGCCCATCAATAAAATAAAATTTCAAGGCATTATTGAACATAAATGTGATAATTGGAACCCAAGAAACGATTTCCTTAAATTGAATCAGTTTCTGTAATTTTGATTTTAATTTCTCCAATTCTGGGGTTTTATTTTTTTAACACCTTCAAATATGCTGGTCGGTTGTGTCATGACTAAATCCATGCAAACATGTTTGGGTCAATATACTTTATGCGTGGTTAACCCTACGTTCTTCCATCGAAAAAAAAAATTCATACACTGTCTTTGGGTATTGATAAAATATGGAAAAATTCCAGTGACAAATTCAACAATATGCATGAAGGTATTTAACTATACACATAACACGACTCTTCATAGTATATGGGTGGTATTTAGAGCAGGCCTAAACTAAACCAAAGATGTCTGCCTTTTCCCAATCGTATGATTTAAAAGGAGAACATTTAATTGCTTTCTAATTGACATAATTAAAACCTTCTCTAACCAAACATGCCACAAACATTTTTTATGTAAAAATTGCGGCCAAGTTAAACACAATTGCTATTTATCTAAATGGGAATAGCTCCTGTAGATTTGTAGAAATATCTGAAAGGATGCAAAATTACATACCCACTGGATTTTATAATGCTGGACTGGTGGTGTTGTGCAGCCCATATAAATGATCTTTTTGATCCTGACTAACCACGTCATGCTAGATGGGTGGTGTTGTGCAACATCACATATTCAGAATCCTGACTAACCACGTCATGCTAGAATGGTGGTGTTTGTGCAGCCCCACAGAAATGGTCTTTAGAATCCTGACTTATCACGCCATGCTGACATGGTGGTGTTGTGCAAATTTTAACCCACATAAATTGTCTTTAGATGTTGTGCAACATCACATATTCAGAATCCTGACTTACCACGTCATGCAAACATGGTGGTGTTGCGCAAACCCACATAAATTATCTTTAGAATCCTGACTAACCACGTTACCGATATGCCACAGAAACTTGTTGTCACTCCCGATTAACATAGCTATATGTTCGAACGACAGTGTTGTGCAACCCCAAATACATGTTCTTGAAAAGTCTACTACCTAACCAGACTATGTTCGAATGAAGATGTTTTGAGTGAACGGTAATTAATGAAAAAAAATAAGTATTTGTAATGAAGGTTCGCGTATGCAAGTTGTCGAATTCTTTCTTAATGCAAATAATATATTGCTTAAAGCTCCAATAGCATTTTTTTAAGTTATATTTTTAAAATGTATTAAAATAAAGCCCAAAAATAGATTGAACCTATAAACAGTCCTACCTTGTTAAAGAATAATCCTATAAAACCTATAATTCACTATTGCCAGTTGAGAAATTGGCAAAAATATCATTTTCAACTTCAAATTCAAACGTTTGAAGATGGCCGTCCATGCAGAGGAATGGGAAAACAAGGGAGGTAATTGAGTAACTATTTCCTCAATCAGCATGTGTCACCCTTTGTAATGCCCCCAAAATTTTGCCCGTGATCGTATAATAGTGAGTTGACAACCTTTTGAGCAAAAGACATAGAAATAATTATGTTTTGACTTTCTTAGAAAATATGAAATTTGAACTTTAAATGTTCATTAATGAAACCAATTATAAAGATTCATTTAAATTATATATATGGGTAGTCGTTGTAAAATTGGTTTCCATTCGATTTCGATATTCATACTCACCGTGCAGTCTCATTTTAGTATTATCAAAGCTTTCCAGTTACAATTGAATGCGTTTGTTTAGATACCAGGACATTACACAAGTTTGTTAAAATATATATACGTGTGTCGTATTAATACGACTATTTTTATCAATAACTGAACTGTAAAAAATGTAACAATTAATTATTTCACAGCAGAACTGGTGGGAAAGTATTCTAATGATATACGGCTATCTATATCTATATCTTATTGTTTTATACCTATATACTCCATTATCTATATATGCATGCTTACCTTTCGAGGACACCGTATTTGTCACTCTTACTGAAAGAATTCTTCTTATTCAGCAACGCACTTTGTACATAATCCACACAAATATACATCAATAGTAGAAACTTCGCTTGTCAAATATACGCTACTCACAATGAAAATCACTATGAATAGTGAACTTGTCATGTAAAACTTATTTACAGTTACATGAAAATCACAATGTGTTGTATTTACAGTTATCTATTCAATATCCAAATAAACAGTTACAAATACACCCAAAACATGTCTTACAAGAAATCCTGAAATTTGATGCGCATGCATTAAACAACATGTGTAAATTATATCCCACGTTGCGTTCCCTAATAGACAACACAGGAGACCGGCGTCATGTAATAGAACTAACAGAGAGCGCGGGGCACTGCACGCGCGCTGTCAGCTTGACGCGTCAATCAAAACTATTAGCCAATCAGACTATTATGAATAATAAAATGGGAGTGGCATCAGATAGGTATACTTTCAACTGATTTACGCCTGGGCAACATACGCTTCACATCAAATCGTTAATCTCGATTATCAATTAATAATGGAGATGTTCTGAGTTGTACAGCGAGTGGTTGAATGAGTTAAATTAGCAATGAGGTGTAACACGGATAAGCGTTTCAAACTTAACATTAGCCACATGTCAATTAACAATATATCATTCAATAAGAGGTGCATTTGATACTATTTAAGTTGAAACTATCAAAAACACATAACGGTTATTGTGCACGACATGGATGAGGTACTGCAATGACGAAAACGATGTTTTTTCCAACTTTTTCCTAATTCGTTGTTTAAAGTTGACTCGTTCCACAATGAACTTTACGTGCACATTCCGAGAAAGTTCCACGGATTTTTCCGTCGGGATTTTCCCATGTCAATGGTGTGGGACAAGCGCCTAAAGTCGAAAACCCGAGACCCCATGCACGTAAAAAGCACCCATGACAGTTGGCATTCGAAATGAAAGTTAGATGTAGCGCCGCTATCCGGGTAAAACGCCAGTCAGCTTAAGGGTGGTAAGTAAGCAAACAATAAAATTGGGGCTCGAGAAGAAAGTGTGCCGTCTTAAAAAGCTAAAATTTAATACCGCATATGTATGTTTCAGATCTTGCGTTGCGTTTACTGATTTGTGTCTGTTTCTACCACGTGGCGGGCAAATGTTTGTTACACAACTGTATTTTATTCTCTAAAAAAGCATATAGTTTCAAATCTGGTAGTACACCCGTCACTAATGAAGAAAACAAATTCAGAATAACAACTCTAGATAATCCCCCGGCTTGGATTCAATCTGATTTAAAATAGATCCACCATGTTTCTCCGCGACAAATAAAAGATGACGGTGTCTTATACGCTCTAGCGGCATAGACCCAACGCCGCATTAACCCTGGTGGGGCCCCTGATCGCATAGGGGGTTCTGGGGGGTTTCTCTCCCCCCCCCCCCAAGAAATGTTCAGAAATTGGAAGCCAGAAAGCGTGATTTCCTGGCATTTCAGGCACTTGTGTTGGAGCCATTTAGAAGTACTTCCCCCAGAAAAAAATACAATTCTACCACCAAATTAGCGCATTCTGGCGTTATTTCAGTGGACCAATCCATGCGAGTGTTATGAAATGATGACATTTCTAGAGGAGGGGACTGTAAGTGGGCAGGGGTTACTTGATTCGGAATCGTATTATACCCCCACGATGATTTGATGAATGGAGGCCGTAACGTTACGACCAAACCGGACTCGATGTTTGACAAACAAAATGGTAATACGAGATTTAATCAAGAAATATGAATATTTCGTGTGATCATGGTGTGCATCTCATCAAATTCAGCTTATACCCACAACAAATATCAACAACAACAACAACTACAGCTTATATACAATCGTACGTCAATCTGAGGCAAAATTCACGCTACTCGAAATGATGGGGACGTGTAATTTGTTCGAGTTATACGATAATTCGAGTTACAGACGATGGTCGGTCCGACAGAAGATCTCACGACAATAAAAAACCCATCCCCGGATTACACCGAATTCTCGAATGTCGATCGCAACACACCATGGATTGAGGGAGCCCTAGGGACTTCCGATGGAGGGCCCTCGAAGCATCGGAGGGGCCCCGTCACTAGGTCACCGGCCGTTGGAGTCCTCGGTCCGACCATGCTCGAGGCGCGCAACTGAGATTTTTGTGGGGGTGGGGGGCCCTAATGCGATGGGACCTGGGGCCTGTGCCCCTTGGTTAATCCGGCGTTGCATAGACCCATGCAATTTTCATTTATCATAACTTTGTTAATACTGAACGGAGTTGAACCATTTTTGAACTTATATTTCTGTGTCTTTCGAATGGGACGGAAACGGAGATCCTGTGTACACATTGTCGTGCGCGTAAAAGATCCACTGGAATTCGATATAAGAGTAGATCATATTGTCGCTGTCCGGCAAAAATTTCCTTCATAGCATACTGTGTGATGTATGTCCGTATTCATTAGCATAGTCGGAGCACAGCAGTAGGGCGTGAAACCCCATTTCACTTCATTTCCTATTAGCGATTAACCTTTAACAATATTGCAGTTTGGAACGGGTTTATATCGCACTAAATGACGCATCGAACCTTTCAATTCATATAATCGAGATAATCAAATTCCGCAGCCAAAGGTTTATGCCCTCGCAGGCACGACAATGATTCAGAAGCCGAAATGTGAAAGTATAATGTCCACATCAAAGCCACCAGTTTTAAGTACAGACTATGTATGTGAACTTCAGATGTGTTTTTATAAGAGTAAACACACATGGACCTTAGGCCTACACAGCACCTGTTGTTATTTGAAGCAATTGTTCAAACCTGGAATTTTAGAACCTGAAGACACAGCGGTTTGAGAAGTAGCGATCTGCATATGTATGTATGTGTGAAATAGCTTTATGTAACGTCCGCTGTCACCTAAGTGATATCGCTGACAAAACATTGCACTTGATAACTCTGAAGCAAGGAACAGAATGGCCGAAAGACAAGACGTCACACGCTCGAATTCTAAGAAATTTGTCGGAGATGTGATCTTTAATGCCATTAGCGAAATGTGCAGATTTTGTTCTAACCGTTATTCTTGGCTAATTTCCTACGTCGAATTAGCAATTACATAAATAATTTTATCAGTCGACTATCTCTCATATTTACAAAAACACGAAGAATTAAATATGAAAAAAAAATGACACTGAAACGCATTATGGTACAAATTCATCTACCAATGGTAAAACGATTATTTTGTTAAAAACAGAAGGAAACCCTCCTTTTCCCGGTGAGATTACAACATCAATGTTGATTTAATTAGTCTCTATTATCCAGAAATGTATTCTCCGAATATTAGCATGGATGCGTTGTCAGCATTTGAGAATAGGTCTAGATTATCCGGGCTTTTACATTTACCTAAACAATGTCTAAGGGAGGTAACTAGTCATAAAAAAATGTCGACGTCCCTGTAATCAATTTAAGCCTGTCATTTCAGAATATCCATTCTATCGCATTGCCTGTTTAATATCCAAGTGCTCTCTTCATAAACCATATCGGTCATTATTTTAATTAATCCTAATTCGTCTTCACGATTCGTGTTTGATTATAAAAATGCAAGAATTATGGGATTTATTGCGGGAAGGGGCGCAACTCTTACTGGATAATCGCCAAATGCTGATAACGTTACGAAACACTCCGTAAGTTAAAGACAAATTATTCGTGCTTTCAATGCCGAAGACCAGTGGCGTCGCCACGGGGGCGGGGGGATTTGCACATCCAAAAATCTGGCCAGCTCTATTTATCTCAACGACCGTTGTCTGAAATGCTACCTGGCTGCATTCCCGGCAGTCTATTTTACAATATTCATTCACTTTAAGTCAATCTTACTCCACCCGGTCGACACCTTCTTCTCTAGTCAGATTTGGCGACAGGCGGTATCTGTCAAGCTCTATTTATCTCGACGATCAATGCCTGAAATACTGCCAGACTGCATTTCGGACAGTCTACTTTTCAAATTATTGGAGACTTCGTTGACTTTCTTTTGACACTTTCCTCTCTGGGCTCAGAAAGACTAGTGATCAGGCCACAGACGACATCCGACCAGCTCTATTTATCTCTACGATCGGTGCTTGAATACTGCCAGGCAGCCTTTCCAACTATTTTTCAAAATTTCTTGGGGAGTCGCCAAAACCCCCACAAGGACTCGCTTACTTTGGCGCTCACAAAGGTACTTCGTTGAGGTTCGCAAGTCCATTCGTTTGCCATTTTGGTCAGATTTATTCATTTCGACTATCGGTGTCTGACTGAATATTGACAGACAGCATTTCCGAAAGTCTATTTTTCGAAATTTTCTGGAGGAGCTCTCCCATACCCTCCATAAGTACACCCTACATTGGCGCTCCTGAGTTGGATTCGCCGAGGTTTGCAAGTCCGTTCGTTTGACACTTTACCTCAACGATCATTGCCTGAAATAATGCCAGGCAGCATTTCCGGCAGCCTGTTTTTCAAAATTTTCCGGGGGAGCCCCACCCCCACCCCTAGTTGAAACTCGTGCCTTTGCCCCTTAACCTTTGACTTTGCCCCAGCTTTGCCCCTCCAACCACCGACGGCTGGCGGCGCCACTGCCGAAGACTCTGGATGTTATTGATTTAGAGACACTTTTAGTGGCGTACCGAGCTCTCGTAGCCACCATGAATACAAGTCTTCTTTTAGAGACGTATATTTTAGTACTTTTACTTTCATATTTATTTCTCGAATTTCCGTTAAGTTTATTGACCTAGGTACATTTTTGTTTATTTATTGATTCGGAAATCGACGAAAATTCATTAAATAGTGATTGTTCTAGAACCGGTAAATATGATCCTACCTCATTCTGTCACCGGTATAAAGAATCTAAGAATAATCACTAGCGCAGTAGAATCTAGTTCAATCAAACATCAAATTACGGCACTGATTCCATACATATTTATGACATTCTTGTATCACAGGGCGTCTAATCTGATTTTATATGTGGACTAATTCAACTTGATGAATGTATCTCTTTCCAATTTACTACCAGAATAATCACAGGGTTCCAATACAATTAAGTTAAGTACGTCTATGGAGGTTGGAGCGACCGTGGTTGGATTTTATAATCAGGATTATAGTATAAGAAGTGGATGAAATGTTGTTTTACACGTCAACCATTAATAATTATTTATATGAATTATGTGTTTTAACTTCACATAATAGTTCCAAACGCAAGTCGGTTTGGAAAATAAGACAGATACCATCATCATTTACAACCACCTTGCCGTGTATCGCGGATCCAACTACAATTCTGTCAAGTGAGTTTCAACAATAATTGGTAGTGTATTTTGAGTATATTGCCCAACGCGAAGCTGATGATAAGTCAGGAAACCAATCGTACAGTTTCTTCTGTGTGGTATCTCACTTATTGCAGTGCAATATTAACGGACGTTCTAATCTCTAACAAGAACAGATTACTTCCTACAAGAGCGTTTCTTTAAACATTATCGCACAGAGTATTGGAAGAGTGAAATAAAGTGGGCTTAAACACCCTACTTCCCTGCATCGACTGGATTATTGAAGACGGGCATTCGCCATGCAATGGGCTGTAAAGAGAGAGAGAGAGAGAGAGAGAGAGAGAAATGGGTCTAACGTCCACTAGGTCATGTCGGGACTAAAATAACGTCCACTAGACACATTCTATGTCATTTCGGAACTAACATGTGGTTTAATATTATTTCACTAATTTGTTTGTGCGTAGGTGTCTTTTAGCTGTGGGTGGAAACTGGGGGACTCTGAGAAAACCCACGAGGTTGGACAGGCGACCTTACAAGCGGGGAATTGAAACAACGTCATTTGACTCATTAACAGAGCTTAGTCATTCGCCCCCACCCAACCGTATTTCCCTAGAATATATTTATAACGGTTGACCTGCAGTTAAGTTTAAAATTATGATAATGTATTAATTAATTTACTTAATTGAATTGTACCCGGTTTTGTAATAAATAGCCAACTGCCAGTTTACCATGCTGATTTTAATTACGTGTTAACTACGACGGATGATGCCAGTTAAATATAACCTTAACCTTTTTACCTTAAATCTAACTCTAGCGTGAATCTATTTATTTGATATGTATGTGCTTATCCGGTAAATATGATGATATAATTGTTTGTATATTTGACTGCTTTAATCAATAGTGTACGAATATGATTCCCGGCCGGATTTGCCATTGGCTAAGTGGGTGGGGCGCTAGCTCGCTAGCCTGGAGGTCGGGTGTTCGATCCCTGCATTGGCCGAGAAAGTTCATCTCGATTTTCCAGCGTGGTTTCCCCTTGTCAGTGATGCCTAGTCGTTCGGATGGGACGAAAAACCGAGGTCCCGTGTACTCATCGGAGTGCACGTAAAAGATCCCTTGGCAGTTGTAATTCGATATAAGAGTATGCCGTAGTGTCGCTGCCCGGGCAAAATTTCCCTCATAGTACACTGTATGGCGTATGCCCGTCTTCCATTAGCCTAGGTTAGGTGCATAAGAGTAGGGCGTTAAACCCCATTTCATTTCTCTAATCGTTCGGACCGATTGAACAATCGAGTTCCATTCCTGTACTTGTTCCCGTGCACGTAAAATAACCTTTGACAGATATGACTCGATGAAAAGCGATCGACACGACGCTGTCCGCACAAAATTACTCCCATACCACACTGCATGATCTTGCAAGTTTAGTTCTTAACGAATACAGAAATAGATCAGCAAGGGGGGGGGGGAGTACAGTGGATACCCACAAGATAAAATGTTGGAAGAAAAACCTCCTGCAGGGTTATTAAAGGTACAACATTATAACACTACTACTAACAGACACCTAGTTTACACGGAGCAAAAACAATAACAGCCGATCTTAATGTAACATTTTTAACACATATTTTGTGTCTTAACCTTTTTATGGATACACCTTTTCCAATATATTTTAATATGTAGAGTTTTAAACTGTACATAAATGCTGTGTTTGATAAATAAAAGTTATCAAATTTATTATTTCAGAATATCAGTGACGTTGTGGCTTTCGAACCATTCGTGGAAGACAATGGCACCATAGCAATATTGTGAGGTAGATGTATATCAGCTGTCGATGAAGATGTGGTAGACTATATCAAGAATTACTGTTAGGTATTTAATACATCGCAAACTATCCACGTGCTTTATTCTACCTGTTTGATCTATACACCGGCCATAATGTGCTTAATATGAAGTCAACACAAGGCGGGGAAGTTACCTCTCAAAGTCACATCATAATTCTAGCAATGGCGACTGACAATGGCGGGCGTGACCTTTGGTAAATGAGGTATAAATGTTTTAGAAAGAATTACTATCGGCTTGTTTATATTTACTGGCTTTTAAAGATGTTTTCCGTTAGTTGGTGATATAAACCAACTTTACTAGGTTCATACTTAACCTAACTCTACACATACCTGTCTCTAAATTATGTCTGCTACAGGTATATAGATAGATAGAATAATTGAAGAGAAACATGGTTTCTATGTTTCAGACGAGTTTCGTAGTTTTGGCGCAAAACTGTTTGATTTTATTTAAACTAATAAAAACACAAGGTTGGTTGGTCACTTAAACCGAATGGTAACTTTTAAGTTATTTGGGTGTTTGCTTGAAGGTTGGTGGCTACATTTGGGCCACATAGACTTTCAATTTTAAGGTCCCCTCCCCACCAAATAGCTCATATCGGTTTTTGGGACCGCAGAGTTACGGGTCCAGTTTCGCGAGATTCCGTGAATTCTGTTTTCCGGATTTATTGCATATAGGATTTTGGCTGTAACCTATATAGCGTTGTTACAGGTCACCGTTTTTTTACTGAATTACGGCCCGTTATTATTCCGTTTTCCGGAATCATTACAGGTTAATCCTTGAATACGTGATTTAAGGTTGGTACGCGAAACAGAGTTCGCGTTTCGTTGAATCCTATCTATTATTGATGGAATTAATTATAAGTAAGACCTTCGACTATTTACATACACGTTTCGCCCTATTGAGAACTAGGTTGGTTTAAAGAAAGGATCACATTTCAGGATTCCAGAACTAGTTAAAATATTTGACAGCAACAAACGTTAACGGAAACAGAGACAAGAAAACTTCCATTTCCTGTATTTTGAAAGTAATCAGGGGCATCATTTACATTAAAATATTTAAAGTGGCAGTTCGGCGTGGATATCTGACCAAAGACTATTTACCAACGTCATTAATAAATCTAATATCAAAATACATTTTACAGTGTATATTTTTGTTTTTTAATAAAAGAATCTTAGACATTCCCTGGTTGCAGGCGTGATAAGCGTTATAAATGTAGAACGAATAAAACAAAAAAAGGGCCGTTGGCAACATTTCCCTTTAACGTGAAGTTGGAAAGAAGAAAACTGAGGAATTGTTTTGAAGATAAATAAGAAGAAAGCCTAAAAATAATAGTAACAGCTACGAAGAAGAAGAGGGTGAATTGTGCAGATACCCGAAATAACGTCTTTAAGTGATAGCTGGTGTAGGGCTAGAAGAGAAAATGCTAAGATGGAAGTTTCTTTTTGGCTAGAATAAACCTTAATGACCGCGGGTGGGGAAGGGGCGTTAGCTCACGCGTCCAATCACTCAATAGATTACTGTATGTTTCCAACTACTTTTTTGATAGAGATAGGAAATCGGCGAAGGTTATCTACTGGTGCCAAATTGCTGTATGCCCTGATTACGATACGTAATGGTGTTCCGAGAAAATGTGTTTGATATGTGTTGTCACAGACAACAAACATATTACCTCTCGTTTGGTTACCCGTGAATATAGTTTTACCCATGAATATCACTCTCCCCATTTTGCATGAAGTTTTGTGTTTGACTTGTGAGATGGTTGGATTCTATGGAAGGGTATCGCTGCCAATATTAAATGCTCTGCTAAAATGTCTTTTCCATTGATTACGTGTAAAAAGTACAATGTACAAAGTCTTAATACCGGTAATGATAATGTCAAAATACCTCTAATGTCAAAATAAGATGTAAAATGTTAAATGCAACGTGTCAAATGACAAATATTTCATCGGGAACTGCTGTTTTTGACGTGTGTACAATAGACATTTCCCCCATTACATTTGCGCTCTGCCTTTTCTCATTTGTCGTTTACGCTTTGTATATATCATCTTACGCAGAGCATCATCTACGGAGTATGCAAATGACGATATCACGTGACTTATTAACATATATGGGAACGAGGCCGAGATCAATCTGCATACAGTAATCCAGCACACGATAGCGTTCTGCACACTATAAAAAAATTATTTACCTTGAACTATATACACGATCAAATTTGGATGATACTAAACTATATTACCATGATTACGGAGAGGGGGTATGCACAGTGTCAAAACCCGAGTCATAATACGATATCATGTTACATATACCAGTGAAAAGCACGTTCATGTACAATGTATATCCTACTCTTTCCCCTCTTTAAGTAGTCTTTTATACATGTGTTGCTACCCGACAGTAACCTAATTGCTAAATATAGACTGTACTTTCAATTTAACCGAGGTCCCGTGTACATATTGGTGTGCACGTAAAAGATTCCTTGGCAGTTGGAATTCGATGTAAGAGTAGTCCATAGTGCCGCTCAGGGGCGTACATAAAGATTTTGTTGGGGGGGGGGGTAGCAAAAATGCGACCGACTGATGCACATGTCCCTAACACGAGTGGGGGTTGGATGGCCGAACGATTAGTACTTGCGCGCTGTAAAGCCTGGGTCGTGGGGCGTCAGACGGTACATATGTTCTAAAAACTCTTGCAAAGCCGGCGGGATTGACAGGGGCAGATTTCGAGATTCTGTCCCACTGATTCCTGTCACCGGGTCTCTTGTTCACATTGCAATGACTTCAACTGCAAGAATATTGATTCAATTCTTCAAAATTTTCTCAGGTTGTTCAGTGTTATATATAGCCATTGCCCCCAAGGTTCACATAAATTTAATAACAAAATCAACCGGGCAACCCAACAAAATCTTTATATCGCCCCTGAGCGACACTATATAATACGGCCTACTCTTACATCGAATTCCAACTGACAAGGAATCTTCTACGTGTACACCAATATGTACACGGGACCTCGGTTAAATTGAAAGTACAGTCTATATTTAGCAATTAGGTTACAGTCGGAGAGCAACACATTTCTTTCAACAAAACAAAGAGGGTTTTCTTTCTCTAAAGTATGTAATTATGAATGTGCAAGGACATAACTGGCAGATTCAAAACGCCACAGAAACTGGAATTATGTATTAAGTCCCGTATTTTGACATTTTAAACCCTCGCCACCGGCCCCACAACATCTCTCTAGTACAGGCTTTAATTAATCGTTGTACCAAATAAATAATGAATATATACTTGAAGACTACTTAAAGAGAGGAAAGAGTAGGCTATACATTGTACATGAAAGTACTTTTCACTGGTATATGTCACATGATATCGTATTATGACTCGGGTTTTGACACTGCATACCCCCCTTTCCGTAATCATGGTAATCGAGTTTAGTATCATCCAAATTTGATCGTGTATATTGTTCAAGGTAAATAATTATTTTATAGTGTGCAGAACGCTATCGTGTGCTGGATTACTGTATGCTAGATTGATCTCGGCCTCGTTCCCATATATGTTAATAAGTCATGTGATATCTTCATTTGCATACTCCGTAGATGATGCTCTGCGTAAGATGATATATACGAAGCGTAAACGACAAATGAGAAAAGGCAGAGCGCAAATGTAATGGGGGAAATGTATATTGTACACACGTCAAAAACAGCAGTTTCCGATGAAACATTTGTCATTTGACACGTTGCATTTAACGTTTTACATTTAACTTTGGCATTAGAGGTATTTTGACATCATTACCGGTATTAAGACTTTGTACATTTTACTTTTTACACGTAATCAATGGAAAAGACATTTTAGCAGAGCATTTAATATTGGCAGCGATACCCTTCCATAGGATTCTATATGTTCTTTTATCTTTTGATGGTGGGGTGATAAAAAAGTTGGGAGGTTTACGGTGATTTGTATGACGATATGCTATTTCGAATTTGTATATTTCAAGATATCTATACTGGTAAGCCTCATGAAAGTTTGGAATGAGCATTGCCACACGTTACTTCATTTGTTATGTGATTCAGAACACCACATACTTTTGCTTTACAGTTACACCCTCCTCCTTCACACACACACGCACACATACACACTTCTCCGGGACTACTGAGAAAAACAACTTGGCAAGGTGTGTGTGTGTGTGTGGAGGGGGGGGGATGATACAATGTGTCTTGCGTATATTTGGGGTAACTGGAGATCACTTTGCCAAAACACAGAAAGTGAGTTTTAACACAACATGATATTCCAAGTTTTACTGATATAACAGGAAATTTTAATCGGGCAAACGAATGGGAAAAAAACAAAATACATAACCATCAGACGCCAATTAATATCAAAAAGGAAATGTTTTCATTACATAAACTATTCGTTAATATTTTTCAATACCCAAATCATGTTAAACTGGTTTCAAAACCGACGTTTCCATGTACAGTACACTTGGTGGCGATCAAAATTAACAGTAAGTGACAAGCCATCAAGGCCAGCTTAAACTTGCCAGACCGAACGGATAAGCTTCTCCCGAACACATTAGTGACGAATCACGTTCTCATTGGTCGGCAAAAGGTCCGCAATTGGAGATTTTAGCACCTGACGAAACGAAGACAAACGTAAAGTTTCTTTTACAGTTTCGTTTTTAATGATCGGTTACCAGTCAGGTTTTATAAGCGATCGATAATCGCATATACATGATCACTGGCGACTTGAGCAGCTAACCATCATTGTAGCATTCTACAGGCCCGGACTAGGCCCTGATTACCTGCGGGACAGGCCGATTAGAAGCGGGACAGGCCGAGACCACAGGCGGTAGATTATGGTTTCAAATTCAACAATTTCCCCCCCCCCCAAAAAAAAAGTAAACTGACAGAATTCGATCCTAATCCTACCTACGCCACAAGGTGCCCACATTCCGAAAAGTCGCCGGTTTTCTTATACTTCACGATTAAGTAACAGTATACATATCTTTTTTTATTTATACCAACAGATATTTTTAAATCATTACTTGACATACCTGGTCTGGGACCAAGCCCGGGTATGTTTAGTGAAGGAGGTCCTACAGAAGTTAATGTTCACACGTTGTATGTGGGCCCTTTTTACAAACTTCCAAATTCGCGTCGTTTTTTATAAGCTAGTAAGATTGTCGTGCTCTAAATTTTGCCGTTTTAATCAGTAATTCTGTTTACAGTATTTCCATCCAACTATATCTGAAGAAATACCAGTGGACAATTTGATTGGAGTATGAGGCGAGTCATATTTTAATATGGCCCTAGAGTTAAAATTTCTTTTTGTTTTCTTAAATAATAGATGTTAAACAAACAATCTGGGTATACTTTCAGCATGCAGTAAGCCATGCAAAATATAATATTGTCCAAAAAGGCAAACACAGTAGTGTGATATCGCAGAAAAGACAGGCCAAGGACGATCCCCGCTGAAGGTTTCGGCTGGATCTGGTTTGTTAACAGTGACTACAATAAACATAATGTTCCGGAAAATCTTCAGTAATATTGTTATGGCTTATTTTAAATATCGGACAAAAAATTGAAATGACATAGATTATCATTACCATTCAAATCCTAATTAATCAATCATACCGTTCCTGGTGTTCACAGTGTTTTTGTGCAAGGTCATTCAAGGTGAGAAAACATTAAACACAGAAGACAGAAATGTCAGAGAAATACAAAGTGGAATAAAATGTGATTTAGAGGATGGTCAATCACACAAGTCACATCGTTAAAACATTTTAAAAAGTGTAATATTTTCTGTTCCCAATTGATGAGGTTAGAAATCTATAAATCTTGTTTTTTTTATTATAGCAGGATTTTTTTTATTACTTAGCACGACTAAACTATGAACTTTTGGCGTTTTAAAAAGAAATTCTATGTATTATTAGGACGTCAAAGGATATTACATTTATTACCCGAACATGGTCGTAAAGATTTCTGTCGACCAGATAATTCGTTTTCGCTCACTTGTTTTTGGAACACGCAGTTGTAATGAAATGGGGTTATATAGGGTCGCAGAAAAACGGAGTTTAACATCTCGTAAACATACATCTCGTATGTTTTTGTGCGACCACTTTTTGTAGTATACGTCTAAGTTACATACAAAAAACCCCACACTTTTATGGAATAGCAATTACTATGTTTATTTAACTGCGACGTTGAAATCTTGTTGAAACGTCGCAGTGAAATAAACCATGGTATTATTGTTATTCCATAAAAGTGTGTTTTTTGGTTATGTTCCAATTACTAAATGCCATTCAAAGAATATGTGAGTTAAATGTTAGGTTTGTAAAAGTATAAATATCAATAGACTTACAGTCTACCGGAATTGTTCTTCCTTTGCCAATTGTGGTATGATTTTGAAGTAAACATTCAAAAATGACAGTATTAACGATACATTACGGGGAAATGGATAAAGAGCTGGCAGTTCTCTTTAAAATAGTTAAAACTTAGATAATGTAATGGGAATTTCTAAACATTTCAGTCAAATTGGTCCAACCTGAACCGAGAATTTAGCGATTGAATTTTAGGCCTAGCCTCGGTCGATCATCATTACTGAAGTCGGTACGAAAAAACATAGTCTCGATTATACATTTTTGGATTTAATCATCAATGAGCACTGAGCAGAAGATTGGATTCCAATCTAGTAAATATGACAGGCTAGCGATGACATCGAGAGTTGATTATGGTCTGGATAAGTTAATTATTGTCTATTAATAGTTTATATTTCATTTCAGGCCTAAAGGAAGACTTTAGTGTGTATGTTTACCTTCCGCCCAACACCCGACTGACCAGTGCACCATATTTTAGCATTATGGGGTTTGGTGTTCCTGAAGGGGCGAACTCCCTGGACGCCCAGCTCCTTAAGTACAATTTGCCAGAGCTAAACAAATAGTTTTATAACTTTCCAAAGTCTACGACATGGCTATCGTGGAAGCTAACGTTAACTCCGGCAGTCAAGCAACGTATTTAGTTCAGTTATTGTTTTACCATTGATTTATTTTTAAAATGTTGGAAACAAATATCCCAACTATTTTTAATATTTACAATTTAACCTTGTTATTGTATGCTTTGGTCTAGTAACTGATAGAATATTGAAAGTACTTAACATTTCAGTAATCATATTCATATCCGGATAATTAAAATTCTATTGTTATTAGGGATAATTTATTTATAAGGACACGGACGATACCGGCAAATCGGTGGAATGGAACTAACGGCACTCAACGGTATCAACAATTTTTGTTATGCATGATATGTCAAGATAATTAAATTTCCAATTCATGAATCTGCATTAGGATGGGAGAGATCAATCCGTATATGACATGTTGTTCATTATCCCTTTAATCGATGATACTCATTCATCAATGAAATAAATACAATATCAAAATCATGATTTATTATTCAGAAAAAAACAGCAAATAAAATAAGAGTAAAAACGTTTACAGGAAGTTCGGATACGAAAACTGTTTTGTTTGGTATTCAAATGATGCAAAACGATTGATAAATTCATATTTATGATTTGTAATAAACATCTCTTTGATCTGTCAAATGGGGCGTGGCAAATGAAATTAATATAAATCAAAACTGATTAATCAAATAGGGCGTGACATCAAATCTGTATTAATCAGATCTAGCGATATGTTTACGTAAAACCATATATGTGGCAATAATTGCCAGTAAAATGGATGTGATATATAATCTGCAAGTCGAAATAGGGCCCTGAAAACCAAAATGAAGGTACTCACAATGGCTCGGCGTTCGATGTGCGTACGAAATTGCGAGTTTTATTATCATTATCAAATTATTGTTTTAATCTGTATTTTTTATGAATAGTTATTTTTCATAAAATATACTACTGTGTTTGGATCGATGTCTTCTATAGTACATCTACTGATACATTTAGCTAAGGTGGCCCTGCTATCGGGGGAGGGGACGCTGTTTCATAAGGTCTGTCATTGGCGTGGTTTCTATTACTCGGTTGTACATGACAAGGAGTACGGTCGCCTGTCCAACCTCGTGGGTTTTCTCTGGGTCATCCATCTGCTTTCCCCCCTCTGTCTCTCTCTCTCTCTGCCCAGATAGAGAAATGGAATTAAATTAACTTGTGGTATTTAGCAGTGTTTAGTGATCGTATAATTATATCATGTTTTTCATGATTTGTGGTATTTAGCAGAGTTTAGTGATCGTATATACTTTTTTTTCAAAAAAGTTTTATGTCTTAAAAATACTACTTACAAGACGTATAGTTCTATTAATGGAATTCTAACTGATGAATGTACACTTATAGTTTTGAATGGGTTTGAGCTTTGACCGGGTGGGTTATGCTCTATTTAAACAATCCAGTAATTAAGCAGATTGGCTTTACCCATAAGAACGAAAAATTTGAATGAAGATATACTGCTATCTCATAACACAAACCCTACACACGATGGAATAAAATGAACTCTATCTCTCCTTACCGAAAAGATGTACTTTATCTGGTTTTCACTAGGGATATTTACAATCGATGGGTCAAACACCCGGTATAACCCACCACGATTCCCCCAGTGACTTATTATCAGCACACATTCGTCAGTTCATTTTATTAAGTGAACATAATTATGAAACTAGTCCATCTGTAAACTATACATTTCTAACAAAACAAAGATACCAGCAGTTGTACGACAACAAACGTATCTTAAACCATCTAAACAATCTACGCAAACCAAACAACGTAATTAACAAACTTCAACAGAACTAGCATCTACTCACACCTAGAATCTTGTACTCCTGCCCACAAAAATACATCGACTATTTTCATGTGTAGATGCAGCTGCTAGGCGAAATATTTAAACCGCCATATAAGCAAATAAATTAACTTAATCAAGCTACACAACAAAATAAAACAAATCCCCATTTTACCTGCTATATTACCTCATTGACTCGTACTTACACAATTTGGCAACGCTCATTTCGTTTTGTTTAATCTCTTACTCATTTTTTAATTTACACATCAAACAGCAGAATACAGAGTAAGATAATCATTTGTAGATGTTTGTTATTTCTATTTTTTGATTAAAAGTGGATTGCCAATAGTCGATGGTGAAGAAACATTTGCTTACAATCTTGCATCATATGAGAATAATTATCATAATTGTAAAGTAATGACTTTCAACACACTGTTTCAATACCTTACACTGAACAAAATCAATGTTCCCAGGTATGTTATCAGTTGAGTACAACTTTAACTGTGCCATAAAAATTTACAATGAATTGCTTATTGTGGAGACAGGTATCTGTTCCGTATCTGTATTATGTTATATTACAAACGCCTCCACATTGATGACATTAACGGTTTTTATTCCACAGTCTACATGCGATTTTAGTACTTATGGGATTGTAGGAGAAAAGAATACGGATCTCGCGACGAATCCATTTTTTTCAATGATCTTGGCAGTTATAACTTAATTTTCTCCTGACATTATTTGCATTTGCTCATCAATTTCTTACAATAATGCCATAACGTCTGCAAATTTAATTTGTTGGGAACATAAAAAATAAAATGGATATTACCATGTAATTAATTTGACACCGATGAGGGTTATAGCAACCGAATGAATAGAATATTGAATAAACTGTACAATTACACTGTAGACATAGAGAGATTAACGATGTCAATGCTACGTCAATTTATTTATTGTATGCACATGCATGTCTATAACATGTTTGTCCGATATTAAGTACAAACCGGTACTATCCAGAGCAGACACGCCGGACATTGTACAATATCTAACAAGCCTGCATTTTTATACCCGTGACGCAGTATTCCGACAAATAATATTAATCTTTGGGGGGCATTATTTACCTATTTAATCTACTGGAATACAAATCAAGGGCTTTTAAGCGTCAGCCCAAATCAATTACTTGATTATTATTCCAAGTTGATTAAAATTCTCCAAATACGTAAAGAGACAATAGATATATATTTTATGCTTGGTGCGTTTATTACTCGCATTTAATAACGTTTATTATTAGTCGATGCTCGTTATACTTGACAATTACCGGTTAAATTCTATCTCATTAAGCCAGACTAGCAAATTCTGTAAGAGTAAAATGAACATAAAAATAACTTTATATTATCAGAAATTAATTCATATTCCATGTAGTGATTGATCGCCTTCAGATCAAATTCTGCCTCCAGTCAACTAAAATAAAATGGCACCATGAATTGATATTATATAATCAACTCGCCTTTATAAAATCAATTAATCGACGAAGTTAAGAACAATCTGATTAGCGAATAGCGTTTTAATAATTACAGAAAAGCGTGAACTGGTTGGGATTGATTGCGGATCAATATATGAGAAATAATGAATCAATAAGTGCTAGATATATAATTGTTGGTGTAGAGAATTGAGAGATTTAAACAGAATGTAATTTTGACGGTGATGAATTACAACTTGCTCCCCTTTCTATCAATTTCGACATCAATCAAATGAGTTGTCGGTACCAGATTGATTGAATCTTACCAACTACACCAACTGGTTGTGTTTACCCGATATAATTACTCGGCCCCCTTTTAACCTCTTTCCTTACTGAAATACTGAGATAAGACAACAGATCTATCTGATATATATATAATACCAAAAACTTGAAACAAACTAATATGATGGTCTATCATATTCTACTCCTGAAATCTTAAGATAAGTCACTTCTATCCAAATATTGATAGAGGCGTGAGAAGCAATCGAGATGATTTAGAGCTACACGATGTCTTGTGATCAGTGATCTGCTTCTGTTTGTCGTTCCTATTTCGTTCCACCACTCTCCTCGGTTTTCTGGTAAATACCAGGGCAAACATTATCTGTAAAAGAATAGGATTGCTATGAGAAAATGACGCGTTGTCGATGCATTCTGATATAATAAGGTATTGCCTTCTCTGGTACAAAACTAGTGGTAGGTATTCTCGTCTATTTATCTAACAAGATCAATATGCTTACATTCATGAAAAAGTCAGAGAACGATACTAATAATATGCGAGTGGACATTAACCCATCTCTCTCTCTGGTAATATGCACATCTATACCACGCTACACAGAATAGAAATGTAATAATAGGCGGTAAACATAAACGTTTATAAATTAATGTTTGACCAGAGTGGGCGCTTGTTTAATGTAACGAATTGCATCTTGTTTCTGGTACTTCCGGGCTTATGAAGATACTAATATCACTATTTGTTGTAGATAAACTAAGTTTTATAAGTATATTTTAAGGACATTATCAGTAAAGGCCGAGGATAAACAAGAAAGGAATATATTTAGGTCTGATATATTCATGATATATGGTTAACAGATAATAATCAAAATGACATAGCAATAGCACCACCACATTAAAATAGTAAAACATGAAATAAAATTGGGAATCACGTCCTACTTGGATAATGACGAGTAGCAACAGACATATAATAAAAATCTATGGAAGGTAATCATATGATGTGACCTGGGATAATTAACTTTCTCCAAATTAATTAATCAGATAGAAGTATACCTCGTCTTAAAATACAATCAAAGCGAACTAATCTGTCATTGTTAATATAAGAATAAATCTCACTGCGGTAGGAATATCTAGCGCCAAGGGAATGATGCCTCAAACATGCGACCTACAACCTATTAGTACTTACAAAGATGAAGATATTGGCAATAGATAACGAAGAAAGCATTAACCACAAGCGACCGTAAATTCCCTCGGAAACCCCGTTATTTACATAAACACATAAATATATTGATAAGAGGCACATCACATTCTTCTTCAATATGGGAGATGTTAGAACATGATGTCAAATTACCAAAGTAGTGAAACAATGTGGATATCTATGTTTCATCTCAGTATCCTGGATAACCAAAAAAACAATGTTACCATATCTCAGACATATAAACAAACGACATGAAATTGGCTAACCCTTGGCGAAAAACTACTATTTAATAAACTTGACATTTGGTGGTATCGAAACATACTAAACGAACGCTTCTTGGATTACTGTTTGGTATTTTCATAACATAGACAACGTTAATAAGTGGGGTTACAGAGACGACCCTTGTTTCATACCAACAGCGAATGTCAGATATGCTGACAGCCCTCAGATATTTCGCTTTAAGCCTACGCGATGGTAAACAACGATCAACACTGACTTCCGGAGTTATAAGGTCTTCAGAGGCAATCGGTCTACAAAGACCGGGTTGATAGATTACATCTCTTTAGGTATTTGATGTATGTTCGTTTTGTTTTGGGTACGCGTCATCCGAACATTGTCCTTATAGGGAAAATACAAGCAATGGTAAGATTGGGCGTTAAATGTAATATTCAGGATAACGGATATTCCGTAGCCGGCCACAGGAAGAAACTACAAGTAGGGGACGTCAGTTGATAGTAAAACAACAATTATTTAGTTTTAAAATAAGTAAATAAATTATTACTGTCGGTTTGATTGTTGATTGTACGAACGAATTCGAACTGCTATGGGGTGAGCCTTTTATCAGCCTGCAAGTAATTCTCCGATGAAAATATTAACTTGTTAGTCTGAGATAAGATCAGAAGCTATCTAAAACTATTTACACACAACTGCTCTGCTCGGTATATCTTATTGTAACTAACTGTTTAAACTGACAAGATAATACTACGGACAAGTAACATACTTGTATATAAATAAAGAACCCACGCGGAATGAGAGTATGGGAGTTTTATATTTCACTATCTGAATTGATCTGATGTAGATCTACATCTTTTAACAAGTAGCCTGTCAATACGAACATCTCCAGTCTGTTAACTATCTGAGGCTTCGTCCCTCCTGGACTTACAAACACGCCGTTGTTTTAATCCTACAGATAATATGCCTCCCAGTGGAATATAAATGGCTTAAAACAAATGCTAGTCTTATAAAAGGTTAGTATGTCTTGTGCAAGCATATTGTCTTCGAGGCCGTATGTGGGTTTATCTGTGGCTGAAGGGCCACAAAAATGTTTGGGCCCTCATCACGGTGTAATATAAAATACGATACAAATATCATTAATTGTTAAATTTCTGTAGTTAAAAGATATGTTTTGTTATACATCCACCAACGAAGTTTGTAGGCGTCCTCCCACCATCCTTGTTGTAGAGATTAATCATTAACCATTGTTGAGATTTTTGACTTTGTTAAACCGTTGACGATAGTAAATTGTACACGTGGTTATGGTTATAAAATACATGAATTTACTTTTTCTTGTACTTTTATATTGGAATATAATAATGAGGTAACCATAATATCGCAAAAATTGGCACATAAAATTTAAAGAAATAAAGATAGACTAATACTCACTTTAGCAATATGAAATGTATACCGATGCCAGGTAAATCGTAAATCACTATGTTTGTGACGCCATATTGTATTACTAATACCCCCGTCAGACCGGAGTTGCGTACTTACTGCGCTTCTACTGCGACAAAAAATGGTCCCAGAGCGAGTCAAGATCGCCATAAGCGTGGTAACAGCGCGGTGGAAACACTAGATATCGTGCTGTGGTCTCCATGGTCGCCAATGATCGCCGAGCCACGACGTTTGTTTTGAACATGCGCATATGATCTGGAAAGCTGCGAGAACGTGATGTGGTCGCAAAAGTCCTTATTGCGCTGCTACGGCGACAAAAAATATTGCCAGAGCGTGCCAAGATCACCCTGAGCGCTGTGGAAACGCGAGATATCGTTCTGTGGTCTCCAATGATCGCTGAGTCACGGCGTTTGTTTTGAGTATGTTCAAAGCAAACGCCAAGGTCCTGTCAAATGACATTGAAAACCGAGAGAACGTGGTTGGTCGCGAGGTTCGCGCGATAAGCGTGGTAACATCTCTATGAACGTAGCACAAGCGCAGTACACACGTGGAAAAGACGCTGCGAAAATTGTAACATTTGCAACGGTGCCTTCATGGCGTCTTCACCACAACCCTCACGCGTTGACCGCGACCCCACCCAGCGCTCTGAGTCCTTATGGCGTTGTCATAGCGATGTTACGATGATTCCACCACTGTTGCGCGACTGCATCACGACCTCATGGGGCTACCTCTTAAGCATATGGCGATTTTATGAGATTCCCACAACGTGTATGGAGTTCTTTTAAGACCATGGCGCGGTTACCAAGCTTGCATTATTCGCTTATGGTGACCATGCATTTCATGCAAGACTTGCTTTGAAAACGGACGATACAAAGGTCATCTTGAAATTTCGAAAAAAAATCAAACCAGCTTGCAAAGTCGCCGTGATCACGTGGTGGAAACGCACGTGTAGTCCAGATAAGACGTGTGGTTGAGCGACGCGGGTTCGCGATGACCGCTTATAGATCTCAATCGGAATGCCATAAGCGCGGAGAGATCGTGACGAACCCGCCGCGAGAATGCTATATAAACGCACAGGTCGCAGTAAGAACGCGACTTTTTTAAGGTTGTAATTTTGGGACATTTTTCGCGTTGTGTTCACGCTTGCCGACGACCTTGTGTATTTCCAGGCCGCCGTTCGGTCGCAGAGCGCAGTAGGGTCACCACTCCGGTCTGACGGGGGCTTAACGCTTTGTTTACGATTATATGACAGGTCACGGATCATCAATTGTTTTCCCATTCTTGTCTCTTAGACCGGCTCTAACATTTCCCCAAATTTTCGTTGGGTAGAGCGCTTTCAACCACAGATGGGAAAACATGTGGCAACCTCTTACTCAAACGAGGGTATGAGTTTAATCATGGAAAACTGGAAGTAGAGACCAGTGGACATGCCATGCCCGCCCTACATTTCAACCAAACCAAACTCTTAATTCTCGTATCCTTCCGCCTCAAAATCATGAATATCTACCACGACATTGCAGATGAGGTATATTCTTCGATTCTACACCAAAAAGCCAACAAACATCGCCATGCAAAACGAGGAAACGAGAGAAAGACTTAAAATAGCTTTCAAACTTGTTTCGTAGGTATCCAGCTTACGAAAATAGCTAGCAGCTATCTCGGATGCCACTGCTGTAAACTGCTCAGTAGCCTATGTCGACTACTTTATGAAAGGTTAACGATTTACCAAATACGACGTAGTTTTAAATCTCCACTTTAGCGAATCGCATAATTTAATGTGATTGTTTGTGTGTGTTTACATAAGTCCACTCATTTCCATTATTAAGCCGTTCGATAAAAAGTACGCTTCGAAAGAATCGTCTCCTTTTAGGCAAAACAAAAAAAAATAAGCCCATGGTGAGATTTATAAATGATCCAATGCCACTATGGACTGTTATGTTTCACGTAAATGGGACAATAACTGATATTTAATTAATTATTCACCTGTCTGAAGCTCGCCTATATTACACTACTATGATTCTGAAATGGTATAAATATGGACATAATTAAGTAAATCTGACAAAAATATTAACTTTAGTTTTGGTAATATGTCTCTTTGATATTCTCTGTAATATTTTATAGGTTTGTAATAGTTCATCTTTTGTACCTTCAGGTATATATAAACAGGTGCTCTCGCGTGACCACATGCTCCACTCACCTGCTTTATATTAGAGAATAAAACCATTCTTCATGTCTGTTTTGCTGATTTCCTCTGCTATATAAAACACATGTTTGAACAACAGACGCATGCTGCAGCAAATACACCACATTTCGTATCCGTCAGAACTTTCTCTGTTGGTTTATAGTTTAATTAAATTACCCAAGGATGCAAAGTCAAATATCTTCTTTTAATAAAACAAAATGTGTTTGTAGAATTGGATACTAAAAATATAAATTACGAAAATCAAATAGCTGCTGCCAAGCCATAGTGTTTTTTGTACACATAAATGTTTTCATTTCCTTTTCGAAAGATTAAAGGAAAGTTAGTTTATTTATTAATTTTGCTTTTGTTTTAAATTCAACTGTCGAAGGAACAGCGGTGGCTCAGTGGGTAATACGCTAGCTTTTTTCCGGTTGAAAAAGTTTCTCGGGAATTTTTAGTTGTTTTTCTTTGATAATTGTGCAGAACGGGGGGGGGGGGGACATGACAAGCACAATGCCTTGTTGTTCGTTGGGGGACATGCGATAGAACTTATGGCAGTCGGAATTCGAAATAAAAATAGGTTGTAGTACTGCTGTCAGGGCCAAATGTCCCTTCTTCATAGAGAAGTCGGTTCAGATGTATCTCAATACTGGCTCTATCAACGGATCTAAATGTTCAACTTGTACACAGATTATATCAACCGAAACTATTAAAATTTAAGTTTTATTATATTTCGTTTCATTTAACTCTGTAATGATGAGTGTTGTGTTCCAGGCAGGGTAAGACAAGTCATTAAGTAGGTGGTATGTCACTGCAGTGCTAAAACCGTGACTGTTGGCTTTGTCTATTCATCGGTGCTGGGTATTAGAAATGGTGACGTTTACAATACATACATAACATCAGTTTAGAATAACGATGACTTGTATAATATGTAAACGTTTTCGGTTCAGAAATGCTAGTTATCATTGTGAGACAATCTTCGGGGTATGAAGGATTTTTTTTTGTTAAACAAGCAACCAATAGACTAGTGGCACATTCTGTTGTAATAATCCGGTAGCTATAGCCATCTTATGTGTATTCGTTTTCCGCGAAAACACTCCGTATTTTTATGTTTAAACTATGTGTGTAAGTTTTTGGTACGTACCGCCTCTCTATGAAAATCTATCGTTTTCTCGGAACAGTCATTGCCTGTGAAATATTTTGATATGTTTATATCACAGGCACTTGAAGGGATTAAAGTAAATTAAAATAAACTTCTTACCACTGCTTAAAACAAGAAGGTAAGTCAGACGCCATCTTTGTTTTGACTGATTTACCATGTATCGTCTGATATCATCTCACAGTAGGCTTTATCACGTGATAGAACTTGAGAAGCGAGGCCGCTGATGAGCGAGACTCGATCACCCAGTTCCTATGCACATATAGAGTAATGATAGGTTTATAAAGGAACTGGGTGATACAGACTTCTTTTGACCTATTTTCGGATTTCTTCCGGTCTCGGGAAGTTGATTGTCGATAAATGATAGCGGTTCAAGTTTGATTTGTTATCAATAACAGTGTTAAATGACCAATTTAATTACATCGGAAGGTGAATAATAATCAAATAAAGTCTCGTTAGCAATAAAAATGACATGAAGTGTTAGAACTAGTGAGAATTGTGAGATGATATCAGACGATTCATGGTAAATCAGTCAAAACAAAGATGGCGTCTGACTAACCTTCTTGTATTAAGCAGTGGTAAGAAGTTTTATTTTAATTTATTTTAATCCCTTCAAGTGCCTGTGGTTTATATAGTGTAAGAGTATATATTTCTAATTGCGAATGCTGCCTGTATTTTGTTAATTGGGTCTGCCGACTCTATTTTCAAGCAAGAACTTTATTTATGTGTACTTTCACTTAGCTTGTTATAATATTAGTGGACAGATCTTGTAAGTAAATATTTTTTATGGGAAGTTATATGTATCAGGTAGATAAATTATCAAGCTATCCGTGCCTATCCATAGTTTTATCGTGACTACTATGTGTCAATCGTTTTATGAACATTTTCGATAATACCCGTGTCTGGATTTTAGATTCAATGCCGACTTGTCCAAGGGAGGTAATTAGCTTCTTATTAAAATCAAGAATTTATTAATTACTAGACACGTTTCATTTTGAAGACTTATTTACGATATCGCCATTGATGGAAGAGCCGTAAAACTCCGGAAACGAACTCCACTCTTGGTGTCAGTGGACGTTAAACTCCAGAAACGAACTCCATTCATTAGCCTTCATATCTCGTAGACGCGATACTTTTATCCTGGCTCAGGAAGCGATTTGTAAACAGCGTTGAACAAAGTGTTTTACTTTTATATGGCCTTGTAGACTAAATACTTTTTTATCCTGGCTCAAGAAAAGTTTAACAGCGTTTGGAAAAAGTGTTTTGTGTTTATTAGTTAGAGACAACCACAAATCGTTCTGGAACCAAGTAATTCTGGATACCCTAGCAACAAAAATTATTTCATAGTTTCCCTTTTAATCAAAGCCTTTTTAATTTCATGTTTTTATCTTTCTTTAATTTATTTAACTAACAGTGTGTGGGTAAAACGCTTGACACACCACCTGCTAGATGAAGAGTATATTTTAAATTGTTGATTTGTCCACTATCTTGACCAGGTTGGTGTAGCCCTTACAGAGTATCAGACGGAATAAAGTGCCCATATTGTCGTCCGCATATCAAAATATAAACACAGGAATGTTTATAGACTTTACGATCATACACTATGAGATGCAGTCTCCCGAAAAGGAAAAATGAAATGAAATGGGGTTTAACGTCCTACTACTTTGCTCCCTAACTGGGCAAATGAAGACAGGCATAAGCCAAACAGTGTGCTACGAGGAATCCTTTTCCTGGGCAGCGGCACTACGACCTACTCTTATATCGAATTCCAACTGCCAAGGGATATTTTACGTGCACGACAATTTGTACACGGGACCTCGTTTATAGTCCCATCCGAACGATTAGACAGCTGTCCTTGTCAGGCCTTCCGTCTTATATCACTGACAAGGTGAAACCACGCCGGGAAAGCTGGATGAACTTTCTCGGTCAATGCAGGGATCGAACACCCGACCGCGAGACCAGTGAGCCAGCGTCTTACCCACTTGACCACATGATCCCCTTCCGAAAAGGAATACCGATAAAATTATTATGGGCATTTAAAATTCCCATACCTGTTTCTTTGATGACTACCAAACATCGGAACAACAATAAATTTTCAATCCTGTCATAATCGACATCAACATGTAACCTACTTTTGTGTTTTAAGCCTCCAGATTACACTTTTTAGTTCGTGTTATTAAACGAGTGTTTGATTTGCATTACAAGTAAAACCCATTTTAGCATTTAAGATTATTGCTAGAATCTACTTACTCACCAACTATTTCCAAGTTAACAAGTCTTCTAGTTTACTAATAACTTAAAATATTTTCACCCTTTCTTATACTTTAAAAACAAAATATTGAAAAAAACATGAATCTTCTTTAACACCGTTTCACAAGGGAACGCTATTATTTTTTTTTATTACAATCTGTTTCCCGTGAAAGGGGTTGGTGGGTTCATCAGATGTTTTGCATTGCAAGAATAACGAGTTCTGATGTATTCCACATTTTTCTCCCGTTTTCTTGGAAGTGATAGGAAAGTATAAACCCCTACTTAATCATCTCTCTCATTAACCAATATTTTAAGAGTAGAACGTTCTTGAAACAGCTGACAGGTGTCGCTACAGATTCAATATCTTGGCTTATGTATTATGAGTTGTGTTTAGTGAATAAACAACATAATAGACGAAACGATGATGATTTTCATATTTTTAATCACTTAAATATTTTTTGTATTATTCAACATGTGAGAATGTTGTTAAACGTTAGGTGAAATGTTAATTTCCATTTTTTTTGTTGTCTCCCACGCAATATCTTATATACATACTATTTATTTTAAAGCACGCGAACAACTCAAATTTCACGCAAGCCTTTTATTGTTTATTTTGGCTTTTCTCGTTAGTCGCATTTCTTCTGGATCTTGACTTGAATCCTGTAAATATCTGTGAACCGGAAATCAGCACACCGAATTTCAGTACGCATACTGGAATTTGATACCTTCATTACAATTATAGTTCATAACTACATTGTAAATGATATCGTGCAGCAGAATATGTATGGCTGATGATTTAACTATTTCAGTCCTGTGGTGGCAGACCATTTCTTAAACAGGTTAAAAAGGATGACATGTTAAGGAATATAATTTTGTCTCCCCGCCTAATTAATAACTAAACATATTTATTTTGAACATTAAAGTTTTAAGTTGTCGGTCCGTAACGAAATGAAATTTAATCTAAGGCATAATACACAAGTGCATGTGTACCTGATGGGTTGTGGACGTTAACATATCTGGATCCTAGAATTAATATTTACACCAGCCGACATAATAGAACTGAGTATATATGTTTCGTTTTCTTCTCTGAAAAGATAGATAAATAAAATACTGTCCCCTGAATTATGTATATTCATTCACGTATAAGTCTAGTATATTAGTTGATTAACAATATTATTTGGCACAGAATTTAATATATTTGCAATCAACAATCTGATATCCGCATTTGATTATAGTTCGTTTGTACTTATTTAAACATAAGATTTACAGCGTGTTTTGAAAAACAAAGATGGCGTTGTTTGCACTGCTATCAATGCCACATCCAAGACAAAAGTAATAAACATATACATGGAAGTGATCTACCTATCATGTTTATTTCATATCTACCGAATAGCAGAATAAGAGAAATTATGTGATATAAATCGGATTAGTTTTGTTTTTATTAATTCTGTAATGGACAAACCATGTTATCTTGTAGACAGTTGTTCGTCTCTGACAAACTAAATAACGTATTCATACGTTACTTTCTATAAATTGGTCACGCTTCAGTCACTAACAATAAGTTTGTTTTATTAAAGTCTAAAGATTGATTTTAGTTAAATACTCTCTATTCTGTTCATTTGCCAAGTTTGTCAATATTTGCTCTATAGCCGACATGGAATCAGAATAATTTCTCAACTGTAAAAATCAGCTCCATTTAATTACTTCGTCCATGTCACATTTATTGTAAAAATTATGCAAGTCGAGGATAGATCTTTCAAAGAGCTACAATTGGGCACAAACACACAATTATTGTGGAACGCGCCCGTAGTGCTAACAATGTTAAATTATCTGAAAGCAATGATTCATTATTCATTTTAAACACCTTCGCTCATCACGGCTTAATCACCGGCCTGCGACTAATTATATAGCCCTAAAGACATTCACAAACGTTTTTTGAGCAATGTGAGAGCTATTTGTCGTCAATTCATCGTGTATAAATCATCCAAAATGCATAATTTTATCACATAAATATTACCATATACACCATACAGACATTAAAAAATTTACGTGCATGTACCATTGCCGAGAAAACGTCGCTATTATAATGTTTATAGACAGAAATTCATGGTTGGACAGCGATGGGCAATTAATATTTGGACACTCGTCTTCGAATTACAAAACAGGATTCATTGCCACCATGCACCGGGTTGGAATCAAAAGGATCGTTGATTGTCGTACTGAATTCGGCTATAATTTGCTATCAACTATATATTAAAGGGGGGTAACTTAGTATCATTGATTCGGAGTAGAGCCACTACCACAGTATGAAATGGCGAGAGAGAGAAATGTAGCTTAACGGCCACTCGTCACAGACTAGGTCATTTCTGGACTAACATATTATGGTGCTATTTTATTTCAATAATTCGCTGGTAGGGGTATTTATTCGTGAGAGGAACCCGGAGGACCTGGATAAAACCCACGAGATTGGACAGGCGACCCTACTCCTTGTCACGTACAACCGATAAGGCAAAACCACGCCGCGTGAACTTTCTCACTCATTGCAAGGAGCGAACACGCGACCTCCAGGCTAGCGGGCCAGTTTATTACACACTTAACCACCGTGAGAGAGAGAGAGAGAGACGGGGGGGGGGGGGGGGGGGGTCAAGTTTAACGTCCACTTGTCAACTTCCGAAAGGTATAGGAAATGAACTATTAGCGTCCTACTTTTCTACTTCGAATGGGTTTATAAAGACAT
Source organism: Patella depressa (assembly GCA_948474765.1). Taxonomy (NCBI): domain Eukaryota; kingdom Metazoa; phylum Mollusca; class Gastropoda; family Patellidae; genus Patella; species Patella depressa. The sequence goes on from OX419716.1 coordinate 23,297,580, forward strand.
GTATACGTCAAACACTGAGAAGAGAAATTTACGCTGACAAATTCAAGTTCCAACTGCCAAGGGTTATTTTGCGATGTGTTTATGGGACCTCTGGTTAATTTGTACCATCCGAACGACTATATACGTATTTCTTTGCTTGGCCCACACCGTGCCGTACGGCGAACCACGCTGGATTATCCTGATGAACATTCGCCGGATCAAACACTAATTCATGATTAAAATACAAAAAGGTTCTGTTTAGCGTGTGTGTGTCTGGATAGTCATTTCTCCTTCTGTCTATTTGTTGGCCATCTTAGCTAAAATATATTTAAAAAATTAAGTTTGTATAAATTGCTGGTTGTAAAAAAATTACAACAACAATGTTAATCCCAAAAATCCACAAAAGTTCAATATGATATGTTTGAATTTGGATTAATAGTTATGTAATGGAGTTGTCTCCCTTGAAACATACATGAAATTATTGTAAATCGTCATCTGCATGGTTAAATGAAATGATTTTATCTGGTTTCTGCTATTAGTCAATGTCGAATCTTCCACACGATCAACACCATAAACCATAAAAAACTTACCTGTACTATGAAGTTAAATTCCCTGGCAGAAGAATTTTGGAGTTTTGCCACGACCACAAGAATTATTGCTCGTTAATAGGACGGAACAAGACAAGCCATCATAGTCATGTTAATAATATATAGATCAAGATGAGAAGATGTGTAGTATATAATTCTATATGTGTTTTACAAATGTATGTTGTACATCACCGTGGATGCTATTATAATCACATAATCAACAATAAATGTCGGAACTTTGGACTGTCGACAATAATCAATACATTATTTCCTTGGTAATTGTTTAAAATGAAATGAAATCGGGTTTAACGTTATATTGTTTTGCCCCTTAACTGGTCTACTCAATACGGGCATACGCTATACAGTCTGCTTTGTGGGAAATTTAGCCCGGGTAGCGACATTATGGTCTACCCTTATATCGAATTACAACTGCTAAGGGATCTTTTACGTGTACACAGGACCTTGTATCATCTGAACGACTAGACAGCTGTCCTTGTCAGTCTTTCCATCCTGGATCACAGACAGGGGAAAACCAAATTGTTTTAAAACAAAGACTTGTAACCTTTTACAGTCTGGGGGTCGAAGTTTTCCCGATTAAAATTTAGCAGTAGGCGCATTTTTTCCATAAAGACATGCGTAATGTATATTCGTTGTGCAACTAGGTTTATCTTGTGATAGCGACAGCGCTAAGTCAGAAAGGTTTGTATGCTATTTTCTCATTAATAGTTTCGTCTGGATAAGATTTCCGAATGGAATAACGCGGGGAAAAATCCATTTTCCGTATACACTTATATTTTGCTTAAAAGAACATGTTTGCTTTGATAAATTCAATTCTTAACATTCACAGAATATCAATGTTTCAGGACTGGTATATTCGGGTTGTTTTTTACAAAAGAAAGAAGACACCAGTAACTGACTGCAAACTGGATCGTAAAGCTTTGTTTATTTGTTTGCTGTTATTTTAGTTCTATTGCCATCATAGTCCGAATTCTCACCGTTTTATATTCTCTGGTAGAATATCTACCTTAAAGACAAGGTAATTGAGTTATGAGAATATTCTTCTTTATGCTTTTAGCAGTTATAAAACATATCTATCATTTCTGTCATTGGTCAAATCATTAAGGTACCATTGGGTGTTTTGCAAACATTTCTGACATTCTTCATATTTCAAGACATGGGAAAACAATGGTGTTGAAATCTCTACAAGACAGTTTGCGAACCATCTTTCTGTATATTTGCGTTTTGCTAATAACTGGGTATATCTGTTGAAAGTTGAATATAAATACATGTATGCCAACAGTGAGTACATTTGAAGGTGTTGAACTATATAATGTTTTATTGTGCAGATTCTCTAAATGTACTTGAACATTTGTTCAAATATGCAGGCGTAATTTAAGGGGTGACCAAAATATGTATTAACTAATTTGAAACTACATTCAAATTTGAATTCATGATTTAATGAAATATTTTGAAGAATCTAACGCTCACATCAATCAGCGATCAGGTAAGAAGTACTACCAAGAAACACTGACAAGGCTTAGATAATATCAAGCAAGATATACTAAACTAGATACTATCAAACAGTAGATCCTGACTTGATACTATCAAGCAAGAAATACTAACTAGAGATACCAACTGCATACAATCAAAGAGGGGATCCCGACTGCATACTATCAACCAAGAGGTGACAACTAGATAATGTCAAACAGTAGATCCTGACAAGATACTAACAGACAAGATACCAAGTAGATACTATCCAACAATAGATACTGATTAGATATACTATCAAGCAAGAGATACCAACTAGATACTACCAAACAAACTATCTGAGATTGATCAATCAAGAGATGCTGCCAACAACCAAGCAAATACAAGGCATTACGTAAAATAGAATGCAGCAGATGAAATAAGGAGTACTATTATTATTATAATGTGTTATTTTTTGTATTTATATGACAATACATGAAGCATAAACATTTAAATTAAAAAAAACATAGGAAAAAAAACCCGGCGTTCTAGACTTTTCTGAATATTGATAACGTTCATAAAAAATAATTACAGTAAATATACTGTCTTGTCGTGCAACTTGGGAATCGGCGATTATTTCAGACAAAAAAACCCAAAACACTTGTGCATTCTAGGTGTGTAATAACGTGGACCCCAGAGACTTATTATCTTGAATGAAACTACTAGCCACACACTCTAGCCATATTCATTCCCAGATATCGCTAATCTAGATTTTTTAAGAGTTAAGTTGACAAACATTTTGGCACATCAAGATATAAAAAATGAACTATCAAAATATCAGCAAAAATTCGACATAGAGCTAGATTAAACATTGCCCCTGGAAAACAGAAAATACGATACCGTGGACTCTGTCAAATCCGACATTGTTACAATATGTCGGATCACGCAGAGTATCGGAATACCTGGAAATATTGTCACTTCGAAAACCGGAAGTATTATTATAATGTAGCTTCGAATCACCAGAGCATTATGATCAACTTTTCTGTACATGATCAACTGTATGAAAACAATTTCTTTTATGCTTAGTATTATCATTCACAAGTATTTATTTTGATCAAGATGTGTTCAGATTAGATTAGTTTTCCATCACATAATAATTGTTTTATATACATGAACTCTTACAACACAGTAAACAATATATTTCTTACATTTTCATTATTTCAAACAAACTTGTGCGTACGAAGCATACCATAGTCCTTTTTTTGTCATTAAACTATATCTCTATGTATTTTGGATTAGTGGTTTATAAATAGCTTAGCTCGTAAAGCGGAACACGGGGCTATTTTTAATGGTTAAAGAATTATGATGTGTTAAAGAGTTAATGTGTTGTGAATTTGAGCAATGCTATTTGGCTTCTTTCACATCATATCTGCCAAAATATCTGACAGCAAAACAAATATTTCATGTTAATTGCCTCAAGATATTCATTGATGGAACATCAGCATGTACTCTTTGACAATATGAAATACTATTAAATAACTTAGTAGCTGCAACAATAGTCTTTATCTCGTATTATGTTAATTGATTTGAACGGTCTAATCCATTTCTAATTCTTCTTTCTTTTAAATTATAAATAAATGGTTAAAATTTAGCAAAAGGGTAAAGACAATTTTATAAGTACAAAAATATTATTTCCAAATAATTATTTAAAATCATAATCACATTAACCCATTAAGTGAAAATAACACTACTGGCAATTCTGACAATAGAGAATATAATATTGGAAGTCGTATCTGTGGAGGGTTTTAAAATGCCCTCTTTCGCTAGGGCTGGAAAATTTTCTTCCTTCGGATTAATTTGATCATGTCTGTCTAACGAATGAAACCAAATAACACGGCTATATAAAACCGGGAACGTTACCTCAAAGAAAAGTGTGGCTTAGGGTTATATTGAATGTTGTAATATTGTGTTTATTTATTTTACTTCTACATTTAGGTACTGGGTTTTAAGGTCGGATGATTTTGTACTTAAACAGTCAATGTTACATCACATCGGGTAGGTATTATAAACTCTTACTTTTCCTGAGAATCAAAGTCTACTAATATCTAAAGTAGCCTCGTCTCTCAATTCGTTCCGTTTTGTTTTATTTTTTCAGCTGACGGCTGGTTATTTTCTGCGTAGCTTACATTTGGATTAACGATATCGGTGCCTCTTGTACACATGTGTTTATTGTATGTCTGGGCGGGTGGTCAAATTGATCAACAAAAATATCCAAGAATTCGAAATATATCCGTAACATTCCTGATTAAATACTATGCAATAGAAATATATAATACTGTCATCCTTCGTGTACTTGAATATGTATTGGCAGGAAACAATGATTTAGTATAATAATGTAGTGAACTTCAAACGAAATATATTTTTATTAGGTGAAAGTCGGTGGGCAATTTAGCAATACCCCGTAATTGGGATTAGATTTAAAGGAGAAACATGCTAGAATTAAAGTCTGGAAATGTCTACTGCATCACAGGCACAACACAAATTATTTATCCAGCCCGGTCCAAGGTTACTTTATATTATTCTCACATCCCCATCTTTATAATAATAATATGCCCAGCTAGAACAAACTACTACATTTAACTCCATTTACAATAATAAAACAAATTCTGAAATTGTCTCCAAACAATTTCATAGCATTATAGAGTATTTTGTTTTTACTATGAAGATAGAACCTCTGGTGTACGGCCCCTTTAACCATTAGTAACGAATTCCCTTAAACATGAAAACGAAACCAATAATAGACAGAGATATAATTTTGTCTTCTTAGTCTCTAAGTCTAAACATGACATGGAGTAAAGTTATATAAATGAATGAAATATAATGGAGTTTAACGTCCTACTTTTATTCTCCGCCTGAGTTATTAAAGACAGATAAAGTTATACAAGCTCGTCCTATTTGACAAACATATGTTGTAAATTATGATATGCCAGTACGATTACAAAATATGTTAGTGTATAAGAAATTTGAGGAGCTTGTGGATGAAATGAACTCAAAACATTTTAATAAACAGGCAAATAAATATATCTAAATTTCCAAGATTGCCATTTTTCGATTTATTACAGTATATCGAATATCATTAAGGTTAATCTGTTTAGCTCGAGGGAAGACTGATGTTAATAGCTTATAAACATGGTAAAATACTTGCGTATTTCCGGTTGCAGAGCTGAGAATGGTTAAAACAGTTGATGGAGTAGGAAGGATTGAAGGGGATTCCCCCACCACGTGGTCGAACAACTCTAAACTTTAACAGATCTTAATGAGATGTTCCTCTTTGACCTCCATAATTAGATTTGCTCCACAAGATGAACCCAGATACGGTTGCACTTAACATATTTTTTCTTTTGAATGTATTTTGAAAACATCTGTCTCCACAGCTACATAGTAATGCGTTTTAAAACGGTTATTCAGAACCATATCCGAACGTGATTGACAAGTGGATGAAACGACGTTAAAGGGCGCATGGCTATATTCTTTGATACCTAAATAAATGGACGAGAATGGTTTAAAAGTACATATCAATGTAATATGAGTGTATACATAGTGTTTATATTCAATTAAAAAAAACCATTGTTATTTCTAATCAATTATGTCGATGAAATACGCGAACAGTTAAAATTGAACAACATTCGTTTATGTATGCATAGACTATTCTACACGTTGTTTTAATTATTATTTTGTCGTTTGTGAATCAGCCATTGTTGTCTTTCTTTGTTCATTACATAAGGCACCGGGGATATTACTGTACACGACTTGTGTATTGATTTTAAACTGCTGTTTAACGCTTATTGGTGATTAAAGCAAAAGTTTTTATCTTACCACTGTAGTAATGATGATTGAGGCAAGCGCTCAATCTGCCTATTGCAGGTCTTACTATAGGGCTGAAATTAACTTACGCAGACCGTTATCAACTCTCGACGTCATTGCCAGCCTGTGATATTTATTGAATTAGAATACGATCTGCTGCTTAACGCTTATTGGTGATTAAAGCAAACGTTTTTATCTTACCTACTGTAGTAATGATGATTGAGGCTAGACCTAACATTTTTAAATAGGTAAATGCTCGGTTCAATTTGACTGAAATTATCAGCGAAACCCCTTTACATTATCTAGCTTTTTACTAATAGAGAGAAAACTGCCAACTCTTTATCTCATGTCCCATAATACATTTATGATATTAGATATTAGGATTCCATATTCACGGCAAGAATAACAACATCAATATTGATTGAATGGGCCAATATAGAATTTAAATTCGAATATTATAGACAATTTTGAGTTAGGTATTTAGCTCATTTAATGTTATTACATAAACGGGCATGTATCATAGCGGTAACGCACTAAGAAACCGATAGCACTCATAGTTCTAATAAACTACTAATATTTTTAATAAATGGTGAGTACGTCTTCCCACGACCTATATCAATACGTGCATGCCATTGATCAATTCCCCAACTTATTTAGTAGGTACACCTTGGAGTCTCTTGATTACAGTCAATTTCCAGTAACTTATATGAAATTAACGTAATAAAAACAACATTTTATTGTTGTGGCTATTTGCACACTCACAATTATAGCTATTTTGCGATAAATCAATTTTTTAAAACCAGTACAAAATATATATGCGCAACGACGATATACTTTAACTACTTGGGCGATATACAGAAATAGAAATGATTCATTGAAATGAATTTATTCATGAAGTAATTTAAAATAGAACCATATTGTTTCGTTTCTTATGTTATTTTACAGCCCATTACTCAACTGAATTCATTTTAAAAAATACATGTTGAACAGACAAATAATTGATATTTAAAACCTGATGATCTGTATTAAAATATATCAGACTTTTCTAATGATAGCCAAGGAAGACAAACTAATAATTAACAGATCATTTAACCACAATTAATATCTCGTGGATGACTAGATGACACATTAACAGAGAAATAGTACGCCTGAGCTATGGTACACGTATCTATTAAGAATGCGGGGCCCTCCTATTTAATTATCTTTTATTAATGGCACGCGATCACAGATAAGAATCCTTGTTATTTTGTCAATTAATCATATTTTGGAATCGTGTTTCCTTCCCGTCTCATTCAGAATCAAAATACAAGTGTAATCATGCATTAAGTGATAGCTAGTATCAGATTTGACCCAAATACATATAATTATGATATGACAGCGCGTGGATTGCACGCTACATGCGTTTCAATGGTTAATGTAGAATATGTTTTTCATAATAATATGAGGATTGGTGGTAATATATTTCTTCAATGTTTTTGATAATTAATGAAATAAGTATAAGAATGTTTACTGATGACGTGTTGTAAGACATCAACTGTACATATTACTGTGATAGATATTAGGAGATCTTTTAACAGCGATGGCATTGAAATTTAGCGAAGGGGATCTGATTTGGTAAAAAGCGTTTAAGCTATGTTTGTGCGATTGAGATGAAGTTAATAAACAATTTGCCGATGTTTAAGTGAGTTTCATATCGCTTGCCTTTTGTACATTGTAATATTTTGGATAACATTGATATGAATTATAATTAGATAACGACACAATAACTGTACACGTTAATATACACATTGTTAACATTAGTTGTCTGGCATAAAAAAACCCAGTGGTTACGAAGGCAAGTGGAACGCATTTACAGTTTGAGTGCAATAAACATGTCGACAATATGGCAGTGCCTTTAAAGAAATTCTAAGAATAGTCTATCTGATATATTGAGTAAAGGACTGAAGCTATAGAGGACAACAGTTTCAGAACCAAGTTTTGTCGGTGTTGGTAATTATTCATAAACAATATTTCTATTATAAGTAATAAGTAAAGTGTATGTAATGGAATTTAATTTCTAACAATACACCCTTTGAGGTCGGTGAATAATAATATAAAGACTTTGACAGGTAGTCTTTAAAATCAGACATACCGCAGATCCACAGCCAATAAGGTAGGTGAAAAACATTTATATTAGGTTTTCAAAATTGGGTCAATGTATTCCTTGGTGTCAGTAACCTAGTGTACACCATATCCAACTTGTGTTTACCACAACCGAATAATGAATGGCACCAGAAAGCATGACGGAAACCAGTCGATATTATAATGAAAGGCCCTATTGCAATTAACTTTAATTTAATATCATATGCCTTCGGCATTGGTTTATATGATTCTTTTGAAGATTGTGATAACAATCTGATTTACTGCTTTCGTCCACTCTTGAAATAAACCTGAACGTTATGATTTATTAATATCGTTGATACAAGAACCAGAAATCAAAGACTCCGTTTCATAATAAATCGTTGACTTCAATACTTAATTAACTTTTACTTTATGATAGGGTTCCATGTAACAATGCATTGGCTTTATTAATGCGTGTAAGCGGGTGTTTGGACCTTGCAAAAATGCATGATGCATATAGCTTAGTTCTGCTATTCAAAGCTGTAATTTTAGTACCGTGTCAAATATATACAGCTAGATGCATAAGAATATTTTGCCAGAAGAATACTGAGCAACTACAACAAGATAGAATAAATGAGTAAAACCATGATGACATGTAGTACTCGCATAACCAGGGACGGATCCAGGATTTTTTGCAGGAGGGGGCTTGCCAGGTTTCTGTTATGGACATACATACAAATTGAGCCGTTGTAACAGAGAAATCATTTTTGTACTGATGTAGAATCACTTTGTGATGTAATTTCATTGATGCAAGGCATTAATTTTTTATTTCGCTGAGAAGGGAGAGGGGGGGTGGACCCCACACCCCCTCTGGATCCGCCCCTTATAACCCCTGAAACAATTGCTCACTGACATCGTATGTCTGAGTATGCGCTATTGCAGTAACCTAGATGTCCCAGGTTCGATCACAGTTTTGATTGAGAAAATGCGTCCAGAATTTTCAACCTAGGTTTTCCTTGTCAATAGTGCATCGCAGAGAGCCTGATAATTAAACGGATGCAGTCGATCGGATGATAAACCCCATTTCGTGTCATTGGTTTCGAATAAAGGCACCGATATTGTTTTCTGTATTTTTAATTTATATGCACAATTATTTTATTATGTCGACAATATTGTACAGCGTTTGGGTATGTACAGTTGCGTGGTTTTATAATTAAACTCTATACGAGAATATGTTCCAGGCAACCCTACATTGTATACAAACAATTGTTTTCTGCAACCCTTATATCTACGCCATAACATTGTAGGTGGAAACCTACGCCCAGCATAGCGTTTAAATATATGTACACAGTCCCCAATTTATATCGATGTACTGCACTATATATCCGAAACAATGCTTACAAAGTACTAATAGCTCATCAACTATTCCTACATGCGATAGAATTTATAGTCGATTATTGACGTTTGTTGTTTTAATTTGGTTCTTATAAAATGTTCGATTGCCAATCACAAAACCTTTTGATTAGTTCGCAAACAAACAATTAATCTTAAATAGCAGTGGTTAATGAGCTGTTGATGCATGTATCTACTGCAGCAATAATATGCTATGGGACACAAAATTTATAACGAGTAGAGTAATGATTATGAAACAACAATAAACGCATGAAAAATAATATTTCTAATAGGTTCTCGTCATTAGAAAGGCCCCCGACATTACAAGACAAACTCGAGCTACATCAAAATGTTTGAGAAGTATAAATACACCTCGACTTTCTGGAATTAAGCGACTGATTTGCTCTGCGTGTTATATATCTATCTATTCAACAGCCTCTTGTCGTTTAGGTACATTTATTATTGTCTTGTAGAAGAGAGTGTTTCTGTGGGGTTTCTTTTTTTCCCTCTAGGTCGAGCTATTCTTGTAATATGTTATTTACTACATGTATGTCTACAACTATTACTTAACAATAATATGTTATTATCTACGTTGTGTCTGGGTTGGTAAAAAGAATAAATATGTTATAGTAACAACTAATACCTGGTATAATGGCCAGAATAAAATGTAGCTGCGAAGGAAGAGAAAAATGGGGTTACCCCCACTCGATATAAATAGATCATGTGGTGCAGTATTATTTCAATAATTCACTTAAGCATAGGAGTCTGTAGCACTGGGGGGTCCAGAGAAACCTAATGTTAGATAAGCAGCCCACTCCTTTTCAACAATAAGCGTGAGATCGAAACCACGCAAGTTAAATCAATGACATGCCTTATGACCTAAAGCACCCGTCCCTCCCCACTCTCCACCCTTTTACGTAGTAAGGACACTTTTCGGTTATTTTATATTAAGTATATTTCAGATTATAACGTACACCAGGTTAAAAAACAGTTTTGATGCTACTTTCATGAACCTAGGGTTGTTATGAACAGTCGTTAATTTCAGAAAAATCTATTGCACTTTCTCCTTAAACGTCTTATGTCAGTGTTTCTAGTTTAGTATTTCTACTCCCTGAAGTGATGGGGTTATATTGTTAAATTTGAGTTTCTAACATTTAATATCAGTTCAAATATGGTTCCTTTGCGTTCAGCATTTACAAAGATATTATGGAGCAATATAAGTGAATGGCACACTTCTATTTTCTTTCTTCCCGATACTTTTTCTTGGCTAACAAAGCCGTTCGACATTTCTTCGAAGTTGATCGCCAATAACAAGACCCCTACGCGCAAGCGAATCATTGAAATAAAATTAAACTATATGTTAGTCCCGAAATATAATAACTCGCTTTGTAATAACTCGCTATATAATAACTCGCCGTTATTTTTATTATTATGTGATGACTGTGCGTTTATTCAACAAGTCAACATGTATAATATGGCTTTATTAACACGGGATTCCGTATTGGCATCGCCTTTTGAATAAAATGATGCATTGCAGGTTTGAACATTTATTCAAGACACTAATTTCCTTCATCTTGTAAAGGATGGATTTTCGGCATCATTTAATGTAAAAGAATATAGTAAAGACATCTATCATGCTTGTTACGTGATAAAGAGTCTCTATGAAGTTCTACAAGTGCTCTTCTAGATGTCATTTTAACTGGATATAGAGAATAATTTACAGGACTTCTCTCATGTATCAGCAACAACATATGGCTTCTTGTCTCTGCTCGCATTACACCATCTGTTCCCATAAGGCTTAAAGTCTACGACAGCTTTATAAATATTGTATTACAGAATTTCCCTTTTTTGTCTTTTAATAACCTCCCACGTGAACAACTGGGGAATACTCATATCACCTGAATAACATTAAAAAGGCATTTTAACGAGATATTCGAGTTCCAATTAATCTTAAAGGGCGTATTTCTCTATTCTTTGGAACCATAAATGGATCTAAAACCACATATTGATGTAATATGAGTGTATATAAAATGATTTATATTCAATTTTTAAAACAATTATTGTAATTTCTAATCAATGTTGGGGGAACGCGCGAACGGTCAAAAACGACTAATTAGTCCATTTTTTGTGATTATTATTACTTTATCGTTTGTGAATCAGCCATTACTATAATCTTTTTCTTTGTTCATAATATTTGCGCCCGAAACGATAGAGAAAACGACTCGCGTACTTGTTTCTTAAATATTGGATATTATAGTATTCCATATTTTAACGACAACACAACATCATCAATGTGGCTTAAAGTTGACTAATACTGAATTCTAATTGTTGTGATTTTAATTTCGAATATTATGGTTAATATTGCAGTTAGAGGTCTACCTCCTTTAATACATGTAATTACACATAAGCTGATCCAGGGATTGGAACCTTGGGTCAAGTCTGGTTTATAACAAATTCGAGCACCTCCTTACTAACAAGAAGCAAATGACATATTCAATGAGATTGTATGGAGCATTTGCTGAGGTTGTTGAAGTATGAAGAATCTAATGAGAAGCAGCCATAAACAGATTTTTGTGATTGTTTGTAAATATTAACATTTCAGAATTTACATATCCGACATTCAACAGTTACCCATTAGGCTGTAGTTCTACCTTGTGTTGACCAAGAAAGTTAATAGGCATTTTCCGGCGCGGTTCCATCTTGACAGTTGAAATTCGATATGTGAGTAGACCTACATACTTTTAAACTATATACGTACCGGGGGGGGGGGGGGGCTTTATATTTTTTTATTATTTGTTTTTATTTCAGGGGGGGTGTGCAATTTCCGTTCAATTGACAGTTGAAAATCGAAATATGAGAAGACTTACATAGCCTACTTTTAAACTATAAACTTTCCGGAGGGGGGGGGGGCTTTATATTTTTTTAATCATTTTTTGGGGGGGGGAGGGGGGGCAATTTCCGTCCAATTTTCAGGAAATTAATTCGACCTCAAGTGATATATTTGAAAAGTTTTTGAAATCTGATAAAAATTGTGACCCGCAGAAGGCACACAAACAAAAAACGCGATTTTTCATACGATCGGAGATTTTGAAGAAAGTTACATTGCTATTTGCGCGAATATAAAAAGTTTTGTGTGTTAAAACATACATTTAAGTTTCATCAAAATCAGCTATAAATTGTCTCCGCTGGAGTGTCGTACAATCAGGGGTTATATTCCAGGAAGTTACGGTCCGATATGCCCGAACATAACCAACCAACATCTTTAGGAGATAAAAATCAATTAAAATTGTGACATGTAGAGCGTCCTCAAACAAAATATGAGCGGACGGACAACAGTGACTATAATGTACGTCACATGAAAATGTGGGCGTATAAAAAGATCCTAATGCTACAATGCTTTTATGAACACTAGGCAATTTTAAAATTTTATAGCTTCCAGTCTAGTCAACAATTGTCTTTTAAGCCCTTCTAAATTTCTTGCCATTAATCGAAGTAGTTGCATTAACTCCTAGTAATTTGTAAGACTTGAAACATCGAAGTAGTTGCATTAACTCCTAGTAATTTGGAAGACTTGAAACAATTTGAGATATTAAGTTACCGTCTCATTCTTTTGTAATGATATAATGAAAGACCACAAGAAAACTGTTACATTCTTATAAGTTTTACGGATACCAATTAACAACTTAATAGATCTATTTTGATAAAACACCTGATACTCTTCAAAACTCTTAATTTTATGTCTACGAAAAATAACAGTTTACCACGGAAGTAATTTGCAGTTTATCCCGTTGTGTCTAGAAATACGATCTATATTGCTAGTCATTTAATGTCATGTAACGTTGGTCTATACACCTGGGGGCAACTAATTTGAACAATATCCGTTATTTCATTTCTTGAATCAAATTCCCTTTGTTATTAAGCTATATTGTATAACATAATAGCGCAGATAGAAAATCGAAACATTTCACGGAAATGAAAAGTTCCCCAATCTAATTGAAATTCAGATCTATATTTCGATGGCCTACGTAACATGTAGATCTAACAAGTTATAGCGGGAGGTCACGATCAGTCAGTTTTAGACGTCAAGAACGTGGCATTTGACCCTATAACCTCAGTCATTCGATTAACCAATCAGGATCGTTGTTGCTTTGTTTTGATTTCTATCGCTGATATTGCCTACCCACAATTCCGCGCAAAAAAGGTCAAACCTTCGATTCGACAGACAATTTAATTGGCTGACCCCTCATTTCAAGCAGAACACAGATTCTAATGTTGTAAAGACAAATAAAACGAAATTTTGAACTGTAAAAACGAAACGAAATAGGATTGTATTTTAATCAGATTGAAAGTTCTCTGTTTTTCTATTCTCCGTTTATATGAATAGCCATGTTTCTAACGCGGAGTATTAAGACACTTGTTTCAAAAGTCTTCACCCTTCTTCAGTTAATATTATAATGAGTCAAAACTTTTACATCGAACAAGGGTTAAGAGTAATCGATCTTGCGTTTACTTATTATGATCGAAAAATATATGCAATAAGCAGCTGGTACCCTTTTTTACTGAGTCTAAGAAAACTGAACATGACAGGGTTTTCATTATACAATAGTATATGATGATTCCAAAGGGAAGGCGTGCATGTTCTTTTTAATTACTATCTGTGACCTTTAAATGAACTTTTTATAGGATATGGATAACAGTCATTAACATATTAAACAGCGCTTTTCATGGACAAATATTGGAATAACGTGTCTCAAGAAAACGCGCAGGATACTAGATTTAATGCACATCATTTCAGGTCAGAGCAAACATCGCCAGTGTAACGTTGTTCCGGTGATAAGAACCGGAAAGCATCGTTGAAACATAAATTCTGTAATTCAAAGTTGGATTAAATTTTAATTCAACGGTAATTAGTGACTAATTAAGATCTTTGAAAAAACATTAGCCAACCATCTCAACAAATGAGACTATATCGTGTTTCGTTAAATTAAATAAGCTAAATAGCTCATATTTGGGACCTAGGAATTGACACAAATTGGTCGCAACGCATATAATAATGCAACATGAATGTATATAAATTGATTCACATTCTCAATCGTTTCTGTTTTTACTGTAATTTCTAATCATTATGTTCGACGAAGTACGCCAAAAGACTCAACGGAAAGGCAGTTTCTTGCGTCTGGCTTTCCAGTCTACACAGATAGTATTTATCTCCAGATAAGAATGTGTCGTCACCGTCTGCCATAACTTTTGGAATTTGGCTGTCCTGGTTCTTCAAGTCCCTTGTTGCCAATGGCGCTGTAACATGTTTATTTTTTCTGAAAAATTGGATATTAGAAGCCCATCGTTTCCATGTACGATCAATATTGAATTAAATTGACAAATAATTCGTGCTTTATGATCTTCAGTTAGCTACTTTAAATAACTATTACATTGGTTGGATTTAATGACCTGCCTCTATCCTATATTATTTGATCGTGTATCGGAAATTGTTATTACGTTATAGTTTTCTTCACAACCAGGGAGATAGTTCGACTTTCTTAACCAAGCATTTATTCTCCTACACGATGCTTTGTTTCGGTGTTCGGGGGCGTAGGGACCAATATCAGTTGTGGGTGGGATGGGGGATCTGAAGCCCGAAAAGTTTGCCGAATTTTGAGAATGAACCAATCATTAACTAAAACGATCTTTCCACAAAGCTCCACTTCAGTATTATACTATTCATATGTAAACCGCGCGCGATTTCATTTTACAGTTATATGAATTTCTATGATATATGGTCTCATTCTCCCATGGTGATGTCCGAAAAACAGAGATACATTTTCCGAAATATGTCAGCGTTGTATATTTTACTTTCCTACTCGAGTAAACTTCCACTGCGATTAACACCACGGAGTTGTATTCGAAACGATGGTCAACTTGCTTTTATTATAACCTAATATAACAAAAGAATTCTCTGTGCGATGTTCTAATTATTCATTCCTTCATCCATGATATATCATACATTGAGTTTGCATCTCTAATAAATGAAAATAGTTTATTTAATGCCAGCTGTCCAAGGTGCCAAATGGTACACGAGACTAAACACTAAGCGGTATTAAACAATTGTATTAAACAAGAAAGGTCAAACGGTATTAGTGTAGGTCATGGTATGCACAAGTAAGTATTTAATCCCTATCTGATATATTGAGACATAATATGATCCTATTGATTTTCTACTAGACAAACTGATACTGTATCAATATGGTGAGTTTATTCACTATATTGATTCTTGTGACATCTGGTTTCAAAAATACACTGCGGCAGTTAATAGGCAACTAGTTACTTTCAAGCATATTTGTTTCTTTAATTAAAACAAAGGATTACTAGATAACTCTTATTGAAATTTGTAATTGACGATATTTTATTACATTAGCTCCACTTATCCAATATAGTTATTAATCTCTCTGGAAAGCCGGATTCCAAATGCAATCGCCAAAATAATAACCTGATACACGAGCGTTAAAACTCTTTTACACATGTCGAAATGTTGTACCTTACAATATAGGCTAACTGACACCACTCCTCTGTATTATCCAGCATGGAGAGGGGGTCTATAGACTTCTGCCTGTTCTCCAATCCAGTTTCTGTGAATAAATATTGGTTAGAAATTATCCACTTATCAATAGTTAGAATTCGACATAAGATGAGGCCTTGGCGCCGCTGTCCAGCCAACATTCCGGTGATAGCACAGCCTACATGACATATTCATGCCTTCATCGGCCCGAATGGTTCAGAATAATAGGACGTTAACCTCGATTTCACTGCATCTGTATTCGGGCCTATTAAACATACATATATTGCTTGGCAGCTAATATCTAGATCAAAATGATAATTATCAACAATGTTTACTTCATCAATTAAAATACACATAAAATTTGATAGCATCAGATTGCTTAAACCTGTGATTCGTTACACCTTTAATTGTTAAAATTATCCCCATATTTATTAAATTATTTTAAATACATTCCCCGGAATACAAGTTAAATTACTTAACTAGATAACAGCTACATAAAACAATCAGTTGATTGAAACATTCAATTACGGTAAAGCAGAAAATCGACACGGAAGATGAGAGTTTTGAAGACTGACGTGTACTGTTGATGTTATTTTCAATCAATCATTATAAAAACAATGGGAAAATAAACGAATAAAAAATGGTGGAATGTTATTGAATTATGACAATGAATTAATCTGATAGCAAACGTTACTGAAACCTAAAAAAAACCTTAATACCAATTTTCTTAATATGATATTGTATTAGTGATTTCTCTATTGTGTTTGCATTACGTAAACGAAACAATATTCTATTTGTTGTAATTTTCTTGTTTACCCATATGCAAAGGTAAAATTCAGGTTTTCAAATTTGTTGTAAAGCATTGTTGTCATTAGTTGATTTATCCAATCGATGTCCAGCATTCTGCGAATTTAAGTGCCAAAGTTACCACCCCTTTGACGAAATATCTAATTTGGTCGACATCCAAGTTTTTTCTTTCGGATACGCTGCTGTCAATACATTGCCGCTGCGCGGGTGTATTTTCCCTATTTGCGTGGCGATCTTTTACATTGGCCATAAATTATGTCTATAAGTAGCACGATACAGTAAACTGAAATACCTGAAGTAAATGGACTGTAACTGAATTTATTTACGATTTTAGGTGATGGTCTTTGAGACTCGTATATATCTACCCCTAAGTGGGTAAGAAACTGGCTCGCTAGCCTGCATGTCGGATGTTCGATCCCTGCACTGGCCAAGAAAGTTCATTCAGATTTTCCGGCGTGGCCCCTCCCTTGTCGGTGATGTAGGATGGAGGACCTGGCAAAAACAGCTGTCTAGCCGTTCAGATGGGACGATATTCCGAGGTCCCGTGTACATATTGACGTTCCCGTAACATAACCATTGACAGTTGGAATTCGATATAAGAGAAGGTCGTAGTGCCGGATGCCCGTCTTCATTAGCCCAGTTCGGGGCTGAACACATTCCATTTCATATATCTACACTTTGTTCATGGTCAAATTCTAAAACAGTTCAATCAATGTTATGCTTTTTTGGTTATATCGTACCTCGGTCAACTTTTCTTGAAAGTCATTGTTCCATTCACCATTATTACAAAGTGGGAATAAATTTAGCTGAGGACGATAGAATTCGAAGTCGGTGTCAAGCTTTGAGTCGAAGATGTGCGGGCAAACAAGGTCATTGAAGACAAGCTGACCCTATTCATCAAAATAATTGTCTTAGAAAGATCTCGTGGTAAATAAGTAAGATTGAATCGCAAACCAGGAACTGAAAAATAGAACTAGAATATCGTGGCTAAATCCGACAAAGAATGCACCATTAGTTACAAGGACGATCAATTACGGCTTAATAAAGAATCCTTATTTATCGAAATTTACCATTGAGGCACTATGTTAAAATTGCAAGAAAAGTGATTAAAGTAAAGTGACATTTAATAAGAGAAATCATGGGCAAAACATTAGTTAGAATTATACAGCGTGCAATTGAATAACACAACGTAGTCGTCACTACTGGAGAACAGTCTTTGGTTAAGGTGACATTATATTCAAGTTTTATTCAAATGCTTTCTATAAATTGAAAACTAAAAGACAGGGTTAATAGTTAATATTAGCTGGTATATTGCAGACAATAAATGATGCTCTGGTCACCCGCTGAGAGGAAAATAATGTAGTGACTTGAACAAAAAGAAAAGAGCATAGCAAAGGTGATATAAGTATAGGTTAAAAATAATAAATGCCTTGTAATACCTGACAATAAATGGTAGCCTTAGCTCCTATCGAGATGGTCTGGTCATAAGGCATTATTTAAACTCGTTTCAACTGTCACAGAAGGCAATAAAAACTTATATTTATGTCGTTGGGACATCTTTAAATATCCATTTCGCTTAATGGAGTATATGCGTGTATTAACAGCTGGGTGCAATTCGTTGCAGACACAAAGGCTAACGTTGAATAATATCCAAATATGTCCAACTCGACTAACTCAACAGTTAATTATCTATATACCTTCGTATATGGGAGACGAGAAAGTGGGGTTAACATTCACTCAACGTAAGCTTTGGGACCAAGGACTTATGAAATATAAGCTACAGATTTTAAGAATCATACAAAATTATTTGCAAATTATATTACTTCAACGCAGGTACCATGGTATTTATAAGCTATGGCCAATAAACTTTGTAAGGGTAATATTTGGAAATGGCAAAGAGACCATACCTTGTTAATTGTATTGTACCATTTTGGTAATGTCCCCTTTAATATGTAATAATATACGGTAACGGTGTCTCACGCTCTGTAATTTCCCTTTGTTAAAACACATCAAACGACAGTGTTCTTTATTTATTTCAGCATAATAGCAAACCGATTTATATTATTATCGCTAGAATGAGTAATTTAAAATTGATTTTAAGGGATATAACTTACCTTTTTGTCACAAAAATCATATTGGAATCTGATACTGTATCTGTAATTTTGTCTCGTAGAACAAATGTGATGGTGATTATTACATTTTACATAAAGTTTGCCTGCATACTTTTTTATTGTTTTATAAATCTATCATTTTCAAGAAAGAATTCATTTATAAATATAAGGCGATGTTTTCGGTTTTATTTAAGTGCTCATACATTTCAAACGTTAAGCAAAACTACATGCACTATTTAGTTTTGAACTAGGCCTACTTCTGATACATTTAACTATGTGGTTACTTGTGTAACGGAATTTATACAACAATATGCTTGCATTCGTAATTCTTGCAACATATAATAGATCATGACTCATGCTGATACTATATTATAATTATTTCTTTGGGTTGCATTCCCAGTTGTTTTCAAATATGAGTGAAGTCTGTGTCACCACAGGCCCGGGACTGTACAGCGCAGTGGACGCTTACGGCTAGCCCCCGGATCCATTCACTCTCTTTGATTTGTTTATGTTTGTGGTCTTTGAGTATGATATCTTGTCCATATATTTGTTTTTATGTAAAATTGTGTGTGGTGCAACCCCCCTGCACTTACTATTAGATCCCCTCCGAAATAATTCGCAATGGATACCATAGAAGCATGTGGGCGAAAAAAATATATATCGAAATAACACTTTTAATAATTAGATTTGGGACATCCATCACAACATAATAACTTTCATTCTATTTTTTTGCATTACGCCATATTATTTTTCATAAAATATTAGCCCTTTGGGTTTTGGAATTGATTATAAATAAATCGAACTTTTGCCCGTCGAAAATTATTCTCTAGTGCATGTGCGTTGTTTTTTTTGTGGTAAAATATGGCTTGCTGTTCATTAGATTCGTCCAAAGATTTCATTGTTTGTGGCAATAAAGTCATACTATAAATTTTACAAAGCAATAGATGTTTTAGTTATCTAAAATAGCCCACTAAAAACTAGTGTTGGTTGATGCTATAAATTTGCACAGTGTTAAAGTGGATTTCATCAATTCAGTAACAATGAAAATTCGGAATAAATTGCACAATTTTTTAAATTTATATTTTTTCTTGTGTTCCTAAAATGTGAGTAATAACACAAACAGCAATATAAATTGGCTTATTTTATTTTTCTTGAAAACTTGATTAACAGACATGATTTGAACACTTTTTGTAAAAAAAACATGCCAATTTTATTGGATTCTGGAACATACTTACTACAGTAAATATTTTCCAAAGCCCAGTACAAACACAAACAGGTTAAAACCGATAATCAAAATATAGAGTTCAGCGAGTTAATTTTAGTACTATTACTGTTTTTAAGGATAAGGGACAATATACTTGTTAAAATTTGAAAAATTATTCAAGGATTCAAAATGTAAAATAGAACAGGATTAAACGATATTCTATACGATCTGGATTACAACCACTCTCTTTGTTGAAGCATACTAGCTTATACCCCCGTCAGACCGGAGTTGCGTCCTTACTGCGCTTCCACTGCGACAAAAAATGGTCCCAGAGCGAGTTAAGAACGCCATAAGCGTGGTAACAGCGCAGTGGAAACACTAGATATCGTGCTTGGTCTCCATGGTCGCCAATGATCGCCGAGCCACGACGTTTGTTTTGAACATGCGCATATGATCTGGAGAGCTGCAAGAGCGTGATGTGGTCGCAAAAGTCCTTATTGCGCTGCTACGGCGACACAAAATGTTTTCAGATCGTGCCAAGATCACCCTGAGCGCTGTGGAAACGCGAGATATCGTTCTGTGGTCTCCATGGTCGGCAATGATCGCTGAGTCACGGCGTTTGTTTTGGGTATGTTCAAAGAAAACGCCAAGGTCCTGTCATATGACATTGAAAATCGAGAGAACGTGGTGGGTCGCGAGGGTCGCGCGATAAGCGTTGTAACATCTCTATGAACGTAGCACACGCGCAGTACACACGTAGAAAAGGTGCTGCGAAAATTGTAACATTTGCAACGGTGCTTTCATAGCGTCTTCACCACAACCCTCACGCGTTGACCGGGACCCCACCAAGCGCTCTGAGTCCTTATGGCGTTGTCATAGCGATGTTACGATGATTCCACCACTGTTGCGCGACTGCATCACGACCTCATGGGGCTACCTCTAAAGCATATGGCGATTTTATGAGGTTCCCACAACGTGTATGGAGTTCTTATAGCGACCATGCATTTCATGCACGACTTGCTTTGAAAACGGACGATTCAAAGGTCATCTTGAAATTTCGAAAAAAAATCAAACCAGCTTGCATAGTCGCCGTGATCACGTGGTGGAAACGCACGTGTAGTCCAGATAAGACGGGTGGTTGAGAGACACGGGTTCGCGATGACCGCCGTTGCCAAGCTTATAGATCTCAATCAAAACGCCATAAGCGCGGAGAGATCGTGACGAACCCGCCGCGAGAATGCTATATAAACGCACAGGTCGCAGTAAGAACGCGACTTTTTTAAGTTTGTAATTTTGGGACATTTTTCCGCGTTGTGTTCACGCTTGCCGACGACCTTTTGTATTTCCAGGCCGCCGTTCGGTCGCAGAGCGCAGAAGGGTCACCACTCCGGTCTGACGGGGGCTTAACAGTGTCTAGGCGACCACTATTGTGGAAAGGATATATGATAGGTAATACGGTCCTGTTTTACTTCTGTATGATACTTCTGTTATAGACAGCTGTTAGTTCCAAACTGATCTCTAGTGCAGCAATCCCAGAATATTATTCAGATAAAGTTGATGCCTATGCAGTTTTCAACTGCAGCTAAACTATTTTGAACCAATGTAAAACACAACGAGCTGCCTAGTTTCGAATTCATCATTGGTGCAGCAAGCTGATACATATGTCCACATATCATTTATTTATGCTGAAGGTAGTAAATTTTGATGAAATTCTTTATACAATACTGATAATATGGCACAATACAATACGATGACCGTTGGACGATATCAATATAAAACCGTTAAGTACATTAATTCAATTGAGTCTGTCTATAATAATCTACGAGCTGTTTGTTGAGTTTTCTTTAGAACTATTCCAGTTCTTTCAGTCAATAAGTCAACCTTATTATGACTCCCGAAAGACAAATATAGACGTTTTGTTTAAGTCGTTATTCCAAACCCCATTAAGTCTTTGACAAGCCAAAACACGCAATAGACTTTCTTCTAATGAGTTAATTCCCAAGTTGCTTATATCGTTGCTCAGATACACCACATTTTAGATTACTGTTTTTTTCTCATGGATATGAAAAGTGCCGATTGTAACATAACTGAAATGTCTTTAACAATCAATTTCAAAATTAATTCATTGACAAATGGATCAAATGGATGCGAATAAAACAGGACATTCATATCTATTGTTTATGTGTTTAATATTGTGACCTCAATATATGATAAGATCTGATAGGATCACCACATTTACTCCACGATTTCAATCGTATCGCGATAGTGGGAACCTAGCATAAACAAAGCATGTTATAGAAAGCTAAATTTAATTAATAAATTGTTGAATGGGCATAAAAGTTTACCATCTATAAATAGCTTTACCACAAAGTAAATAATGACAGTTGTTGATAGGATGATCATTTTGGTTTCATTACGTGGAACGAAGAAAACTATACGAAACATACTCCCAGTATCCACAAAGCTTGCCACAGTTTCTGTTATGGATGGAGAGAGAAATTGGGTTCAACGCCCACTCAACGCAAGCCAGGCCATTCCGACATTAACGCGGTACATTTTTGTTTCAATAATTTACTTGCGTATAGAGGATTTTAGCCATGGGAAAACAGGATATACGGAGAAAACCCACCGGTTAAGAAAGTCGACCAAACCCCTTGTCGCGTATAAGATTCTAGATGGCAGATCTTGGAATCTAAAGCGAACACGTTACACCATTCGAATACCCAACCCCACTCTTTTACCTAGAACTATAACAGCGGTGATGGGCAACAATCCGAGGATTCGTTATAATTTGAAAAAGCGTTTTTTTTCTGGCAGTGAGTTAATAAATTTAGCTGATGTTCATGCGTAATTCCCCAACTCTCAATATGACCAAACTATAGCGCTGATTAGCGGTTAAACGTCCATTTTTCTTACAACGGGGAAAAGTTGTACTGACTTTTTTTCATTGCGTATTACTTTGTTACGTGTTAAATACACAATTTTAGTAATGTCACGACCGCTCTTTCTTTTTGTTTAACACTACAACAATAATTGATTCCTTTGGTTTCTTCGGTTCCTTTTAACACATCTAGAATTGATCTTAAAAGGTTTGTCTCTTAAAACATTATTTGGTAAAGTGAGAGCGCGACTTTTTAAAACAGATAACGGACCGATGTGTATTGGTTAAAGACGTTCGTGAGTCTTGTGGAAAATCGAAAGATGTACAAATTAGCCCTGGAATTTGATTTGACACGTCAGCGTACCCATTTTAATTTCTACTTCTTAGTGTCCACTGATGCTTGTTGAACAGAATTGTTAATGCTTTAAAACATATTGTTCTATCACGCTTCATTTGGCCACGCACTAATTACAGCGTACATCGTTAAATGAATGCGAGGAACAACCTGTAGCTTCTCGTAAACACGGCATTAAAGGAGGCAAATCCTTAACCCAAATCGTCCAAAGTTTTCGACATTGCAGCTATGACTTAAATCAACATTAATGTTGTTACCTTACCGTTAATACATAGTTGGGGTTCGGATGTCATCAAATTTAAGACAGCGAGAAAGAGAGTGAGAAACGGTGTTTAACATCCACTTAACACAAAATAGGTCATTTCCGGATTAACATATGGTTTAATTTTATTTCAATAATTCGCTTGCGCGTAGGGGTCTTGATCAGTCGGAGAAAACCCATGAGGCTGGACAGGCGACCATACTCCTTGCCTGCACATTCAATCGTGGATTCGAAACCACGCTAGATGACAACACGCACGTGCTAACTGTTTGGCCATTCAACCCCCTAAATTTAAGACGAAATGAAAATGTTAAAATTGGCACGCGAATCGTGTGTCAGAACCCTTTCAAGTGTTACTTGCATGAAACAACTCGATGCACGAGGCTAAACACATCCAATGTAGGAGAATACTACCTGTGTAGACAGTATAAAATATTACAGTATAAAAAGAAATGATTGAATGTAATTCAGTTTATGTACATTCATATTACATTAGTGTATTGTGACCCATTTGTGTCGTTTTCTAGGCATCAAAGAATGGTGATATACCTCCCTTAAAGTCATTTTGAGACGCGTATTTTCTTCTGCGATCATTTTGGCAGCACTTAGTTCCCGAAACCTAAGTCTATGTTTAGTGAAGTTTCGATTGTTACCTATGCATACCAAACAAATAACTGTGAAGTGATATCTTATGTTCCAGGTAGAAAGAAGCCTAATAATATTAGTGTTGGAAGTAAGATTATTCCAGCATAACTTGCAAACATTGTCTATAGACAGACCTCACCTCAAGTACGGCAATCCCCGTCTCAAGTACGACAATCCGTTTCCTTTACATGAACAGGTATCCCATTACTTGGAAGTTCGACATCTACTTATATAACGCCAACAACTGTCTATAAATGGTCACGATGGTTTGTTTGTGGTCGGCGAGTGTTCCCATGAAATGTGATGTGTCTAATTATCAGACAGAGAACATACACAACGTATATTGCTTACCCCCCCCCCCCCACTGCAATATCTTATGAATATTAATTATGCAGTAAAGTTCTGATGACAAAGATGATCACTTTCCATTTCAAGCCCAGATACTCTAAACCAATATATATTTCAACGATTTCCTTTTTTAGTTCTTTTGATGATTTCTCTGAAGAAATTATAGGTAAATCGAAAATAATTTGTTGTTTAGGCATATCTTTTGATAGAAGGTATTCTGCTTTTTTATAAGTTAATTGTTAAGATTCTGTCAATTAGTATGAGTCCAATGCATCAAATTTGGTCATATGCATTATTCCCAAGCAGGACAGTTAGAAAGTCGACAAATTTAACTGGGAAACTATGGTGCAGGGTCCTCAGGAACTATAAATGCAAGAGTGCTTCAAATTGGACTTGTGCATTATTTTCACCCCTGCATTGTCCGCTTGTAATGCAGCACGCTTAAATATTCTGCAGATTCAACTGTGAATGTATTGTTCACAAACCACAGAGGCTAAATGCAAAATTGGTCATGTGCATTATTTTCACCCTTGAATTGCCTGCTTTAATGCAACATACTTAAATATTCGGCAGATCCAACTGTGAACCTATATATGCTGCAAAACAGTCGATAAATTACTTAAAGTGGAAATTTCATATTTTTTAAGAAAGTCAAAACATAATTATTTATATGTCTTTTGCTCAAAAGGTTGTCAACTCACTATTATATGATCATGGGCAATATTTCACAGGCATAGAAATCACTGACTCATAAAAATAATAACACAATTATTTGAATTACCTCCCTTGTTTTCCCTTTCCCATCCATGCAATGGCGATCTTCAAACGTTTGAATTTGAAAATGATATTTTTGCCAATTTCTCAACTGGCACTAGTGAATTACAGGATTAATAGGATTATTCTTTAACAAGGTAGGATTGTTTATAGATACAATCTATTTTAGGGCTTTAGTTTAATATTTTAAAAATATAACTAAAAAATATGAAATTACATATGAAATTACCGTAAAACGGTATTTCATATTTTTTAGTTATATTTTTAAAATAGTTTTAAGCTACTTTTTTATAATCGCTTTGAAATCGCATTCAAATTGGATAAAGTTCAACACTGTGTTACAACTATGGACATGTATTTTAATAATCACGGCAATAGATTGTAATCAAACACTTACACAATTATATGCATTTGCTTGTTTGACATTTACAAGACCGTCTACTTCATTAGATCAATTATGGTGGTGCTCGATTGTAACAAACTAAATGTGTTCTCAG
Source organism: Patella depressa (assembly GCA_948474765.1). Classification (NCBI taxonomy): domain Eukaryota; kingdom Metazoa; phylum Mollusca; class Gastropoda; family Patellidae; genus Patella; species Patella depressa. Next base: position 23,323,406 of record OX419716.1, read on the forward strand.
TTTGACATATTATGTTTTAGACAATTTGTTGTGTAATGGCTACATGTTATAAACCCAACCTTTCGTCTAATCGATCGGGCTTCGACCTGTTCAATGCTATTTTATTTTAAGACAAATGAATTGAAATTGTGTAAATCTTTCTACTTTTCTGTAGCTACTTGAAGACAGGTATGTGCGATACCGTGTTGTATAAGAGAACTTTTACTTAGAATGACAATTGTTCTTTTATGCCAACATAGGGGAAATCGCCGCGACCAATACGGGGCTAACGCATACCTCTCTGAGCCCTTGCGGCTCCTAAGTGTCAGATAAGGGTATTAATGCATCAGCATGGATATTGCCTGCAAGAATGACGTATGTGAAATAGTTTGTCTTTAAAAATAATTGATATCAGAGACAATGGCCTACCAAGAAAAAAATTATACGTCATTTGAATACGAAAGGAAATCCGGCAATATCTGTGATGTAAAATAATAATTTGTTGTGCACTTAATATCTTGTAATGGAATGTTTTTACAAAAGGTTTTGCTGAAGTTTAAATTTTCGTTTTATGTTTTTAAAAGTTGATAACGCCCAATAATGCCACGGTACATAAATGCCAGTTAAAAGCAAAACATACTTCCAACATCATGTGTGGAATTAAAGGTTGTTTTTTTGATTATATGTAAGCTGTTAGAATTTTCATCAAAGGAGGCTCCTCGTGATTTTCAAGAAATTAATTTGTGATGTTTTTCTACTTAACGTTGTGTGTTCTACTAATTGTTTTGAGGAAATTTATCTACAGCAATCTCAACTTTTAATGGTTAACTTAAAACGATCTGTGCATTTCTTTTCATTTCTTTAAATATTGCGTTATTTAAAAACGGTATAATATGTTTTCTTTAAATATTGCGTTATTTAAAAACGGTATAATATGTTTATATTGCAAAAAAGCGTCTTGTAAATATTACGTTATCTTTTTTGAAAGATCGCGCCAGAAACAACTAAAATTTATTTTGTCACTAGTACACATCCGAGCGAGTAGGCGTTTTACCTGCCCGTGTAACGTGCTGCACCACTGACCAATATAGGTCAGGTGGCAAACGGCGAGAAACTTTAACGTTCATATTTATGTGTAGCCACCGTGGCTTCCCATAGTTTTAGGACAATCGTAACAATCAATATTGTAGTAGGTATTGTAATTCAATGACTGCACCCACTCTTTCTGACATCAGTTCATATATATGTTACTGACTTAATTCGTCGAAGTTTAGTTTAAATTAAACTTAAATGCCATCTTGGTTCAAGTTTTATTTCTTGATTTAAAACTAATTTTCCTGATAATTTGATTAAGCTATTAATAACAATAACCCCTAGCGTGCATTGCTGAACAGGTCAACTGTTTATACGTTCTCAATATCCATTATTTACTTCTTAATCTAAAATCAATTTGATACTCCCCTGTACAATCTGTTAGAAGTGTTTCTTTAGATACAGTTGACCTGAAGCGACGAGTTTCAATGATTGGTAAAACGATGACCCTTTTGAAGAAAACAGATTTTGTGATACCCTTGGGATGAGAATCAAACAACTATACCCGCTTATTTCAGATGTTGGTTTTAACATGAAATGCAGACTTCAGGTTCTTTAATCGTAGTTCTGCCCTAACACAACCACCACAATTCTTTTATGTTGGTTCGATAAATCTTTACGGCAAATTGAAGCATTTCGAACACAGTTTAGGTCATTAATAACTGTCGTCATCTGTCCACAACTTACCCATTTATGACTCATCTTGTGTAGTTTTGTAACATCGCCATAGGTTCAATCATCGCCTTAAAGTGTCGGTTCTGATTTCTTTCCTCAATTAACCACGGTTCTGATTTGTAGAGACGAGGCTATATTATCGTGGAATCTGATCGTATTATTGTGTAACCACAAGGGGCACCGTCTGTTATACATGACACACGTATGGTCGACGACATTATAGTTATGAAATATAACTTTTGATTTAAACTTAAAAGAATTTATTTTATTTATCAATTTATGTCTATATGATATCGTTAGAAGTTCCATTCCAAATAAGAGGTAACAACAACTGTTTGATAGTAATCGTTTGTTCTGTTAATGTGTTATTATGTCTGGTACATTTGTAGACCATTATATTCTAAATAATGCAATTACATGGCTTAAAACGAATAAAAGACCTTCATATATGAAATGAAATGGGGTTTAACGTTCCATTATTCTGATCCATAAAGTCGGGTATACGCTATACAGTGTTCGATGTTCTTTCACGTGCATTCAAACCTGTACACAGGATCTGAACGACTAGACGTTGTTCCTCGCGTCATGATCTCCATCTTGCACCACTTTCTCGATCAACATCGGAATCGAACCCGGAATGTTAGCGCTACTCTCTTGGGTTACAGATGCCCCGACTTTCGTATACAGTCATATTTTATCGGCCTTACACCTAACCAATTAAATACTGTATAATATTATTCAGATTGCAGTAAGTGCCATATTCACAGAGTGAACATCTTTTTTTTTATATCGGGGACCACGGTGGTTAAATGGGTAAAACGCTGTCTCGCTTGTATATCGGGTGTTCGATCACTGCATTGGCCGAGAGAGCTAATCGAGATCTTCCGGTGTGATTTTCCCTTCTCAGTGATGCAGGGCGAAGGACCTGATAAGGACAGGCGTCTAGTCGTTCGAATGGTACGACAATTCGAGTTCCCATGTACACATTGGCGTGCACACAAAAATTCCCTTAACAGTTAAAATTCGATATTCCGCAGTGCCGCTGTCCGGGCAAACTTCTCTCATTGCATAATGTATGGCGTATGCCCGTCTTCATTAGCCCAGTCCGGAGTAGGACGTGAACCCCCATTTCATTACTTTTGTAATATCACAATAGAAGTATGATTATATTGTCTCTTTAATTTGGGTGTATTTTAGAATAATATTCAGACACCGACCACATACTGTATAATTTATAACATTTATGAAATCATATAGCGAAATTATGTAATAAGAACAATTACATTATCGGCTATGAAAACATCTCTACATGTAAACGAATAACTGTTTATCCTCCATTAAACATGAAACGATTCAGTATAACCTGCTTTTGATACGTAGAGAGATAACTCTGGCTCATCCGGTGATGAAATGTCAGTATACAGATGAAGATTATGATAAATTTAAAATCTCGACGAAAGTTTAATTTTACAGCTAGTGTTAGTTTGTTGTTGCTATAAACAAAATAATGCATACCACCCACCATTGTAATTCTTTTCAGACATGTTATTTATTGATGTTGGGATTAGAAATAGCAAAGAAGATGTTTCCTTGCAAATGTATAACGAAAGTATTTAGAACATATTCTGATGCAGTAGGTTTTGCAGAGTATTCAGTTGGAACAACATGTAATATTCATAAGTTAAAATGCACGCCATCGTACACGACACCCATTGCTAGGAACTTTTACCGATTCGTTCGTTGAATGGACTTCGAGAAGCCATTACGTCGCTCATTCTGTCAATGCTGTTGATAAATACTATTTAAATATGCATGTCCTGTCACGTAAGGAACACTAGGTACAATTTAAAAACATATCTGATTGACAGCAATAAGAAGTATAATATTATGCTTATTGTAACGAGTGTCGTTCAGGTGGTGATTCTGTACGGATATCCGAAGGCGATTTGTCAAAGAAACATTATGCCATTTTGTCCAACAAGAAAAAACATTACACATCTTATACGTATGTTACTAACGGATGCCAATATGAAACGTATCTAACTAAATAAAGGAATTAGTTGATCAATTTTGAAATAAATACTTCATTCAAGAAAACTGAAAACGAGACGTGTCTCTTTGTTCTTGTCATTGGAGAAGTAATTGGGAGTCTGGTATTGTAAATCATAACCAATCCCCAAAATATCAGAATTAAGGTTATATATCGACTTTCGTCACAAGCACGAATTATTATTTTTTTTAAAAAAAACCCATAAATTTGGCCCAAACATTTTCGGACAATATCGAGATTTTTTAGGAAATAATCCACACTAAAATGTACTCAATTTTATTTTTAACATTAAGAAAACAATACCAAAATATCAATAGCAGATAATCTTCTGGAAGAAGGCCATCAACAGATTATAGGTGTCACTGGCTTGTTTTCGTCTGCTGTGGATGCCGAATGTTGACATATCTAATCTTATACTGAATAGAATTGAACCGGTTTTTGGACTGATATTTAATTCAACGTTCACAATATTGTAGTTTGCAAAGCATCGGCAATCAGTCAGACGATGGCCAGAGACTTTAAAGCTGATATGGATATTTAATGGTTTCTATTGACCTAACACAACCATCTTTTGATCTCGTGGATCAATTAGATGATATTTTTTTGTTAGCTTCTAATGACAGCACCTTGCCCATTTTTTTTATTCTCGGATGTGCTTATTGCACAAAAGTTAAATTAATTGGTCGTGTATGTGAATCAATGTCAAACTCATTTTTCCCACAAAAAATACGAATAACGCGATAGAACCTGACGTTGGCCAAAGCGAAAGTAACCGGTATCCCACTGACAAAACAGTATTAACCGTTTCAAAAGCGTATATACTATGTCCTAGCTCGCACCCAACGCTTGCCTGATCTAAATATATTATAAGTAACACATGTTAGTGAAAGATACAGGCATAATATAATATAATTTCAATCATCATGGTCACTATGGTGTACTGTGTCCATAAACTGAGCTCACCCAAGCATATCGGGTTTGTTTTATTAATTTGGATATCAATAATGAAAGAGGATAAACAATATAAATTTATTGAAATTGGACTATGAATAAAAAAAGGATCATAAAGTTAATGGTCACAAAAGATATCCACGATATAGCACGGTTATCTTGCCACGCCTGTACATCCAATCATAAAACCACGACACGGGGGATGTTCCATTGTCAGCCCGAAAGGTCCCGAATTGACGGAATTGCATCGGTTGACGCGGAATTCAGTACTGCCACAGTCCCGGAGGTAGAATCGTGGCGTAATTAAACACAACGAAATTTGTTTTGGCTGCATGGCTAGTTAATTGAAATATTTTCTAATTCATTCGACGTATGCCTTGTAGCCTGAAATACTCCTTTCCACTCGATTGTTTTGGAATTGCGAGAATTCAATTCCGCAACTTTCAATCTCATACCCCCATCGACACAGTATTTTAATTTTGCTCGTTTTTATTTCATTTAATTACAATATTATGATGAAGGTTAAAGAAATCTGTTCAGAAATAATTTTCAAACTATTAATTAATAAGCGCTATTTACACATGAACGCACGGTTATTAGAATATATTTAGTTATAGAGGGAATAGCCTGGAGTATTTTAGGATTCGTGGTGTCCTAATGAAGTTAATAAACCAGGCAGAGATTATGAAGAAGGCTAATAAAGATGGTGAAATCGCGCCAGATAAGAGTTTATGTGAAATTTTGATAGAATAATGATCATTTGTTCACCTGGTGGTAAAGATCAAACAGTCATGACTTGAGGTAATTTTTCACACGAAATATCGACACTTTCAAGTAAAATTGTTTTATAATGTTGTACATTATAGTCATTTCACTTGGTGTTTGCTACAACAAAAACCATTACATGCCCTAAGTTTATTCCACTTAAATTAAGTTTGTGGACCCCTCTGAATTAATGGCAACGATAGAGAACAGCGTGTCTGGAAATGATGTTGATACACCTATTTAAAGTGGCACTTGGTACAATTTAAACATTAAGTGTCGTATTTTAATCGTTATTCCGTTATAATGGAATCTGTGGTATACACGGTTCATCAAGATATATTAATAATGGCCGTACTGTACGCTATAGACACCATTCGTTAATACGAATACTTTTATATTATTATTCTCCTTATGAATAGGATTTCCTAACATAAGCATTTCAGCTCTATGTGGAAACTGACAATTTGCATTTCCTCGACAAAGTACCACGGATCTTTGGAAGGTTAAACGCGACCCTAGCAAATGTTTCCAAGAATTCATAGGGCGACATTTCTAAAGTTTAGATTCAAATGTATACATAAGACAACTTCAGTTGATTGTAATGTAATCACAGCAAACACTACACCAAAATGCACGATTCTGGAGCTCCTGCACAGCACTTTCATATTTAAGGCCTGGTGGAAGAGCTTAATGAATACTTTATTTCTTGATCATAAATTAATTAGATCAAGGTCGATCAGAATCTTGAATAAAGTAAACTCTCTATTAAGATGTCTGTACTTAAAACCATTTATTGTTTTGTAATTCTTAACTATATGATACCTTTGAAGATTACACGCTCTTAATTAGAAATACATATTCACGACATATTCACGACAAAAACATTCGAAGTTGGTTATATAAAGTACTAAAAAATATTTGCCATTGTATGTTTGAAATCAAATACAACAGAAATATGCTGGAGGCAAAACACGACCAAAAACATCAAAGGGATGAACAGCATAAATGACAAGATCATCATCATTGAAATTTATTTGTTTTACTGGCAGTTGCTTTGAGAACAGTCTGTAATAAATCTGCCAGTCCTCGGGCAACATTAATTTAATTCCTACTCTAGAACACAGTACATGAAAACATTGGTTAAGTTGGGTTCATATTGCGATGTAAATATATACATATACCCTCTGTAAGCGATCGCATCTTATTTGGCCACTTCATTGCTGTGAGTTATTTTGTTATTATATTTTGGTTTATTTGCAATATTAATTAAAGGTGAAATCTTGGCAAATGATATACAATTGATTCGTTAATTAAGAAGAAACTGCGTAAGGTTTACTAATAGCCATTCAGCAGTAACAGTCTATACCGGGATTTGGGAAAGTATGTGAACAAGATACTTTGTGTTACCCAGAATTCTATAAATCATGTATATTAGATACAAACTACATCAAAAAGATCCGATTTCCTAGAAATCCGTGATGTACTAATGTCAATATAAACCATAATCAATTTTTAAAACTGAAATTTAATAGCCGGTCATGCTAACAACTTAACCAATCGTATACATTAACAACTAAAGTTAAGTACCATTTCTAATCTGCATTAAACGCCTGACTGAACGTGGCTTTTAGTCTTAATGTGTAAATGGCAATTTCTTCCACTGTGAATACAGCATATTCTATATTGCAGCCAGTCAATATAAACACATGGTCAACTAGGGAACCCCTGCTCGTCGGATCATCATTCCAGCAATTAGATAATTTGCTATCACCAGTATTAAGTGCTTCTTTGTGTTATAGATCAAGTCTCTGGTGATCTGTAATTCGACAATGAGCACGCGAGAAACTTTGCTTTGAATTTCTTATAGAAACAGAAATTAGAAAACTGTGTTATGTCTTGTGGAGTTTCTATGGTTAATTTACTAGAAGATATTTTATGGAATTTGTTGACTTGGTCAACATTATCTGACTGTTGTCACGTCCACATTTTATAGGTGAAACTACATAGAAGTGCTTAAACTATATTCTTTAGAATCCATGTCGATTAATTAGGTTCTACTACTCCTCATTGACCAAATGTCAATTATCCATAATTTTTCAAGAAATCTTTTAAATTTCTGATCTGATGTATATAATATGTAGATTTCTTTATATAACTGACAGTCGCCCTAAATCAAAGAGTCTTCGCCTCTTAACATCATAAATTAGAAATTATGTATGAACCAGTAAATCTTTGAAAAGATTTTTGATGGTTTCTGGGGTACTGAATGCCGTGTTGAAATTTCACTAATATGGAAGTACAATAAAGTTGTGGAAATTGAATGAAACAAGACAAGGAAATAGATGTGTAGGGGTTAATTTACCAATTTGATCCATATAAATAAAGCACCATTATCTACATGATTTCCTAGACACGTGCAATTGCGTTTCATTAATACGCAACTTTTGCTAAAATAAACGTCAATATCCGTTTGCTAGGCTTTAACGGGATATAGTTTGCGTCAGATGTACTGTTATATATCTGTAAAACCACAGTTGCTGTCGCTTTATGACATGGTGTACACGCATCTGCAAGTCAAGTTGCATTCCACGGCAATGATTTGTGCGGACACATTGTGCAAAAAAACAAAAGCCTGTTTTTAATTCCCATAAACAGAGCGTTCAGTGCCTGTGAATCACATTCAGGACCAATGAAATTTGTAAAATAGGTTTGTTCCCAAAGCTCATCAAGGGAGATTCTGTAATAATAACAGTATGTCCATAATATACCATTTATGACATACTATTTCGACATTTCTTTCTGTAGACACCATCTTGTAGTTGGGAATAGTCATGATGTACTAGACGCATCTTTTCCGTGTTCCAAAAAGAAACTGTGTTCATGAAAACATTTCCGGGGCAGTTTTAATAGTTTTTAGATGACAACTACAGAAAAGCAACGTATAGCAGTATATCATGAATAGTCCATTTTACGTCATTGTAATTCAAGGTTTAATTTTCATGTTCTAAAGACCCCCCCCCCCCCCAGTTTCGTGTAAAGTATAGGGAATAAAGCCAACAGCTCAAAATTTGACAAACTTTTGGGATTATGTAATTCAAGGTACACATAAATAAACGCACAATGGTATATAATATTTTTCCTGTAATGTTTTAGGGGTAAAATCAATTCATATACCCCATCATCATCCTGTACCATATGTGACGTGGCTGTAAAGTGCCCTTAGCTCAAAGACATGACGGATGTTGTACAGTGTAGAACAATGGACATAGTGTCTTTATTTCAGAAATATACATAATATATCCGCTTTCCAATTGTGTATGTAGCTCATGGCTCTATTCTCGCAACAATTAATTAAGACCATCAAGCATGGCATTAAATCTTAATGTGTTTGGTGTTATGGATTACTCATTCAATATGAGCAGCTATTAGCTGTTTATTTGTAAATTTGCAGCACAGTTGGCAAACGTAATATTGCTGCTGTTTGATTTGCTTAAATTTGTTTTAATGTTTTTTTTGGAGGGTGTGCATTGGCGGGCAAGGTAATTGGTTGTAATGGGCAAACAATGTATTCCTCACATGCGATATTTCTTTTTTTATAAATCATGCACGATCTTGTGCTTCTAAAATGAATCTAATTCGATTACAATTACCGTAATTTCCGACACAATGACCACCAAATTATAACCAACTTTGAAAACCAGGAAATTAGATTATCTTTATTTCTATTAATTCCGCGAAAATTTGTAATCGTGAAAGTGAATCACATTTATGTCCGCGGTTATTGTATTTTTATTTTAGTAGTTGAATGACAGTTTGAAAGCTAGATCTAAAATGAAAGAGGTACCGTTGATACATCATGTAGCTAAAATAGCTGAATGGTCAATTTTCCAACACTTCCAGAATTAACACATGACAAGACATCATTATACGACTTACTTCTACAACTTTGAATTCAGGGGAAGATCAAGTTATTTGTGAGTTTTAGCTACACGAATGTCTCATCAATGCTCACAAGACGTTACGTCCGTAGATAAGGTAACAAAGTTCATATCGATTTTGCGTTCAACAGTCAACCTAATAAATGAGAATGGGTCCCTTTAATTTTAAAAGTCTCTCAAATCAATATCATCCAAAGTTTTATTTGCCAATTCAAATGAAAATTGATGTTGTTATCTTACTTTGAAAAGGTAAGCTTCTGATATCCAATATTTAAGACACAATAAAAATTTAACCATAATGCGTTTCAGTGTCATTTGTAACAAGGGACCAGAAAGAACGAGGCTACATATATTCCACAAACTATGTCAAACGGCGAAGCCATAATTCATCTCGAGAGCATGCGCAATAGGCTGGAATAACCAGACACTAGAAATTTCTATTCGGTTGAGACTCATACCGTATTTCGCTGGACATAACTGATTTGAAATTAGAGTCAAAACGGAAACATCTGAACGTAAATATGTTCATATATAACCCGATTACATTATTATATGCGTTGCAACCCATTTCGGTCAAATTCTAAATATAAGCGATTCAGCTCTCTTAATGTGGATTATTTTATTCAAAATGTATTACAAATGCATCGATCGGCACTTCTCATTTGGTCCACGTACTAAACTAAGTACGCTGGAGAGATGGCGGTGAACTCTTTATATGAATTCCGACCCCACATGTCTTGGTAGATCTTTTGAATAGGTCAATTAGTGAATCGGCATGTGACTAGTCATGTTTAATATATAGATCTATCATTGCTTCACATGACTGGCTATTAATTGATAATACCGTTATCAGCAACTTGGAGGTCATCGATAAGGGGTCCGCAGATTTTAATCCATAAACATCAAAAATACATCTCAGTAGCTTCATATGATTTGTATCTCATTTCATGTCATGAACTTTTTAATTTCTTGTTTCAAATCTACTGGATATTGATATCAAGCTGTAAAATTTAGTATCCTCCTTTTATTAATTAACGATAGTGGTTGGCAACTACATCAAAACCACCACATTCACTAGAGAGGGCCTTAATTGTTCCAGAAAGATATCGTTTCTAGTATTAACAAAAAAAAACCCCAATCACTTTTAGTATTTGGCATATTCATCGATTGGAGATGGGCGAGTCGGTTTTACCCTGTTAATCTGAAGAGCAACTGGGGTAGTCAGAGAAATTTCAATAGATCTTATAAATACAATGTCCACCAAGGTTTTTTTATATTTGCTTCCTTTCCACTGTCAGTAGGACGACACACACTACTTTCATGAAGAGATAGAAATCAAAACAAGATAAAACAGAACGTACGAAGGATGCCGATATAGTCTGTAGATAGAGAGGTATATGACAGATTATGTCCGTTGCAGTTGATGGTGTAACTGTATAAAAGACGTATTTATGTTTCATCAATAGCTCCTGCCACATTCTTTCATCTCCAATCTCTTGTGTTTATTTAGTGGAGATCTCGAACGACTGCCCTTGGGATTTCTCCTATAATCAGATCACAATAAAGACCCCGTGTTCAATCCATTGCCTTTTATATAATTATGATTTTCCAGTTGGCTAACATTGAATTCCTACCTCTGCGATCTTGTGGCGTAGCATGAAAAATGTTAGCAATTCAGAGTTTGACAATAGATTGCAAGTAATGTTTACCTTAGAATGATAAATTATTGACTTCCAGATTCTAGCCTTTGGGATTAATTTATTTCAACAATTTTTAGTTGTTGCCCGTTTACAATTTTTCCTGTGGAGTCTATTAGTTGGTAATCTTATAATTATCTTTTGGCATGTTTTGGCTACTTTTTCTGAAACATCTGTCTGTTTGACCGGTCGATCACCTGTTACACGATCCTGTTAACCGGAGGGCAAGTAGACAAATACAATAATTGTTGCCCATAATTGGAACAAAAAAGTTTGATATTTTGAAGGCTTCAAACATTTGGAATTTTGCCACGTAATGATCTACATTAGTTCTCTAATCATATGCTTGTTGAATAACCATGCTGCTCACTTACGACCACCGTATGAAAATCAAATTGGTGCTGAAGATGCTTTATAAATGTTATATCTTTTCTGTTACATCCTGTGGGGCGTCATATTTTCCAAATTGGAATTTTCGGAACCGGTACCCCAAAGGTAAAGAAAACAAAGTACAAAATTCATCGTGTTTTCATCATGATTTACGCATTGCTTAAAAATATAACCGCAGTTGAGTCATGCTTGAACATAGGTTCGATACTCTACAGGTTAAGTCGTGATTGCTGTAAATACAAGGTTGAAAGGACTGTGGAAACTTGATACTAATTACACCTTTTATTAGCTCTTTATTCTAACATATTTATGTTTGTAATTTAATATAACTCAATGATTTTCGTGATGGGTTGATATGTAATGCACTTATTTCTACTTTTCTCTACATTACTAGCCACGTTATTCTTTGAAAATCATATTCCAATGTTTCTGTATACCGTAATATCATACCCTGTCTGCCTTTTACCAAATTGTACTCGTAGTCTAGATGAATTACTATATTAATCACGGTCTGTATGCCTCATCACATATTTGACTTGTGGACGCGATTTTGTTGCAATCAGTCTACCGACAGTGTTAATAGACTACATCCATTCTATTGTCGTGTCCACACAAGCTGGACAAATACACGAAATAGAATTAATTCCTGTCTGTAGCTTTAATACTTTGGCTTTTACAGAAATTGTCGTATCATATTCCAAAGGTATATTATGACCCATCTACACGAGGATGGTCCATCTGCACGATGCACTGAATGCGATATAAAACCGATAAATGTTTCATTTTATCATGTGAACCAAGCAGATGCTACAAGTTATTGACTTCATCGTGGGCCTGTGTACGGTTCTCTCGTACCACACCCTATTATCTCAGATTGTGTTGACAAAACTTTAGTTATGTGTTAACGTGCCTTTAGTAGCTTCTGGTAAGCTTTTAAGAGAACCGCGGTATCCTATTCTAATTGTTTTAAATTAGGAATTGTTGGTGATTGAATTCGCACGTTTCTCTGTTATATTCCAGAGGGTTTGTTATATTGTGCATCGTCAACTAACTCCCTCAGTGATATTAATCCGTCTAGGTATAAATGGTTTACTCTCTCAAGATATTGCTAGTAGACAGACACAAGAAAGGTGTCAAAACGAGAAAGTCCAGACTTTATTTGTCAATTATGATTTATTTATTGGACTTCATCACTGGTAATAATAAATAAACAACGCAAACATCATGCATATGAAGTATGAGCCTTCAACAAAAACCTCACAAAACATATACTGATTTTTATGCAACCTTGTATTGATATGAAAGATGCGTTGGTGGTCTGTGCTCACAAAATAATTTCTGATTTAACGCCAATACATCTAGCAGGTTTAAATTGAATGCAGACCTAAACAATGTTTTCTTTTTTTTTTTTAAAAATATGTACCCCTATCTAACAAAATATAAACAAAGGTAAACTAACATTTACATAAGTAATTGTGCAGAGCATTCACCAGACGTTTTATATGTTGATCAATTTATTGTCTATGAACTAAAAACAGTAGGACGTTAAACCCCATTTCATTTCATTCATATGAACTAACTTGTTGTGTTACAAATTTCAACTTCTGCATAACTGATCCTTTTATAGTATATATAGGTAGCCTGATTACCATTTCTGGCATATCGAACGAATATTTATTTTACCTGTGTGACTGAGAACGGATGTGGATAAAACAAATTAAAATATTTATTGGCTTTGAAATATAATAGTACTAGGGAATAGTGTTTTTGGAAAGTTCGATCTTTTTAATGTACAGAAGGGTTTATTTGGTTTTCGAAATTGTGTAATCCTGCAGCCGAATAGTTAATCTGTAAACGTAAATCGACAGACGTACTTAAATCGAAGAGGGGCATTAAAGAGAGAAAGAAAATAATATGTGTAGGAACCAATTGTAATTGTTTTGTCTGGATATTGTGTAAGATTGCGTTAGATAACCTTATAGATTAGTTCCTTAATATACCACATGTTCTTCTCCCACGAGATTGTTTTCGATCGAGATAATCGCAAACAATAATACGGAGACCGACGACCTGTGACACTAAATAACCACACGGGAATATCGCCCTACGATACCCACGTGTTAAGTTTGATATTTATGAGTTTAGTTTAAAGGACAACATTGGTGTCAGTCATTATTACAGAGATCATAATTTCAACACAAGGATCATTGCTACCATATGCAATGATCTCTGTGTTTAAATTGTATTTGGAATATCACGTATGAAATACTGACTAACACCAATATTGTCCTGTACGTTTCATCTCTAAGGTTCTATTGTCGAAAGGTAACGATAATTATTTGATTGCTATCGTTATCTCTATAAAATTGTCGTTGTTTTTCAGAGGTTCAATTGTTTATCGGTAACGATATTTCTATGATTGCTATTGATAGCTGTATATTGTGTGGTTGTCGATAGGTATGCAATAATTCTGTGATTCCTATCGTTACCTCTCTATTGCGTAGTTAATCTTCAAAAGTTCTACTGTCGGCATGTAACGTCAGTTCTGTTAAATGCAATTGCTATCGTTACCTGTATATTGCATAGTTTATTTTTAAAAGCTTCATATCGATACGTTACGTTAGTTCCGTGCTTGCTTTTGTATTACCGGTATATTGTCTTAGCACATAGTTTCATTATTGTCGCCTATTACGTCTGAAGTGTTCGTTACAGATTATGTAAAGGTTTCCTGACTGATACATCATGCAAGAGCTAAATCTATTTATTGCATGTCTTTCGTTAGGCCTGGAAACATTATATAAACTATTAATTAGACATACTTAACTCTCGATGGGATCGAATACGCGACATTTTTGAATTATTATAGTTATTAAACTCGTTAACAAAGGTATCTTTAAGGTATTAAAGAAAATCGACAGATTAACATGGATGTGTATTTGTCAATATATTTGGATTATGAATTAAATTGACAAATAAATGGTTCTGTCTCACGTTTCAGATTTGACTAATAGATGGAGACAATTTGTTTGCACGTCGTAGAAGATAAACGGCATGTGTCGAGTGTGCCCACACATCATAATGAGGCAATGTATATTTATTTGTGTTAAGACAATATCCTCCCCAGTTGATTTCATGCCATTTACTGATTGAGACGAATGGTACATACTAATAAATAAAAGGCAGGGATCAGTGATTTAATAAGATACGGTCATACACACTGACCGTGCCAGAAAATACTCAAACAATGTTTTTTTTTTATTAACGTACAGTTGAGCATCAGGAGATTCATTTACATGTGGAAGCTCTTGGGTTCGGATCATACACCATAAATATCTTTTGATGTGCTTTTTTGTTAATACAACTAAACACATTTTAAGAAATAATAATACTGGTGTGATTGTAAGTAACGTACAGTTTTAACTTTATCTCAACTGTTCTGTCCACATTAAGCATATACACAAAGTACGAGCAACATGAAACTTCCCATGTTCGTTTCTTGGACGATATTTTTGACATCATGTCACAATTTAAGATGGCGGCGATAACGTCCTGTTACGTCCCTTGTCCATTTTTGTACTTTTTTCAGATGGCTTGCATAACAAATCATTCGAATGATTATGTAAACCTTCTTTCTCTTCATACTCGATGTGGTAATATAATCAATCTATAATGTTGATAATGTCCATAATATTATGTCGTGTTTCTCTGTTTAACTTACCCTTATAATATTGTAATTTCAATTATACATATTGAGATGAAAGAAGTTATGCCATCTTGTATCAATAATTTTTAATTTCACTTTGACATCTATCGTACCAAAATTTACGACAGGAAACTAAACTAAGACGAAAACCTGACATAATGTCAATCTGATTAAAACACAGATCCAATTTCGTTTCGTTTTTTATAATTCAAAATTTCGTTTTTACTTGTCTTTACTACTCTTGGATCTGGAAGACTTGTTATTTAAGTCGTGTTCTGCCTGAAATGATGGGTTAGCCAATCAAATGGTCTGTCGAATCGACCGTTTGACCTTTTCATGCGTGGAACTGTGGGTAAATATTACCAGCGGATAGAAATCAAAACAAAACAAAAGTAGATTTTAAAAAGCATGGCGGTCGCTAATTGGTTAATCGAATGACTGACGTTATCGGGTCAAATGTCCCGTGCTTAATACCTGACGTCATAGAACGTGAGCTCCAACTATAACTTGTTAGATCTACATGAGTGTAGGCTATCGAAAGTATAAAAAAACGAAACGAAATATAGATCTATATTTTAATTTGATTGAAATAATGTTTAATAAATGCGATGTTTAGGAAATACGAGTTGATAATAATGCGGCAGATCGAATTAAACTGTTAACACAATAAAACCGGGTAGGCGACTTAATCCGAAGAATGTCGGATCCCAAGCTGGTACAGTTTTATTTTGGGATTGATGTTATAAAGCAGTCTGCAATTAAATATACTCCAAAAATCATGGGGTTTGGGAGTTGTTTTTTTTTTATCTTGTACGTATTTAAGCCAATATAAGTATGTACAAGCAAGCATGGCAACATAATCGTTGTTATGCGGAAGTCATGCAGTAACACGATCAAGATGAACCTTTTATCACAACACCAACTATCGACTGTAACTGTTGTTGCCATTTGTTGGGATTGTGTGGTATTTGTTCTTTATACTAACGAGTTAATATCTATGGCTTTAAAGAGTAGCAGAAGTAGTGATTGGAAAATATAGAATTCGTACAAGATAACCTCGGGATAAACTGAAGAAATATCAACTATTCCACTCAGTAGTTTAATCACACGGTTCAAAACGTTAAAAGTGATTATGTACACGCTCGCAATGAAAACACCCGTTTCTTCTATGTATAATTGTAAATACCCTTTGAGAGGGAAATAAATGGGGTTTAACGTCCACACGACGAACGCATGATTTAATTTTATTTCAATAATTCGCTTGCGCGTAGGTCTTTAGCAGTGGGAGGAAACCGGGGGATCCGAAGCAAACCATGAGGTTGGGCAGGCGACCCCACTCCTTGTCACGTTCAACTTGATCATCGACACCACGCCAGTTGACTCAGTGACAGACCTTATGACACAGCGGCCGTACACCCCCATACCCTTTGAGGGATATACGTTAATTTTGCAATTCTGAAGCACTAAGTATCGTATCCAGAACGGCGATTACGGCGTATCATGCTTATCTTCCATGAATTCTAACCGCACATACACACCAATGTGTAAACTAGTGAATATCTGATTTTCGTCCCCTTCTAAAACTTAGTCCGCTTTCCATTTTAGCGCAGCAGTATTTCCTCTCTCGGGAGCATTGTAGTATCGCGCGATTGACAGTCTAATTAAAGACTAGTCATGGATTAACAGATTATTATGACCGGTGTGTTCTATATTGTATACGTAATCAAATATCATATCTAACAGAAATAGTTGCTAATTGGGTGACAGTAATTATGAGAGTTAATGCTAATTACATGATTAGATAAGCTAACATAATGATATAAATGTGGGTGTTATGTTACGAATTTTTATAATATTATCATTAATAACATTATCAATATTTTCAATGTGGAGTAGGGTTATATGTACAATAATTTGAAGAATGTAATGTATATATTTATAACTAATAACTCTAACTTTAATCTGGATGTTACTTGAGAGTTGAAAAAGCCAGGTTTAATGTAACTCAACTCAACCTAAAGTTGGTGCCGAGTGAGGACAGTAAATGCACGGTACACCATGCTGTTGAGTACTTTTTGTTATTGGGAATTCAGTGACCCAGTGAGTAAGATCCTGGCTAACTAACACGGTGGTCTGCGATTAGATCCCAGTGTTGGTTAAAATATAAAAAAAATCCGCGATTTTCCACTGTGGTTCCCCCTGGCAGTGGTACGGATGGAACTAAAGATCGAGGTCCCGTGTACACCCCCCACCCATAGCACACTGTATCGCGTACGTACGCCCGTATTCATTATCCCGATCGGAGCAGAAAAGTTAAATCCGATTTCATTTAATTTCCTTTGAAATTGGGATGTTCAGTCTTACCATACATTCGTATCAGGGGATTGTTATATTTTTACGAAATTACCTGATTAATCGAGACAACATGTCACCCCCACATATGGTCCCACCCGTCCGGCAGTAATTCAGGTGTTAACCAGACCCTGAAGTATATTGACTAAAAGCTATGGCACCTACATGGCGACCATCTTATCACATACAGTTTGCTCCGTATTCTACAAACAGTGAAGCATAAATCAAGTTATAAGAGTAAGGTAGCTTGGCTGATTTTATTTAAAACAATAAATTTTACTTCACTGCGCAATTTTCTATCCCGTTGCCACAAACTGGCCAGTGTAAATGTATTGTGGGTTATTAGATTAGCCATAAGATGCACGTTTACATGACGGAAATATAGATTGATTTTCAATTGCCTACTTTTTATAAACAAAAAAGAGTGTTATTGTAAATCCTCATAAAAACATCACATCGAGGGAAATAGATTGTTAGTTGTATTTAGAATAAATACCAATTTAAACCACCACTGCAATGTTTTGAACTCGTTAGTCAGAGAAACTTTTTTTATGGTAACAAAAGCTATTGATATCCACATTTGAAAACCAAATATAAGCTCTAGAATCTGGTTTCCTGTGACTACTGTGGTTTTACCATAGTTTTCATCCAGTTGCTAATGGTAGCTTCAATACTCACGAGAAGTATTTTCAGATAATCCTGACCATTAAACGCTGTTTTTAAATTAAGAGAGTGATCTGTTTTAAACAGGATCTGATGGATCAAACATTTTACAGTTGCCTCATCTGTGGCAGTATAATAGTTCTGTTAATTTAACTGTTTCTAAATGCGTTTTAACTCGCTATAGAGAGGCTCTGTATTGTTGTATTTCAAATTCACTCGCCTTGTTTGTCATGGCAAGGATAAACGAGCCTAGCCATTCCAATAGTGCAACAAAATTGGGTCCGCCCATGTTAAAGAAATACCATGTTTGGTGAACATCCACACATCGTACTCAGCATGGGGTATTAACGGTTGGTACAGAGCAGTGGAACGTTAAACCTTCACTCCATTTATATTATTTTAATATACACCCACAGTTTCATGTGGACGTATATTGTCGTCTCCCATATCCGTCCGTTCGTCGACAATTTGTGGACAGGTCACAATTTTTATCAAATTTTGACGAAACTTGAAATATAGACATGTATCGGAAAAACCACGTTTTTACCGTATGGACACTCAAGAGGTTACAATATTTATCCGAGTTTTAACAAAAGTTGAAAAGTTTCGATATTCACGAACACCCATACTCCTGCGCAGTGTTTCGTTTGATTAGAACTAATCCACTTCACACTGCTATCTTGAGTGAACATTGTTGTGTTAAATTATTATTGGTCAGTAGTGCCATTACCAACCAATGACCTACATTGTAACAAAAAATAACGGGGTTAACCAGACCTCAAAATATGTTACCGTAATGTATCTAGTGACAATCGCGACTTGTTTACGTCATAACCCGCGAAATTTATTATGCTCGATTATCCAGTGCCAACATGTTTTCTTCGTGGGCCATTTTGAAAATTATGCCGAATGCGAGAAGAGAGGGGGGATTTCATTGGACGTTAAAAAGAGACACGCCCCGCCCAATTTCAAGAATATGACTTCTATCCAGCAATGGTAAGAGAGGGATTTCTCGCGCCATTGCTTCAGGAATATGCGAACACCGGACTATTACTTTCTGGATTGTGGCGTCTGATTGTACAATTTGTTTTCTGCCATTTTAAAAATCGTTTATTATCGTTACACATAGCTGAGTTCGTTCTTCATTACAAACGGACCGAAACTGTTCGACAAAATGGCCACTCCTTGTGCGAAAATAATAAAAAAGGAAAGTAATACGAAGGTTGTGCAAGCTCTAGAGGTCACAATTTGTCCGATTGCGATGAAACTTAAAAATTTATACCCAAAAGATCTTGTTCATTGTCTATGTCTTGCAATATGTGGGTGTATCTCGTAATCTTCAGTTCAACTTTATCTAATACTATTTGTCATTTGAGTTCACATAACTAACAATTGTGTTCAATATTTACTGGTGAGATTTGGTGTTGTGGTTACCCAATGTTATGTAAAGATCATGTTGATAACTTTTCTCATTTGAAGAGTTCGCATACTTATTTCTTGGCTCGTTGAAATCTGGTCTTGTGTTAACCTTTTACCCAAAGGCTTCGGGGTTTGGCTTATAATAAGCTATTAATATGGTGCACGGTAAATTGTATTGTATTGTTACTATTTCCAGAACACTTGATACCACTTCATTGTTCTCGTTATTAACTCAATATTTAAAAGGTGGAACAGTAATTCAATGGTAAACACATTTTAATAACAGAATTATTCACATTTCATTTGCATAAATATTTAATAGGAAATATCTTTCTTTTTTACTGCAGAAATTTGAAACTTTAGATTAAATGACAACCCATAATACTACGTTCGTCAATATTAAGTTAATTGCATTTGTTTTCCCGCATGCTGTTTATTTATTTTAGATCAAAATCAAATTAAGTTTGACACAATAATTTAACAAGAAAATAGATTCATATATAATGTACAAATATTTGCATAAGTTTATTTCAATTAGAAAGAAGAAACCGATAAATTTGTATTTGATTAGTACAAGGTTTGGATTGCTGGATTTGTTAATGGGTTGTTAAAAACATTGATTTGTAGATTTATTTCAAGTGTGATCATGTTATTGTGACAAATGATACAAACGATGTGTTTTTTTCTGGGGAATTATCAGTTCGATCAATACTCTAACTGGTTGCACAATTGAAAGTAAAAATAGGATGAATGATTTTTAATGCTCCACTAAACCGTGGGAGAGAGAGAAATATGGGTTTTAGCGTCAACTCGACACAAACTGGGTCATTTCGGGACTAACGAGTGCTAACCATTCTAACTGGTTGCACAATTGAAAGTAGAAATAGGATGAATGATTGTTAATGCTCCACTAAACCGTGGGAGAGAGAGAAATACGGGTTTTAGCGTCAACTCGACACAAACTGGGTCATTTCGGGACTAACGAGTGCTAACCATTCGGCCATCCAACTCCCCTAAAACGTGGGTATTTGAAACTAATTTGATAGTTTAAAGATGAGAGGGGCCACGGCGAAATCGGACGTCAATAAATCACGGTTACATGTACGACGTCACCCGTTTCACATTTATTCCATAGCTTGTAAAATTAACAGGAAAATGGGTTTTCTGAATACCTCGTGTCAAAGATAAACTTCGATAAAATTGGGTTCAACGTCCGACTTTCCTGAACCAATCGGCTTTGCTGCCTATGCTTTTTATTGAATGTCAATGATTGCTCAACGTGCAGGCAAGAGCTGTGTATACCTAGGACCTCGGTTTACGTCTTATACGAATAAAAACAAACCTGTTCCTTCACCGGCGTCGGCCAGCAGCACTGACAAGCAGAAATCACGATTATAAGATATCGAAGAACGTCACTGGAATCGAACTCGTGACATTTTGGTTAGTGGGTATGAGAGTCATAGCCACCCTGTCTACATATAATGAAATGTGCGGCCATAGCATCAGCTGTTGCAGAACTACGCCGAAAATAAATTATATTATTTGAAAAAACGAAATTTGTCCTATGTAGTCGTCATATAGTGGAATGTTTTGTTTTGTTTTTTTTATGTTTTTAAATTACTAACATGGAGTATAATAAGTGAAATAACTGACATGCGTTTTACGAATACGTTCTTGACATATCCAATTATCAGCTACTCGTGAAATACTTAGTTCACTTACATTTAAATTAATGTAAAGTAACTTGCTAATGGCTTCTAGTTTTCCTCAAACTGCTGATATTTTGAACATAGATGTATGCACTACATTTTATGAAAAATTCCAACTTTAATGTGAATTTTCTAAGTATGTGCAAAGTAATATCTTATCTTTAACGTCATGATTATTCTGCCTCACGCATGATCCACGTCAGTACATAAAAAGTTTATATAGCTTGGAGCACAGGTGCATGTGTAACTAGAATTATTTAATTACCACGTCTCATAATTTGGTAGAATCATTCTTGTTAAGAATGCACAACGATCCTAGGGAACAGGTTAACAAACGTTTGATCGCGGTTCGGGGAAAATGAACCATGGTATAAAATACACGTTTCTCCCCATTTCTACTGATATAGACATTTATTTGACCCTGAATTTGATTATTTCACTTATATACATAAGAACGAATATAATTTAGGTTTAACACTAAGTCTTAGTAAGACGCTGGCTCGCTAGCCCGGTGGTCGAGTGTGCGAACCCTGCATTGGCGGAGAAAGTTCATCCAGATTTTCCGGAGGGTCTGACAAGGACAGCTGTCTGATCTTTCGGTCCCGTGTACACATTGGTTTGCACGCAAAAGATCCATTGACAGTTGGGATTTGATAAAAGAGTAGGGCGCAGCGCCACTACCTGGGCAAAGTTTCCCTCATAACACACTGTGTGGCGTATATCCGTCTTCATTAGCCTAGTTTAGGAGCAGAATAGTAGGACGATAAACCCCATTTCATTTCATTTTCTTGGTCACATCTTTATGTTGTTTTTGACAACCGCCTGTGGATTAGACTAGGTTTTCAGAAGCCATAGCTGCATGTAAGAAACTATCGAACTAGAAGCAAGCTGACACCAGATAAGTTCTCTCGACATTAAATCTGCTAACACGCTTGTTATGCATTACTAAATATTGGTGAAACAATGGCTGTCACATTATTTTGTACCTTTGATGTGGCTACCAGTTCTATTTATATTAATTCAAATGGTTGATTTTTTCACCTCTTCTCAACCGGGAGGAAATTACCATGTGGTGTCAATGCGTTTTTCATTTGTCAAGCAATCATTCCGTTCAACAGTCAATATATACGGTTATAAATGGCTATATCTAGACATGTTAGACAGTATCAACACACTTCCCATCCCATTTCTGTCTGTTGGCAGTATCATATTGGACAACCAGTGTCAAACATATACCGTGCATGGAATGCCATATAGGCTAAAATATCTGGGAGCCCAGAGCAGACCAACCACCACTCCCCATACTTTATAATTATTTTGGATTGTGGTCCAACCGGGACTCACCATGTCCCTGATTTGTATGTGTTTGTGTGAATTGGTGTGTGTGTGTGGCGTCACGTCAAGCTAATTGCTTGTCATATTTGTTTACTTTTATATTATTTCTGGTAAAATCTGTACAGCTCTATTTGGTATCAACACGTTTCCTGTAGTGGGGTTTTCATAAATTTGGCTGTTTGTTTTTTTAAAACAGATCTGAATAGGCCTACGTAAAACACAACTCTCAATTTTTGTAACAATACTTTAATGATTTAGCTAACTGCTGATTCCGATGTTTATAGCTTTTCTTGTGCAAAATTGATATATTATTTACTTCTGTTTGCATGTTGAGAAGTTCAGTTCTTGATACCTATGTTTTTTACCATGCAAATTGAAATATTGTTTTACTTTGTGTTGAACTGTCTTCAGTAAGATAAATGGAACTAGGTGTGAGAGGAGAATCTAAAACTATTCTCTAACTAACTCACATACCCCTGTGATATATGATTTACTAAATAAGACATGAACTACTGGAATTTCTTAATTATCTTTCGGTTGTTAACGCGTACAGTAAACATGTTCTGTCTATAACCCGGATGGTTACAAACCAGGTTTTTACGAGCAATATATGTTGATGGGTAAATCTCAACAGACTAATAGTTCATGCCATAAGGTCAGATCTTTCCCGAAAAAAATAAATGGTTTTGAAGTAGGATATCATATTAACAGACTTCTTCATGTCCGTAGTCCGTCCACATTGGAGATATACAGTTGTGACTAAATTCGTCCTGCAAAAGAAAATGTCGATGGTTAGTCATAAAGTTGAATATTATCATTTTCGTTTGGGACATTGGGGAAGAAGATGTCGGACAGTTGGGTGCTGTGCTGTATTATGGATACCACAATATTAAATACAAATATAGAAACACAATAAAACACTTTCGGGTGTCAAAAATCTATAATATTTGTCGTCCAAAATGTACATTTACATCGATGTGATGTGTTATACCGGAAGCTTTCAACACATTTCCGGCAGTGCCAAGAAACATTCTAGTGTTGTAAAATATCGTCAGGTATTTCTGACAATATAAATATTTACATAACACTTATTTATATGTGTCGATAGATATACACCAAATAAGCTATTATTTATTTCGCTTCTTTCAAATCAGATTTTCTAAAACAAACATTAACTTGAAATGTTGAACTACAAACCGGTTACATATCATTTGCCTGGAATAATTTTCAATTTTAGTCATGAGGTGTTTTGGGGAACCTTTAATTTGGTCAATATTATTTGGGAACTTTTGAATATTTTGTCCTTATTTTTTTATTTCGCTTCGTATAAAACACGAACATCAATTATCTGGAATTATTTACGATTATACGGGAGAGGTGTCTTTTAGGAACATTTTTATATTTTTGCATTAAATAAGATTCGTGTCTTGCCATAAGGCATCAAATTAGTATTGTTGACGTAAATTATAAACTGAAAAAACCTTAGCAGAGATGCTTGCGTTTCATATCTGCTTTGTACACAAACTGTTCACCAACTATACGCTTTCATTTCTCCATAATAGTTTTAAATGTTCTGTTTCTATTTAAGTGAGATTGACATTAATACGATGTATTGTGATGTATGGGATGTTTAAATGTTGAATTAACTGCAGGCTGTACGGTATAGATTGCTATAAATGATCAGGCTTTCTTTTAATGATTAATAGATTGGCTCAAAATACGGTTAATGCTAATACATGATTTTACTAATTGTATTATATCTTAATAATTGGACATAAAATAGAAAACTAGCGATTCAAGTACAAAAGAGAATTCTAAATACATCCAAATAAATTCATATAAATGTTTATCAACAACTTAACATGAATATGTGAGAACAGTTATTTCGGTATTCACCAAATAAAAAAGCAGTTTTTGTAGAAAAGATGAGTAATGAACTCCAGGCTAGGACAATTATTCGACTCAAGGATTTACAGCTTTCGATGAATCAGGATAATGACCGCGCTTCCTAGGCCCCACTTATCAATATTTAAATGATTCGGTTTGTGGCAACTGCTGTTGAACTATAACCAGTACCAGATGTATACATTTAAATGTGTATTTAGATTTAGTTAATTGTTCCTGATTAGTGATGTTTAAATAGTCCATAAATATTAAAGTTTTAAAATAAACCTACACCCTAACATATTACGGTTACCGTTATCTTGTTCAGAAACCACCCAGTGATTTAGTTGTCAAATATATTCAAACTTTTACAAGACTTTTTTCTTTTAAAAATGGTTTCAAAGTACATGAATCAATTATAATGAAGAGCCATTTTCCTGTTTGTGGGAGACCACTTTGATTTATTTTGAAAAACGGTGGACATTAAATGTTATGTTTTAAGCAATAGAAATGCAGAGTCTCACTGACTTTTATTATCTTAACGATGGAACCCATTTTTTACCTTCTCTCTTTAAGACATTATTTTCCAAGTTTTTATCTCTTTTTGTAAATACCACAAGATAACCCAGCTATAATAAACCCATAATAAACACACCTTACAGGAAGCATAAGTCAACCAGTGTGCTTTACGTATTTATTACAAGGAGCAAAAAAATGAACGAAAAATGTATGTAAATTTTACGATGCAAAACAAATTGTTAACTCCTGGAAAGTAATAAGAAGTTAGTAAAATATTCATAAAAATGAAGATGTCTGCGAAATGTTCCTCAAGTGGCATCTGGTGATATCTTGCCCCCCCCCCCCTCCGAAGCTTGTATAGGACTGACCATGGACATGTTGAGCTAACCAAATCTAAAGTAGCTTACAAGAAAAACAGCTAACTATTCGCCGTAAATATCATTGTACAACCTGCATCTCTAATGTTTATTCTCCAATTAAAACCCATTGGCCATGCAAGAGAGAGGGAGAGCGAGTGAGAGGGGTATAAATATTAAACACGACCGACATAGGTAGTAATTGGTGGTCTGTCGTATTTGTATTTAGAGAAACGTTCCTCTGACGAATTTTCACTTCCTCCCATAGCACATATCCTTCAAAAAACAAAAAAAAAAACGAAAAAACAAAAAATAAATCATATAATTTCCTAATCGTTATTTTTACGCCCACACCGTTTGCATTAGTGTATGTTCGTACGCCCCCAGTTCCTGTATACACTGTGTGTGTGTTACAAGTTATGTCCCAAGAAGGGACCCTATTGAAATTCAGGGTTTTGTAACAAACCATATTTTACATATTAACATTTATAACTCTTGTACCAAAAATGAAACCCATCGATTCAATGTTTTATAATAGATTTGCCTCAAACTTGATGGAA
Organism: Patella depressa; assembly: GCA_948474765.1. Lineage (NCBI taxonomy): Eukaryota > Metazoa > Mollusca > Gastropoda > Patellidae > Patella > Patella depressa. Next base: position 23,349,443 of record OX419716.1, read on the forward strand.
TAGTATAGATGTGTTCTACGTGTTTTAGAAGTAACCAAACAACTTTGAGCTAAGTTTAGTTTGTTTTCAAACATCTCAGAATTATATCGAACTGTAGACCTGTCCCACGATTTTATATAAACTGACTACTGAGCTATAGTTTGGATTTGCAATCATAGCAACGTTGTCTGTTAATAAATTTTGATTTAAAGCAGTATTTAAATAATATTACGTGTAACAGTTCAATTATATGAGTATTTACAGATTACTGGGTATCTCGTACAGGCAATAGCGATAAGTAAGACTAATTGCTTAAATGTGTTTTTACAGCGAGATTATATACGATACCTATGCTGGTTGCATGTTCTAATTGTTGTCTTGAGTTTCTGAACAGATGTAAAACGTTACACCCCATTACATTTACAGACATGTTATCTGCGAATCTGTTATTGTTTCGCATTTAGGTCAAAAACTTGAATAGCGATTGGAATCTTGATCCAACGATGGCGTAATGACACCATTTGGGGGCCAAATATATTTATATCTGTCAACTTTGTTGTAGTGGACGATAGTATATATCCCAATAGACATAAATGCAGATAATAAAAGCTTTTGAAATTGACTACAGATACTATATGCGACCAATGTCAAACTGCTTAGGGTCTATATTGCCTAAAAGTATGTGCAAAACTATAATCCGTTATTGACTATGATTTAGACTAACTCTTGATGGTTGTACGTGACAAGGAGTAGGGTCGCCTGTCCAACCTCGTGGGTTTTCTCCGGTTCCTCCGGTTTCCTCCCACTGCTAAAGACCCCTAAGCACAAGTGAATTATTGAAATAGAATTAAACCATGTGTTAGTCCCGAAATGAACTCGTTTGTGTCGAGTGGACGTTAAACCCCATTTCGCCCCCCCCCCCCTTTGATGGACATAAAACCAACCATGCAGTCACTATACAAGACACATGTAAATCCGCCAACGAAAATAAAGAAACCCATTAAAATAATAATGTAAGTTGTTGTTTCTTCAATTCGCTTAAGCATATTTTCATTAATTAAGGGAACTATAATTTTGTGGAATATCAGCTCATAAGAGGTTTAACCCCGGTTGTACCTGGCAGGGGGTAGGGTTGCCTGTCCAACCTCGTGGGTTTTTTCCGGGTACTTCGGTTTCCTCCCACTGCTACGCGTAAGCGAATTATTGAACTAAAATTAAACCATATGTTAGTCCCGAAATGGCCTAATTTGTGTCAATTGGACGTTAAACCCCATTTCTCTCTCTCTCTCTCTCTTTAACCCCATTCAATAGGTCTATGTATCACGAATGAAAAGTTCCAAACATGGAAACGACGACCAGTAACTTTAACATAGAACATGCTAGTGAAGCACTCACATCCATGTATGCCTTTATTAATAATAATATGAATGGATAGAAATTTAAAACAGGTTTGGCATTCCCTATCGTGGTAAAAACAGCTGACATGTTAGATATCGGACACAAATTAGATTTGTTAACAGTTCACTATTGGACTTATAGCGTCAAACAACTCATGCTAAGCGTTATTGGAATTACTTTAGCTACTCTGTGACCATTAAACAGATATGGATTATATTGCAGGAGCCACAGAAGATGTTTTTTTTTTTTAAAAAAAAAACCAAACAAACAGGGGACAGCTAGCATCTAAATAAGTTTTCTATCTTTACCTCCGCTTAAGTATCCGCAAGATGATAAAAAAAAACAAAGAATAATGTTTTTGGTGTAAAATTTATTTTAATCGTGGTTTGGGCTGATATATTTTGTACAAAAAAGATTTCTATACTGAAGGTATCTGATAAAAATCTGCATACCCATTCCTTACTATTGATTCGTCTATTCATTTCAATTATTTTCTACAGTCATCGGTGATCATATATACACCAAAATGATTTTAAGAGATCAAAAAAGAAAACCGGCGACTTGGAATAATCTAGGCAATCAGCCATATTCAAGTAAAGGGCTGAAGTCTGAAAGAATTCGGCTCCAGAATTTGTAATTCTTGATAACTTTAAATACCTCGGGTTTAGAATGACATGTGCATAGGATCAGTGTGGAATTCACGAAATTCTAATATAGAGGGTCATTCAAATAAATCCCCAAATAGGGAGACATTGGTCTTCCGACATATATATTTATCAAACGTATTACTCCAGGAATCTCTTGTATGGTAAAGAATATGAATACGACAGGCGATCAACACAACCAGTTTCAATGAGGTCGGTTTTGACAGTTAAGTACTGATTGCCGTCATCGCATCAACTGTTCAGGATTTTTCTGTCATTTTGAATGTGATGGGGTTAAATTAAGATTTAGAATCAGGAATAAGATTTAGGTTGTTCATTAATGCAATCGCTTAGCGATTCAGGAAGTTTGCTCTGCGGGACTTTTAATAGAATGACGTGCAAGTACATCTTGAGAAAAATAATATCTACAAAGTATGAATGACACGACAGGGAACTTGAACTGTATGACACTCAATCGATTTCTAAGAAGATAAATTTAACTAAAAACATCTGTGCTTCCGATTTGAGCAACTAACATAATTTATTGCAACTTTCTAATGCTTGTACATGTAGTTTACTTAGAAACGGCCTGTGATCAAATGCCGTCCCCTGACCGTTCCTGCTCTAGTGCTATTTTAGAATTCTTACCATCTACTTTTTACCGCGATTCTGTTTACATCAGTTAGATGAAGAAGCCTATTTAATACCAATAATTTACGTTAATTTCTTCTGGAGTCATGGCCATTGTTTCACTGTACTGCACATTGTGAACGCTCTGTATGAAATTTGTGTGCCTCCTATAATTTAGTGGTAAAAAAGGCTATTTTACGTTAATTACGTCTAGAGTTATGATCCTTATAAACGCCCTAACATAAGATATTGTCTGATCTGTATGATATTTGTATGCACGATTTGAATTAGTGAAACGAAGAAACCTATTCAATTTCAACAATTTCCATTAATAACGTCTAGAGTTATGTCCCTTGTTCACTTTTGCTGAACCATATGAACGTCCTTGTTTCACTTTATTGAGCCTCATGAATGCATCATTTAGATAAGTAAAACAAAGAATCCTATTGATTTCAGTTTTAGGTAGTACAATCCCATCTCGAACAGAAATGGCGTTTAACCTCTTACTGTTCTGTACCAACAGGGTTAATGAAGACGAGCATGCGCCATGGTATATACCATGGTGAGTAAGTGAAATTTTGCCAAGACAGTGGCACTACAGGTTACTCGTTTACATCCACACCACTGTGTAAACGGGTCCTCGGTTTTTTGACTTATTCGACCATACTTTTATATCTAAGTCATTAGGTGACAAATTGTGTTATTCACCCTATCAGTGAACAATAACACCTGTTTTACATGAAGCAGGATATGCTGACTCCTTGAAAAACACCATGTGTCACATGGTTAGCACTATCTGTACTTCTGTATTACCCGTGATGTAGGTCATAATAGACTACTAAGATGGGTTACTCTAATACTTTATTTCGACTTTTGTTTTGAGAACAGGGCTGTATCTACCGGGATGCAGTAGGTACATTGCACCCCCCAAAAAATAAGTTGCCCCGAGAAACTATGATCACACAGTGATGCACTTAAGGCACTGATCAGTCGGTCGGTTTTAAAGGCGCCCACACGCCACCCCACCCCCTCAAGATTTCGTTCCTGTTACATGCAGATTTAAATTGCTTGTCTATATTGTTGATTGAAAAAGACGTGGGAATTTGAAGCAAGCAGTTAATCAGCTTTCTGTTTCCTTAATCCCGGTTTATTATTTTTAAATTATATTAAAATACAATGTGTCAGTATATCTGGTGTATCTAATACCGTATAAGAATAATACAGGAACATATAGTTAAACATCAAATTCAAAAAATCAATGCATGATCCATCAGGATTTGATAAAGTTACAAATCCTGCCGTTTGGCTTTGGACTGGTTCTGCAACGAATTATGTCTGAAAATTTGACAAAAACTTTATGTACTGTGCATGCAACCTAGACATAACAGGGCAAAACCAAAACTCCGAATTACTAACCATTAGCTCTTGGGAGTCGACAAATAACGCCGACCAAAGCACACCCCCTCCTCCTTCCAGCCAAACACACATAGCATATTCCCAGCCCCACGGAGTATAAATGTAGTAGTTCTTCATAATGTAGCATTTGCCATTAATTTGATTAATGATACGATATTTGAAGTATTGTAAGTGCCCTGACCTCATCAAGGGGTAGGATTAACAGGGAAAATGTGATAAAGTTTGATCGAGACATATGAGAACAGATGTAGCCTCATGTTAACGTCATGTTAAGTAGTTGTTTTTTTATTACCGTGTAGGTGGTTATCTTAAACATCATCACATTTTACCAAAATGTAACAAGTCGAGTACAAACTAATACTAATAGCTTTCAATCAAGATGGAATTCCAGCAGTTTTACAATATCTTATCTAAATATACCTCTATTATTGGCAAACAGTTGGTAAATGTTATATTGAAGATTCCGATTTCCCCATACTAATGGTCAGTGTACTTTCATTTTTGAACGTTTTATCTTATTGGAACTCAGAAATTATCTAAGATTGCTCAGTAATTGGTAGGTGGTTGTCGTATTTGATCAACGGTTAATTGAAGTTAATCAAAGGATATTAAATTTAACTAATATCGACCACGACGTTCGTTTTCTTATCTAATTCGGCCATGGCGATACTGTACGATTTTGACTTGATATAATACCGAAGTTTTCAAGCTGCCATAAGTGTTTGGTTTTAATCCACGCCCCTCAATTCAAATTCTATTTTGGTTGTGTTGAATTGGGTTGGGGAATGGTCGATGGAGGGGTGTGTTTGGATATGAGAATATATAGAGGGACTTTACTTGCTACATGGTACAACTTTTCGCTGTTCTGTGGGTGCTCTTATTTACCAAAAATGATTTTTGTTGTATGTCGATTTATGATGGATTGCACTGGACGTCTTTTGATTGCATTTTAGTTATGTACCAATTTCAAAATCGCTCACATCCTCACACGTTTAATCATATCACTTTTTTGTATGCAACCTACGTTAAATTATCACAATCCACATTAAATTATACATATTACAACAAAGGCCTTTATGCCAGTTATCATAATTTCTATAAAAGTACTCTTCCAGCTTACAAAATAGAAAATGTACTTATAAAAAGTTCAATCCCTAATTCTACTAGGCTCTCAACATATTTTACCGAAATCTAATTATCACTTAGTTGCGGCCAATGGTTTTCATTTTCCTACAGTAATTATTTGTTTCTAGTAATCAGTTCAACTGAGAGACGGATAAAAAGGAATTTGTGTGCTGAATAATGTTTTGATCTCCTCAAAATAATCTTTTATGATAAATAACAAAGAAAGCTGTTCATGATAAGTAATAAACTCTAATAAAAGCACTTAGCATTCCTCTCTATTTTCCTAATCTCCCTATTCAAACTCAGCTGTGTGTAGCAGGACCTCCCTTCTTAACTTCATATTATTATTATTTGGTTTTTACTTTAGTGAGCTAAGCGGTCAGATGATGTCTCGTAAAGTGTCTTTTTACCTACTTAAAAAGCTGTTTTAAAGACCTAGCAGGTAAAATAAATTATGGAAGAATCGGGTTACATGTGGAGGGGCACAAAATGAGTTTGACCTCCATACCCCTTTTTCATACATCACGTCTCTGCTTGGTATGTCATATTTTTTAAAATAAAAACACGCTGATCTAATTATTATATCCCACTTCAGTTCAGATTTTCATATAACCATAAAACTAATTTGTTTATTTAGCTATTAATTACTAAGAGAAAATAAGAATACCCATTTTGTCAACTAGCAACTGCCAGCCACTCGAAGGCGACAGACTAATATGTCAATAATTAGGGGTAGTAGTGGTTTGAAACCGGAGGACCTGGAAAAAACCCAGGTTCTGAAGGCGAGCCTACGTCTATTCACGAGGGATATAAATCGCACAATTTGAATCCATGACTGACCCTGTCATATAAAGTGCACACGTTAGACCATTCCCAACCTTTCATTAATTTGTGGAAGGCAACATTAGTCAGTGCTTTCATCAGAATATTTAATGTATTTTCACGGTAGGTCTAAATATATAATATTAGTTTTCTTCCTACATGTGTCTTAGATATATTCTTGACCTGTAGCAAGAATACTGAGTCGTGGATAAAGAAATGTACCTTTAGCTGTTTAGTCAACCAAAGGATTAATAAGTGACTGTTCTGTTTATATATTCTGTTGCATCAGTGTACAGGAATTTAATTGTATATTTTATAACAATGTTTAGAAGAATGTTAAGAGTTAGGTAAGGTCTAAGCTTGGATAAATAATAACACATACCTTTATTCGTCTTATTGTTGCCCAACTATTGAAGGTCGTCATTGCTGGGCGGTGAATGATTGGAGTGCTTCTTTATAAAGTGTCACTCGGTTTTATTTACTTATCTCTAGTTTGTGTAAAGATTATACATACATCACTAAAATTATAGAATTAAGACTACCGGCAGGTGTCGCCATTGTACAGGAAGAAATAGACCTTGTAAGTTGTAAATGATCGTGTTTGGATTAAATATATGAAGTACGTTGCATGTAGTTCCGTTTTCAGTAATGTGATGATTAGAGCTATTGATATGGAGAGACGCTAATCTGCTTTAACTGTACAAATGTTTCTGTATTGTGTTTGTGTGTTCTGAGAACCATTCAGATTTAAAAGGTACTGCAATGAGCTAAGTATTTACCACTTTATATCACCGTATTAATATTATAAACGATTACGGTATGTATACTTAATATTACCATATTGTAACATTATACGCCAACGCTGAAGTATAAGAAAAGTATCTTGCGGTATGCATAAAATGACCAAACGAAGCACATGCATTTTTGCAATATTCACCCTGTCTGGGATCGGGAACACCTGATTATACTTTCATTTTTTATAAAAGTCGGACGGTTATTAGTATGTTGTACCCTTTTGTCGCCTCTTTATGCCTCCAATACATGTATCCGCAGGTTACTTTGTCTTTTTAGAGAATAACTTATAGCACTGCTCCATTGGGGGCGTTCAGTGGGCTAACCATTGTATATACTTTTGAATATTTAATAATAAGTTACCTGTGTCGCTTCGCATCATCACTGTAAATTGAAAGTCATCGTTGGGCCATTCCTACATTGACGTGTTAAATACTCAATACAAACTTGAATTACCACACCGAATGACGTTTACTGCGATCATCTAAATTTAACCTTTGTACGAAAATCGTGATATGGTGTAACTACAGGTGGACAGTCGTCGAAAGTTTGACCGTCATTCAGCATCCTCCGGTTACTTTCATGTTTATATCCAGATTACATGCGATAAAATAACATCATTGTAAAAAACAACCAAATGTCAATTAACTTTCCACGATAACAACACACGAGGCTGGAGATTATTGTTTCCGAAATAATAAAAAGTATTACCAGAACAATTATTTTTCAATGAGAAGTGTCAATCCAATTGTGACATATTAATATAGCGTACATAAATTATTTTCCTTCTTAATTGTATTTGGTATTCGGGTACTTGTCGTAATGAAATTGTAATTCTATTTTCTTTATTCTGTTCTACTGTACCAATATAACTACTTTATCCGTAGTTTGTCCTGTTTAAAGGCTCTAAATCGTTAATATTTGGGACCTAGTAATTGACACAAATCGGTCGCAACGCATATAATACTGTAATATGGATGTATGTAAACTAATTTATATTCAATCGTTTCCGTTTTGCTCCAATTTCAAATCAGTTATATTCGGAAAATTAAGCCAGAACTCTCAATCGAATGAAAATTTCTAGCGTCTGGTTATTCCAATCTACATAGCTTTTGTTATGCATGCTCTCCAGATAAGAATATTGAAGGTGGAGTATGTCTAGCCTTGTTCTTCGAGTCACATGTTGCAAATGGAACTGAGGCCCATAATGGTAAACGAATGGTAAAATGTTTACTTTGTCTTAAATAGTGGATATCAAAAGCCGATCTTTTCCGGTAAGATCACAAGATCAATGTTGATTTATATTGACAAATAATTCGTGTTTTCGTATTTGAATAATAACGAGTTAGATACTTAACTAGTTCAACTTTTTATTTATTTTATAAAAGGATGGGTTAGATATGTTGAATATAACTGGTATAAAAAGTCAATAGACTGTTTTTAGTGTAAAAGGGTTAACAAAAAATGTAAAGGAAATGAAAATTCAATTTTAATTAGTTTAGGTGTTATATACATGCACATATAGTATAAAAGTGTTAAGTTGCATTTGAAAATAACAAGATCCAACAAAGCAGCCCGTAGCAATTATCATTACTTTACTTGTTGGAGGCGTACAGCAAATATTACCTGCTCGTAAATCACATTGTATTGAAAATTAAAAGGTGTGTCTTTATCGTAGGATTTATAGCGGGCGTGATAAAAGTAGCTCGTTTACAAATCAAATCAGAAGTTTATTTATGAGTAAAGACTGTCGAGACCCGAGGTGATTATATTTTATATTAAATTAGATTAAGGTTCATAATTCTTTTTCTGTGTAAATATTGTCTGGCAAAATCTTGAAAACCGTTTAAGTCACGTATTATGATACATGTTATTCTTATATAGACACACAGTCCAGATCAACAATAGTCTGTCTCGTTTTCTTTCATGGGTCAAAAACCTAAGGCGAGGAGGGTCTTACTTGTAAAATTAAAATCGCCATCGGCCAAACACCCATAGAATTTTACAATTTCTAATAAACTTACTCGTAAGATTGGATTACCTTTACTAGAACATGGTACTACTTTTATTATAGACATTTTCCAACCAAGAGAGTACACATGCAGCCCCAGACTTTTGAGTCCAGTTAGAGCCGATTATGTTGGACAATTTTTACATGTCAACTTCAGGGCGGTGTAAAGGGGGGGGGGGGGGATATTGCTTTTCTAAATATTTTTTCTCGGACACGGATAAAGTAAGATAAATTTCTTTGAAGAAATGATGAACCTGTTATTAGCTATTCGTTATACAGGTATATTAACGAATTAGTATTCCAACTTTGTACATGTCAAGAATTCCAACACATATTTCACGGCAATAATTAGATATTTCCATCCACGTCAGCAGCATGTAGATTTGTGACATGCTTCACGATAAGGTGTAAAGAACAATATTTACCCACGCGAAACGTTTTTTCAATCCTCAATTATTTGAAAAACCTGGGTGGTTTTTAATTAAAGGAAAACTTCAGGATATTATAGCTATGTCTTTTAATTTATCTTTTTTAAGGAGTATAAGGAGTGTTCACTGTCATTTCATACTAGTGTTCCTACCTTATTCATTGAATTTTTAAAGCATTCGAGAAGAAGATATTTATTTTGGGGCAGTGACGGGTGTTACGGCTGATACATAATAGCTGACTTGACGAGCTTCGAGGTTATTGACATTTTGTGTGGTGGGTCTATTTCCTTTTTTGCTTTCTTCATTGTGTTTTATGATGCGTGGGGCCCATCGAGTTTTTTTTTTTTACTTTGAAAGGACACCATTTACAGCAGAGTCATATAGCACAGTAGCAAGTCGAACAAATGGAGTTTTCCATTAGCAGTTTACATTCCTGTAGAAGTAACCTGTACCATAAATTGGGTTTTAAAGTCCTAATTCAAGAAGCCGTGCATACATCATACGTTGTGCCATGAGGGAAATTGTCTACCGATTACTCTTATATCGAATTCCAGCTGCCGGGGATCGTTGACGTGTACACGGCATTTAAATTTTTCGTCCAATCTGAATTACAAGACAGTTGTCCTTCTCATATCCCCGTTCTGCACCACTGACAAGAGGGGGGGGGGGACAAGCCGGAAAATCCCGATGAACCTTCTTGGAGAAGACCGGGAGCGAATCAGCGTTTTATTCAACCACGTAAACCATTATCCAAATCTCTTACACTGCATTACATTTGTTTCATTAACATTTATTGTATACTTCGGAAAAAACGAACAAAATCGTGTTCGTTACACGAAATACCACAGGCTAACGGGAATTTATAATTTACCTATTGTAAATAAACATGTGTATAATCGGATTATCAGTAGTGTGACAATTTTGCAGAGAATTTTAAATATGTTACGTAACTTCTACCTGGTACACTCTCGCAATATCGAATCAGTTCGTCAACCTGAACTGTTCAGACTGGAGTAAATATTTTAATTATTTTTGAATCAAAACATAGGATTTTACATTATTTTAATTAGTCCATCTGTAAAATATCCAAAAGGCGTGGGCAATTTCATATTTTCGAATTATTCTTTTAAATCGTAGGTGGTATATTGACCAAATCTTAAACGTAAGTACCTGAAGGGGTACGAACTCGGCCTTTAAATCAACGAAATGGCAGCATTAAACATTAATAATCTGCCTATTACAAGTCCTTCTTTAGGCCTGAAATGTTATCTAAATTAATAATTAGACAATATTTATTTTATCCAGTCGAGTTTCCGGTTGTACGTGACAGGAGTAGGGTAGCCTGTCCAACCTCGTGGGTTTTTTCCATGTTCTCTGGTTTCCCCCCACTGCTAAAGACCCCTGCGCGCAAGCGAATTATCGAAATTAAAAAAGAAACATGTTAGTCCTAAAATGACCTAGTTTGTAACGAGAAGACGTTAAACCCCATCTCACTTCATCTCTCTCATTGAATGGTTTCTGCATAAACTTAAACCTTATGCATAAAACCATACGCTTACTCATAAAACTGTGTCCCCTCTCCTTGTAAACATGTTAAGTACTGAAGGATATTAAAAACAAGTGAAGTCAATATCTATAAGTTATTTTTGACATTCTGGTGTTGTTTTGAGTAATCAGATTATCTAAGTAAACCACGTGGATGTTGTTGTTTTGTGAGTAACTATAGCCATGAAATAATAAATACCATTCCTGTGTTATATTAAAGAAATATACAGGAAACACTTAGTACAAGTAGTATAGCCCTTTCACTAAGGTGTACAGTTTCTTTATCTAATAGTCTTCTTTCGTATTTCTTTTACTCCTGGCATGTATTTCAATTCTGTCGAATTAGTCAATATCTTTGGTTCGGGGTGTCTACGGAAATGTTGGGTTTTTTTTTAACTTCCAACCACCTGAGCACTTGTATTTATATTAACACGTACCTTGAAAAAATGTTCTACTTAATTTTTGTTATGGCTTAATTTCCCATATCGACAGTAAATGATTTATTTAGTTAGTACAACATACTGTGGTTTATCTTTTAAAAATAATGGATGTGAGTTTAATAGGTTCCTTCAAACCAATAGGAGCGGAGAAACTGAAAGTAAAATACATTCATGATCAGCAGAACAAAGACTTATGTAACCAATTGCAATATAGAAATTGAAAGTAGATACACATTATGAACAAAAAAAGATTTGATACGCTACGAACCAAACAACTGAAACTGAAATATATAAAATAAAATTTATCTTATCCGCCCATCCCAAAAAAAGAAAGAAAACACATGTCCATGGACATATATTTTTCTCATTAATCCTCACATTGTTAATGGAATATATTCTGGTTAAAATATATTTGAGATGTAGATAAACACTAACAATTTGAGTAGACTGAGGTGTTTGTGAAGTACATAAACCTATCTAATTATAGACATTGGCTGACAAGACTGTGCCATTTAATCATAGTTCATTAATAATACTCGACAGGGTTGTCTTCCGTTCTCTGTAAAGATCAGTGATATACAAAGATTGATTATAATCTTTAATAAAACCATTCTTGTTATCGTGTTCGTTTATGTCATAGTAAATTAGTATTATTATAACGTGCTTCTTTAAGCTATGACAATCTGTATAATATCAGATTATTTATTACAGGTTGATTATGAACATGATGTCTACTGCATGTTATATCAATATTAAAATAGTTTTATGTCTAAGATATCATAACTACAAACGATTTATAAAAAACTATCATTCCCGGCTGTTGCCGTTCAAGCAATTTTTTTTAGCAAAGAGCTGGAAGAACAGTTAAAATAATACGTCAAAAAATTAGAGATTGACGGACAGTGTAAAGATACACTCTACCACCAGCGGTCACGGGGACATGTAGTTTGATCTGATAACGCTGTTAATGGTTATTGTTTTGTATTGTCCTAAGCGTCGTTTCATTTACGATTGTCAGGGAAACTTTGCCATACTTTGTTGTTTCTCTCCAAAGATTTCCAGGCATGCAGTTTCCCACCCACCAATGGCAGCATCAAAATAATACAGAGAAACGGATTGCTTCAATCATGGGTCTTAATTAAGCAGCTTTATATGCTAAGACACAGTCCTTTTATCTATTATGCCCTAAACAATTCACGATGCTATGGACAATTAGTGTGAAGAGACAGTCGAGATTTTAAGTAACATTACAATGATTGATGTTCCTATTCCTTCCTAAATTCACCGCCATTCATCTTTTCTTACAGGAATCATTGAAAACTTCCGAACGCTTTATTCTGTCCATTACATCGTTATCAATATTGTATCGTTGCATGTACAGTTCTCTTAATCTGAACATTGACCCAACAAAACGGGTAGGTCAACAATAAAATTCTACAATGATTACCAGAGGATTCGAGTTAATCTCCTCAACACTAACGTGCAGCCAAATAGTCTGGTGTGAGTCTTGTGGGGAAATCAGACTTATTTACCGCTAAAGCTAATCTAACTTGGTGATCTGAAAACTTTCTATGAATTACCCATAATTTAATAATAGAATTTGAACTCGGATCCAAAGAGAACAGTCTGATTGCATTAATCATTCAATTCCATTGAAGTCCATCTGTCAATTATACCATTTCTAATTTAACAATTAAACCTCAATCATTCCAAAGTCTGCTAAATTTAAATATAAGATGGTGGAGATTCCATGAATCTTAAACGAATGCAAATTCAATGAAATTGTTTTAATGCGAAAAGAAGATCTATATATGGTGTTGTACAATTCCTTCATTACCTACCAATCAAAACTAAATCAGATCAGACCTACATCAAAATCCAATTTTATTTGTTAAATTAACATCGACATGTTGGGTCTCGACAGGCTTACACGGTGATTTGCTCGGATCAAACGGAGCAATTTTGGTGTCATCTTTAAAATTAGTCTAATTGGCAGAGACAGGGAAATGGGTGTCTAGCGTAATTTACGCAAATCGTGTTTAGGCTTGATTTATCTAATAGGCTGTCTGGTTTCTGACTTAAAAGAATTATGTGATGTCGTCTTTCTGAAATAAGAAATTAAAAGTTTATTCGGGGGAAAAGAATGAATGTCTAAATTATTTAAGGTGGTTTAAAAATTCAGAACTGTCTTAATTTAATCCCACTTGTGAACAATTGGTTCTGGTTAAGAGTAATCGTCTATGTCACCACAGTATCACGATCAACTAAACAAAAGAAGATGGTCCATCACCATCCTCATATTTATTTTGTGAATTGAAATAAATTGGTAATACGTCCTGGGTCGCTTAACGGTTTTTAAGATCTGAGTTAAAATCTTATTTTTGCGATCAAATCATGTGATAGTCTCTCTTTGTGAAGAGATAGTAAAGGTGCCCCAAAATATGTCAATTGTTATATATTACATTAATATAGTTTGTGACATTCTAATTTCCGTTTCATATGTTCACTAAATATAGTCGGATTGGTGCGACTTACGTATAGGTGGTAATATAACCGAAAACGGGATGGGATGTAAGAAGAAAATAAGAGCGTACCCAGCCAATTAAATTTTGCGTGCATATATCATAAAGAATATAGTGATTATGCTTTCTGGGGTTATATACCATTCTATAATATACTGACAAGCCCAATATGCATATTCCACTGTTCCGACAACAATAATAATATAGGGAAGCCCCAATATTACGGGAACCCTAAACAAGAGTAAATAAAGCAATGTGATAATGCAAATTAATAAAGAATTGACAAACAAGCTGACTAGGACAGCATAATAATACGTGTATTGTAAACGTTGCTAGTCTGGAGAGATGTTCCTATTGGAAGGTGTACACTCGCCCCCATCCCTGTATCCGCCCCTGGTCCATCTATAGAAATAGCTCATGCTTAGTGTCAGTTAGCTAAACGAAACAGATCCTTATTATGTTTTAAAACTTGTAATGGAAATTTGTTTATATTTAGTCTGGGTGAGTTAAACCGTAGAGAAAACGCTTGCTAATGCCAATCATATTGATCTTATATTGAACAAATTGTCTGGCAACGTTATTTTGCTGAATCCCAGGAGATGCTGTCAACTTTGACTTATTCTTATCTTAAAAACATATCGCGTTTAAATAGACTCGATTTGATCTTTATTGCGTTTATCATCTATTTGGCTTATTTATACAATAATTATTATATTTAAAACGAAAGGAATTGAAAGAAATGGATCGCTAGCCTGAGACGCAGAGATGTCAATGTGTTGAGTTGTGGGGTGTATAAATGTGTTGGGTTTGTTTGTCGTTTTATGTGATTGGCGTTAATTACGCAAATTAGCCTTTGAGTTCCGTATGTCCTTACAACTTTAACGTACAGTCTCCTGGGTGTGTTCCGTCCGAACAACTGGCTACCTCCAGCCAATTCTCGAAATTGGTACCCAGGACATGTGCGTAGTTTGGTATTTAACTCCATAATCAGTGTACATGGCCACAGTTTGTATACTGATTTTGACAGATATACATGTTTTTGCGCATTATATGTACATGTTAACGTACACCAAGAATCTCACTTGTTCGTCGAGTTCATGGTATTCCAATTGCAGTTCGATTAATTTCGTTCTTTATTGTGCCAGTTTTAGAAAGAGAAGCACGATTGTCATTTAATCCAACGAGTTTATATTATAGTCAGAACCAAAGGGACATTCTAAGGTTACTTTTGTAAAGTTGTCTACGATTATGAATGAATATGTTGGTGATTCAGTATTATGTATGTCTTTCACACTGGAAATCGTGAATTTATATCAAAGTTCCTTGATAATTTCGAATTCGTCCCTGGACTTTGTCTACGCCATTTACAACTGACTGTACATGGACTTCTCTTTTGTTTGCATTGGAAGATGTTGACGTTTTGAATAGAACATGATTACACCCTAGTTTGTATTCCCGATTTTCTTGTCTTGCAATCAGCGAGCCAGTAAATGAAAGGTAATCAGGATTTCCAGTAAGGTTATGATGTCCATATTATGTAAAATGTCAAAATTGTTGATTCTTCTTCACTATTGACTCGTCGTCTTATTCCAGACCCTAATTCATCAGTAAATACAATATTTGATGTTTGACAAGTTTAATTTGTCTGGCTCGCTAGTTGTTATAGATGTTCTTTGAATCGTAAATTATATGACATATGAAATATTGTGCAAATATACTACATTTAGTTTTAAATGATTCGTCTGAGAGCACGGGCCTGGGAGAAGGCACATGCGGTAAATCAAAGCTGACAAGAAAATTATATATGGTTAAATGTAGATTAAATAAAATAGAATGATTCTGTCTTCCTTTGAATCGATATGTAATTTATCTTTGACAACCCTCCTCGAGTGTTCCTTCTTACATCATTAATTACCAATTCAGCACAAGAATGTGAAAGCCAAAAGACTCGCCGGAAATGGTCATCTTGAATATCGGATTTTCTAATGGCCACTTTCCAACGCGTACTTCGGACACCTTTGCCTTACTCGTATATTTAGTCTAGCAAACTTGGTCTAAAATAGGGATGGCATTGTAGCATTCTTTTCTGAAATACAGTTCTGCATATCCTAAAGGGAGACCAAAATGGATACATTTAGGCGCATATACAAATATGCTATTTATGAAATAAAATACAATGTTCACTTTGAAGGGCCAATCACGATAATATTTTGGAGAATAAAACTGCTTAGTTTTGTGTTAAAAATCATCCAGCTTCGGGCCGGCTGTATTATGCGTTGTCAGGTTAAAACCAGACTTTTATTTTATGTTTAAATAATGTGTAGATGTAATTAACCGTTCGTTATCAAGTACAGCACAATAGTCATTCATCGTATAAACCTCTGAAGGAATGGGGATCAATTATCAGGCCACCCAACGAAAATAGACATTGGGTATTACCATGCTTTTCTTTGCCCAGGGAATCATTTCATGTCACCGACGGCACCATTTATGCTGACTTACAAACCATTTCATATTCCGAATGTGTGTCACTCGACGAGATTCCCCCTGCCCAAATCCCAACTTGGGTCGGATTCCAACTTGTCATACGTTAAATACCACCCACTCCGTCTTCATCCATAGTAAACAACAATGGAAAGTTATATTTCCCTTTGAAGTAGCTGTCGTGGTACTCTAATACTGGGTGTTTAAACGTAAAACGTTGGTCGAGACAACTGGTCATATAACCATGACTGTTTGATATCTGATACCTATCTGACATCTCGCCATTACACCATAGAAACACGAACATATAAATTGGGTAAAATCATTAAACGTGATTCAAGATAATTTCATAGCCAAGGTCTTTCAGCATGGCGATTATTTGGTGCCTGTCGTGCAGAGATGGCATCCGATGCCCTGTAGAAGGTTATTATAGTTTTATTGCACAATTGTCTATCGAATAATCTGATAGTTTGCTACACAACAAAAAGTCTATTTCCTATGGTACTTGTGTTTGTAGAAGCAATTAGTCTGTTTGTTCATGAATTAAAAACAAAATAGGTCCATTCGGAATTGACGATTCCTTCAAAACGCCATCCACGAATTGCTCAGATAAAATAGCCACTCGGATACTAGATCTATTTCAGCCAAATTAGGAATAATTGTAAGTGTTTGTAGAAGCGATGTAGACGTTAGCTAGTTTGTTGGGGTATAATATGAAAGATAATTGATTCTGTGGCTAATAGCCTAGACAATGATAGAAGAGTTTACACTGTGAAATGAGATGTTTGTTTAAAAGATGACGAGGAGGATGATAAATAGAGCTCCAGGAATTTAAGTCCGTCTCGGGAATCGGCTCTTTACCAAATAGCACTTACTTTCTCTCGCCTGAATGTTTCCCAATTCAGTTTGTGGAAGTGTTTTTCAACTAGAAAATGGAGACTGGGCACTTATTCATGTATGTTTATCACGGCACCAACACTTTCTTTGCAAATTTAATATGAGTCTTCTTTTTAAGTGAATGGAAATGTCACGCCGATTATATAAGTTTGTCTATGTGTCGTTTCCTTTTCCTTATTGCTTCCAATTTTAGTTCTTTTGAAGATGAGAATAGTTTGAAATCCTAGCAGATGGTTGTGACGTTTAGACAATAAGATGACATCCTGTGACTTCACAGGAATTAAATATATATGTATAGGTTATTGTTATAAATAATTATTACTCCCGACAAAAGTTAGGGGAAATGAGACGGGTATTCATAAAATACTAAACGAGTCCGAGTTGGGCAAAAGGTTGAGAACGTTTTGATCCAATTAAGCAGCTAGACCTGGTTTCTCTGGAACCACAAATTGGGCGTATCTGGTGTAGTGACCGTGTGTTAGTGATATTATGACTTATTTGACAATATTTGTATAATAAAATTAAATATCTAAAAAATACTGCTAATTGTTCTTGATTCCCTACAGCGCCTGTCCCATTCTACATACATACTAATAAAGGGTAATCGGGCATCAAGGAAAATACATCACAATTGGTGTATATAAACTTTTGTGATGTAACACGCAATTGTTGACTTTGTTTCTCCTTTGACACTCAGACTTGGATTAACTGATTCCATGGCGCCTGTTGGACTTCTTAAAGATATATAAAGTCTTACTTGGTTCACATATCTTAATGAAATCAAAGACATGCTACAGTTAATTGATACATAAAATTGAATGAGTGAAAGAAGAAGGCATCGATACTCTATTCTTTCAATAACTTTATTTGATTTTTAAGTACCACCAAAGGAGGAAAGGCAGACATTATAGCTTGGCTTTCTAGATAACGTTAAACCAGCATATTTTTCATCTTATTTTCAACAGGTCACTAAGCGACCACTTTCAGTAAATCGCTAACTCATTATACCATTTTAGACACTTTATGGCCGTGTGTTTGGCGTCGTTGAAAATAATTGTCTGGATTCCGCGATTTACAAGCGAAATTCAAAGCCGTGAAGAATTTGACAATAAACCAACTAACAAAAAAGCCAATCGAAAGCGATTTCATGTGTAGCAATGACGTTGTGAGAAATCGAATCTTATTCGCGTTCTTTCAGTGTAATAATTAAATCAATATCCGTATAAATTAAGAAGTAATTCGCTTGTTTTTTCCTGTCGAGTATTTCATGTTGACATATATAACCTCGTTTACTTGGCATTTTCAAGCCTCATATATTGTTCCCTTTCTTCTCAAAGAAAAGTAATTTACTTTAAGGGATAAACGGGTTTTAAATTTTTAGGACGTACAGTATTATTAAGGAAGAGTTGTAAAAACAGAATTGATAAGTTTTACAGGGATTACACTAAGAAAGGTGTCATTGTATCAAATTTTGATTAAAGGTACTTGTAAAACTTATAATTGTAAGAAATACTAATGGTCATGAAATGATGTGTAGCACGAAGTGACTTGCTTACTAAAAAAAGGAAATTGCAGAGAATATTCACCTCTGATCGGGTTTGGGACACAAACACAACGACGGACTGAGCTCAACGTGATTCTTGTCTGATTATTTTATTTTGCCTTTTGTGAAACTCGCCATTGGTTCGGTAAGTACGGTGAACTTTAAGGAACACGGTTATACATGATTTTTTGGCTGAATATTACAGTATAGATGATAGCTACCTAAAATTGCCCTTGGCTAACTTAAACTTTCTTTAAATTTTCCATTCAAAGACAAACGTTTCCTTTGGTTTAGAATGATATAGACTGACCCTTTAATCTCCGAGCCTGCTTTTCACAGCTAAGACTGAGTGGAAATGTGTGTCTTCATAATCTCTCTTCTTTAAAGCTAACCTTAGAACGTCCTCAATAAACCCTTTCTATCTTTATTCACTTTTAATTGGAGAATTGCCAGTCTTGTTACAGAATAAGACACATAACATATTAATCCCTATCATGAATATCATTTCTTTGACATTGACTGTGCGTCTTTTATTCTCAAATTCAATGTTTCATCTGAGGTTTGACACTTGGCTTGTAATAGAGAAGCCACAGAAAATTGCTTTCTCGACAATAAAAAGAACAAAAACAAATACAATGTAAGAGAATCGATCAATTATAGAATTGATATTGATTAATATTGATCTGGCGGTTGCATTGTTCGCTCGGCCAATCTAATAATAAAATAAGTTTACTTTAGACACGGTGATAAAACGACCAGATGATCGATAAGTTATTGTTGGGCATGGTACGAGGTGTATTCGCGGTGGCCGTCAAACTACTCTTTGATTTCTTACACTACGTAAATCAACAATTAATACGATAGACTGGATTGTCCAGTAATTTACACAAATAACAAAGCCATGAATGCCATAGTAAAAGTTAGAATGAATTTTGCATAAACTTACTGTAGATAATGTATCGATCTATACACACAATAGCATCCTGTAAGGCTAATTTTATATTACTTATTTTTGGTTTGATGTTATTGCAGAGATATTATTTTGTTTCTATATTTTATCGCCATGTCATCAACTACCATCTTGTAAGCCTATTATTTATTGTTGATTTTCCGTTATTACAGAGATATTATTTCATTTAGATAGTTTATCGCCATTACATGACCTAAAATTAGTGCAGTGTTCATAAATTCTCACAAGTAATACAGTATTGCACATTAATTACAATTATGTTTTACCCAAGAATGCATCTTGTGATGTATCATTGATTATATCGCGCCGTATATAATAATCGAATTAGTGCTGTTCATTATTTTATCCAATACAAATTAAATATTGCTCTCGTGATACTATTTACATCTTTATTACTATTATCCAGTGCGTAACATCATAATTAGTAAAGTTATCAAATGGTATATTATTGTATTAAAGCTGATCATGTAAATGCGACCTTTTTATATATCAAACAATGATTTTGTTGCATAATGTGAAATTAAGCTGTGGGGTGTATAAATGCATATTGTCAAGTCGATAGGATGTTTATGTATGTATATGTATTTTTAATTGGGCATTGGTCATTCAGTGGAGGTCCTGTCCCGGGAGAGAACGAAATGGTGTTTAATGTTCGCCCGACACAAACTAGGTCATTTCGGAACTAACATTAATTTTATTTCAACAATTCGCATGCATGTGGGGGTCTTTAGCAGTGTGGGGGGGGGGGGACCGGAGAAAACCTACGAGGTTGGACAGGGTGTTCGAAACCACGCCAGTTGACTCAATGACAGGCTTTATAAAACACTCGCCCCTTCGCCGCGACCTATTGTCGTCCTACTAGTACCTTTGAAAACCTTCCTGTTCAGACGAGCAAAACTCATTTGGTAGGTTTGTCAATTCCGTGCCTACCCATGAACTACGTACTAATTAACCTAGTAGAGAATTGACTGTATTTATAAAATATTTGAATAGCTGTAGATGAATGGTTGTAATGTATAGAGGAGACATCTCGTCTACCTAATGCAGTTAGACATGTATAAAATTATATTTATTGGCAATTTATCTTGTATAATACAAGCATACTACTGAACAGTGGAGTCGGTCCCATGTTAATGTCATGCTATTTAGCCGTTCCCCAAATTGTTTTCAAACCGTACATATCACATATTACTGTAAAGTTATATGAATTATTTGCTCATATTTAAGATTTTATTTCATAGTTCCTAAATTGCTCCGATGTTTGAAATTGTTTATATGAGCGGCGGCGGCTCAAAGACTAGGACACTGGATCTTTCGAGAGGTTTGGTGCGGTGCGGTTTCTCAGATGGTACTTCTAGTCGTTCAAATGTTACGAAACATGATCCCGTGTACAAATTTACGTGTGCGTAAAATACCTCTGACAGTTAAAATGTAAAAGTTGGCCGTGTTGCAAGTGTATGGCGTTTCTCATTAGCACAGTCGGAGCAGAAATGTATGTCGTTAAGCCCCATTTACGATAACGTCACTTGTAATTTTCAATTTTTTCTAATGTTTCATAATGAAATGGGGTTTGTCTGCGCTGATTTGACTAATGCAGACGGTTAACTTTTTGTTTCCAAACAAGATAGTTACCGGGTACTGTTTGTTTCAGCATAGATGACACGTCAGCTAGGTTATTTCACTTCATTCACAATACTGATAAACAACAAGGTTACATACCCCTGTATAATCTAAATATGATTGATATATTATACATGCCGTGCTTAAACATTTCTGATACATAACTTGTTCACTGGACTATTAAACTAGATACCGACTGAAACCTCCCGTATGTGACATTTACCCTGCTATTATTCTATTGAAACTATATTTAACTAAATAAGATAATATGTGAATATATTATTCAACTACGTACATTTATTACATACAGAAAGCAGCAAAATAATGATGCATTCGACAGCTGTGATAACAAAATTGCGTTTGTTGCTTTTTTGGAGTCGCCAACTCCTTTTTATCGTCCCTGTAATTGTATGCAACATCGTTTAAGCGTATTCAAAAATTGAATGAAGCATCCGTTTTATTGTATAGTGTTAAATAAGCTTAATACTATTATATTTGCTATATTCACACGGGTTGCAAAGCTTCTTGTAATTGAAATTTACTGAATGAACTACAATGCAGAGGATACAATTCTTAATTAAAGTTAAGAAACATATAATATTCTAATGCACAACTAGATGAAAATTGGGTGGGGACATCATACAGACCACATGATTTTAAAAATGAAATGGCAGAGGATCTGGGGAGCTAAATTGTGTATGGCATTTATCATTTAAAATATCTATAGCCGAGAAGCTGTTTATAAAGAGCTAGCAGGACCATTTCTTGAAATTTACGCAGGTTGATATTATCAACCAATGAACAGGTGCCTTAATTCCTTACTGCTAAGTTGTTCCTTTCATTGGTTGATATTATTCGTGATTGATTTTACGAACATGTCATCAGTGTACTGACCTACTGTAATTGTACATAGGTCTATTCATATTCAGGGCTATATTTATAAACAGACACCAGAAACTACTTTTCACAGAACTGAGACAATTTACTACCTACGTACTATAGTCGATGATCACGTTTAATATTCTTACGTGGACGCCATTCCTTAATCGTTCTGCCACCAGCAATGGGGCACTTTTGGAAGACAACCAAAATACCTTACATGTACATACTGCAAAATGACGACCGGAAACGGGTTAGGCAATCTGATTTTCTTTGTTTTTGTACTGAAAAGTATACGTGTAATTTGAACTTGTACTTTACATCTACAAGCTACATTGCGTTCTGGTATCCCTTGATAGACGTTGAGTCACTTTAAGATCTAGAACAGTCAATAAACACAATATGTCATAAGAGGAGAACGTATAATCTATATCCTTCATATCGATTCTATTTGACTTTCGGCGTTACAACTTATTTAATATCATTTCATAAACTTCACCTGAATAATAGTTTACTATAAATCTATAAATGGGGTATTTATTAAAAGGTGGGAAAGGCAATGAATCATGTACCTTAAAGAGACATTTGGTTTTATTTTATAAGATATTTATGAAAAGATAAGCTCAAATTAAACATTGATGATACAGATTACTTTCTAATACCTAAAATAATGCTTGCTTTTGCATTTTTGTTACGTGGTATATCCTTTTATGTTGTATTAGTTAAGTTATTTAAGTGTCGCTTTCAGTGTAAGTTACTAGATATTACTATATATATGCTGTTCTTCTATAAAGGACCAATATCGTGTTTTATTGAACAGGTTTATTATTATGTGTGTGTGACACAATGTAATGTGATTGAGTTTAAGTATCTTATCTTATTATATATTTAATACAAGTACGTCTGAGATCCGGTATATTTACGGTTGTTTATTGTAATTGAGATTTGTTATTGAACATGAGGCTGTACATTGAATAACTCATGTGTCTAGATATTGTATGAACCACAGTTGCTAGTGTTGAGTGGTGACTTGAGAAGCGTTTTACGATTGGGGTCATAAAAATCTATATCTTTACATTAAAGAGGTCGGCAAGATTAGCCTTTGAGATTTCAACAAATAAAATACTTTATTTATATACATGCATTAAAGCCCGATCATAGTAAATTGAACCATTAGGTTAATAACTATATCATTTTGTGTAAACTGCATACTCCCAGTCAAAAGGATTTTTATCTGAAAGCATATAAAAGATTTACAAGTAACAGTTATAGAGTGTTAAAATGCTAAACATTTCGTTGTTACAATATATTATTACACATGATTGATTTTATCTAAGTTGAAACTCAAGTGATTTATGAACACTGCATTTAATGCCTAATACGGTATTTTCTTGTGTGGTACGTCATGGGTTATTAAAACTTAATCTATTTCGTACCATCATCTTTGACATTATCCTCACAACAGTCCCATGTGTCTTCACATGTTTAGTAATATTGTTTTTCATTTTTGTGTTTTTATCACGCAATCAATCTACCCAAACCATTTATTATTATTAATTTAATTGTTTTCTAATTTGTATTCCAGGAAACGGTTACTGCTAAAGTGATGTTTAGCGGAATGTAATTAACTTTGGAATACTAAAACAGAAGACCGGTGTTTAACCACAAGAACGCTTCAAGAACTAGTGAATGAAATATCAGTAGTGTGAAACCGACACGCGTAAAACCGGCCCATATGTGAATTAACGGTATATTGATATCGAAGCGTAACAGTAGCGTTTGTCGCTGTTCGTGTTGAACTACTACTGTTGGTGTCTAGTTCAGCTATGCCGTGTTAGTACAGTGAAAGAGTAACGTGGTTTTACAGTCTATATTGTAGGTTATTCTATAAGGGTGATACAAAACTTATAGGACAAGTGCATAGAATTTATAACGTGACGCTTTATGCACCCATTATGTTCGTGTCCAACATAATTACACTTGTACAGTTACACGAACTACAAAAAAGTTGCCACAGACATCGGATTACAGATTAGAGTACATCGTATATTATGGACTAGTTTATTTTTTGCTTGTTAAACAATGTGTATAGGTTATCTTAGAACTTTACGCTTCATGCATTTATTACTTTGTTAGCAAGGGGTCGCTCGAAAGAAGTGATATTTTTAAATGCGAGACGCAAGCCGTTTTTTTTAGACTATCGATACTTCTCCGATGTTTAATAGTGCAGAACATATTTTTAGAAGTTGAGTGCCACAAGCAGCAACCTTAGCAATGATTAGATTGTAATTCTCAATAACATTATTATCGGAAGTTTAAAAGCAGTGTGATTTGTGTTTCACTGATTATACATCAAGATTTAAAAGTGAGCGGAAATT
Organism: Patella depressa; assembly: GCA_948474765.1. NCBI lineage: Eukaryota > Metazoa > Mollusca > Gastropoda > Patellidae > Patella > Patella depressa. The sequence goes on from OX419716.1 coordinate 23,373,966, forward strand.
TGTAGTCATAACTGCGATATTTCTCCATGAAGCACTGTACAATAATGACGTTAATGTGTAGCAGGCTTGGTTAAATACTACTATTATCAACCAACTGATAATCGCGTCATTTCAGATAGGAATTTAACCAAACAATGAAGAAAAGGAAATAAACTCGGAGCAAGCCTTTTAACGAACGCGAATATGAAAAGTTGATGGAAAAAATGAATCGATAATCATGCACGGATATAAATGTTGTTAAAGAAGTTAAATTCTATAGAATGTAATATGTTTTATTAACGTGAAGTTTTTATGTGCCGGTGATAAAATCTGATAAATCACAGTGATAAATAGAAATTGTGTGATTTTATTTTAAGCGAAACGAATAGTGTGTGCTATTTTTGTGTAATTATGAAATGGATGAACAGCACATAAAGAACACTATGTGATGGATTATTGGATTTGTACGGATTAAGAGGATCAACATGATTAGGATAATATTTCTGATTTTACACGTACTTCTCATGTTTAAAACGTGGCCAGGTCAGTTTCATTCTCTTTATTAATTAAATGAATCCAATTAACCCAACTTTGTTAATATGCTCAATTTTGGGTTATGCATTTTCTCGCAATGTACCTCCTATGTAATCACTATCAGCATCTTCTACTTCATCAATATCATCGTCATCCCCACCATAAACATCATCATTTTGTAGGCAAACGGTATACAGTCATGTTAGTAACATATCCTTTCGTTCAATTTGTTATTGCTTAAAACTAGGGTATATAGAATGAAAAGTATTAGTATATTGCAATTTAAAGGACGTAATATTTCTCAGCCTAGTTTAGAAAGTCAAAGTCCTGTACACTGTGAATTTAGTTAATAATATTCATATACAGGTCCAATACAACGCTACAAGATGGAAAACCCATTGACTATTTTTTTACTTAGTTTTTTCTGTTATTTTCATTAAAATTTGAACGAACTCGTTCAAATATGAATGTTCCCAAAGCGAGTTAGCATGTCTTAATTAACTGGGAGAAAATATCATAGCTCTAGGGAGATTCTATTTCATCTTCAAATAATGATAAGATAGATTTAGATTATTCATTAAAGTAGCTTTCACTATTTTATTAATCACCATGAGATTAACGGCACGTCGGTATATCGGAGTTAGAATCCCACAGGTGGTTATAGAAATATGTTTTCAAATTCTGTGTGATGTGGACGCGACTGTTTTGGTGTACGGAAATGAAGTGAAAGGGGGCTTAACGTCTGGCTTTTCTGCACCAAACTGGATAATAAAACGCAAATACGCCATGATGAGTGATTTGCGGGACTTTTTACCCTGACAGCTGCCTTTTGGTCCTTTAACGTGCTGTCAATGCAGGGGGTTTGCCAGGTTTCTGTTACGGAAATCTGCCATCATCGTCTCTAATTTACATAGGCATACATACAAATTGCGCTTTTTAAACAGAGAAATCATTTTTATACTGATGTAGGATCACTTTGTGATGTAATTTCATTGATGCAAGGCATTTTTTTTATGTAGCTGAGCAGGGTGGGGGGTGCCCCCCCCCCCCTCTGGATCCGCCCCTGCAATGGTACATGGAATCTCTGTTTTTCTGAACATCCGAATGACTAGATTCCATGCCCTGTCAGCCCTAACAAATTACTCTCGATGTCCTCGATTGATGTTTTGTTATAGATCTAGCTTATATAATTGGTTCTGGAGCGATAGATTCTGTGGAAACTCAAATCGTTCCGCAATGAAACCTATAAAACATCGCGTTCGGCACAGCATTATTAATGGTCTTGCTTTAATATGTAATAAGTCAGCCAATATAATCATAATTAGTATTAATAATTTATTTGGTATATACGTTTATCTATTTGTTAGTCCGGGGATTTTACTTTTAATTAAACTATAAAATAGTGTGACACCCTTATGTGCTAACGCTTTCTGAGACATCTAATAACACATCTAATGTTAAGATTTCCCAAAGCCAACAAAATGTCGTCATTGCATTTTTGTATTTATGCAACTAGATTCTTGGCATTTAGCTGGTTTGCATTGTTCACCTATTTTGATAAATTCTTATGGAACTAGAAAAAGTAAATAATTCGATTGGTGTAATATTTTATTTCGATTAGTGATTGGTCAAACTCTATAAGAAATAACACACGTTACTTTAAAAGTGTATAATGCCAACTCTTTGTTTTCAAATTTATATTTCTTGTCTAATAAGACATTACAAATAGTCTTGCCAAAACCTTTATTCCTACATTTTATTGCTTCTGGCTGCCTTTATTTTGAAATTTAGCAACATGTAGTATCAAAAGACCGAACCAGTGACTATCGGTGTTGGGGTGCCCCCAACCACCGCGAATATTTGCTTATTAAAACTAAAGACGGCTATTCGTTTTTAATTTGATCCTAATGGGCAAGTTATCTTTTGTATCGCCCCACCGAATTATTAAACATACATTCCTGCTAGTTTTCTAGACATTTCTCGCAGGTTAATGCTTTAACAATTAACATTACGAGTAAGGTCAGACAAAACCTCGACTTGACTTATAAGAGAGAGAGGAAGTAGGCATGTTTATTCTCTAATATCAGATGGGTTTTTAGTCTGGAATTCCGTTCATTATGCCAACAGTTCTTCGCGTCTACCAAGAACCAGGTCCCCAATTCCATCATTACGCAATAGAAAAACAAATCTGCGTTAATGATTTAATAAATCAATGGACTAAAAACCAATGAATCATTAGCCAAATTTCATCTATGGCCAATACGCAATATGTCGAAGTATAGGTCAATAAAATGAACTGGGTATTGACGTCTTGTTGTTTAACACTAACCGGGCTAACGATGTGTGCTTTGGGGGGAATGTTTCACGGACAGCGTCTCTGTGGTCTACTATTATTTTAATATCCAGTTGTCCGGAAATCTTGAAAATGTCGCCACACGACCTTGGTGTCATGCCTAGTTTCTTTGTACTGCTGAAAAATAGACAAACACCGCGATCGAGCCCGAGACCTTGAATCCCTTCCCTCTAATCACAATAGCGTTACAAGTTATAAAGTACACGTCTTACTTAACTAGCAAATAAAACACAAGATGTCTGATCTTACAATGCAGTCATAGGCCTAATTTCTGTCAACACATAGACTAAAATCCCTAATAGATCTCAAACTATGCAAATTCTGCACAAAATAATCAAGTATCATATACAATTTAAGAGTGAGAAAACTGAACTTCACAATATCAAAGTGAATAAGCTTTTATCTTAAGAAAATATCCCCTCTTTCTCTCCTCCTGTCGCTCTTTCGTATCAGACGATCCGGAAAAAACATTATAATGTACGGTGCACTTGCAAATAACAAAGTATGCATTGCAAGAACAAACATAGTCAGGCGAAAGTCATCAACGATATAGCTATACAGTACAATGACTCAGACACAAAAAATTCCATCCACTGAATAATGAATAATCTATGATTTAAAAAAAAATATTAAAAGCTCCCAAAAGAACATTGTTTAACAAAGCTGAAGATAAACATTAAAATGAAACGTATCAGGACATTCCATTCAATTAATCTTAACTAATTCACAGTTTATTTTGATTATAGATGCATTCAAGTGAGACAGTTATCAGGAACTATTGATGTTTCATCGCTTTTTGTCTATTTGTATGACGTTTGAAATATGGATAATTGGGCCTAACAGTGGCTTTTAAAAACAAAGTTAGACGTTGTGATTCCATGTTTCGCACATAAGGCTTATAAAACTTGGCCATGTTCATGTAGCTTTAAATATATATTTACCAGATCGGCATGTTAGCAAGTTCCACACAAGTCTGTAAGCTGCCAAACCAAACTTAATTAAATTATTCCCGCTAAGAGAAGAAAAACTACCACTATTTGTTATTTCATGCAGTTAAGTTTCTTGTAATTGTCTTAATCTAGATAGACGATAATAGGTGCATCCATTGAAGTACTATACACGAAACTGATGCCGCTGTGTGTATGACCGACGCGTGTTCATTAACCAGAAGATTCCAGGTTCGATCCCATTGCTGACCAAATAAGTTCCTTGCTTGAGAATTATAAGACTTTACCTTGTAAGCGGCGTAGGAAAAGCTTTATTCCTTCGAATGGGAAGAAAACACATATTGCCTTGTATATGTGGACAACACATTGAGGCTCTAAGTGGAACATGAAGTACATGCAGAGCTGCTATCGGGAAAAATTTCTCGTAAGACAATGCCCGTCTTTATTAACGCGGTTGGTAAACCCGATATAACGGTCTAATGATCTGCCCTAACGGGCATGCGCCACATATTGTGCTACTAATGAAGACAGGCATATGCCAAATTCCAACTGCCAACGAATATTTAAGTGTACGCGAATGTGTACAAGGGATCTCCATTTTTGTACCATCCGAACGACTAGACAGCTATCCTTGTCTGTCTTCCTTACTGCTTCTTGAGCACGGTTACACCCCCCCCCCCTACACACACACTTACACTTTTACTAGCTGGTACGAACACGTGAATTTTTTTTCTGTTTCTTTTATCAGAACAATTCAAATCTTCAATTATTCCAAAGACTCTGACCGATGCTGCAATATAAAAACGAAGTAAACGAAAACCCGTATATAATAAATGTTTAATTAATTTCATTGTGTAAGAAATTGTAAACAGTTAATATTAATAATTTGGCAAAATTCAAGTGGGTTAATACAGATAGGTACAATTTTACATGATTCAAACCGGCTAACATTGGTTTTAAGATAGACCTACAACACAAAACAGTTTCAGAAAATTAGTCTACGTGCTCAGATACGTAGGTCCTCACAATGTAGTCATAACTATAGCATCTACATTCAATGTAGTAAATTGCTTGTCATTTATGAACCATATTAACTTAAACATGCATTATGCAAGAGCAAAATCTGTCTTTCTTTAGGCCTGGCACGTTGAAAAAACTATTAATTAACTTATTCAGACCATAATCAACTCTCCATGTCGATTTTTGTTGGATTGTAGTTTGATTCGCTGAAATATTTTCCTTTGTGATTTACCGATAACAATGGATAACCGAGACTAATGGGTTTTTTCTTACCGGCTTTAGTAATGATGACCGAGGCTAAGAGGATCTTTCATTCGCCTAGGTCTATGTTCATAGTTAACCAATTTGACTGAAATTTTCAGCAAATTGCTTTTACATTAGCTAGTTTTTAACTATTGTAGTGAGAACGACCAACTCGTTATCTAATCCCCCATAATGTATCTGTAAGAGTAGTTACAAACGTAGATAACGAAAATCTTATATTTTTCAATACTCCCAAGTCGTGGGAACATTTATAAATTCGATAATTTGTGGGATTTAAATGATATATACTACTAATTGTCTGATTGTCTGTTAGCGTGGGTGTATAATCTTTTATCAGATATAGTGCCCTTCAACTTGTCATTCGGTAATCGAATTTTAAATGCCTCAAGTCAAATAGTTGACCGTGCGCTTTTAACAGGAAATGTAAGCTTTTTGGTTTCTTAATTTGTCGCCGATTTTACTTAAATGTTATTTAAAGTCTGGCGCTAATAGCTGTAAATGTTAAGTGTCAACTGCGATGGGTTTCTGTATCCAAATAAACAAGATAGTAGTGTTCCAGACAATTCTGAAATCGATCTGAAAAAATTGACAAGCATCAATTTGAAGATATATTAATATAAGCATGCAATGTCTGGACAAAAAGATCATTAGTAACTAAAAGCCATTGCAATTAATGTAAAGTCATTATTATAAGGCGGAGTGTAGATGGGTGGGTGCAGCCCCACTGGAATACATAATAAATAATTCAAAACTCGCAAAAAACAGGAATTAAAAAAGTCAATGACAATTAAGAAAGATTTATGCTGATCTTGTGTTTCGGTCTAAGCCAAAATATCATTGTGTAGAGGGCATAATGTAAGCATATTCCATAATGTAAAAAGTAAATTTTGTTTTTTGTAGAATTAGTTAGTTCTATGAGACAAGAGGAAAATATGCCTTAACTTATCCAGACAAATGTAGTTTAAATTTCAAGCAACTTGCATTGGATTGCACGTCAATGAGTCATGCTTGCATGATTATTGAATTGGTACGTTAGATGGGTCCCCGAACATATGGTGTCCATTTAGAGCTTCTGTAGACGTTTCAGCGCAAAAACATAAACAGTGAACCCAGTGCAAGAGAAAGTCATTCTCTTGTCGATAATTGCAGTATTGAAGCCACAAATTCTGATACTTTAGATCTGTCAGCTTTAGCCGTAAGATCAATCAATGGTTATGGTTCCCCTGTATTTTCTAGTACATGTCAAGTCTAACGGAGAACATTGAACCCGACTTTATTTCAGTTCCGTACTCTTTCAGTCATCTCTACATGTATATCATTCATTTCTTCAAAATCTTAAGGTTTTGGGTTTTAGTAATTACGACACATATCACTAAAAATAAAGACACTTATTGACTAAATAATATTGCATAATTTGTTTCCTATGATGTAGAAAATATGGTATTTGTCAGAGCTCTGTTCAACTAGAGCATAATATAAATTGACTCTCCGCATGTAAACTAGCTGTTCAAAACAGATTAGCAGCCTCAAATGATTTTTAACACAACCCTTAATTGGTTAGTTTCTTGTGGAGGTAGCCATTACAACAATACCTGCCAGTACCATGTCAGATAAAAATGCATAGTATAGCATAGCATTTATTTTGTACTTTTGTTTGACCTACATTATTCAGATACCAATGTTTGAGACTAGAAATATTCTCATTCGATTGTTCATTTCTTAAACATTCCTATCAAATCCTTAATCGAATATAGCACATATTTTACTAAAACGATGTAGAATAATTGTTTAAAAATAACAATGGTATATATATATATATGTAAATACATGCCATATCCTGTCTGAAATAACTATCGGTATTAAAATTAACTGTTCAATTGAATATAACACATATTTTACTTTTTAAAAAATAAACAATGCTTTAAAAATAATAACTAGGGCGTATTGGTGCCGCATTTAAAATAACAAGGTTACATAATGTCGACATTAAGAACACTGAACACAGATAAACATCTGTAAAACGATTTTGGTTTATTAGCAAATATTACTCATTGATGCAAAACATGACCTACTGTAGAACTTCTTTGAAACTAGAAACTCCAGCGAAATCAGAATAGATAGAACAGTATAACAGTGAGCTATGTGATTGTTTACTTTTTATGTCATGAAAAGTGAGTGTAAATGGGGTAATGTAGGACTGGTATTTAGAAATGTTAATTGGAGCGTTCGTATTAAACATTATAAAATCAAAGCTCGCCATTTTTCAATACACCCTTTGAAGTGAAATGAGTTATAGTTTGTGGGAACCCACAAGAAAACAGAAACATAATTTAGATATTAAAATGTCCTTTGATATGATCAGAGCATATTACATATCCTGCTTTAAAACAACAGTTAATGTTCCATTGCCATAATGACCTTTAATAGATGATTCGTATATGTTTTCTTTTTAATTGCACAAAAAGGGATTTTATTGTGATCAAATACAAATCGAGAACAATTTCATGGAATTTAAATTACTAAAAGGATATCAGCATATTTATGGTTTAAAAAGAAGTCTATCAGATTGTCGGTTACATATATACATTTACAATGCATTCTTTTTTATTCTGTTGGTTCCCCTTTGGATGAAAGATAAGACAATTACAGATGGAGGAGTTCATATAACATATCTATAGAGACAAACGGTATGCACGTCATTGAAATCATAACTAAGTTAAGTAACGTCTGGTATTTTGGTCAACCATACTTGACGACTAGGTCGACTCTTAAAAGGCTCCAAAGGACGATGTTTCGCTTACGCACTACTTTGATATAAATGCCTAAATTATGTCATATTTAGACAGAGTGCTGACTCTTCTTGTTGAACAGCTCAGGGATAGACAGAACCAAATGAATAGATTGATATTTTCAGTCACATTCCGTTATTCTGCGCGAAGTTATAATGAATGTTTTGAGCTTGACAATACGTTATATAGCCTATGAAATCGAGTTCATATTCTCGATTGTCAAGTATCATTGTAACGGTATTAACGAAGTCTCGATTTTCTGTCGTCCAATGGGGTGTCATCCTGAGTTCCGTTATATTATCGTTTAACACAGGTATGGCGGAGATTACCTAATGTTGTCTTAGCCATCCGATGGTATAGAGAGTTGAGAATAGGCGTGTCGTGTGAACAAATGTCTAAATAATAATTTATAGCATTTGAAGCCAGAATCTAGACAATAGGTAGATTCAGCTCTTACCTAACCTATCTCTGAAAGCAATAGTGTACAGACTATACGGTTGTTTTCTTTATAATATGTCAGACGTAAATAACTGGTAGGGCGATGCACACCGGAAAAAGAAAACATGCTTTGCTAAAGTGATAAAAACCATTGACATAGTTCGACGACAAAAGAGGACTGTGGATTAAACCGAAATTGTTCTACCCAAAGCGAATGGATAGTCTCCGAAATGAAAAGATGCCTCAGTTTACGATATGCATGAGCATCTGTCTCTTTTTTATTTCTTGATTACTTTATTATAAACGAATGCAAGGTGACATTTAATGCATTCTCAGTATATACGCGCCACTATCGTGTATGGTTTTAATATTGAAATCTCAAGCTACCGAACATATGGTTTTACGATTCCTCCTTATCCTGTTTATAACAAAAATATCACGCATCATTTGGTATTATATAATTTATTATGTATGGAATGTTATATCTGTGAGTACAATAATGTACATTTGTAATTAAGTGACCTTGATTAATAGGCAAATGACCCCTCCCCCTCCTCGACACCAATTCTTAAAGGTCAGTTAAAGTTATTTGTTATTCACCAAAGAACATGGGAATTTCGTAAATAATCGAATTTCTGTCAATGCAAGGCAATGGCGAATAAAGGCTTTATAATAGGGCAATGTGCAAAATTGGACAAGGTTTTCTCTAAATTTCAAGTCGTAGTTGACATTATTACCGCTAGAAAGAAGCGATTAAATTAGATGAAAGCTGAGAAGCATTGTACTTCTCCACTGATATATTGACGATAAGTATTCGAGACCCTGCTGTTTAAGTTTCGAATAACCCTCCCACATAAACACCTTGGCAACGCCAGCATGATAACTATATATTACTAAGGCACGTGGTAATTATAATACCCACATATAACAGTCAATATTGGAGTGAGGAGTCAATGGGTATAAACTTCATTTTGTGCACATCTCGAACTTATATATGTAACGCGAATTATTATAAATGGCGTGAAATTTGGTTTAACGTTCTTCTGGTCTTCTCCAACTGGGCGTTGACATGGATGGCCAAAATACCACAGCAAGTTAGATACACGATAATTCTCGTTTACCGACAGACTGATAGGGGTGATGTTAAAGAACCATTGGCAGGTGTAATTCGATATATGAGTATGGCCATTGCGCCACGATCGGAGCAGAACAGTAGGGCGTTAAACTCCGTTTCAATTCATTTTCGTCTCGTGCTATGATAATTTTTTTTCAAATTAATGCAAATGTTATCTTAAAGCTCATCGATTTATTGAAATGTTGAGGTATTCCTTTCCGCTCCGGGGACACAATTAGGTGCACTATATCTAAAAGTTAGATTATTAACTTTCCAGTATTTTTAATCTTCCAGATATTCAAAACATTCACTAACTCTCCTGACGCCGATTTCGATCTTTTTCAATCCCTAGCAAAGATCATGGGATTCCTACCTTAAGCCCTGTACTACCATTGAAGACATAACAATGCCTAGAGGAATTTATGAGTTAATAAGCACGAGGATTTGAATGCTTATTTCCAGCAAAAAATATAAGCCTCTTAAACGAAAACGGTTTTTCTAATAGAAAATTAGAAAATACCCTTCCATCATTTAGCTATTTACCACACCGCAACTTGCGCTAGCTATTACGTATATTAATGTATTTTCCTCTCGAAGATTAAAGGATTTCCAAATAGTTATTAGGAAATAATTTGAGGTTTCTACTAATCCTCTAAGCGAATCCGTATATAGGTCATTGTAATAATGGATACATAAACACCAATGAATTGTGACACTGATAAATTTAAGAACAATTCCATTTTCGAATGAACTGACAAAATATTCACACTTCTGCCTCGAGTAACGCGCGTGGCTAAGGTGTGTCTGTGTGTGAGAGAGAGAGAAATGGGGTTTAACGTCCACTCAACACAAACTAGGTCATTTCGGGACTAACATATGGTTTAATTTTATTTCAATAGTTCGCTTGCGCGTAGGGGTCTTTAGCAGTTGGAGGAAACCGGAGTGCCAGGAGGAAACCCACGAGGTTGAGAAGGCGCCCCTATCTCCATGCCACATACGCTCACACCAGGGCTCGAAACCACAGCCGCAAGCCAGAAGTGACCGGCCATCTAGAGGTCGAAGCGCGGCACTCTAGACCACTAGGCCATCCCAACCCCCGTGTCTGTGTGAGAATGTGTTACTCTGGAAAGAAAACAAATATGTATCTGTGACAACCGTGCTATCGTATAAAATTGACTTGTTGTGCTAGTTATATAATGCTAGACTTAAGGGTTTTTTTTCAAAATGGCCGTAAAAATCAGACAAAAGACTATCTGATATATAACATCAGATGTTTTGGAGGTAAAGGGTAGAATAGTATTCACAGCCCAATGTGTATCATGTGAACAGCTTCATTAGTTCTGTAATATTTGGTGGCTTTCAATAAACGTCGTAGCGACACACTACAAATTACCATAATTATATACGCTGATATTTTCGCGTTAAAAAACCTTCCATTTAGAAATTGATGAGGCAGAAAATTCCAATTCATTTCCAATGAGTCTAACTATACAACAAGACATCAGATATCAGTTAGCCAATGAATAATGTCTGTGGCACGGTCATATATTACTAGTCTTACCAGGCATCGATAGAACAGGTTTCCAATCACCACTACGAGTAATAGAGAGACTTGGCCGATGTTATCAGCCGCCACAACGATCTATTGACGAAAATATCGCTTGATCTGGACCAAAAGTTTAATTTGGTATGTCAAAGAGAATGGAGAAACTAGCCGAATCAATTACCATGATTCTAATAACTAATATACTACATTAATCATACAGATTTGACGTTTTATTTGTTAGTTGCTTTCATGATTTACATTCTTATATATTCACAGTCTCTTAGATGTTTAGTTTGTTCTCTTAAAACTGTTTTATTGCGTATTATTCAATATATAAAATAAATAAAAGATTCTACTCGCGGGTAAAAGTATATAGAGGTTTTCAGAAAGAAAAAAACTAATTTCATCTCAGCTAGAGCCTTCACCCACAACGGGGATCATCAGGCATTTAATGAACCCTCATATATTAACCCTCATTAATTAACGTATATATAATACAGATACTGAATCAAACTGATCCTGCAGTGAATATTCACTTGGCCGCTACAATCACTGATAAGCATGACATCGACGAGGCTTAATGAGTACGGCATATTAACTTTTTTACTCCGACAAATTAAATTCTCAAACATTTTTTTGAGGTAAAAGAAAAATAAATAAAGACGTTTGAAGTATTTGTAGTTAAAAAATATTTCCTATTTAGTGTAAATGGGTATTAAAATGAGTAAAATGCATCATTTTGCCCGAAGCAGTTAGGTGTTAAGTAAACATTGCACGAGCCGTTGAGCCAATGACTACGAGACAGTGCAGTCAACGCACATGTTTTGGACAGGCATCCATTCTCTGTGAAACAGATTGATACTGAATATCAATTGTCAGATAGGGTATCAGCATTTGACTTTATTTGTGTCTCTGGATAAAAAGGGATTAAATATTGTATATTTAATTTGGCTGTGTCTGATTCAGTAACTGCCACCTTTGATATTTGGTCCATCGTGTAGGTATAGAAAGAATTCAAATATTTCCTGTTCAAGATTACCTAATTGCGAAGAAGAAACCTTTGGCCCTTTTCGAGCCGGTTACCATTCTGCACACAGATAACTTTCTACTTCGAGAATAGTATTTTTCCCTGAATGGCCGCCATATCAATAAATCAGTACACTACTTTGGAATCGGTTCTACCCTTTTTCAAATCGGCCAAACACACACACAAAATTTAAAATAACATTTTCAATTGTATTAAATGGAAGCGGAATAAATACGTCTCAAATTCTCGAATTAAATTGTCGGTCAATTACCAGCTAATTGTAGACATGCAGCATGAGTTTTGTATGGTATGGTTATTGCAGTCATAACATTTATGAGAATCAAGAACCAAAGCATTAGGTCGGTTTGGGCGTTGTAAATAAATAAGCTTGTGTTAATCTCACCATAGTGTAGTAAGTGTGACGCAGAATCCGGGAAACCCCAATTTTCTTCCTAATGCTGTTTGTAAGTGATGCCAATGCTGGTCTTATTTCTCGATTTATCAGCTTGTACATGCCAGTATATACTATATTTCGTTATTAAAATAGAAGCCCAATTCTGTTGTCTCCATTTGGTCGTACATTGTATTTCTGGCTACTCTTCAGTAGCATTATCATTAGACTATGACGTAAAGTATTTGAATTTAAATTCATGTTTGATCTCGCTAAAAAAAAGTGCAGGAGTATAACTTCACCGTTTTTTAAAATTCAAAACTCGTGTTCAGGCTTTGTAAAAATAAACGATCGACCTCTGTAAAAACAGTTGTCGTTTACTAATCTCACAGCATGAAAAGATAACCTTAGTGAGAAGGTGCTAGAATTTTGTTGACTTACCTTGTGTTATGTGCCATGGTCGTGTCAATCCTAGAATGACTAAATATTTGTGTACAATGTTTAGTGTCATTTCTGATGAGCATTAATAAACACTTTAGGTATACAAGTACGTATTATGTACTTTGTTGGGGTATGTGCACTGTTATTGCCAACGCATTTTTTGATTGTGTATTTTTTTATGTACGGTATGCTACTTTCGAGCTGACTTGAGTTGTGTGTGATCCTAATTAAATCTTAAAAAGGCTCCAAATTTGGCGATTGTTTGATCCGACTCCCTTTTCTATTTCCATCACCGAAAAAGTAGCGGTTAGCCCCCGTAATGTGTCCACATTGGTAGTCGAAGAATAATGAAGGAATCAGGACACAAAGGTACATAATTTATACGTTGTCCAAACCAAACAATATTGTGAAACGCAAGTCCAATATTGATAACTGAGTTGACAATAAATGATATTCTGCAGCGTCTTACATTTTTTTCACCAACTAATAAGTTTGTTTACGGTATGTCAGGGGTCCGCGTCAACATAAGCTCATACCGCAACCATTTAATAGTTGACTGCGAACTGACCTCCTGGTGCAGCTATACCTAGTATATAAATATCTTAATGACCACTGACTATTTCTATATTAAGTTAAATGTACACGTTGTTGATTGACAGTAATCATCGCCATTAACTGAGAGCTCTGTTTAGTCTCTCTTTACAAGAGAACCTAGAGTCTGTAGAGCCTGGAGAAAGAATGGAGATCTATAGACGTTCTTTAAGCCACATTTGATATTGTTGAGTCTAGTCAATATACATTTTTATAAGATTTAAGTCATAAATATTGATGATAAAATCTAGATAACAGTTAATGATCAAAATATAATCTAATATAAAACTTCACTTCAAGATTTTATTATATTAACCGTGTTTTTATAATGTTCTGGAATAGATAAAGTACGTTTTTGAGATTAAAATAAATGGTCAGTTAGTGATATATAACAAGAGTCTTATATAAGGGTGTTACAATGCTGGATCTGGTTAAGTATTTCAGTATAGTTCTAAATGGTGTTTACTGGCGAAACTGCTAAAACGAAAGTCTTTGTATTTACCAAAAATATGTATTATTAAAATGGCGGGAAGTCATGTGGTCGCGTTGGATAATAAAGAAAAAACAGGTACGAACAACCCAAACCATTTGACAATTCAAAGTACTAAAAAAAGTTATAAGCAAATTAGTGTAATCATGCACGATAAACAGTGGTAACAGGTGTCCGGAAGAGTACGCTTACCATGCCTGGCGCCACACCCGCCATAGTTCAGCCCTTTCACTATTAAAACGGAAATAGATCAGTAAATGACTCTTATGAATACACATATTAAATTAGAAATGCTAACAATTTAAGCTACGGTACCTGCAAAAGTCTTAAATAACATCATTGCTTATTTCTATATAATGTCGTTAACTGTAATCAATTGTGATTTGGGTTGGCAATCAATATCAAAATTAAGAGCTTTCAAACAATGAAATGAAATGGGGTTTAACGTCTTACTAGTCTGCCCCAACTGGGCTAACGAAGACGGGGCACCATATAGTGTACTTTCAGGACAACGGTGCTACGACCCGCTCTTATTTTGAATTCCGACTGCACCAAGGGTTTTTACTCGGACGCCAAAGAATACACGGGACCTCGGGTTTTCGCCCCATCCGATGTCATTGCCAGGTCCCTGGTCCCGCACCACTGACAAGGAGAAACCACGTCGTCGGAAGACCACAACGCAATCGTAATATTGGAATGAAGATGTTAAGTCAAAATACGTCTGCAGTGTTTATAACTCTCTAATGGCTTCTTACCGTCAATCTATTTACATTATCAGTAAATAAATGGTGTCATGATCCAAATCATTCTGAGATATTGCTCACAATAAGGTAGTTTTATTTCTGCCAGGTGAAATATTTGTGTGAAAATGTCTAGGACGGACAGCAGTGATACAATGACGATGAAAATATAATAATGAATATTCATATGGTTTATGTGGAGCATTCTTCGGAACTTCATCCTATTTTATTACATCATCAGGGACAACCTATAAGGCCAGATCTTAACATTTAACCCTGTCAAGTATCAAGTATCGTGCACGATACAGGCTTCCCCTTCAGTAGCAAGTGAACTTCTTATTTAGAAGAATCCTGTAAATCTTTAGAACCTGGTACATATTGTTGTTCGGATAGTATGAAGAACCGAGGTCCATCCGTGTACACGTGAACGTGTATATATTGAGAACCCTTGCAAGTTGGACTTAAAAGAGATAGGTGGGAAATTGCGCAACAAAATGAAATTTAGTTTCCAAATGTATTATAAACTTCAGTGCATCTCCCGTCTAGCTTGACAAAGGAAACAGCGGATTGAATCTAAAGTTATATATCTGTATTATAGACATATTACACCCAGCTATTATTACATCGTAAATCATTATAATGAAACTATAGACACGTATATTGAAACAAATTATAATATACTCAATCATCAAGATAAAGTGGTATCAATAAAATATTCAATTTGATGTAATCATAAGATAAGTTAACCCAGACGACTCGTGTCTACAGTACAGATTATTATACATTTATAAAACAATGACATATCCTAGATAGTAGAGACACGATTAATTTTATTACTACGAACGTAGTCTTCCGGGGTAAGACAGTTTGTTTGAAATGGAATGAGATTTGACGTCCTACTCTTTTGGGACAAAGAAGACGGACGGTCAAAGGTTATTTTATGTGCATGACTATTTTGACAGGGGATATTGGATTTTCGTACCACCTCAAAGACTAGATGGTGTTCCTTGCCAGCCCCTCCCCACGCCCCATTCACCATGCTTACAAATGGAAACCAAACTCCACAACCATCTTCCGGATAATTTAAGACTTGTTCAATTTTGTGTAACTCCCCTGATGAAACCGCTGTGGTAGACCATATAGTTTTTTTTCGTATTACATCGCTCTTTGAAATATTACTATTAAACGCTGTTGGTTGTTAATAAGTCTCTGATTTCATATTAGGCTGTGCATAGAAATGTAACGAAATCGATTCCAAATTAATGCAATGGAATGTGGTATAATCACATTCCGTTAACATGGTTTACGTTACGTGAAATGACCGTTACATTATATAGCCAATCACAAATAGTATGCCTAGACAGTAGATCGTAAAGAACCACGTGTTGTAACGCAAAATACGAGGGAGTGTTCAATACAAATATGATACCAATTTGAAAAGTTGGCAAGACCTTAAAACATTACCCGCAAATTTTTATCCTAATGATTACACAAAATATAGGTTAGACATAATAAGTAATTCTAATATCTCCTTTCTGACACACTGGCATTAACTATTATAGAACTATTGGCCTATATTAGATCTTATCTACTCTTTTAATATCAAACACACGGATGGAATTTAAACTCGGGTATAGTGATATTTTAGAGGTCAACGCTTAACAATATTTACGGCTAGTGCATTATGCGCAAGATCGGAAATAGTACAAAAAAGTGCCAGTTCCGCCTGTGGTAGGCAAGTGGCAGGTTATGTTTGTCCAATTTATTTAAATTCTCATTTATTTGTGATTTTCAATGACGAATAATTTATGTTGTTTACATGAATAAGGTAGAAACTAATTTTACGAACTTGCAGAGTACCTGGTGCAAATAAATAAAGTAATTTGCAGGTTGGTAATAAAATGCACTGAACGCTCTAACAACTGAAAACAAAATTGAATCAGTTCTCGAATTGAAAAAAAGATGCCTTAGGTGTACACACAAATTCCAACTCCAAATTGACTGAATATCACAATATAATTGATCTGAAGCAATTATAACCAGATATGAAATATGCCTGCTATAAACCATCTTTTTTTTTTGACACGTGAATGGAAAAAAAAGTATGTGAAGAAAACGAGTTAATTTCATTGGGCAATAAGCGTGAAATGCGTTAAACGACATTGACAGATGTGGGGATAATTTCATGTCGATATAATCAAATACCGGCACCGGGAGATAAATGAAAAGTCGACGGTCTCGGCGGCAACATTTCTTTTTTTAATTCCTCACGAAGAAGAAAGAGTGCTATAAACTTTATAATTTAACATTTTCATCCGTCTTTTATCAGAAGTCACGTCAGTTCTAGAGAAATAAATAATTTATACAACACAACTTGGGGAAAACTGGCACACAGATGCAAACATTTGAAAGGCCATCACTAGAGGGATTAGATGGGCTATGTTGAGAGATTTTTCTAGTTATTGGCTTTTTGTTGTAGAAATCGCGGTTAACAAAACCATCCAAATATTATTCATGAAAGCCAATCAGTGTTTTCCAACAAGGGAACAGTATTGGTAATAAGTAGAACTCATGATACTAATAGTCCGACAACCAATATTCACGTGAAATCCACCTAGGGGAATTTGTTGTGCTACAGTTTGCTTATAAATCTCATGTAACTACATGCTTCTTTGTGTAAATGATCTAAATGATACCTTTGAAACCGTTAGTTTTTCTGCCTGATTACGTGTATCGAATGATGAAGGATTATGTGATCAGACGAAAACGATTCATCGTATTGTTAAAACATTCACAAGTTTCATAGATTTTATATATGTTGCAGTTTTCCTTCTACCTCGCTATTTGACTTTCCACGAGTCAAATTATGTTTGATGATCATTTATCTTGATCCGATTATTCAAATTATATTCTCACAACGGAGAGTTTGAAATTAGCTATAAATCAGTGTTTGCAAAATAAAAGCCAGTTGCCTAATATCCAAATTAAATTAATCGATGTCACAACATGGGTGATTATTTAGCATAGTTACGCCTGGCATGGTGGCTCGCTAATCTGGAGCATGAGAAGGTTGGGGATAAAGTTCATTGAAAGATCTCTTGGCAGATGGAATTCGATGTAAGAGTAGACCGTAGGTAGAATTTCCCTCATTAGCAAAAGTCGGGGAAGAACAATAGGAGATTTAACCTCATTTCATCTAGTTTAATTTCCTTTAAGGTCTTAATCATTAGCATCAACTATCAAAATGAAGACTTAGGTACGCGGTGTAGTGTGCTTCGATGGAAACTTTGTTCGCGAAGTGCGGCGTTTCCGACCTATTTTTCACCGAATCTCGACGTTCACACCAACGAATAGGTGGATGGAGCTCGGCTTTTCTACCCTCATCCCCAGCACCTTCCAGCACCACTGATACTATTGGGGACGAACGATGGACCCAGTCACTGACCTTGTATTTGAAAAACAGATTAGGCTAATATAATATTCATGGCTGCTGTTAATTTCTCTTTAAAGCGAAAGAAATAATTTAAAAAGAAACGAGGTTTATCGTCCTACGATTCTGCTCCGACAGTTTGCTAATGAAGGACGGTATTAATTGTTCAGACTGCGTACTACGGCATGCTCCTATTTCAAATTCCAACTGTAAAGTGTACTGGGGACCTAGCTATAGCTTTTTTAATATTTATACCTGGATCGAACACAGGACCTCCGGGTTATCTAGCCGACCTTTTACTCACAGGGTGACCGCAGCTCCCATGAGTTCCGGGAACCGAAGGTGTTTATAATACCTAGCTTACAGTCTATTACGTTGAAATACCATGTTCTAATGATCCTACATAATTAGATTGTCTATACTGGTACCGTAAGAAAATTGTATAAAAGACGACCTTAATAAGCTTAAGACAAAAATCAATACCTTGATCATCAAAATTATGTTAGACTTAATATCATAGTTTGGCATTTATTTTTACTGATGTTCTGATATTCAACACGCCTTTTAACCTTTTGGTAATATTAGCGTAAATTGAGTTAATAATTGAATAGGGATTGTTAGTTAACAATGGTTCGTTAATTTGCTTTTAGTGTCAAGATTCAATATTCTGAAAATAAAAATGTCAAGTCAAGCTGTTAAAGTTTGATAGGATATCGATCTGACTGATTGAACAGCCATCAATGATGGAGAATCAGGAGTAGCCATGTTAACGTCAGCTTAAGTGATACTCGATCTACTTTAAGCAGAAATCAATTCACTCTTTTGGTCGCTTCAGGTTTAATTTCCACCCCCTTCACGCCACGAACGGGGATTTTAATCTTCATCAATATTGTCACAACAAGACTCCAAGTCGTGGGTAAATTTACTCACACTGTCAAGAATATAAATGAAGTTATAATGAACTGATGAAAGCCTTTTGTCAACACAAACTTCTGTTATAGTCTGCATAATTTTATACATACTTGTATATCTATGGTATGCCCTCTACAGTATATACTGGGGAAGCGGGTGGGAATCAAAGTGTTACTTATAGGGAAATAGCACAGGGCCTTGAAGGGATTAAAATAAAACTTCTTACTACTGCTTGACTATAACTATATGATAAAGGGATGGCAGACGCCATCTTTGTTCAGACTTTTTTATGATATATTGTCTGGTGTCATCTCACTAGTTCTGACACTTCATGTCATTTTTATTGCCAACGAGACTTTATTTGATCATTATTCACCTTCCGATGTAATTAAATTTGTCCTTTTACAGTGTTATTAATAACAAATCAAACTTAAAAAGCTATCATTTACCGATATTCAACTTGCCGACCCGGAAGAAACCCGAAATAAGGTCAAAAGAAGTATGTATCACTCAGACCCTTTATAAACCTATCATTACTCGATATGTGCATAGGAACTGGGTGATCAACTTTTAACTTCATTGTTCGCGTTCACAACAATATGTAGCGCGTGATCGCCCAAATAAGAGAAAGTTTACAATAAATTTGATGTAAAAGAAATGAAAGTAAATGGAGTTTAACGTCCTACTCTTTTGCACCTAACCTGGGCTAATGGAAGACGGGCATACGCCATACAGTGTGCTATAAGGGAAATTTTGTCCGGACAGCGGCGCTACAGCCTACTCTTATATCGAATTCCAACTTCCAATGGATCTTTTACGTGCACTCCAATGTGTACACGGCCCCCCTTCTGCATCACTGACAAGGGGTAATCACGCCGGAAAATCGAGATGAACTTTCTCGACCAATGCAGGGATCGAACACCCGATCTCCAGGCAGTGACAAACACAGGAAAAGATGTCTGTATTTAAAGATTTTTGTGATTGGTCGATAAAAATAGCACAATCACCAAGGGCCGATAATTTGAGACCATTGATGAATCCATGAGGTTAATGGAGTGGAGCGGCATAAGACAACATTGGATACCTAGAATGCAAAGCCATTGGATAGTATCGATACTGTCAAGTTTTATTCTTAACACCATTTCTATGGCGATATGTCATTCTGTAATCATATTTGACACTTACAGCCCATGATGCCATTAACGGAAAGACTGTCCAGTATATGAATATAAATACATTTAATTAAATCAACACACCCACGAAAAACACAGGAGACATGGAGTTTAGCATTAAAATGTCATGTATATTATATGAAACGAAGACACCATATATAGACGCCTAATCCACAATTTTAATGTGTAAATAGGAAAAATATAAAACATTAACGTCCCATTTTGTACTGAATTTTGACTCCTAAACCAACTACACGATAATATATAAATAAAGGTAGCGTTAAACGACAGACTTGTCATCGATATTAAATACAATGAACAAAAATATACCGACACCCAAATATACCGACACCAAAGCCCACTATACACATTTCAAATATAGCAGCCATAACGTTAAACGTCAGAATGTCATTGATACAAAACAAAAATGCATACGGCAATTAAAGACAAATATACCAACACCAACGCCCATTTCTGTGACGAATTGTAAGGACTAGCCTGGATACATGAACATATACAAACAACAACTACATAAGGCCAGATGGAAATTCTTTGACTAACATCCTTGAAATCGTTTGAAGAATTTGATTTATCTCTCAATTAGAAATAGTTCGGGATTTTTTCATGACCCGTAGGTTCGGTAGTCTTTGTGTCTCACCACCACCCCGTTCTGTATGTTGATTCTAAGTCACGGGTTTAAATGTAATGTTATTTGTGAAGGCGTTTGACCGTAGAATAATGAATACTTACTGCAGACTTAAACATGTGTAAGAAAAGGTCACCTGGGTTTGAATGAGTAAAAACAAATAAACGTCGAGAAGAAATTCGCTACTGTTGTGTTTGGTGAGGAAATAAACCCAGCCATCTTTCACTACTGGCCTCATTTTTAGCCGACGCATGGAATATATTTATAATGACAAAACCAAACCAGAACTCTACAAACAAGACCATTTTCTTCTTTTTTACTACATACTAGATTTGCTATCATCGTCGAGACTTCCGCTGTGAGGCATTTATTATAAAAATTGCAAGATACCCAAGCACTGCGACCGTAACACACGATGGGCCATAAAAAAATGCCACTTTACGAATACAGATCAGATGGAATATGTACTGCACCATTTATGTTTGTACATGTATCTAATTTTGGAGGGTTGAGCATAATACATGACGGATGTGTGTCGTACTTATTCCAGGGTATCATTCATGCTGTACTGGCTGCCTTGTTAGAATTAAGAGGCTTTACAAGGATTTCACAGGCAACAGTAAATGAAAATAGGCTTACAGTTACGATATAGCCAACTACTGTACTTTAAGTTAAATTTTTAAATCAAAATATTTATTTGATTACCGATGGTTACACAAAACATTTAAGAAATTTGCATTGTCTAGGATAAAGGTTTGCAATGGTGTTTAATCCCGAACGGCTTTTTTAAAACGGATTAATTGATATAAAATACACTCTTTATGGAAAACACTCTATTTTATTTTATTTTTTTAAAAGATATTCTTGTATTTGTTTGTGAATTATTTTATAATAAAATCTTATCTGTCTACACTTAAGACATCTATCAGTTATCAGTTATTTTACAGCTCATGAAAACCTCGTGTTCTTTAGAATGAAAATAGAGCCAGTAAACGTTAAATCTATACCGTCCTGTTGATAATTACTATTAAACTGACAAAGCGAGAAAAAAACAAGAACGATACAGTTGAACAAGACAGCGTGATAGAGTAAGAATGGTATTAATGAGGAAATGGGGTAGGGGATAATGGATTTTACACATCTCGGACTTCATTAGGTGTAACTTAATTTCTACTCAACCAAAATGAAACACACGTCTACGCGGTAAAATGAGTTATGTTGCAGAAACCTATCGACAAATCTTGTTAACGGCTTCATCATAAAGTGACTTTCTTGTTTAAAAACACTCCAGGAATAAAGGTGTATCATAGAGTCATACTCTAGCTTACAAAACCGTTACAAAGGTGTTTTATTGTTTCAACAATGATGTTCATCTATTTAGACGCTGTTTTCTCATCAACACGGATGACGGGCCTAAAACTGGATAGACGAGAGTGGTTGCTCATCTATTGAAATTGCTCTGTACTCACCATCACGGATGAGACCCTGAGACCAGAAAGGTGTGTCTAGCTGTTCTTATATTTAAAAATTTATATACTCAGCTGCACGGACTGGTTCCCTGTCTGTTGAAAAAGCTCTGTATTCACTATCACCTTGACTTCCTGACGCCGGTCAGCTTTATCTGGCTATTCAGTTATATCAGAAGCCATTTACTCATCATCACGGATGATCGTTTTGAGACTGGGAAGATGCGTCCGGTCGCTAATCCACTGAAAGAGCGCAGTAAACCACAATGTACCTTGTGGTAAAATACCATTTCTAATTTCAGATGCCTAAGATTTGTTGTATTTGGTATGATCTGCTCTATACTTTAACTCGACATAACGAGATAATGTAGTTAGATATTAACCTTTATTCATCTGCATTGCGGTGTAATTGTATATCACCCCTATAATCATAATAGGCGCCTGTCTTTTTATCCAAAAGAAAACCACCTATTCTTGTGACGTCCTTTTGACAAATATAGTTCCAGAAATATTTGACGGTTACTGCAAACGAGCCAATATTTACAAAAATAATACACGTCGTGTATCAATTCCGAAATTGCATGTGGCGTGATAGATTCATAGCGTTTCACCATAAATAGAAACATTAGGGTATTATTAGAACATCCGGTTTCACTTCCAAGTCCACACGTTTAATATAATTATATAATAAAATCGCTACTTTTAAAGGGGTTATATTGTTTATCGATCGAAATACAACTTTTGTCGTTCATTAAGATTAAGGATCTTAAAAATAGGTTATTGTTTTGTTTACTTGCGATTAAACGCCATATAAAAGGTTTCTTTAAAGGACAGTATTAGTATCAGTAACTATCACATATCGGATAAATCTGGTGAACACGTTCCAAAATAATTTTAACACAAAGGTCATTGCTACCATAAATGCTTAATGAAAATTTGAAGAAACGGAAGTAACGAAAGAAAAATTAAAGACTAGTTTTAACTTGCTGACATAACGAGCGATAACAGATACATGTGCAAATGTCTGCTCACTCTTACGTGCAAGCGAATTATTGAAATAAATCTGTCACATAATATACTAATTTCTAAATGAAATAAAATAAAGACGTGTTAGTTCCGAAATGACCTAGTTTGTGTCGAGTGGAAGTTAAACCCTATCTGGTAGTCGCAAATCTGAAATATAAGCGATTGCTGAAGTGGAAAATCAACATAATGTCGTCTTGAAACCCAAATAGATTTATACATTACAATTGCCTGAACACTACTCGCACATTTTAACAAAAAAAAAACACTCTTTGCTCTTTGAAATATAAAGAAGATTGTTTATATACGTTTGTATTTAAACGTATTTAATATTGTAAAACGATGTACGTTATCTTTTTGTGGGAGTAGAAAAAATGCAATAAAAGATGCATTGTCAGAAATTCTACTGTAGTTCATCGTTTCATCATGTTTCTTTCTGTTTATAGTTAGCTACATTATGTATGTGCAATATTTTAACATGCATTTTCAATTCACATACAAGTACTAAGGTTATTTGAGGAACATCAACAACAGCAAAATGAAAAATTAAAGAACAAATGCATTCAATGTCTTTCAAGTTTTTTTTAATAGTTAATTATGTTAAATTTTGTTTTATAGCTATTTATAATATAACTTACCTGTTTCCTTTAATCATTACTTTTTTTTGTAAAACATGTTAAACTAAAAAAAAATCATTTGACATGTGATACATTGTGTAGAGTATTGCATTAAAAACAGATTGATCGGTTGAGAATATGAAAGGAAAAGCAAACTTTGAGAATTATAGGGTATATATGATATTCATCATACATACAAGTATCAGTTATTATTAATGCTCTCTAAATTCCATTATGGGTCTTGATCCACATTCGCCTCTCTATTAATAGTAGGTATTTATCGGGTGGTTATTACCAATAAAATTTTGGTATATATGGAAAGTAGAGACCCCATGCTTACTAGAAAATTGGAGGGCGTCACTGGCAGCATGACGATTAAGGACTGTCGGGCTCGAGTGACGTCAAAGGTTCCACGCATAGATGATTGTCTGAACCCTTGGCGTTAGGGTTGGATGCTTGGTGTATATGCTGATAAACTATCTGGTGAGCTGACGTGGAAAAGGTGAGAAAGGAGTCCGAAGCAAAACCTTTAGTTTGAATATGTTTTTAGTCCAAATATGTCATCTGATCACTCAGTTTGTACGCGGGAAGTTATCTTTAGCCATTATTAATTGTTTAATCGAACACAGTGTCCTTAACATTCTTTTAAAACAAGTTAAATAACATGTTTTTGTTTATATGTCGAACAAAGTTAAGCTGTTTTATTCTTCTTCTATGCCCCTTCCCCAGAGTAGGGTAAGATAAATCATTCTGCGTTTTACTAAAGATTCGATCAAGAGAAAAATAACCACAAACGAAACCCCCTTATAAACCGATACAATCTTACTATAAGATTGACTACATATTGTTAACATGAGATAAAACATAGATGTGTTCACTGGGGGATATTATCTCTGTAATTAACCACGTGTTTATACACAAGAGTCTTAACGATGTTTTGTACATATATATAGCATTCCATTTAAAGTAAAGATGTTTTAATATGATTAGTATGTCCGAGATACGAAAGAATGGTCTAGTCAATATAATTGAATAAGGAGTACACAAGGGCCATATAACATTTTATTAAGGAAAGAAGAGAATATTGAGTTATTTTGAAACGATAAAGTGACAATTGTTCAAACTGGATTTAATACACTTGTACTTCAACCATCTGAAATAGAATTAGACTGGGGTTTAATGTCTTAGTTATTGACACGTTTGCTATGATGGTCATGGTGTTCTGACCCTATGGTGGGCATTTGGTTTCATTTTCAACTGTAATATACAAGGCCTTTAGATGCTGTACAGACTTGCGTAGTGTGACGTTCTGCAATGTGTTTTTCTATACAAGGGGAATAACGAGAATTATAAGTCAATTTTTAGTTCGGTTCATTTTCAGTTTTTAGAATTACTCAACTTTAAAGATTCATGATCTTTGTGAGGGACATTCTTTTATCTTCTGATATTTGATGATGATACAGGAGTATTCTGGAAGTCATTGCTCCAGGCAAAGTTTTAGGTTTCTTTCAGTTAGCATAAAGAAATATGTCGAAAATGTCGACACCCATTTTCTGTGTTGTAGCGAAAATTCTAAGTACGTAAGGTATTATTTCTTCTGGCAAACAACGATGTGGGTTTACAATTACCTACAATACTTCTCTATAAATATAAAACATGGCAGAAAAAGCAGAAAAATAAATCATGGAATTTCAGATTGTATGAGGAAGCTGTAGACGGTTGCTGTATTCTTGTTTCAAGAACTTCCCAACAACTGTCATCAAGTAGAGAAAACGAGTTAGACAAAGATATCCTGATCAGTTTAAAGCAGATGAGTTTCACATTATGGCAAATGTTTAATTTCAGTATATTTGACTAGCAGGTTATAACTTTATGTTTATTCTTTAAAGCTGCAATATTACATAGTATAAAAATTGACACGGATACAAAAACGAGCCATTGGCTTCAATACAATATCTACTAAATATGTATATTTATACAACACCGTCAAATGCAATAACAATAGTAATATAAAAAATGATAGCAAACAAGATCATTTTTTCGGTAACGTGGACATGGGGATATAGTTTTGTCATTAGATAGTATAACGAAAGTAAAAGCGCCTATTTATTCTAGTTCAGGGAATAGATTACGACGAATTTCATGTAAATGGGTTTTAATAAATGTATTGATATCGTCGTAGTTAACAGACATGTTTGGTATATCAAATATTATGTAAATCTTACAGCTAACCATTCCTCTTAGTGTTTTCGTTTTCGTTGAGATAAAACTGCTTCCGATGAAAACGACCGTTTTGAAAACGCCCAATATAAAAACTACCATTGGCCATTTTATTTTGATCATTGCTCTTTTATCTTTAACAAATATAATTCAGAAATAACCCCTCATGTATGCAGCAGTAATATGGCTACAAATAGCTTCTATAATTCGCAATGTCGTGAAAGGGATATCATCATAGGCAGTGATGCATTACGTCTTATGAACCTGTCTTGCTATTTTTAACATATATTTCTCGTTTTATTAGACACGCAATCCTCCCTCATGCAATAAAAAGACACTTTAAAAATATTGGTTTTGTTCCAGTGAGACTTCGGCTCCATTTATTTACTTGGGTTCATAGAATTGGTATCGTAGGTTTTTAAATAAATGTTCGACACATTTGACTTAGTGTCTGTTTTATCATTGCGTTTTTAGGCTATTGAACCAACTGCCTTAAGGGCTTATGTCGTCACTACGGTTTTCCTAGGTCAAACGTAAGTGTTTGATTTATTTACTTCTTTTCCAGATCCAGGTATAGGCTTTCGACAACATTTTATATGTGTTATAGTTTATCTCTGTAGATATTTCAATTATTCTTTATAATTTTGGTTAAATTAAACGCAGCAATTCCACTAATCTTTCAATCTTAACTATTGAGCCAACCAGCTGCTACGTCCAGATAAGTTGGAATACGTTTCGATACCATCAACATGAGGGCTACAACTGACCTCAATTATATATGATGAGACCTGATAAGGTCACCACGATTACTACATGATTTCAAACGACGTGTACTACATCCTCTCAGACAGGATGTGCATGAAGCTACCTGTCAAACCATTTGAACTGCTCGCATATTTCGACGAACAAAACTGGTTAGAAATTTCAGTCAAAGTTTTAAAAAATGCTTGCAAATTGTTTATATAAAGTCACATTACATATGCCTTTTAAACCATTATTGTCCATTTCCGTTGCAAAGAATGGAAATTTAGCTACTTTAATCTTTAGCTTGATACATGTTTCGTCATTTTATTTTTAAGGACCGACTCTCAAGCGATATCAATCGTTATTGTGGTCGTCGTCAGTTTTGAACACTAGTTCATTTATCTGATTTTTCGTCATTCGTATCGGAACAATATTATGATGGAAAATGAGGGTTAACGTCCTACTGCTCTATACTATGATGGCTTTAACAATAACCATATTGCGGTTTTCGACCAGTTATTGATTCTAAACTTCATAATCAAGAAATGTAGCAAGTAATAAATATTGTTTTGTTGCGTTAACTGGTCTATAGATTAAGACACATATTTGGAATTTAGCTTTTATCAGTACATGGCATGACACATATAAATACATTGTTCATGGTAATATTTGTCTAATAAAGACAATAAACTGCGTAAATAAAAAGGTATCGATATACTTAGATACAAATGATTGTGAATAACACTCCATTTATCGCTGTTTTCCCGGGAAATAACAGGCCATAAACGAACGTGGTAGTATTACATTTGAAAATGGGCGATATTAAACCCGAGAAGATATCGGCCTTATTAAAAGTTATGATAATTTAAAAAGCAATACGTTATTGAACGTGTAAGACCAATCACATAATCAGAATTTTTAAAAATATATTTGAGAAGTTGTAAAACATTGTTAACACGAAGCTGTCAACACGACACAGTAGTTTATTATGCTATGGAAATCTGACCATATACACACGGTAATGGGGGTTTCGGAAATAGAGCGATAAATCTTTCTGGAATACCGATAACAATTCCTATTTAACTGTAAGAGAGATTTTGTCATATGTAGAGAATCTTCTACGAGTCGTTTTCGATATCAAAAAAGACGAGATGGAGATTTTATTTATCACCCAATCCTTTCTTACATGCACAGATACATAAATATAATTCTTTGGTATAGATTTCACTTTTACTGAACCTGATTACATTACAGCGTATTGATACTAGTATATCATTTCTTCACAACAGTTTACCTATTGCAAAATCCTGTCTATTGACCCAGCATTTCTTTCTAGGTCAATTAAAAAAAACATGCATTTTCTTTTATTTAAAATAAGTCATTTCTTTAAAATAAAAGAAAGTAGTTCTTTTTTGATTGACCAATCAAATTCATGTAAAGCGATATCGCCTTAGATTATGTAATTTATCACACATGGCAATACTATATACCGTAAACAACCGGAAACACCATGTTATACTGAATACTAGAAAACCCCTGAAAAACACTAGATACCGGAAAACACCCTAAATAGGTAACCCAGAGCCTGGTCCTCAGCTGTGTGTGGGGTTAGAGTTAGGTTTTTTCCCCGATGTGGGTTAGGTTTAGGTTTTTTGTGTGTTCTCCGCAGGACCAGGCTCCGGGTTGCCTATTTATGGTGTTTTGCTGTATTTAATGTGTTTTCCGGTATTAAGAGTTTTTCCGGTATATTCAGTATATATAGCATGGTGTTTTCCGTTTGTTTTCAGGTGTTTTCCGGTATATAGTATAGCCCATCACACAGGCGATATCTACTGTCAAATGTGATTTTGGGTTATAAAGTAATTTATTCACATTGACACTGTGGTATTAAATGTGGACAAATTGGGCACGAATGTATGAAATTGTAATCAACGTTCTATCCTTTATGCACCTATTATGTTGAAGTAAAATAATTTAAATTATTAGGATGTTATCCACCGTTTCCCCACAATTACCACCTTCTGCAAAACTTATTTTGTGATACATCATCATTATATGTTTCTAGACATATACATTTTATAACTATTATACAACATTCCATTTCTCAATAATTTGTAAACGACTTAAAAGGGGTAACTTGTTCAGCCACTCGGGTTCAACACTATACATGATCAGACATAAAGTGTTCGTACACTTATATCCCCAACTTCGTTAAATATTCCCAATAAGGTTGATTTATCACTCAAGAATGTTTAGCGCTTTATATTGCTATATTAGGTTTCTGTGTATCATATCCGAAGAGTCCTGTGGCTGTATAGTGGGAATAAATAGACATTTATTTTATAAATAACTACTTTTTTATATATATAAATACATATAAAAACCTGACTGTCATCAGGTGTTACCGGCTAACCTTGCAGCTTAATAGTCAATCTGATTAAAGCCAGATGCCAATTTCATTTGGTTTATTTTTGATGTATCCATTAGTGTAAAAATCATAACAAAATAAGCGAAACGAATTTGTAATCAAATTTTGATTAGAAAGAGAAATGCTGTAATGGTTTGGATAAAAAGTGAGAGTTAAATTAAAGCTTTGTTTTTATGAGGTGAAATGCAAAATCTTGTTCGTAGTGGTATTTGTGATAATGTAGTGGCAGTAAAATGAATAGCCATGTGTTTTTAGTGTGCTGCTGTTCTGTGGTGTGAAGGTTTTATAACGAGCACATGGGAAGACATTATTTAAACAGTAAGGTGAATTCCAGGTTTGACGACATTCTTCGACGCTTCTGCAACAATGGTTGCAAACCGATATAGTTGGAATACTCAGTCTTGAACAAGATATCTGTGAGCGATTATGTAATCTGTTCGCCAAATTATATGTTAAAACAGCTACACCTAACCCACGTTCATTATGATGTAGCCTATAACACAGAGGAAAATCCCGGAATCTAAATTCCAAAGCTGTAACACACACGCGCATGTACATGCACGACCATCTACACGATAAATATGTCTGATAAGATCTGACATTAGACGTTCAAGGGTTTATTTCTACAGACTTCTTCATTTAAATACAATATGACTGGTGTATTTCATGCATCGCTTTGTTCTAAACAATTCTCACATATACTTGTAATATGTAACATGCACCTGCAGGTGGTTGTTAATAACGGTAAAGAGTTACCAAGCGGATTTACATAACATACTTATAACCATCAGATGTAAGATAAAAAAACACCCTTCACATAGTCTTTAAAAGTAGATCAAAAACTATTGGCTATCGAATGTTGTCGAAATATGTAATCCCATTGATGATGTTATTTCTACGCATGTCATTGTTTTTACTTCATTTTGTATTGAAATACTTTTTTTTCTGGAAATGTTTAACACACCGAAAATATAAAAAGCTTGTTAAATGTTGGGATAGATTCCGTGGAATAAAAGAAAGTCATTATTTATACGTTCTGAAATGTGTTTACTATACACTTCACTTCTATATATCCAAACAAATTGTATAACTGTCTAATTGTTCGATGAAACGGAAAACCGAGATCCGCACATTGTCATACACGTAAGAACACCATGTCAGTTTGAATTCGATATAAGTCCTGGCAAAATGTCCCTACTAGCATATTGTATTGCGTATGCCCGTCTCCATTAGCATATTGTATCAATCCTAGATAGAGAAGCCTAGCTGAAACGCGATAAACAGTAATTGTATTCCATATTGACCCGTATATTCAAGTTCAATTACTTAATGCCATTGAAACAATTCATTAGGCATTAATAACTTTATGGCAAGAATAACCACACAAGTCATGGTTTTCCAGTTCGTACCTAGATATCTTCTTATTGCATACAGCAGAAGATCGTCCACAATGTTTAAAACCATTGATATCGAGGGGGAGTGTGTGCAGAATGAGAGCTTAACACAGGGGAATCATTTGGGAAATACCACATTGCTTTCACAAAATCAGATTAAAATCTACCCATCATGTTATTATTTGTTTTTACATGAAATCCAGGGCAACATTATATGAGTCTGACTTAAATACATTCACATGATTGGACATGTTCGTTTGTTTGTAATTTCTGCGTATTGTGCCCATTCGTATATTTGTTTTTGTGTAAATTATGTTCGATGTAGTCCCCCTGCACTTACTATTAGAAGTACATCGAGCTAATTAATGTGATAATTTACTAAATCTGAAGAGAAAACCACAAGAAGTTGAATTGTTACATTAGTAGACCTAATACACTGTACATTATTGGAGATTTCATCTGCCCCAGGTCGAGCAACTGATCTTTCACAGGTGTAAATATCTAGGAGGTTGAAGTCGTACCGTTCAAACTACTGTTTTTACGATTAAGGTGTGGCAATATTAGGTAGAGTTTAAGTGAATAAATAGTTTAAACAGCAACAACGTAAAGGGTGGGTCTAAGTTTTTCCACATGTGTAAGCTAAATACCAGCATACCTACTATTGCAGAGTTGTTTGTAGTATATACAAGCCTTACTAGATTCATTTATAAGAAAAACTTTATAACTTTTATATAAATCTACATCTGAACTTATCTTTTTGGTTTGGTAAAACTGAATGTCATTTTACTTGCATTAAGGAGAGGAACGTGATAAGAAATTAACTTCTGTCATCTAAAAATAAAGGATTTATTTGCAATTGGTTAATCCGAACCCCGTGTCTTAGAATATGAAAGTGAAATCAAAGGCAACAACCAAAATCAAGATATGAAAGTAGAATCACCAGTATCAGTTAAAACATGAAAGCAGAATCAATCTTTCGAAAAATATTTACTACATCATGTACCCAGTCTGTATCCAGGATGCATTTTCTTTCTTGAAACCTTAATAGCAAAGGTATTCGCGGTGTTTCTTGAAACCCCAAATGAATGAAAAGGTTTCGACGGTTGTCACACGTATAAGATATGAACATTGACAAATGAAGCACACGTATACGAACGCCTTTTCGGATACAGAATGGAATGTTGTCGACGGAGTTTTTTCTGCCACAATCATCATACACGAGAAATATATTCTGAACATTATCAATTTAATCTCGAACTCCAGCTATGTAACATATCAATTAATAATGAGCATATCGAGATAAGAACGTTATTTATACACATGGGGTATATAAGTCATTATAATTTCTTAATAGTAAATTAATTACCTACATGAATTATACCATGTATGTCATGGATTGTAAATTAATGAAACTCGAGTATTGCGACGATCCCATTTTTGGAATATGTAAGGTTTTAAAACTTATTTCGGGACGGGAATCTTGAGTATGAAAATTATTTATTTTGTGTTAATACGGGAAAATGATTTAGGTATACTATCAATAATTAATAAATTATTGAAAATTGTAAATGATTGAAAACAGACGATGGTTAATTGCGATGATACATCTATGTATGTCGTGAAGTACGAATAAGGCAAAAGATATTCGAAGTAAAACGTAAACATGTCGTGCTCGTGCAAAACACTTACAACTAAATTTTTAATGTAGGTTAATTTTGGACGAGGAACTGGACCCCTGGCGCTATTCATCTCGTTCTTCCTGTTCTTCTTGGGAGTGACACTCTTCTTCGAAAAAACGTTTAAGGCCCCTGCCAATTCAAATACGATCGACCTGAGATTTGACATGCGTGCTCCTTGGACAGTTGTGCATTGATTCCAAGTTTGCTCACGGGCAAAGGTATGTTCGTACTTGTTAAACATAAATTATGCAAGAGCTAAATATTACATACTGCAGGTCTTCCTTTAGACATAAATTTTACATAAAGTACTGATCAGACATTTATTAACATTAATATGACCAGTGCATAATCAACTCTCGATACCATCCAGATGTGTCCAATTTTCATTAGACTTGTGCCCGATCTGCCGCTACACTGTCGTTGATGATTTAACATCGTTTATCATCGTAACAACGGTAGTAAAGACGATCGCGGATAGTTAAAATACGAATCGCTAATATTTACGTTCAGAGAGAAGCAATTTGACTGAAATGTTCAGTATATTCTGTTTTTATTATGCATTTCTTTACTATTACAACGATAATTAGCCAAAATACAAACGAACACGACATTTGGTCACGAATGCCACAAAAAGTTCAACTTTTTTCGGATTCGTAGATAAATTTTAATCGCAGACTTTTCTTTAAATTCGTAATTGATCTCTGACTCAAAACCATTCGTGGCCAGCTTTCGTATGGGCTACCAGTACCACGAATCACTCGAAGGCAAACTTTTGCCGATTCATAGATAAATCGTAGACGGTGCTTGAAGTTCATAAGTGATCATCACGCCAAACCATTCCTGACTAGCTTTCATGTGGGCTACGCACACCACGAGTCGACCCGAAGTTAAAATGTATTGAAATGAAATGGGGTTTAACGTCCTACTCTTCTGCACCTAACCTGGGCTAATGGAAGACGGACATGCGCCATACTGTGTGCTACGGCCTACTCTTATATCGAAGTACAACTGCCAAGGGATCTTTTACATGCACGCCAATGTGTACACGGGACTTCGGGTTTTCGTCCCATCCGAACGACTAGACAGCTGTCCTTGTCAGGCGTAAGTGACTTTTGACGCTAAACTATTCGTGGCAAGCTTTCATACAACGAATCTGCCCGAATCCAAACTTTGTCCGATTCATAGATACATTGTAATGTACACGATATTTTTATGTTAGGCGTTATATGCACTAGAATTAATCAGGATTTTATTTCAGTCGAGAAATGTATTATCTAATTATAAGAAAGTATAACCTTTGATCTTAGGTTAAGTTTATGTGACATTGTACGTGAAGTAGATGTTATACTGATTGTATACTGTGGATCAAAGACTTTTTAACAAGTTAAGCCCTGTACTCGAACATTAATAACAGAGGCATAATACTACTTACTGATTTTATAACATCGTAAATAAACAACCCCTATCTATTCTTCATTGTATTCAAGAATTATTGACACCCCTATACACGAAATAATGTGGGCGACATTCCATGGGTTATTATTAACTACAATCCATTTACACGGCATGGGCTATTGCTTTGGTGTGGGTAGATGGGTGACCGACTGGTCTTAGATGTGGGATTTAGATCATAAGGTCTATCATTGAGTCAAGTGTTAAGAAGTAAGCTCCTGGATTTCCCCTGGGTTTAAATACGATGCCCTTAAATGATAATGACCCCTGCGCGTAAGATCATTAGTTAAATAGAACTGAAACATGTTTATCTCTCTCTCTCTCTCTTAAAATCTAATACTTTTAATATTTAAACCAATGCATATTTGTATATTTGAAACTATTCATCCATTCAATTCGATTGCCATGTCTAAAACATCTTAACATACAAATTAAATGGTAGTCTGCATGAGCGTATTCTGTGGTTTGATAAAGCCAAGTGCGTAATGGATTTGTGTTGGGTTTTTTTTTTCGGGGGGGGGGGGGTATGATTCTGTTTTCAATCATGTCCGTAACCAATCTGTCAAGCATAGGAAACGCATTCGCTAATTTTTTAATGCTGTCACATATTAGATTAACTTTTAGTCAAATTCAAACTGAATAGATTTGAATATTTTTAGAATAAAACATGTTTGAAGTAAGTTTGTTAGCGGCCTACATGTTTAATGCAATAAATGACATTGCTTAATTACGGTCTAATTCTGCTTTGTAGTGTGTGAATCCGAAATAAGATAATACGAACTTATTTGAATAGTTGCCTGTATTAATTCTATAATGTTAATTTATGTAAATTGTAAATCGTAGTTTAATGTGAAATTTAATGTCAGTTGGGGGATGGAGAATGATCATGTATTTTGTTATGGTAAATTTGAAATGTTAGCTGGTAATATTGACCGTTTAATGTTACGTAAATTAACATTTCAGTGTCGCGGTCAAACATAAGTGTGTGAAACTCATGTTCAGCATATAAGTAAATATATCACATTAGTGAAATGTATTGGGATATTTTATTATATATATATATATCAGTTTGCCTTATTAATGACAAAATACTTACAATCAGCATTCAGATTTCATTTTCCTGGGGACTCGTTTGTTTGGTCATAATATATTATAAAACCTATAGTTATATTACAATATCGTTTTGTACTTTTTCCAGTTTTTTTCACAGCTTCGAAGACTAACCTTATATCTGTCAGTATTCTGCCATTGAGAGGCATAATTACAAACTCTAATCCACCAGTTTCCAGAAACGCTTGGAACCTTGTATACACATAGGGGCAATTTGATTGGTCAATAAGTTTGTGCCATCAGCAACTGACTGTAGAATGGAAAACATCGCCACCAAATCTAATTTTAATCATATTTTATTTCACATTACGAGTAGTCTTAATTAAAATTATTATCATATGGAATGCCATTAATATTAGTATTTCTAAAATTAGGTTTTGCAATCTGGAACAGTTCAACGCATATGTATTCAACAAAGTTTGTAGATCATTAAATTTCTATTGAAAGAATTAAGGTTATGCTCATCATCGATAATGTCGCTCTAAGTATTATTATTCAAAATGCTTCATTTCACACACACTAAATATTTTACTAGTTTTCTGGGGTTTTTTGTTGTTTTTTACTATTACTCAGAAAGAGTTGTTCATGGAAACAGATGGGCCAATAATAAAAACGTTCTCACAGCTGTTTTATTCTTGGGTCGAATCAATGAATATATAATTATTTGTGCTCTATGCTTCATTATGTTTTTGTGGTATCGATTCACTCACGCGTGAATAATATTTTTGTAATTTATGATTGATAGAAGCCTTGTATTAAAACGAAATAAGAAAAGTCTTTATGTATTGTGTATAGTTAGTGTAATACTACATTACCCAGTATGCAATTGATTGTAATGTAAGAACATTGGTAATAGTGAGAATTTGATATTTCGCACACCATACCTTGATTTCTAAACTGGAGTTATATAAAACGATTATATACGCGTTGATCAGTTAATTAAATGCTAATATGCCATTGACTACTATTAGAAATGATATTATTTATGTGTAATACATATTTCATAATATAGACATGGAATTAAATGAGGTTATAACGCCTTACTTTTCTGCATTGAATGAACTAATGAGCTTCTGGTTTGCGAGCCATCGCCTTACTCGATTTTGATAATTAGGCACATAATATATTAAGGAAAGCACACCCCTACTACTATACCCTTCATAATGCAACAACCCTTACTGGCTTCTTGGAAGATTTAGTTGCTGTAGGTAACTCATCTAACTTATCTTTATTGAGTGCAATGCTGTGATATATGAAAACTTTTAAAACAATGACTTGTTAACCCAATCCCCTCTGCGGTAAAATATCAAAATAACAAAGGTCCAAAAATATGGAGAGGGGGGGGGGACCTCAAAATAAGTAATTTATCACAAGGAACAGAGAAGGATATTTTCTGTTAGAAGTAACATTTCAGACTATTATAAAAAACCTTAGACACAATCTACTTCACGCATATGGCAATTGGGCAAAATTACTGTTGACGTATTTTATTACACAACCTGACAAAATAGCATTAAGCTATTTAATACCCCTCATCTCATTAAAGATAAATTATGGGAGATTATATAACGAGTTGGCAGTTCTCACTTTAATAGTTAAAAGCAGGACAATGCAAAGACAATATGCTTAGAATTTCAGACAAATTGATCCACTATGAACCGGGAATTACGCGAATGAAAGTTCCTCTAGGCCGCAATATCATTACTAAAGTCGGTACGACAAAAACCATAGTCTCGGTTATCCATTTAATCATTAAATAGTAAAGAAAAGTGATGCAACAAATCGGATCCAAAACCAGTAAATACCACAGGTTAACGATGACACCAAGAGTTGATTATGGTCTGTATAAGTTCATTAATGTCCAATTATTAGTATATATAACATTTTAAGCCTAAATAAAGGCCGACAATAGGCAGACTTAGCTCTTGCATAATGTATGTTTAATAAAATATTGCCATTTACCTAACACCACCCAAATGCAACATTGGCTGGATTGCGATGCATGATAAATACATGAAAGTATACGTTAATGCAAATATTTTGACATGCATAACAGAAAAAACACGTGTTTATTATCTTTATAAGTACACATTAACTGCTAGCTTCAGCTTATGGATTGTTTTTGTACTCATTTTCTCCTTAAGAATGAGGGTGGATGAGTGTGTTTGGGGGTGGGTATCTTATAAAAGTCAAAATAAACTTAAATCAATAATACACAATAAAAATGTCTTTTCCGTGCCATAAGATCTAAAAAAATTCTCTGTCTGCTCTGTTCTTGTCGTAAATGAAGACGAAGATTCTGATTATGACGTTTGTCCTTTCGTGTCAGCCAGGAACTCGAAGCAATTAAAGTAGATGTTGTATGCTTCGCCGAATCTTACATTTCTCAACGAGTAGTATTTGACAGTTATGACAGGTTTGTCTGTTCAAAGTCCAAAAAACGAACATCTTTTTCGATTAGTGCTTTTAAGATGGAATTGGTTTACAGGAAGCAATTCTATTTCCGGTAATCATGTCAGACAAAGGGTCGAGTCAGAGTGTAATTTGTTAAAAGCATGGACTTTATATTGATTAAGACAGTTTATATTTAGGAGTACGGGATAGCGAGCAACCGGGAGATACATGTAGAAGTACACATGCTTCGCTACCGTTCAAATATTATCATTGTTAATGGGATCAAAACCGCCATGAAAATTTGTACAATTTTTCCAAAACACCCGGAAGACAAGGACATAATCTATTATGATTATTACCCAGTGAAACAGTTACTGGAGGAGTAAATTCATTTCGCGGGAAAGCTAAACGGGACTTTAACTGTATGGCCATCTTCTCTCCGTGCCAAATACGTAAAGAATACACAAACATGCATCTAAAATTATCCATGCATAAGAGAGCTGTTCCTCCCTACGCAATACCTAACGCTTTCCAATCTGATTGGAATACAGATCCATATTACATTACGTGTTTATTAATACTTTTGGTGGCTTCCACTACATGGAGATCTGGACGGTTATGGCGAGAGGTCGCGTCAGGGGCCTTTGACCCTATGACGTAAGAAGTCTATTAACCAATCAGCGATGATGTTTCAAGCGGATATTTGAAAATACTGCTTTTGCGAATGTCTACCTACACTGTCGTGCACCGAGCGCCAATAAAACAAATAATTGCATTGGCTAGTCCCTAACATCACCCAGAACGGAAACTAGTGTAGTACAATCAAGTAAAACGAAATTTTGAACTATAAAAAAGCAACCAATTAGCAACCAACCAGATTGGACCTTACCCCCAATAAAGGGTATGTGCATGTTGAAACAAGAGTCTCGGTCGTATGCTGCCGAACTGATTTATATGTGTCAAAATTGAAGTATAGTGTATAAATGCCAGTCTCCATTTATGGAAAAAGTAATTGCTAGTCACCAAATGTTATTCAGGACTATTTCGGGGTTGCCTAAGTATTTATGGGACGCCCCATTTTCCAGATTCTCCTTGGATTCTTCTTTACCTGTCCTCTATGTCGTCACCCCTCACTTTCAATTTCCTTTCACAACTTATTTTTATACACACATAAGAAACGACAGAATAGGTTCTCATACAAATACTGTAATACAGACGAAAGTTATTTGATATTGGGAAAACTGTCCATTCTAGCTATACACACATACT
The DNA here is from genome assembly GCA_948474765.1 of Patella depressa. NCBI lineage: Eukaryota > Metazoa > Mollusca > Gastropoda > Patellidae > Patella > Patella depressa. Next base: position 23,412,586 of record OX419716.1, read on the forward strand.
GACGCGATAAGGTTCGTCAAAATCCCAATCTAACAAGGAACTAACGTAATAAGGAAATTATTGATATGTGCGCAGACCTGAGCTGTCGACGATATTAGACTTTGATACATAGATCCCTATCTGTTCTTCCAGAATAAACCACATTGATGTGTTATAGAGCCAAAGAGACGTTTCCTGGGGCTACCTGTATTCAATGAATCTCGAAAGCAAATTTTGGTATTGATAAATGTCAGTGAAAGTGAAATCAAAGATTATTGATACAAGATGATTTAAGTGCTGGCATATCAATATGTATAATTGAAAATTACAATAGTATAAGAGTAAGTTAAACAAAGAATAGAACCTCAATAGAACATAGACAATATCAACATTACAGATTGATTATTACATCAAATTAACGAACCATGGGTTTTTATTGAATTTTAGTTGAGTGTGAAGAGAAAGGGGATTTACTTAAACAATTGGGTTATTTGCTATGCTAATGCTGTAAAGATGTGTGTTTCCTTTTACAAAAACTGAAAGTGTTTTGGTTGTATCCTATCAATGGCCCGAAGGGGCTTTTGTCTGATAATATTGTCCGAATTGTAAAATGTGCTTTACACAGTTATTTGATACTCATATATTAAGTTAGGCGTGTGTATCAAAATGTTCTGAAGTGATCAGAAAACAAAGCATTAGAAAGCAGATCACGGAAACAACTCCTTGTTGTTCTTAATATACTAAACCGTTTTCTGGAACTCCGATCAAAATAAAGCCGCTCCTGTTGTCTTGGACACCTAAATAGGTTTATTGTTTAAATCTTGATATTTTGAACGGCATTCACTACTTGGAGCAATTTAACAAAACAAAATCCTCGTAATTAACATAAACACAGAACTTCTTCCAATATAATTATGCCGAACCTCTAAGCTATTGGGAAGTTAGCGAAATGCCTGATACAATAATCGCTTCAGCGAAATCGGTTGTGGATGTACGGTTTTCTTTCTTGGAGCCCTTATGTCAGATCTCAAGCATTTCGAAACATAACATGCAATTTTTAGGGAATAATACATAAAATATTTAGTTTGAAATTCCTGTAGCTGCCCCTTCTCTATTTCCTTTTATTGAAGTCGTTCAACACTGTTGAAAGAAATCATATCGCATTATGTTCGTCTTTCATTCATGATTCTATTATCTTTTATTATATCTCTCCTGTGAATAAAGGCCTGGTGGTAGTCAAGTCGATATTTGCCAGTGCTGTAATTATGTTAGAAAGATGAGATAGTGTTCATCTGTCAGGGACATAATACAGACTCACCATAACTCATCCCAACCTTTTAGTTTGATAGAGACACTAATGACATCCAGAGTTATAACATTCGTTTTAAAAAGTCACTCACTCCTCTCGGTACTTGACATGATTCGTCTGTTCTGAGCAGTCAACACTTCTTTTTAAAATACAATCTTGTCTGGCCTAGGGTTATTCGCTTTTTATTAGCATTTAAGGACCGATCGGGGATTTTAATGAACTGTTCAGGAAATTCATCAATATAGAGACGTTTTCTTGGAAGAGTGCACATAAGGTATATCTTTGTATTTAATATTAAACAAATGCAAACTACTATAATTTAATTCTGATTTTACTGCCATTTAACAAATTTAAAATTATTTCTAAAATATTTTAAAAATGTATAATTATGATATTTCAAGATAACGCCCTCTCAGTTCATGCAAAAATGGACATTTCTCTCCATTGCCGTCCTCAATTAATGGACCAGATTAGGCCATAAATACCAAAGCCACATGAGATAACCTTCTCTAAATGACATGTCACTAGGACTAGCCTACGCAAAATATAGCTTTATAATATTGAATCTTTATAAGGTAGGGCAAAAGAATTTGATTGTATTGAGTCATTTATTGTAGCCTCCCTTCTACAACGATAAAGCCAAGCGATATATATTATTACCATTTAATAGGGGATAGTCTTATCTGTTACATGTTTTGTTTCCAAAGCGTTTTAAGTAAAATGATATTTATTGAAACCGGTATTATAATAAAATGAAGGTCTAGACGAATTGTTACGTTCATTTCCTGTTTATATGGTTAATTGTTAGCTAAGATCATTGGTATGGATGCCGTACTTTTAATCTAGCAGGAATCAAGCCGGTTTCTCCGAGGAATTGGACACAATAACATAGAACCCTGTAGGGTTGCATATTTATATTAACAAAGAGTCAGAAAATTCACAATTAGCCGATTAAACTCACCAGGAGGTGTACCAGTTCAATTTTTTCATTCCATTGTTACACAGGAAGGCATTGTCGTCAGTGAAGATCTTCGATGAACTTAAGACACAACTTTTGTGAATGATAATGTTCCTTGAAGATAAGACAATGATATAAACACAAAATATAAAATGAAAATTGTAAAGTCTGGTATACCGTGCTCGTCACAAATTAAACTACTATTTTAGTGTTCTAAGAGTATTGTTCAACCGTGTGTTGGGTTATCTCCCGATGGAATACATTTTCAACATTCACCAAGATTAGGGATGGGGGTGTTCAATAACTAAAGATATTTATTAGTGACCGGGTGTTTAGAAACTGCCTTTCGCAATCCTCGATGTAACTAGAGCAGAATTACTTGGCGTAAACTTGCGGTGTCTCATAATTAGATTAGTAAATTAGATTATTTATATTAGGAAATTTGTTTTATTAAATTATATTGTGTAATCCTAATTATTGCTTATTACGTAGACTAATAACTGACCGTGAAGAAAATAGCATAATTGCACTTTTACCAGGCCATCACTTCTATGTTTGACGGCCTACTTTTCCGTACTGACTGGGATATTGAAGACGGACATACGCAATATATTGTTCTAAGAGGTCTACTCTCATTTCGAATTCTGTCAGGGGTTGAACGCGAAAATGATTACTTGGGACCTCGGGTTTTTGTCCCAGCCAAACGACACACTCAACTTGCCAAGCCCTCAACCCTGCACATGTCAAATAGGATGATTTCGAAGTGATACCATATCATTTTATAAACATCGAATAACACGTATTCAACACCTTATGGTGATGTTACTGATGCATTAAAGTTGGAAAACTACTACTATTGTTTTCTCAAATTTAATTGTTGATAGTTTGGCGGTCAGCAGGAACTGAATGACCAGTGGATCATCACAAATGATATCCAAAACGTAAAGTATTGGATCACCGGCAGATTACAGTAGAATGTTAAAATTATTACTGGTGTTTTGCAATCACTTTAACACTAACGTAAAATAGCTCATCAAAATCAATTACAGAGACATGTCTGAAAAAGGTGTACGAGTAATTTTCATCTCGGTTGAAATAAACCACATCTAATTACAATGATTGTTACCTCACGACACCATTAAAATATTAATATTCATCATTACACGCTATTTCAAACTATACCCAAACACGAAGGTTCATTGATTGCTTGGTAACCGATATAAATATACTATACACAGTCAAGTTCAATTTTTTTAGACTTCAGGGAATGAGCTGTAACCTGTAGACGTTTCTGCTATCGTTTGTGGAAATATTCCAAACCACAGACCGGGTCTCAGCCATTTTTATCTTTAAGCGTGATTGAATGTTCGATGTTAAAGCGACAGCATTGTCAAGACCCGGTTTGTCTTACTTTCTTGAACAGCTTGTGGTGTAATGATGTGAGGTTTAACGTCGTACTTTTCTTTAACAATTAATTGAGCTATTGAAGACCGTCTGGTCCGCGAGGCAAATGTTTTGAGGACAGCGGTGTTTCATCCTAACCCGATTCCGAATTCCAACTGTACGCAGAACCTCGGATATTCATAATTATCTGAACAACTAGACGCCGTTTCTAGCAAGGCCTTATTGCACCACCATTGCACCCTGAATAGTTTGTTAAATGGGCTATGGTATACTGTTGAACAACTTATTTACATTATCTTCAATAAAAGAAACGCATAGTGATATTTCGTCGTCGGTAAACCCTCGCTTTACCATGTCGTTGCAACAGGAACTATGACTCGTCGCTGAACCAAACTATTCTCCAGTGTTGCTGTAGCCATGCCCTGTGTTTGAACCCATTGAAGCCGGATTTGACGATGTCGGCGTATTTCAAACGTCCGGTTTCACGTAGGCGTTTACGGTCAGTTTGGTCTGAGATTCAAGTATTCCAGGACTGCTGCTGCACTAGATTGTTGCTGCACTTGGAAACATTCAGCAGTCTGGCTTCACCTGTCTGTGATTCATATTCTTGTAACCGCCCGATTGTGTTGTTGCGTTGGTTTTCGTTCGGATGTGGCATCACTTGGCTCGTTGAGTGTTTACACGTGCAACCTTTTTTGAAACAAACGACCCGGGGATTTTGAAATCCTTAGATTTGGGTTTCATGCGAAAAGCTTGTGAAGTTGTTCAACTCACAAATGAAAACAAATTTCGGCAAAAAGTATGACCGTACATTTAAAACCAATCATGATTTTTTCATCTTTATATTATTATGAAATAAAAAGAAAATCAAGTAAGATTTTTGGAAACAATGGTCCCGTTCAGTTAAAAAATGATGACAACTTTAAACGGGCTACGTTTTTCTTTTGCTTTGAAGACTATATATTGAGAAACATTACTAATAAACCTCAATTAATTTAGAGTCGAGCATCGTTAAAGATAACTACTATTGTTTATCAGTTGACGTAGTTAACAAATCATGAAAGCATTTAAATAAATAATTACTAATTTCCCAAGCAACCAAATGTTCCGTTCTTTGTTTATTTATATTGTTGATATAGTGGCTATCGTTTTATAGCAATTAACTAATGAATTAAATTACAACGTTTTTATATTGACATAAACTTGTGAATCATTGCATGATGTTTTAGTCTAATCGATGAGAAAGTAATAATAGGAGATACAACATCCTCTAGAACTAACACTATTTGAACAAATAATTAGAGCTTAATCGAGAATTTAAAAAAAACCCACACACAACAACCTTTTTCTTCCTGTATTCTGAATGATTCGTGTGGATTCTTGTAGAAACAAAACAGTTGCTATAAGCACCTTATGTCCGACACCATGGTTTCTGTCATTTTTCTCCATTATCATCATCGTAATCATTAATCATCCACCATTATTATTCTAATTCACATCTTCATCATTATTATTTTCTTATCATCACACCATAATGGTTATTATCACGTATCGACATCATTCATATACAACGTTATTACATTCTTTGTAATCCCACAGGGCAATCGGAGACAGGCTGTCCATTTCGTTTTTGAATTTCACAAAAACACTATACAGCAGTCTCATTGACCGTGCTAATGTTGTGATGAGACGTCGGGAGTTTTAAGGTATTGCTGCATCAATTTTCTAGGTGTTTAAAGAGGGATCCAGCTTGGGGAACTACGTTAACATCCAAACGACTGAGCACTGAGATTATCACTAGGGTTTAACATTAGCGTTTAACATTCGGGCTTAATATTTCGGTCTTAACCATCAATGACGGTGCATTTAAGTAATTCTATCTTCAACAGTCTAGTATGTATTCTTTCCGGAACCGTGCTATCATTTCGTCCTTTATCTGTGGTGATATCCATTTACATTTTACTCTTCATTTATAATTTCGTATTTATTTTTTAATTTTGGTTAGTTTTCGTATGCATTATATGGCTAGTTCATAATCAATTTGCTATAATTATTTGCAGAAGTTGAAGGTGGCAAATCCAGAAAGCGACAGTTAAAACCTAGTTTTGTGTCTGAAGTAACCAATATTACTGTACATGTTGGCGAGGAGGCTGTTTTACCCTGTACAATACATTACGTAGGAACCAGACAGGTAAGAATATCACCCATCAATTTGAAATCAAATGGTTTAATACCCTACGTTACTGCTTTGCCGCGACATGTTGTCCCTTTACGTTTCTCGGTCGACATCGGGATCGATCAGCCATAATAAATCAAATAAAATGGCGTTTAAAATCTTACATTTCTGCACTAACTGGGCTAAAAAATATGGACACGCATGCGTCGTAAGGGAAGCATTGCCCTGTCATAGACACAGCTGCCAATACCTTTTTTTCCATTTCCAGCTGTCAAGGCATCTTTAATGTGTCATCTATGTTTTTTTTATGCATACATGGAATCTGGTAGTTTTCGTCCCATCATACGACAAGACGCTATTCCTGGCTGAGTCAATCATCACGCGCGCTGTGGAATAGATTGTCTAGAAAATCACGAGTTTTCCTTCAGTATCGGAATAGCCATATTCAACACGGCAACATGGTTCCCTGGTACTTGACCATTTATTTTCATTTTTTGACAATTCTGACATCTGTTGCGAGATGTGTCTAGTCACACACAGACTACTGTTTTATAAATTATTTCCATCTTTTTTTTGCCCCCACTATATTTTCGGCCACCATTCGTATTGCGTCTACCCATGTATTTAGTATGGGTGTTGTATGTCCTTCAATATACTTGATCTTATGTAATGGAGTATGGAAATAAAACTATCATCACTCGTTAAATGTAGATTTATTTACAAGTAATCTAGCAGAGCTCGTCTACTGCACTAAGAAAATGATTTAACAAAATATTAGAGCCGGGATTTATTGATAAAGAAAACATTTCGGTGGCGTCAAGTCGTTTTCTTTCTAAATATATAGACTGGTGTGATAAATCTTGAAATCGATATATTTAGATAGAATATGCAGAGTTATCTTATCTTGTTGTTGTTGTTACACGTGATTACCTTGATGAGAAACTTTTAAAAAATATAATCTGTTAGATCTTACACCCGAAAATAATGTGGGAGCAGATGATGTTGATATTTAACAGATGTATTATCAACGCACTTGTTAATGCATCGTTATATAATACGTTGACTAGTAGTCTTCACAAATTAAAGCAAATAGCTCTTAAAATATTTGCATTTTAATAAATGATTCATAAGTAGATCATCGTCTATGAATGAATTTATACTTGAATTTGCGTAATTGCATAAAACAGCTATATGTAAATCTTGTCTATGTGAATAATCTGAGAGCATCTGAATTGCTGTGCCTTGAAAATTCTTAAAAAATATAATTTACCAATTGCATACTAGTAGCATAATCGTTTGGATGCAGCGTGTGGAAATATTACTTTAACAACGACAACTTGATATTGTTAACATTCACGAATACGCGTATGTAAGGCAAAAAGGGTGACTACTCTTTTAGATATAAACAACAGTTTAACTTATGTTTAGTCACTCGGCAATACTCGGCAATACTCGACAGATTACGGAACCTACATCTAGACTCGGCTGTATGACGAATTCCGCCATATTGGAACTACTTTAAAGGTGCCGGATGAAACATGGCTGCGCCCATGGTGTCTTGGAACTACTCTAAAGGTCCCGGATGAAACATGGCTGCGCCCATGGTGTCTTGTTAGTTTGTAATAGCGTCAAGTTTTCCTGTTAAAGTAAACCGGTAGCCCCATGTATGGGCGTAGGTACATATCACTTACTGTCATACAGCCGAGACTAGATGTAGGTTCCGGAATTTGTCTAGATTTGCCGAGTGATGTTTAATATGCATAAATTCAAATCCTAAAGGTTCCCAAAACCCATCCAAATCTGCTTTGCAAAAGAAACGAAGCGAACGGGGATTTAAGGTCCTTATTTTGATCTGACAGCGGAGCTACGGTCTAATCTTACGGTATGCTGCCAATGGTAAACGTGGGACGTCGATGTGACGATTTATCCGAAGGTCCAGACGCTTGTCCATGTCAGGCAGCACTGACAAGAGAAAACCAGTCTTGAGAATCTAGAGGAAATTTAAAGGCCGAAACCGAAATCGAACCCTGTGCCACCATCATTGCCAGTTTGGTGTGCTAAACCAAACGTAATTAAAGCTTTAACTTAAACATTCTCCGTTACAGGTATCATGGAAGAAGATGGGAGATGATTTTTTTCTGACAATTGGAGATATCACGTGGACTCGTACTGATGAGATTAGAGTAGAGCATGAACAACATGCTGATGAAGTTAGCGACTGGCATCTCGTGATTAAATCTGTCAGTTTTAAGGACGCTGGTATTTATGAATGTTCGATTATAGCCAAGATGAAGCAAACACATCAGATCACTTTAAATGTGTTAGGTATGTATAAAATGAAATGGATTTCAACCGTGTCAATCAAGTCTTGCATCCGCTACGCAGGCTGTTATGACGGAATTATTGGCATGACAGCGAGGCACGATCTACTCATATTCCGTTTTGAAACTATTATTTTTGTCTCACCCGAACGACTGGAGATCGTACCTTCCCAGACCTTCCCACAACACTGACAAAAGAAAACCACACTGGAAAATCCAGTGGTACTTTGTCGGTCAAAACCGGGTAGAAACCTCTTCCATTGCCCTGCATTTCCAAAATATCTAAAGATGATGCAGCAAAGCAAAGCATGGCATATTTTAATGTGGGTGAAATAAATCTACATGAATGTCACCTGCGTTGAGTATTTGGATCTTAAGTATCATGATATCAAATTTGATGTTTCTAGCTCGGTATAATAGATGTCCCCCCCCCTGCAATTGTTGCCTGTTCGTTGATTTCTTTTGACCCACAAATAAACCCATCCGAGATATAGGAATGAACTTAGTTGAACATTTTGTAAATGCACCGTCCTTATAAATATACTAATTATTACATTTATCATATTTACAGAAGAAAGAGAGAAAAAAGAAGGCAAGTTTCATGCTATTATTTTAAGTTTTATGCTTTTTATTATCATATATATGTCAGACGAGGGAGGGGAGACAACTACGTTTAACTTTGAGAAAATGTACATTGAGATATAATTTCGCGTTGCACTATCCATTCCAGGCAGTTTCATTTATTCTGAGATTAAATGAAATGAAATGAAATGGGGTTTAACGTCCTACTCTTTTGCACCTAACCTGGGCTAATGGAAGACGGGCATACGACATACTGTGTGCTATGAGGGAAATTTTGCCCGGGCAGCGGTGCTATTGCCTACTTTTATATTAAATTCCAACTGCCAAGGGATCTTTTACGTGCACTCCAATGTGTACACGTGACCTCGGTTTTTCGTCGCTTCCGAACGAATAGGCAGCTGTCCTTGTCAGGCCCTCCTTCTGCATCACTGACAAGAGGAAGTCATGCCGGAAAATCGAGATGAACTTTCTCGGCCAATGCAAGGATCGAACACCCGACCTCCAGGCTAGCGAACCAGAGCCTTATCCTCTTAGCCACCGTGACCCCCTATTCTGAGATTAAAGTCCTTATGGGCCATTTGCATTTCTGCTAATATAAAATTTCCACGACCTAATGAACGCTAAATATATACTAAGATTGATTATTTAACATTTTATTAAGAAAACAAAATCAAAACACCAACGTCACATTAAATTAAATTATTTTATTTTTAAATTTAGTATAATTTAATTTAATTTACCTGTATTTTATTTTATTTTTTGCTTTTCAGGTATGAAGTTAACGGGTAATCGCTTCATAAACCTAGGAGAGCATGTTGTGTTGACGTGTAATGCTACAGGTGGACATCTTATACCCGAAGAAATAGACTGGTTTAAAGATGGAAATATCATTCATACAGAATACGATCAAAGTGTCCGTATAAATAAAAAAGTGGATTTAAAAGCAAGATCGTTGATAAGTGAACTCATTGTTGAGCGAAGTAAAGTTAGTGATTCGGGAACGTATATATGCCGAAGTTCTAATGAAGATATCAAAAGTCTTGATGTTACGGTTTTAGTAGGTAAGAATTATAAAAGATGATACTAATTAATAAATGCATAATGGGATCCCAAGATTGAAAGTTATTCTACATAAAGCACATAACGACCCGTTCCTAATTAAATAATTATTGTTTAAGTATAACTAATTGTAAGTGTATTGGGCTGCACCACACATAATTTACACAGAACAAATCTACGAAGAAGACTAAAGACACAGAAATCACAAACACACGAAGATATCGAATTAAATGAATAGATCCAATGGCTAGCCATAAGCGCCCATTGCACTGTACAGCCCCGGGCCTGTAGTGATACAGACTTCACTAAAAATTGAAAACAATTTGGAATATAACCCAGAGAAAAACGTTGTGAAATACCGGTAAGAGTCAATGATCTGGTATTACACGAAATATAAATGTAAACATTACGTAAGTAACCATACCGGTGAAATGTATAAAAACTATTTATGCTATGCCCAGTTGTATTGTCATTAATCCATCGTTACAATATAGACATAGGTTGGTCAAACCAAATGAATACGAAACCCAAAGAATGTCACCTGGACATAAACTCCAACAATAAGACTAGTATTCAGATAGGCTGGGATCACTGGGTAACGCCCTAATATCTGATTTTAGAAGCACAATAGCATTAATGAATGCCACTTGATTGTTCAGTCCTTTTTGACAAGATAGTCAGAGTAGCTCAGTGATAAAGGGATTTGATCCCGGTGCTGGTCGGGAAGGCTCCGAGGGGATTTTCCAGCATCGTGTCCCCGTGTAAGCGATGCAGGAAATGCGTCTAGTCGTTCAGATGTGACTAAATACCGATGCCCCGTGCACATGTTGGTGTAAACGTTAAAGAATGCAAGACAGTTGGAATCCAATTAATTACTGTCAGGTCAAAATGTCCCACAATAACACACTGTATGGCATACACGCATCGGCATTAGCCGGATTGGACGTTAAACCCCACTTCATTTCATTAATTCGTTCATTCTATGTTGACAATAACCAATTACAAACCAGTGTTTTATGTATATTCAAATATTTATTAATATTTTCAGCTGACTCATCAAACGTTAAAAGGGGCACAGATCCATTCGGGGGAGCTCAGACCGGAAATGGGTCTAGAAGTTGTGGATCACGGAACTTTCCAGACATTTCCGTGTTGAGTATCTATAGTTTCGTTTTGATATACACTTTAAGAAGTGACTTAGTAAAATTGTGAAAAATGTGAAAGTCGGGTGATTAAATTGTGCAATATAACTAAACCAAATGTTGGGAGATTCGAGTCTGATATTATGGGAGAAGCTGGCCAAGGGAGATGACACTCTTTCTCAGGCTGTTCGGATTTTTTAGAAATATCAAGATGGTTTGAAATGTATACTTTCAGGCGAATTCGAGTGTTGATGTCGAAAAGAAATTGTAAATAGGCCTTTGTAATATAATATGTGTATTTATTTACATACAGCATATTGACTAAATACCAACAGTTACAGCACACGTTATCAAGGAATTAGTCTACATTGATAGTGTCACAAGCATTCAAATTGAAATTTAATATTTGGTATGATGACAGACGTTCGGATATACGTTGTGTTATCTAATTGATAATCTGATCAAAAAGATCGTTTTGTATATTTGTTGTAAGTTTAGCACAAGATTAATATTTATTTTTCAATAAAAATACATCAATCAACCTGGTGTGTGCTATTCAGATTCACTCGCTCTAACATTTTATCTTGAATTCAACTAAACATAGTTTGGGCATTTGATTTTTCATGCATTGTTAACTAAATTCAATACCGTTTTGAACAACTTATTCATTGTGTGTGAAAAATGAACTCTGGTCAATCCATAACCATGACCGTTTATATATTATTTATGTTGCTGCACTGTGAAAAGTAAAGTTTTAAAATTAACATCTTGTAATAAGAAATTGTTCTATTTCCTCCATCAGTAATATGATACACACAACATACCTCAGTTTGGACCATATTTTGTTAAATTGTTAAAAACGTATTGGTATTCAACCTTCAGATATGGAATTAATAGTATCAGAAAAATAACCTTTACATACCTCGCCATAGTTATTAAACAAGATTGGCTAATTTCGTTTATCTGCCAATCTAGCATCCATTGGTTGTTGAATTTAACACTTTCTGTTTGCAGTGCATCTTAATCTATGATATTACATCAGGTAAACTTGTGTGCTTTGTATAATTTAGAAACATTTGTGTATATGGTAATAGTTAACGTACTATTTGTGTAAGTTTAATTTGTATTTAATGTAGATAATTTGAAGGGGGGGGGGTACTGATTGCCATTTTGGGGGTTATATGATATATTATCAAGTTGCAATTTATTTTTCAGTGTACGAATCCAACAAAATGACAACAAGCAACTTTCCCCTTTAAGAAATGGATTTGTTATTAGTCTTTGTTATATTTTTTCTTATTTATATAATTTATATCATTTATTGGTAATTTCTAGAAACACGTGATCACTTTTATGACTCACATAAAAATCATAATTATGTTTGTGTATGTCCATATACATTAGGGCGATAATGATAACAAAATTATTTTCCCGATTCCAACTTAAAGTTATAGGTATGCTGATAAATAACTTAATATACAATGTATAAACAATTACATCTGATATTATACGTAAGTTATCTTGACAATTGTCGGTGCTTTGAAGAAGTAGACACAAAATATGCTATAATAGTCCAATGGCAATGGGTGATCAAGGACAAATACAAATTATGACTGCGTTTACGGTGACTTGGTGACAAAACACAGGATCGGTCGGTGGTGGGGTTTGTGGGTTAATATTGGATAGTTATAAGTGAACTAATAAATTAAAGTTTGCATATACCAAATCTATGCTTGCAGTCTATAGTCGTTTGGATGTCCTTTTGTGTACCGTAAAGTGTGTATTATCTATTGCCTAGCATTTCTAACTAAATTAATGAGTATAAGTCCGTGCAGTAATACCGATTCCGGATGTAACATTACCGTAAGTTCAGTGTCTGCACAAAACCACGTCATTCTGGATGTGGTCATAGCAATGAGAAAGGAGTTAAGGATCGACAACTTGGCCTAAACAAAATAGGGTCGATCAGGTAACCGTAAACAAAGGTAATTTTTTGTGCCTAATTATGTTTGACGTAAAACAATACTAGTGTTATTGTAATCCCAAGTTTTGATATTTAATTAGGTGTCCAGACAATCGTCAGATATTCACTTCTTCAACTTGTATTTCAACTGTTGAAATTAAAGAATAGGAGCTTCAGCCATCCAGTATTACAACAAAGAAGTCATGCCTGCTTCGATACCCCAAAGAGAAGTGATGTGTTAACGTCACAGACTTTGCGTGTCCTTATCATCAAGTATTATATTTGGGTAAAATATAGTAACATTTTCTGAAACTTGGCCAAGAAATTACACATTACCATTGACCTTGATATAGTGATTAAAACCCATTGAAGATAGTGTCACTGTCTCATTAGGGGAAACATGCACAAACCTAGAGCAGCGAAGTACTTTGGATTCACCCCATTTGTGTTATTAAAACCTAAGAAAATTTAGTGGACTTAGTTGAGGTCGGTATTGTGAGTCAGTGCTACCTATCGATGGTTTATTGACAGCTTAATCAAAAAATTTGTTTTACGTGCGGGTTCATTTACTTATGTTAATAATTATATATAAATAGAACAAACTAATAGGTTTCAAATTAAAAATATATGATTTGGCATTACCCAAGTAATATCTAATTGCACAATGTGTCCTTCATCCACCCACACCATCTACTTTACCTGTATACAGTCACCATATTACTATTGACTTAAATCCGACATTTTGTTCAGAACTTTCCCATTGTATTTATGTAATAAGTAAAATAGAAATCTTTATAATAATGTAAATGTACCGTAATAGGGTACATTGTAAAGCTATAAAAGGCCAATATGTCATAACACCACTAGATGTAGTGTTTCTATAGTTCAAGGCGACATAATGCAGTCTAATGCGATGCTGTAAATATGTCACGATGTCATAATACAGCCCATTCCGATGCTGTAATGAATGAGTCACGATGTCATAATACAGCCCGGTGCGATGCTATTAGGAGTCACTATGTCACAATACAGCCAAATGCGATGCTGTAATGAGTCACGATGTCATAATACAGCCCAATCCGATGCTGTAATGGGTCACGATGTCATAATACAGCCCATTGATATGCTGTAATGTCTCAAGGTGCCATAATACAGCCCAATGCGATGTTGTAATAGTCCAATATGTCATAAAAGATCCCATTGTACTTTTATAGAATGCAACGAGAAAATTAAATAAACAGGTTAATGGTGATGCCTCATACCTTATGTGAGATACCCATCCACCACTCATAAATGCAATTCACAGCCCTCGTACTCTCTCTTTTAAAATGAAAAAAGTCAGTATATAAAATGTGGATGATCGGAACTTCATATTATGTGTCAAGCTATTATGTAAATAAAAGCATTGTACCTGAAAAATACCAGTTGATCCAGCGTCTCCCTTATTCAGTCGATTGACTGAAAACGGAGACATGTATTTATAGCAGGGAAGGATCTAGAAATTTTGAAAGGGGTAGGGTGGGCGCCGCAAAATGAGGGCACTGACCGCGGAGACGGGGCACGCTGCTGAGAGGAAGGGTTGAGTAACAGTTTTATTAAACGCAAATAAATAGACATATAGACAGAAATATCCAGTACTGCCTTTGTAACGTACAAATAAATTGCTTAGATGTACTTATTTATGTTTAAATTTTGAAATAAAGACAATATTATTATGATAATTGTGTTTTTAATAAGAGTATTTTATTGATGCTATATATCTGTTTCGAACAAAAATACAAACAAATAAAACAAGTTTTAATTTACGAAGCATCAATCTGTTTTATATAGAATAACATATTTCCGATCGGCTCCTTTAAAGACAGTAGGTTAGCACATTATCTAGTTAAAAAATAACATCGGAAAAAGATCAAAGACTATATGTATGACTGAAAACTCATTTTTATACGTCCACATTCATAGTGTGTCACCTAAAGGACACAATTGTTAATCGATCATCTTGAAACTCAACATTCTTATTGTTTATACCCTAAGGATGATCCCTATTGTTTTGGGTGGATGCCTGATCCCCGTGGAGAGAGCCAAGCCCAATTTTTGTACAGGCTGCATTTCTTTACGTATCAACTTGAAACTTTGCATGTTTTTTTTGTACCCTAAAGAACATCCCTATCGTTTGGGGTACATGCCCAACCCCCAGGGACAGTACCACGCCCATTTTCTTTTTGTGTGTCTGTGTGTCAACTACAGGCCACAATTCTTAATCGATCGTCTTGAAAGAATTTTTTTTAATACTTATTCCTTATATCCAAAGTCTGACCACTATTACATTTGGTACATGCCCGACCCCCTGGGACAGAGCCACGCCGAATGTTTGAGTGTCTTGTGTTCGCCTACGGGATGCAATTCTTAACAAATCCTTTGAAAACTTTGCATACCTATTCCTTATACCCTAAGGATAACCCCTTTTGTTTTTTGGTGATTGTCCAGCCCCCAGGGGCAGAGCCATGCAACTATTGATGTTGATGCACGGCCCTCAGCGCTAAACAAACCAAACGCCTAGCCTTCTTGACAAAGTACCATATCAATCAAAGCAGGAATGTGGACGTATATTGTAGCGTTAGCGTTATCTTCTTGTCACCAGCATCATACATAATTATCATAAATAAGCGAATTTATAACAGAAAAATGAACCTTCAATCATCATCATCTTAATGGAAAATTTACAAAAATTATAAAAATATACAAAAAGCGGCTAATCTGTTTCCTCCTCATAATCCTCACATAGTAAGGATAAATTGATGTCCTCGTCATATACGGTTTTCTTACCTCGCTTTATGTCTTTGTATCGTGTATTACCATTATCCTCGGTAAGCATAAAATCTAACCCGTGTGAACGCCTGTATACAAACGCCAGGAATAGATACAACGTTAACAGTATAACGATATTCATGACTATGTGAGCGCCGTAAGCTGCCATAGCAAAATGAACATTCCTCATGTCCCTTTGGTTCCACTGAGGAGCTGGTTCACTTCCTGAAATGATAAATAGAACGTATACCGAAGGGCGATGCTGACTGAGCGTATCATTATTTGTGCACATGGCCGACTTCATGAAAAAAGTTATTAAATACACATAACCGTAAACTCTACACCAGTAACATGTAAAGAGCCAAACGAGTTAGATATTTGAATGACAAGCTATGAAAAGGTAAGTTATTATATGCATAGGTACCGAATATATCTCAAAACAACAAGGAAGATTGGTATTACCTGGAAAACGACCATCATGTATGAAGAGTATGAATGCCATTTGAACAAACCAGGATCCAATTGTCATCACTCCTAACATACGTATAAAAACAGTTGTAAATCCTTTTCTATAAACCATTTCAAACAACAGAGCAACACCAGTAGGCACCAACGATATGATCTGTAGCTGATGACATATTCGCTCTAAGGGCATTTTGTTCTCCGCATGAAGTTCATGAAGATAAAATGCTACAGCAAACCAGAGGAAGGAAATGGCGAGTAACAAATAATTGAGATCTTTGGGTACTGGAAATCGCATCCACGATATTAAATCCACAACTCCCTGTAGAAGGAATAACCCATACACCGTGCAATGTGTCATATTTATGGTTTTTCGAAAATCTCCATTTTCATCCTCAAACCCGAACCCATCATCAAAAAATTCCCCTAGAAATCCTGAAAATAGTCGTTAGTACATGTAGTATGATTGTACGTGTGTGACTTATACATATATTAATAACTTTCACCAGCGATACTCAACCAGTGTGCCGCGAAATATTTAATGACACACCCAGAAAATGAAAACCACGTGATCCTAATTGAGTATACACTGGTTTCCCTTTGTTTAGTTTGAGTCATTCTATGTGTCTGTGATTAGTCTGTGTCTGTTGTATACCGTATATTTTTCATATATCAGTTAGCTAGGCGTGCCGCTACTTTCTCGTGTGTTCCAAAGTGTGCTGTTGGAAAAAAAAGGTTGAGAATCACTGGCCTATTAATACGAACCGACCAGGGATGCATTCATGAATAAACCTGATAGAGAACAAGCTAAAAAGAAAGCGATTTCTCCTACAACCAAGGGCCATAATTAATGAAGTTACAATTCGATATGCGAAAATATCGAAAGGACCCAAGATCTTTGGGTTATAAGCATGCATTTCAAGTTTCATCAAAATCTGATTAAAATTGTGACCTCTACAGAGTCTACAACCTTGACATATCCTATTTTTTTAATAATATTCGCTTACAAGTGGTGGTCATTTTGTCCGTAAGTATATGGGAGTATAAAAATAGGTTGCCAGGCAACGAAACATACGCCCACACAGCAGCCAAATCGTCCGGGCAGTCAACAAGAATTGTCGCATATTAAGGAATTATCAGGAAATCATTAGAATTTGTTTGGTTTTTATAATCAAACGTTTTTTTTTTAAATCATATAATAATTGTGACCTCCAGAGGCACCACAAGCTAAAAAGGGTGATTTTTCGTACAAATCAGGGGACATAATTCAGGAAGTAATGACCCGATGGGCGCAAATATTGAAAGGAACCAAGATCTTTGGGTTTAAAACATACCTGTCAAGTTTCATCAAAATCGATTCAAAATTGTGACCTCTATAGGGTCCACAACCTTGATATAACATATTTTCACACTATTCGTGTACAAACGGCGGCCATTTTGTCCGTCAATTCTAGTCCGGTTTTCACGTAATTCAAACTCTCTCTTCATTACCATGTAACGGTGATATAGTCAAACGTTTTTTTAAATCGGATAATAATTTTGACCTCCAGAGGGGCCAAAAGCGAACAAAAGCGATTTTTCGGACAATCCGGGGACATAATTCAGGAAGTTATGATCCAATGGGCGCAAATATCGAAAGGAACCAAGATCTTTGGGTTATAAACATACATGTCAAGTTTCATCAAAATCGGTTCAAAATTGTGACCTCTATAAGGTCCACAACCTTTATATAACATATTTTCACAATATTCGTGTACAAACGGCGGCCATTTTGTCCGTCAATTTTGGTCCAATTTTCACAAAATTCATACTCAACCTTCATAACCATGGAACGGTGATATAATCAAACGTTTTTTTAAATCGGATAACAATTTTGACCTCCAGAGGGACCACAAGCTAAAAAGGGCAATTTTTCGGACAATCAGGGGCCATAATTCAGGAAGTTCCGATCCGATTGGCGCAAATATCGAAAGGAATCAAGATCTTTGGGTTATAAACATGCATTTCAAGTTTCATCCAAATCGGTTCAAAATTGTGTCCTCTACACTGTTCACAACCTTGATATAACATATTTTCCCACTATTCGCGTACAAATGGCGGCCATTTTGTCCGTCAATTTTGGTCCGATTTTCACGAAATTCGAACTCAACCTTCATAACCATGGAACAATGATATAATCAAACGGTTTTTTAAATCGGATAACAATTTTGACCTCCATAGGGACCACAAGCTAAAAAGGGCAATTTTTCGGACAATCAGGGGCCATAATTCAGGAAGTTACGATCCGATTGGCGCAAATATCGAAAGGAACCAAGATCTTTGGGTTATAAACATGCATTTCAAGTTTCATCCAAATCGGTTCAAAGTTGTGTCCTCTACACTGTTCACAACCTTGATTTAACATATTTTCACACTATTCGCGTACAAATGGTGGCCATTTTGTCCGTCAATTTTGGTCCGATTTTCACGAAATTCAAACTCGACCTTCATAACCATGGAACGGTGATATAATCAAACGGTTTTTTAAATCGGATAACAATTTTGACCTCCAGAGGGACCACAAGCTAAAAAGGGCAATTTTTCGGACAATCAGGGGCCATAATTCAGGAAGTTAAGATCCGATTGGCGCAAATATCGAAAGGAACCAAGATCTTTGGGTTATAAACATGCATTTCAAGTTTCATCCAAATCGGTTCAAAATTGTGTCCTCTACACTGTTCACAACCTTGATTTAACATATTTTCACACTATTCGCGTAAAAATGGCGGCCATTTTGTCCGTCAATTTTGGTCCGATTTTCACGAAATTCGAACTCGACCTTCATAACCATGGAACGGTGATATAATCAAACGGTTTTTTAAATCGGATAACAATTTTGACCTCCAGAGGGACCACAAGCTAAAAAGGGCGATTTTTCGGACAATCAGGGCCATAATTCAGGAAGTTACGATCCGATTGGCGCAAATATCGAAAGGAACCAAGATCTTTGGGTTATAAACATACATTTCAAGTTTCATCCAAATCGGTTCAAAATTGTGACCTCTAAAGTGTTCACAAGCTAAAAAACGTGATTTTTCGTACAATCAGGGGCCATAACCCATGAAGTTACAGTCCGATACATATGCCAATATCGAAAGGAACCGAGATCTTAGGGTGATATACCTATGTTTTAAGTTTCATTGAAATCGGATAAAAATTGTGACCTGTAGACTGTTCACAAACAATTGTGGACGGACGGACGGACGGACGAACAGGGGCGACGACAATATACGTCCACATGAAAATGTGGGCGTATAAAAAGAGTGTTCGCATAATGTAGTTAAATTTTTAGTGCAAATCCAACACCATCCGGTATATATACACATAACATAAATATCAATAGATTAAAATTTTAATAGGGTTCTTGTCATTTAATTTACGGGATATGACTTTAAAATTAACGGATCCAAATTACACAAAGTACATTATAATATACCTATTAAAGCCATTAAAATACGACCACAAATTTCTAATGGTGGTAGTCGTCTATACCTCATACAGCATCTTGATGACCTGAAGTAGATTTGAGGTATAAATTCTTTTCCTTGACACACACACTACAAAATAAGAACATATCATTTTCTTTTCATACACATTATTTTTAGATATTTTCATGTGAATGTATTGTCGTCGCCCCTGTTCGCCCGTTCACATTTATTGTGTGGACACTCTACAGGCCACAATGTTTATCCGGTTTTGACGAATATATGAAATGAAATGGGGTTTAACGCCCTACTCTTTTGCATTGACGGATATAGGTTGATATCTGTTTATCCGGTTTCGACGGATATAGGATAATAACCCAAATATTCCGGTATATTCGATATAGGCGCATATCGGACCGTAGCTTCCTGATTGTACTAAACATGTTTTAGACGCACACCTTTTCATGTGGACGTATATTGTTGCCGTCCCTGTCCGTCCGGACCCCTTCTGTCAAACCAGAATTTCTTTGTGGATACTCTACTGGTCACAATATTTATCCGATTTTGGAGAAACTTGACATAGGTTAATCTCTAAAAGATTCGGGTTCGATATATGCATGCACCAGACTGTAACTTTACGGATTATGCCCACCCACCCCCTTGGTTGTACGGGAAATCACTTTTGTAGCTTATGGACACTCTTAATGTCATCAGTTTCAGCAAACTTAAAATATATGTTTATGTCCCAAAGATCTCCGCTCCCGCAGATATTTGCACATGTGTGACCGTAACTTCCTGAAACTAGATTATCTTGATATCGAATTATTGCCGACGACCTGTAAATCATAATTATTATTTCATCAGCGTAGTTTTTTAAAAGAGATAAGCAAATATTAAATGATTTGTGAATAGAAGACACGTCGTTAATAAATGCCATTTCGAACAGACGCCTTCTATAATTTCGTTTGGTTGTAAATAGGCCATAATACAAAATAAATCTGAACGATCAAGTGGTATTATTCGCCCTACCTGGTGGGTTTTCTGCGGGTCCTCCGGTTTCCTCACACTGCTAAAACCCCTACGCGCAAGCAAATTATTGAAATAAAATTAAAACCATAATTATGTTAGTCCCGAAATGACTTAGTTTGATTCGAATGGACGGTAAACTCTATTTTCTCTCTCCCGCCACCCTCTCTCGACATTCGCCGTTTTGGGAGAATCACAGACACCGAGTAGTAAGCGCCCACTGCGCTGTACATTTCACTCAGAGGCAAAATATTATGTACCAGAAAGACAATATGAGCGTCAACAAAGGGCGATAATCTGGATATAGTTTACACTCTAATACATGTAGTAGGTGGAGGAAAACCGGTTTACACTCTAATACATGTAGGATGTGGAGTAAAACCGAACTACATGAATAATAAAACCGATAAAATAAACCTGAGGACAAGACAAACTGCACATGTATTGTAAGAACTAAACAGCACGTATCAAATTACGTGAACGTATCCGCGGGCCAGTCGTAAGCGTCCACGCCCCATTCTCTAACCGAAATCAATAGAATTGAACATCGGCGTGTAGATAATCAAACGTACACAGTTTGATTTTCTTGAACTGAAGTGTCCTTATTCGTGCGTACACCATCATTGAAATTCCATTTAATAAAGTCGAAATGTGTTGTTTTACCCGAATATGTTCTCTGAATCCGTGATAGGTCCACCATAGAGAAAGAATGATAAACATTAATCCTGCTTGAAGATGGGCCCAAAAAGCCCCCATGGTGAATAACTTGAGATGTGTTACTGACTGGTCAAAAAGAACCTGATATCAAAATTAATGAAGTAATGTCTAAATCAGAGTTAGTAGTTCGATCTATATTTTAGTCACGAGTCGTTGCTTTTATATATGAGTAATTTAAACGATCACGGTCATTTAGCTGTGCATAACAACCAGCTGTGACCGGAGAAAATTGAATATTTATCAAATGTTATTGAATTAGACAGTGCTATCTTTGAACAATATAACATAGCTGACTGTAGTGGACAGTATAGGGAACTCAAAGGTTTGTGTAAGGAGATATTTCCTATTTCCTAAAGCGACGGTAAACTTTCGTGAACTCTTAACGCGGTATTCTGAAGACCTCAACATTCCCATTAAAACGATATACATGTACGTGGAACTACAAAAAATATGCCATGAATCACGGTGCAGCTTTGTTGATACTAGAACTACCTTTATGGACAGCAACAACACAATAAAAGATCAACTCGACCACGGTACTACATAATTCCGTGTTTCAACTCACACGAAATGACCATAGTAATTTCTTAAACAAAGCTACCGAGACAATGAGAGTATTTAGCTTGAACAACGGAGTAAATTTTCCATTCTTTTCCACCGCCTGTCTATCAGAATATGAGATTCCTTCCTCCAACAGCGTTTCAACTAGATACCTTTCCCCTACTCTCAAACTTCCCCTTTCCATTCCATCTTGATTTGAGTGGAATGTTACAGACGTATGCTGAATACAAAAAATTAGTTATAAAAGAAGAGATGATTTAGACCCAAATAATCTTGAAGCTATTTGGGTCGAAATTACCTTAAAGAGAACAAAACCAATGTTAAGCTGTTGTTCATACAGAAATCCAGCATCTGACTCGAAGTGGCAAGATGAATTTAAACCAATGATTAACTCAG
Source organism: Patella depressa (assembly GCA_948474765.1). NCBI lineage: Eukaryota > Metazoa > Mollusca > Gastropoda > Patellidae > Patella > Patella depressa. The sequence continues at coordinate 23,434,913 of OX419716.1, forward strand.
TGTGGCTTTTAAGCTATGAAATAATTTTATTTGGCGACACAAGAAAAATACCTCATGGGCGCATTAAATTAATAAAATTTAACTCAAATCATATCCTCTCACACTCGTGTAACTAATACATTTGCCACTTTAATTGATCGTGTAACTAATTCGTCTCCCTTGCCAGGTACTAGGTCCTCCACCATTGACAAGAGGAACCACAACGGATAATCCTGATGAACTTTCTCGGCCAATGCAGTAACACATGGTCTACGACTAGCGATGCAGCGTCCTATAATTACCCACATAGTCGCCTTGTCTACCCAACTTAGTAAGAGAGAGAGAGAGATGGGTTTACTGTCTGGGTAGTATAATTTTATCAGTAATTAATAATTTGCTTGTTCCTAGGTTTTTAGCAGCGGGAGGACTATGAGAAATCCAGGCAATACATACTACACACCACGGATAATGACTAAGAGATAAGACGTATTTAATTTCCCAAAAATTTAGCTGAGGCATCGAATGTCTAAGATTTTGTTTTCTTCCGTACATTCATATTCCTGAAGCAATGGCCCGAGAAAACCCTCTCTGGCCATTGCTGGATTGGCTTCTGATACATGAACTTTTGAGGGAGTGTGTTTATTCTTCCCGTTCAAATCTATCATTTGAGTAGAGCAGTATGACAGTCCTCGTTTGTCACGCAATTAGTTTTACTGCAATATTATGTCATTGAGTGATTGTAAAATGAGTATTGTAATCAATAAACGCAGGTGTAAGCAAAACTCAAAATACTTCCACTATTTCCAATCGATATAAATACATATAACTTTTTCTCTGAAATCCCAGGAAACATCTCAACGGACTTTCTCCTAACAGAATATTGAGCAAAAAGTTGAAGCCTATTATGTAACAGTAGACCGTGGACTGGACAAGATTACATGGCTTAGATATTCACTCTCGTGAAATTGATAGATAACAGAAAAAATGGTGTTAACCAACACACTTCACATGTCGCCGTCAGTGTGTATAATATTTATACAATTATCTGAATAAGAATTATAGTTTTACACGCCACAACACAAAGCTGTTACGCGGTCAGGTAATTGACCAATGAAACTCGTTGGATTGCGGCTTGTGACTAGTCACGTGCTCATTATTGATAAATATTGACGTGATCGGTGTTTACTAAAGCCATTATGTTTTACGACTGGTAATTACTATTTTAAGTTTTTATGTGGAAACGATATTTCAACAAGAATTGATAAGAAATGGATGCAGGATAATCAGACATACTTGAAATCGTAGAAACGTTGAACTTAAGCTTCAAACTCAGTGCAAATAGCGTCGTTACGGTATTATCTGCGCATACATGTAAATGATAAAGTCTGTTTAATTAAGATAATAGTTGTATTTCATATTCTGTGTTTGTCTTAATTACTTGTCAATTACTAAATGTCACCCAAAAGCAAGTATGAAGTTACCCAATGAAAACTTGTGATACACAAACTGAAGTAGCTTACAAGTAACCATGCAGCCGTAACTCTCTTTTCCCCTGGGCCTCAAAATCATGAATGTGCACCAAAACCTGGCAAACCATGTATTTTTAAACCCCTTGCTTCCATTCTACGTCAAAAAGTCAACAAAGATCACCATGCCCTCTGGCTCTTACTTCGTAGGGTAACCTACATCTGCCATTTAGACATTGCCCCTCCTCCATAGCTGTCGATTTCATTGAACGGGAATGCTTCATTCTCTGTTCACCGGTCGGCAATTAAACCACACATATTGTTAGTGTTTTCAGTGCTCATAATAGGAATATATTATATAGGAAAGAGTAACATAGAATAGTTATTTAATTGTAAAGAAATCATAGGCCCATTATACATTTCACGTTACATACTATAACTGCATGGACAAGATAATATATACATCATATAAAAATTAAAACATACATTATGCAATAGTTAAATCTGACTATTGCAGGTCTTTCTTACGTTACTTAAAGTAACTATTTTTTTTTATCGTAGGCCTACCGACTTTAGTAAAGATTTTCGAGTATTGGCTTAAAATTCAATCGTTAAATTCTTTGTTCAGAATTGATCAATTTGGCTGAAATTTTCAGAAAATTCCCTCTACATTATCTTGTTTTTAACTATTATAGTGAGAACTGACAGCTCCTTACCTACTCTCCCATCATGTATCTTTAACATTTAATACAATCTATTTCAAATCCAGGAAAGCAGTTTTGTCACATTTGAAGGCTAATAAAATACACTTCTCTAAAAAGATTTGTAATTCCAGAACTTTATAAGTTCAATAACCCGATTAACTTCTCTGAAGTTTTGATAAATAGGTATTAATTGGTGTCGTAAATAGTAGACACATTCCAAGCAAAAATGATACACGGATTTAATGTTGGGTACAATACAAAATGGGCATACTGTTGGTAATTATAAAGATATGATAAAGATATGTTTAGAGTATTGCTCATTAGTGAATTATATTATAGTCAGATACAAAAAAGATAATTGAGAGACTCCTAATCGTTTGCAAAACTACACTATTGTGAACGCTGAATATCTAAATATCAGTCTAAAATGAATCAGGTTCAGTATTTACAAAGATATCTACTACTATAACAACTGACTACAATAAACTAAAATTAGATTAAATTCAGACTACTTATTCTGTCTTAGAGATACTACAGTCTTTAGTGATTGGAAACATTACAGATCTACCACAGTTATACCGAAGAACGGTGACTGTTTTTTATTCACAAGTACAACGTTGTGCTTAATAACGGTGAGAGTATATATATCGAAACGCCATGCTTGTGTACAATAAACCAGAAATTGTTTCCCCATATAACTGTGTTACTTCTCAAGATTAGATCCATACTACTAATTGCTATGTCTTTGGGATCGAAAACTAATGTTCATAATATTAAAATTCTATTAAGACATTCTCTACTACTGTATGCAAGGGGCATAACTCACTATAATAAACAAAAAATAGATTAGAGAGAGAGAGAAATGGGGTTTAACGTCCACTGAACACAAACTAGGTCATTTCGGGACTAAAACATATGGTTTTTTGTTTTTTTAATTTTATTTTAACAATTCGCTTGCGCGTAGGGGTCTTTAGCAGTGGGAGGAAACCGGAGTGCCCGGAGGAAAACCACGAGGTTGAGAAGGCGCCCCTACGCTCACACCAGGGCTCGAAACCACAGCCGCAAGCCAGAGGTGACCGGCCAGCTAGAGGTCGAAGCGCGGCACTCTAGACCACTAGGCCAACCCAACCCCCTAAAAATAAATAGGAATCAGACTTCTAATACTGCAGGATGTATTTTTAAAAAAAAAAAAAAAAACGCCAGATACCCCGGGGACAGTGCAGGTCAGTTCCACCATTGACAACTATAACAACAAATATTACTGCATTTGATAAATATTAAAAGTCACATGTTTTCAATTGTTTTCTCGGAGCTCAGAAACTCCATAATTTTAGAAGCGGCCATGCCATCATGATCACTGAACCCCCAAGATCAACGTAGTAACGAATGATACCTTACCATTTCCTTGAGTCGGATATTGCAGTGATATTGAATTATTCTGTTTTAAACGTCAAAATATTTCTGAGACGAATCTTTTGAAATCATGTGGCAATACTAACACATTATCTGGCCGAAAAAACTTCCGAAACGGATCAAAGCCCATTTTTGTGCTGGAAAAGTAACTTTATATTCACCGGCATCATCCTTATAACCATGATTTTGTCAGATGGGATTTTCGATGATAGGCGTGTATTATTTAAAAATATAACATTTTCTACGCAATTTATAATAGAAAAAATGATAATAAATGAAATGGAAGTTTAACGTCCGAGTAAACAAAGACAGAATAATGTCTCGATATGTATGCATGTAATCTGTGACCTCCTCATAATCCTCACGCTGTGATGTCTTTGTGTCGGATTTTATGATTATCTTCGGTAAGCAAACGAAATTTATTCTATATCCAGGAATATAATTTGAAATGCGTTGGTAAAATATTTCAGCCCTGAATATCTTTTATATTCAGGAATATAATTTGAATTTCAGTTGGTAAAATATTATATGGCTTGAGTAGAAGCCCCCCCCCCCCCCTCCATACACATACTGATTATATAAATAATTCGTGATCAAATTTGTTATCATATACCTATTACGGCCAGTAAAATACGGGCGCCAATTTCTAATGGATGTAGTCGTCTATTCTTCACACAACATATTGATCACCTGAAGTAAATTTGAAGAATAAATTCCTTTCCTTGACTCTCACATAACAAGATTATAAAATTTCGCCCCAAAATCATGAATATTTACCAAAGACGAATATAATCCTTGAGTGGCATTTAGTGATTGAGCACATTAAAAAACAACACAATAAATATTAAAAAACACAACACAATTTATATGGAAAACAATCACTGGTTTATACACATATAGCACGACGTCTCGACAAGTATTCTCTTATCATTATTTGTACTTGATAACGATACGAGATAATAATTATTTGTACTTGATAACGATGCGAGAATACTTGTCGAAACGTCGATCTATATGTGTATAAACCAGTGATTGTTTTCCATATAAATTGTGTTGTGTTTTTTAATATTTACCAAAACCTGACAAAAAATGTTAATTCAAACCCTCCGGCTCCAGATCCAAAAATTCAACGAAAAGCACACTTGACGCAGATGGTGAAATTAATGGTGGTCTGCATCCATTTACAAAACAGGGTTAACTCCCCGTCAACGTCAAATGAAAGTATCAATCGGAAACATGGTTTCAGTGACATGTTTGTGGGTTGGTGAGTGCTCTGTAAAATATGTACCCTAGTACTTTCTTTTTACACATAAAAAAGGAAGGAAAATATTTGACTTGGGGTTTCAAAAAAGCTATTAAATATTGAAATGGATCATCATCTAACTTATTCAAGCGCAAACACATGTCAAGGGACAAAATACTCTTGACATTATAATTATGCTAATGATCAGAGCTACAATCATTTCCAATCATCTTTGATTATAATAATATCGTGCATGTCCCAACTGGCCTCTGACGTGAAATCCATCAAGTTAAGTCTAGCAATAAATAAGACACCAGTTACGCTATTATAAATCATTCGTGAATGATATCTATTCCAAATAGTTAAAATTGTTATTTTGATTCTTTATTCATTTTGCCTAGTGCATCGGGCGAACCATTGACTCCGTTGATAGAGTTCATAGATCTGTAGTAGATCATGAAATTTGTTTTTACGCAATGTCATTGGCTCTTTCCAATATATTTTAACCAACAAGGCACTGAGCCACCAACAGTCTGTAATTCGATAATAAATACACGGATTGCTTTAATCGTGCAGCGACGAGTGTACGCGTTCAATCAATTTTTGGCGACGTTGCAGGATAGACATAGTTCAACCCTGTAAGTTCAGGGATGTGACTAAATTCCCTTGTCCAGATTTTTGCATTCCCCAGTAAATTTTTCTGGGCAACTTTTTACTGGTAAACAGTCGCGTGTGGCCCTGCTTAGCTCGCTAGAGTCATCTGGAGGTCGGGTGTTCGATCCATCCATTGGCCGAGAAAGTTCTTCCAGATTTACCAGCATGATTTCCTCTTGTCAGATTTTCCGACGTGATTTCCTTGTCAGTGGCACAAGACGGAAGGCCTGACAAAGACAGCTGTACACATTGGTGTGCACGTAAAATATCCCCTGGCAGTTGGAATACGATATAATAATAGGCCGTGGCACCGCTGCCCGGGCAAAATTTCCCCCATAGCACAATGTATGGCGTATGCCTGTCTTCATTAGCCCCGGTAAAGGCGCAGAATAGTAGCACGTTAAACCCCATTTCGTTTTGTTTCGTTTCGCCGAGTCGGTATTTGCGAGAAAACACTATTAAAGAACGTACTCTCCTTTAATATGCTTGACAGCCGGCATTGTTGTTTAAAGATACATTATGGGAGATTTTGACAAGGAGTTAGCCATTCTTGCTATAAAAGTTAAAAAATAGATGTTGAAACAAGAATATATTGAAAATTTCAGTCAAATTACTTTATCCTAAACAAAGTTGTTACCACTATAATTTTTTACTAGAAATGGCGTTAACTCCATCGACACCCTTTTTCCACTATGGCCGATTGTTGATTGACAGGCGTTAACTCCACCTACATAGTCTCGATCATCAACTATTGTTTAAACGGTATCTAGTGAAGCTTGTGTATAGCCTCGGTCATCACTGTCTTTTATGAATAATTTCAACGTCACGGAGAAACCCCACCCACGACGCCATAGTGATTAAATCAGTCGACGAAATCCTGTTTTAATCCGAGCCCAATCCAAGCCATCCGTGGGTCTACAGTGTTCATTTTGGGCTTGTTGTTTAAATAAAGATCTAATTTATAATTTCTATGACATCTGAGGCTCAAATGAAGACCGACAAAAGTCAGTTTTTGCTCTTCCATAATGTATGTTTAAATACAGATAACCGCACTTTTTTCAGCAATGAAATGAAATGGATTTAACGGCCTAATGTAATGCTGTTAAACTGGGGTAATGAAGACGGGCATATGCTATACAGTGTGTTGTACGGCCTCTTCTTATATTAGAATTCCAACGGCCAATGGATCTTTTACGTCCACGCTAATGCGTACACGGGTTCGGTTTTTTCGTCCCACCCAAACAACAAGACAGGCCCCCAGTCCAGCATCACTGACAAGAGGAAACACGTCGGAAACACATTTAAGAACTTCCGCGTATCGAAGAAGACTAATTTTGATAATCAGAGGAATAAAAATTGAAATCTTTGAAAACATTAGAATCTTCATGGATTTATTGCTTTGCCTTCCCCAGATAGATTCAAAGATTTCAATTGTCTTTCGCCGGTTACCTAAACTTCGTTTTAAGGATGTACAATTCAGTCCAAATTGAAACACAATCTTAATAATGTGGTTACTAATATCCTTTACAATAGATATAATATCCTCACAAAAGTTTGACTGCACCCTTTCGATATCACCTATTCCAAAACACCGTTAGGAGCTATACTGGACTATGTCGTTTTCTTATTAGGTCAAACATCAAGGAAACAGTTACTTAAAAGAAGGCGGTTAACACAAATAAGAACTTTATTACTTTTGACATATGGCCATATCTGATAACGTAGCGATTTTTCATGATTTTGCACTGTATATATTTTTGTGCATTTTGCGTAAATTGACTGACAGGTAGTTGCCAGTAAAATGACTGTATTTTAACACTGACTTGTAAATTTAAGCGGTAGATTTAGATTTACAAACAGCATGTAAAGTTACAGCGAGTGTAAAATAACTTCGATGTAAATTTACATTGTGCGTGTTGAAAGAAGTGAGGTATACTGTGGTTGTAAATTTACTCCAAAATTATCTTACACTCACTGTGATATTTTGAGTATAATTTTAACTGTAAATTACCCTAAAAACAGTTCCAAGTACAACACACATGTGTACGTTAACAAACACAGTTGTATCAATACTGGTTACATGTGTAAAACTACATTTTTAATTTACCCAGTTTTTACAGTTACCACATGTTACCCCACTAATACAGTAAATTTATAGTAGAAAACACGAATTGGTATTGTTACAGCGTTACGTTTAATAAATTACTTATTTTTCACTGTAATTTTAAATTTATTTATGACAGTGGGTGTTATTGCAAAAAAGGAATACAAATTTACTGTTATCGATGGCAATTTCACGATCACAAAATTGAAATATTAGCTTATTATGAAGTATATTAACCCGTACAAGTATAATAAAACAAACACGACCTAGTTGTACCGATTCTTATATCAAATTTCCACAACATTTAATTATCCGACATTATATCTATACACTCCAATTTTACTGTCTTTGTGGAAAATAAGGATATTGATTACTTGAGATGAAAAACGAAGGTTATTAAACATTAAAGCTCTTTTTAAAAAATAGGATGAGCATTATTAAAGCTATGACCCTTTCTAAAATTCAAACCATATAAATATAGCAATCGAAGAAAGGCGAATCTACATTTTATTTTTAGCAGTATAGAACCACTTTAAATTAATCATTTTCTTGATCCCTTTCCATCAGTTTATTTCTAATGGTGTGCTACTTTATTTAAACTCTTCTTTATCAGAATTGCATTGGTGCATGAACATAGACGTAGAAACAAACAAAAATCTTCTAGGATGCTTGAAAGCTTTTTGCGGTAAATGACCTACTTGTATTTGATGAAAGATATGACTTATACTGTAAGTAATCAAACTACAAGATATTAAGTATCCGGAAGACAGAACGAATAATTTTGAATTGCCACACTAATGGTCGATGGACATATCCCACGGGAGATACTAAAGGTGTTGACTGAAATAACCAGACGCCAAAGACTTTCATTCAATTCGGACCTTTCTGAGTACTTTGCCGAACATAACTGATTAGATCTTTCAACAAAACAGAAACTATTGAATGTAAATCAGTTATATACATTCATAATACATTATTGTATGCGTTGCATTCTGTGTCCATTTCTGGGTGCCAAAGAAAGACCGATGTAGAGGAGATACATTTTCTTGAAATGACATATCCTAGCCAAGCTTTTCTTTTGTACCGTGACCAGAGTATTTTTTAATATTAAGAAAATGCCAAACATAAATTATCAGATATGTGCCATGGGCTAGAACTATATTGATCGACGTATGATTTTTCTCTTTATCGATGACTAGTGACAAAATTCATGTCGGGAATCCAGTGCCCTTATACTAAATCTTAGCACTAGATTGCTAAAATCATGGCATGTTATTTTCAAATCTCAAAACAATAAATCTATCACGCTGTCAAATTGATGGAAATTAAAATAATGGTCGGTCTCACTTATGAATGTCCTTTGCAATAAAGATAATAGATATGAAATTTATTACCCCAAAATAAAAGTGCGAAGTAGTTTAGAAAAACTAGACATTAGTCGCCGTGTCAATTGTACATAGTTACCTGCAGATACATATCAGATCAAAATCGATATAATCCATTCTCAATACATCTTTATTTTTATAACAACCTATTGTCGATATGGTATGCTCGTAATTACGAGTTTACGTCTAGAAAAGTGAGTTATTGTGAAACTCGAGATTGCAAGAAGCGAATAACACCAGTAACGAGACACATGACGTGGACGTATTTTTCGTCGCCCCTTTTTGTGGACAGTTTACAGGTTATAATTTAATTCGATTTTAACGAAATCTGAAACATAGATTTATCTCTCAAAGATCTCGGTTAATTTCGATATTGGCGTGTATCGGACCGCACATGATTGTACAAAAAATCAGTTTTTTGTTAGTTTGTGGACACTCTAAATGTATGATTAAACTTGAAATGTATTCTATTACAAACATACCCAGTTCCTGTCGATAATGGAACATATCAGAAATTAAATGAATAATTATAGCCCCTGATTATTAGAAAGATCACGTTTTACCTAGTGGGCCCTCTAGATCTAAAAGTTATTATCCTTGCTTATGTGAAACGAAAAAAAACATTGTATACGGTTTGACTGATGCCACGAAAATTATATTTTCCCATTATTACAAACCAAAGTATCAATACGCATCAATAATTCTTTAAGAAGTAATATCCTGACAATACTTTAATAATAGGTCTAACTTCTGAATCTCCAGGACCGATTCCTAGAAAAATTCTTAAGCACTTTCTTGTGCTTAGATTTTAAATAGACTTTGCATTTAAGTATACGTATCGTATTTTGTATTCCCAGAACGTCCTTGTGCTTAGATTTAAAGTAGACTTCAATGTAAGCACAAGCACGTTTTTATGTGTTCCAAGAAAAAACTTAAACGCAACTTTGTTCTTATCTAAGCACAAGTCCCATGCAAGGTATACGACTTGCTTCCCAACCTCAAGTCTGTTTCTGCTTAAAACAAGATGGCCGACAGTTAGTTATTCCAACGCATTTCCTACATCTTTTGATACCTAAGACAATTGAAAGGCAGAGAAAATCCATTAGAAATATATTCTCAAGAAGTATATTATAGAAAATTTCCGCTTCTACCCTGAAACTGTTTTACTTATTTACCAATTAGTAAACAACACAAACACACGGGCTACTTTAAGTGTTTAAGATCAGGCGCTCTCACAAGTGTTTGCATGTGCTTGCGTGTTTCTTGTTTTGTTGTTTTTAAACTTGTGTCACATTTTATATGCGTATAGGGAACATGTCAAATGCATCTAAATCGACCATTTGCCGGAAGGCCGACGACACATTTATGACGTAATTCGCACACCAAAACTGTTTTTATTACGTTAGAGAGCATCGTGGTCTCAGTTTACCAGTCACAATGTGATTAGACCCATACTTGACTTGTGCTTATTTACCTAGGAACGGCCTTGAGAATTTCCCAGAGACGGTATTTTATAAAGATTCTTACGTAAGAAAAAGTGAAGCATAACTTTGTGCTTACTTTAAGAATTTTCTAAGAACCGGGCCCTTGAATATGTACAATGTCTGCGCGGGAGTAGTACCAAGTTGTTTAAATTACAACATTGGGGATAAACTTATCAGTTTGTATATTTGTTGAAGAGCAAATATATTTATTCTGTTGAGGCAATCCCACTTTAGTTATGTGGCTTTAGATTTCTGACAGATCCGGGTATAAATCATTGGACTGTCACCGATAAAATTAAAACTAAACCAATAATCAATATTTATTATCATCATAAATCAAATCTACTGATGTTTACAGTTAATAGTGATGGTAGTTAAACCAAATTAGCCATTTGATGCAATTACGGGTACAAATTCTGCTAGCATTCGTTCCAATTTATTGACACGATGTTTTCATGAACAATAAACTTTAACATAGACAATTTACCCCATTGAAAACGTAAACATAAATTGAAATGAAATGGGTTTAATGTCAAACCGTTCTGCTCTGACTTGGCTAATGAAGACAGTCATAAAGGCACTATAACCTACTCTTACATTGAATTCCAACAGCCAATGGATTCTTTACGTGCACGTCAGTGTCCCATTCGAGCGACTAGACAGCTGTGCTTGGCAGACTCACAGTCCTGTAATACTGACAGTGGGAAACCGCACTGAAAGATACATTTTGAATGGCACCATGGTATAGCAACTAAACATAACCAATAAACGTGATCTTGTCCAACACACTATTTGCTTCATGTGTCGACGGTGGGGGTTGGGCTTGGTTATACCGCGTGCCTACTGTATCATAACGCCTGTCATTGAGTCGACTGTCGTGATTTCGATTTTCCGGTTCTACCTGACAATGACTAGAATCGCCTTTCCAGCCTTGTTGGTTTTCCTCGGGTCCCCCGGTTTCGTCCCACTGGTAAACACCCCCACGATCAAGTGAAATATTGAAAAAAAACATATGTTAATCCCGAAATGGCATAGTTTGTGTAGATTGGATGTTAAACCCTATTTCTCTATCTCGTGTATCGACATATGCACGTGCAGATTAATTACTCGTTCTAGAGCAACGGGTGTTGCTTCTAGAGCATTAATTGAATAACCTTTTGATATCGGCAATCAATGGACCACCAAGTTAACTGCTATTCACTTGAATTAATTGTCTGTAGAAATATATTTAATGTTTTGCTATCACATTTGTTCTTTTATCAATAATTGAAATGGCGATATATAAATCCAAAATATAAGCTATACACCGTCGTGAAGCAAGTATAAAGGTATTGATGAATTAGAATAGAAAACTAACAAATTATCTAACAATAATATGCTCTCTCCAGTGTGATATCAGTAGGATTGGGCAAGGTATACCCGTAAAATGTGACCGCCAAGGGGCCACTGCATGTCTGGAATTGCAGTCATGATATATTTTTTTTTGTCTGTTGTCTGTTTAATGTTTTATGAAATAAAGCTGACATATTATCATGTATGTAATTGAATTAAATCACCAATTTGTGTCGTGGTGGCTCGATACGAAATGTTAAGAATTGCCACTAAGGGAGATGAATTAATGGATTTTTGGATGAGTTCATTCCCTTGATAATGACCCATCTACTTGATTTTATATTGAAGTAATAACTTATATACATTTGGCACTCAAGAAAATGTTATGTGGGCAAATAATGTAAATAACAGTGGAATTAGGAAGTGTTATATTTTTCTGTTAAATTTTTCTGCAATCGCAGTGGAAAAATAACAAAACATGTAATTACCGTTAAAATATAGATGTGACGTCTCCCTTTGATGTTGGCGTACCATTATTTCAAATAACTTACCAATCGTACATTATTCATACTATTGAACTATTTGTTCCAAACCAATATATGCCAAGATTAAGGATATTATGATACTGATAATTTTACGAGACTGGTCTGAAAGGCCTACATTAGATCCCAAGATTTCACTCAATCAAAGACACAATTTTATTGAAGAAAAAACGAGTATCACAGAACAAAAAAAAATATCTAAGGAGTAACCATATCACAAGCAGTGGGGGAATACTCTTTCGCTAGGAACAGATACAACTGGGCCATATGCGTATCTCGGCTAATCATGCAATATATTGATATAAACATGAATATTAAAGGATCAGAATCCATTTAAGGAATGTTTCTGTAGATTTTAATTTCTTCTTGAAAAGCAGTTTTTAAATTTCTGTCATTTGAATGCGAGTCGGGATCACGTGGCTAAGTGGGTAACACGCTGGCTCGCTAGTCTAGAGGTCGGGTGTTCGATCCCTGCATTGGCTGAGAAAGTTCACGATTTTCCAGCGTGGTTTCCTCTTGTCAGTGATGCAGAACGGAGGGCCTGACGACAGATGTGACGAACAACCGAGGTTCCGTGTACACATTGACGTGCACGTAAACGATCCCTTGGCAGTTGGAATTCGATATAAGAGTAGGCCGTAGCGCCGCTGTCCGGGCAAAATTTCCCTCATAGCACACTGTATGGCGTCTTCCACTAGCCCCGGTTAGGTGCAGAAGAGTAAACCCCATTTCATTTCATTTCACAATCATTTTCCACAATTTCTTCCAGCAGGTTCTGCAAAAAATTAATGGATATGTAATTATTATATAATTGGTTGAATGGTAAATAAATGCATTTATGGTACTGATATTTGACTGACAGATGAATGACGATATTCTTTAGAATAAATGTTCTGATTTTGATATGGTATCTTTATTGTTCATATATATAGGCTAATAATTTCCGTCTTCAGTGGAAAAAATAATTGATATAGTTGGCAATTAGCCTGAGCACCATATTGTTGAGTCACCTCATCGTCGTTGAACACATCAAGGTACAATTTGACGCCAGCGTTTCGCTTCACACCAAAACGCCCTGTATCGTATTCACAAGGCAATTGTTTACATGCGGACAAAGTGGCCTCAAAATGGTAGGTCTGGTCCTTGCTATAAAAGTTTTAAAGTAGTTAATGCAATATAGATATATCAGTCAAATTTCTTTATTCTGAGGAAAGTTGTGAATGCTTGAAAATAGAGCCTAAAAAGAATATTTATATCGCGCTGCTTCCATCCTCAAATCAATGCCCAAAGTGCCATCTCTGTACACTATAAAGGCTATAAGTAACTTGATTACATATTTCAGAAATAAATGAGTTTCTTCATTTCATCTAAGTAATTTGCGCGAGCTTGAAGTTTTTACACTTTGTGGTAAGCTGCTCCATAAAATTGCTGGGTTATATTCAAAGCCAAGCTTATTCATGGGTCAGCGGACCCTGGTGGTTTGGGTGTGGGGGGGGGGGGGGTCGGCATGCGGTTCATGACAGAGAGAGAAAAAATTCAAATTACTGAAGATATTTTCACGGTAATCGATCTAGTGGCGCAAGGGCTGAGACTGAACTATCCCTTAACCTTATGTGTGAAGTTACACTCAATTCGATGATTTCACTTGTATTTCATTTCCGTGCATGGTATGACGTTTGAAACAGAAAAAGTTTCGTATGTGATCAGATAATATGTAATTATTTTTGTATAACAAAACGGTTTATGGAGTGTTACGCATAAGCGCCATTCAAATGGATATGAAATAATATTTCGTCGCGTCAGGGGCCCCGCTCCGGTTAAGCTGGCGTTTGGTTACATTGTAATTTAATGTTGGCATTTCTTGGGACAGCGAAGGTTCATATCAGTAGACAGGGTTGGGTACATATGGGCATTACATAATAATAATTTATGTGATTCTGGAACTCGCTGGCAACCATAACAGATGATACCGTATTCATCTGTGTCTCAACATTTGAATCATTTTGTGAAATAAATCCGCAAGGTGCTTCCATAGGTTTTACCATCTTGGCACAATTTCCGAGTTTGGTGATCGAAATCGGACACGTCGACGACGCTGCGTTCTCAGTCTGAGAGTAGCCCTTTTCGTCATGCTTACTACGATGCGTCCGTAGTGAGCAGTGGTCGGCCATAGCTTCTAAATGAAATTTTAGTTGATGCTTGGTGAATGCATCTGAGAAAGACTCGACTAATTTTAATTCCCCAAATCTCCAATGGCATTCGCAAATATTTTGAGGCAGGGGAACGATTTAATTACCAAGATGTAAACATGTGTCGAAAATGTAATAAGCTGCCCCCAAATGTGGTCATTTAGTAAAATTCAAAACTGACCGCCATATGGAAATATTTCCCAATTACTCCACGGTGTAACTAATCACCAAAATGTGCAAGGAAATGAGTTCAGCTATCCCGAATACAAATTGGGATTTTTCAGTCAAAACTGACGGATTTTGGCCAATTTTACCCATTGAAGGATTTCACGCCGGAACTTATAATTGACACGTGTTCCCACTGATAGGCATAAATCTAACAAAACTCCAATACCTGAAACATTGGTCTGTATCCAATACCAGCTATTAGACATTTATTTACATAACAAGACTGAATCAACTCCATCGGAGACTCGATATTTTCAACATATTTAAATATGATTATCAGTTATAAGAATAATTTAATTCAAATATGGATAATCGAGACTTTGTTTAATACCGTAACAATAATAGTAGCAATGACATTTTATAACTAAAATTTAAACTTTCAACATATTTCCTTTTTATTATCTATGTTTTTTTTCCAAATGTTATAACGAGAATAGTCAGCTATGTATCTAACTCTTACATAATGACCCGTTAACAGTCAAAGTATCTTTGTGCTTTGCTTATATGACAGTCAAAGTATCTTTGTGCTTTGCTTATATGACCGTTGATACTGATCGCGAACACGGCGATCGTATTTGACTGATTAACTACTAGTTAATGCAATCATTAATACTGTCTTGTAAGCAGGTGTTAAACCATACAGTATCTTCCATTCCTTAAAATGCGGTGATGTGAAAAATCCCCAGTCGGTTGCAGGAATTCACCATGTCCTGCTTTGTCGCGCCGGTCGTCTTTTATTACATCATTGTGACTAATCACACTTTCATTTACTGACGAACGTAATTAATATCCCCTGGGGCACCAACTACCGTTTTTGTTCGTGCAACAGTATGTTAAATTGTGGATGACAAACGAGTCCGATGAAACTAATTTATTATTCCCGAAAACCAAGAAACAGATCAACTCATAAAGTCTTTAAGATCAATGAATACTTTTATTTTATTATGAACACTTGAAAAAATACAACCGTTGTCGTGTTTCCTTCAATTAAAGTCTCTTTCCGTTTGTCCAAAGGCATTTCTTTACAATTTAATCATAGATTTTCTATTTTACCACAGCATTCTAATGTCTTGAAATGTTTTCAGCTACTTCTTGGCATTTAATGCCCCTCTCTACCAATTCCTGCAACTGAAGTCACTTGAACCCAGAAGCTTAACTTCTTCTAACTTTATTTACATCTGGTCAATGGTCATAGTCTCTTTATCAAATATATAATAGCATGTCAATACAAACTATGGAAAACCTTCAAGATCTACATTTTTCCACAAACGTAAGAGTTAATCATGATCCATGTAGCATTCCTGTGATAAATGTTGTTAATCGGAGAATAGTTGGCTTCAATTTAAACGATGGAAAACCTTCAAGATCTACCCTTTTCCACAAACGTAAGAGTTAATCATGATCCATGTAGCATTCCCGTGATAAAAGTTGTTAATCGGATAATAGTTGGCTTCAATTTAAACGATAATTCATTACACATGAACTTGACACCCCAACGAGAAATCGTGCATGACAACTTATACAAAAAAATCCGCCTAAGCATAAACGGTACTCCTGCCAGTCAGAAATACTATTAGTTTCTCAATCTAAAGTACCAATCCCATCGCTATGACCCAGAGTATTGATGTTTTAATTGCATTTCCCTCCCCATAGTTGAACTGAATGATTAATAATTGTCAAAGGATTATCAGTGATTAATTTTAGTTTGATATCGATTCAGGTGGTGCATTTTAAATAAGACGATACCGTCTAATAAATCATGAAAAACACATAACTTGTGGATTGTTACGTTGGATAACACAATCGGATAGAACTGAGTCATGTTCATAAAATGGGATTTGAATTTCGTGGATTATATTAAACACGTTAAATTAATCCTATTTTCTGAAAATAATTAAATTGAAAATGTAATTTTAAGGCCGCAAAGGGACTTATTCCATACACAATTAGACTGGTGCGTGATGCTAGTATTGTTCTGAAAATGTGACCAGTATTGGCGTGCAATGCCTTTCTTCTAGTTCCTGATTTAAACCAAGTGTGCATCTATTGGCCAATTAATTATTTTGTTATCATAATTATTTGTATAAAACAATGCCACCCATGAGAAAATTTCACTCTGCAGTGTTTATCAAACATATTCCAAATTATATGTTTAAACCGAAACTACAGCCTAAAGTGGAGTTAATTGGTATAATTGTATTCCTTGGCGATGAAAATGTAGGTTTAGACACACAGAATGCACTCACCAATGTTTTGGTAGCTGGAATAGTGGTAGATATAGGTTTTTACATAAGGAGAATTTTGACGGTACATGATGACTGTCATAACATATTTTGAGGAGGTGGTGAGTATCAAAAATATATGCTTAAGGCAATGAATAGTATCTGGAGAAAAGTTGCGTTTTTGTGTGGAACATGCAAATCAACTTTTTAGGGTTCCTATTGGTAGATATTGGTTTTACATGTGGAAATCTTGACAATCCATAATGGCTGTCATATATTTTGATGAGGTGTTGAAAACCCCCAAACATGGAAACCTAAAGCAATGAGTAGTATCTGGAGAAAAGTTATAAGTTACGTTTTCAATCGGAACTTACAAGTCAACTTTGCCAGGGTGCCTAACTCTTCTCTCTACTTCAGTCAGTAACAATAACTTTCTACAGTGGTAATATTAAGACAATTAAAGACTATTTTATCAATTTAGCAATCAAATGAAAAATGAGATCTACATTTTAACACACACACACACACACAAGCAGTGTACTCATTGTTTTCCTGTTTGATTTTGCCCTGACTTAGATTTCAATTCATATGGGGCAAAGTGCCCCCCCCCCCCTTCCGAATCACTGAAATACATGCGTATTTCAACGAACAACTATAGTTAATTGTATCTCACTAGTTCCTTACAGTTCAAAGATAGCACAACATACATTTCTGTAGAAGTAAAATAGGTCCATTGATTAAACGCGAGCTCCGCCCACTGTACAGTTATTCGCTATCGATACTTGAATTTTGGTTTTGATTAGCTGCATATTGTATTTGACAGGTGGAATCTCACAGCATGTGTTTTTTTCTAGTAAAGTGTAGTAGTGTATGATGCCGTCAATGCTAGGAAATCTTTCACCACACCAAATGTAGTGGATTATATAGCTGTTTCTATTTAAAAGATTGATTCCGTCTATTCCATGGAAGTGGATTAAGTTAAACTTAGTTATTATGTTAACTGGATATCTTATTTAATGAATTTGTGGAGCATATACTATTCCCAGTGATTTTAGGTGAGTACAATGGGTCTTATAATGTATATAATTCAGTTGAAGAGATGTTATTTTGTTTTACGTTGGAGAATTGGGAAGCCAATGCCACTGGGTAAACGATAACCTTGGCATCAACGTCCACCATATCCAGACGCCAAGCATTTCGTACACGGGGAACCAAACCGAGAGACTCATGTAATCATATACGAAATCAAACTTTAGATACCGGTATATGATAACGTCAATATACATTATGTTATTAGTCTATTATAAAATCCGTGAGATTAAATACGCCATAGATTCTCATTGATGAAACAAAAATAAAACACTGTTTCCTTTGGAGGATTACACACGAACAATAATTATTACCAAGATAATTGTTATTTGGAGGTCATCAGACAATTGTATATTTGTTTATGTAAATCGAAAAATAATATAGTTGTATGTCAGTGTTACGAGTTTTGTCACGCTATCCACTCAGTCTTAACCTTACCTATTTCCTGTTTTTGATTATAATAATAAAGTAACCAGCGGCTGCCAGGCGGGATACGTCCACATTTTCGAGAGATGGATTGAGAACAAGCTAAAAAGAAAGTACAAGTTGATAGTATTCGGTTGTGTAGTCCTGATTCATTTAGGAATAAATGAATATTCGAGGTCTTGGTTTAACATACATGTATAACAAACCTGACCCTGAATTTTACACTCAAACACTGGCATCGTGAAGTAACCGACATGACATGACATCCAGTCTGCATTAGCCCACTTTAGGAGCAGAACAGTTGGACGTTAAACCCCATTTCATTTCATGACATGCCATTCTTATCTAGCCTGTTAACCAGTTCAGCCGTTTTGTAATATGTATGAACTTTGCACCGAACGAGCAACTATTATACAGAATGTGTGAGATATACTGTACGAATCATGTTGTCCAGTCTGCTGTTTATTATTATCACCTGTTTAGTGGAGTTTCTGCCCTTCTAAACATCTGGTTACCAGTTAGTAGGTGTAAAATGCATATTGAAAGACTTAGATGTACCTTGGTTCATAACGTTATGTACCTAAACTATACTTTTATAGTGGGTCTCGACAGAACGATCATTTATAATACGGCATGGAATCATTCCACACGAACGTAAATACCCTTGCGACGGATTAAAGGAACAATACAACGTTTAACATATGAGGGTGAACGTGTTGTTTAAAAGTAAACATACATTCATTCTCCATAATAATATATCTTTATTGTTATTTCAAGAATATTATATGAACTTTTATAAAACCAATTTCACTTCCTATGGCGATTTCCACTTCCTATGGTATTTACTATTGTGACGATACCCAACGAAGATGATCATGGCGTCCATCACTTATTTGGGTTCGATGTTTTCAATAGCGATCCAATCTAGGCTTATGCGAGCTATTAGTTCACATTCAGATGAAGCAATGAATTATAGTTTATTAGGTTTGTAATTAGGTTTCCAACATCAACTGGGATTATGAAGACAGGCATACCGCTCTTCGTCTAATCGAACCCAGAACAGTCTCATTTGTGCACCAAAGCCATCGTGGCTGCATGAAGCAAGGAATCCGTCCATATGCAGTGTCTATAAGTTGACAGCGAGGCGTTTTTAAATTGATAATTTAAAATGTGAAATTTGGAAAGGATATATTAAAACTTGCTTTTTATACATTAAATGTAAGACAATTAAGCCAGAATGATAAAATCAAGGTCCGTGGTGAGAGAATATCTTGTTTATCTCACTCCACTTCTTTTACAGAATCCCTATTTTGCATTTACTGTTGACCAGATATACATTTGGTAGGAACTACTGTGGTTCGTTATACATCTTGACTTGATGGCAGGTTGTCTACATGTACATAATTGTTAGGTATTGTGGAGATATGTTGGTAAATGTCAAACAACTGCCAGCATTCACTTGCAAGTGTGGTCGCCACATTTATGCTTCGCTTATCATACCTCACAAGATGGACCGACGCAATCGTGTAATCTTGCTTCTACCAGAAAGCATCAGAACTGAAAAGTGCTGAAACATGACCGACGATGAGGAATTTATGTGGTTCAGTCAATCAATCAAGTATTGCCTCATGTTAGATTAAAAAAATAACTTATTAACATCGTTCTAATCATAATTTCTAAATGGCGATTATATATTATCTAAATTCTAATATTTCGATTTTCATATAAGTTATCGAAGGGTTCGAGTGGCTAATATTTTGACTCTACTATCTTATATTGCATGTTTATCCTAACACACTTTTACCTCAATTATACTTTTACTTTCAGATTTGACAGATAATAAGCTTTTGAAATACTCTGCCCGGAAAGTATGACTGCTAACTGTTATGTATTCATTGCTGATGGATAAGAGTATTGCATATAAGAAATGAAATACAGTTCATTGTTGATAAAACAAGACAAAAAGCGCGAATTGTTTCAGAGATAATCAATTAAAATGAATACAGTAAATGTCAATAAAAGGGTTCATTTGCAGTAGAAATGATGGGCAGATAGCTAGAGAAAAGACAATGGATAAATTGATATACCCGACAACACCTGTACTTGTTTTATGGATAATGTTTTTGTTAACACAAGTTATAACAGGTAAGACACTTTACTGATTCAACGCCTTCCTATTCCCACCACACTTCTGAGGGGTTGCATTGGTATTGTAGGGGAAATATACCTACTTTCTGATAGCCGCGCTTGCAGAGGAGAAGGGGCGAATGATAAATGCCAAATTTTCGATACACTTAACAAAACTTGTATGAGAGAACGAAAAATTGGGTTTAACGTCCACTCGACACAAACTAGATCATTTCGGGACTAACACATGGGTTAATTTTATTTCAATAATTCACTTGCGCGTAGGGGTCTTTATAAGTGTGGGGGGGATAACTTGTGTGAAAATGACTTCATAACCTTTATCGTGTTACATATCTTGTCCAGAACGTAATTCGTGTCCATTAGTAAAAACATCAACCAGCAGTACATTTTATACCAACAGGTTAGACGACTCCGGGTTGCTAGTATACGGGGGGGGGGGGGCTAGTGGTTTAGAGTGCCACACTTCGACCTCTAGCTGGCCGGTCACCTCTGTCTTGTTTCGAGCCCTGGCGTGAGCACATGTGGCATGGAGATAGGGGCGCCTTCCCAACCTCGTGGGTTTCCTCCGGACACTCCAGTTTCCTCCCACTGCTAAAGACCCCCTACGCGCAAGCGAATTATTGAAATAAAATTAAACCATATGTTAGTCCCGAAATGACCTAGTTTGTGTTGAGTGGACGTTAAACCCCATTTCTCTCTCTCGTTGCTAGTATACCAGAAATCAGTATGATGTGTATAGGGAAAGTAGTTTCTGAAATACGTATGCATAGACTTGGGTTTGCACCCTGATATACGTATGCATGGACTTAAAGGTAGCACTTCAGGTTTTTCAACTATTTGTCACTAGTGTCCTACAATTCCGTATTATGCCTGCACAGGAAAGTAATTTTAAAACATGATTTAGACACAAGAATAAGTAATTAGCGTGTAAATCGCAATTACCTAATATATTATGCTCAGAAGCGTTTCTTTAGGTAGAAGAAATATAACTAGAAGTCCAGAATAAAAAACTGGGAACAAGCCAAATTAATGGAGATCATTGATCTTTGGTTAAGAGTCATAACTACCTACTTCAAAGCAATGTTTCGGGTTTCCTTAGAAAGGCAGCTAACGGACGATCCGACAGTCTGGCTGAAAATCATACATACTGCGTTTAAGAAGATTGGTAAAGTAGACCAATTTCAGTTTTATTTCATGATTCTACACGGGAGACATCAATTTCTAGACATAAATCTCAAAAACTGGCGAGAACATCCAAAGATCATTAAGTGATGGATAAAGCCAATAATACCTCTTGAACTTCTCAAGGTATTGATCTGTTTAGCGCATCTATGAACACGAGAAACCTACGTAATCATCTTAAATTCACCTTTCACTAGCATCGTCATGGCTCCCGTCATCTTGGTCGAAATTTGGTGAACTAAATTTAGTGAGTATTGATATGGTGGCCAATTTTATCTGTAAAGATCTATTAGATGTCAATCGAGAAACTTCAGAAGATGCTTTCTGGCATTATCAGTTAATAACAATTGTAGTACTACATGTATATGGTCTTTATTCCTCACTCTGTATTCTCTTCCGTGACTAGGTTATAACAGGTTCTTTTCTTTAAGTATTTTAATTTAATAAACTGGAAGCGTTAATCACTATTCTTCCTAGTCTCAAATAACTGTATTGCTGGTATGACAGGCGGTGTGAGTTCTGCCGAATTGTACCTGTGCAGCTTGTATTGCACGGACTTTTTTCTGTTTTTCTTTCGTGTTCTCTTATCTAGTGGCAGTCAATTCTTTTTATGAATTGTAAGATATTCTCTCACAGTGTCACACAACAACTTTAGGTCTTCGAGGGAATTATTAGTGAGCAGATATTCGCCCATGTATCTGTTATCACTACTCACTTCAGTTAGTTATATAGAGGAATAATTCGTGTTTTCCTTTGGCGTTCGTCACTTCCGATTTATGAATCCATTATTACTCCTCTATAGTAGCGATGATCTCTGTGTTAATATAAAATGTGGTAAGTGTTTAATCATTTCTATCACATATGTGATAATGACTGGCACCAATATTGTCCTTTAACCCCAAGTTCAATTTATGTTTCATGTCACCGCAGACCTTCTATGTTGTTACGGGTGTCTATAACTCTATACACCATGATTAAACAGGGCCATAATATATTCGGTTAAAATCAATTATTTGTAAAGGTAACAATATTGTTTCAACAATCCCTGTCTATGAATTTAAAATCAATAATTTGTAAAGGTAACAATATTGTTTCAACAATTCCTTGTCTATGAATTTGAAAACATTGTCGCAACTTTTTAATATTGTTACACAATGACCCATCCAAAAATTTAAAGCCAATCTGTTTCACAGAGAATTACTTACGAATTATCTCTGTAACGGATGCCTGTCCAAAACACGTCCGAATGCACGCCTCGTAGTCATTGACTCAATGGCTCGTGCAATGTTTACTTAACACCTAACTGCTTCGGGCAAAATGATGCATTTTACTCATTTTAATACCCATTTACACTAAATAGGAAATATTTTTTAACTACAAATACTTCAAACGTCGTTATTTATTTTTCTTTTACCTCAAAAAAAATGTTTGAGAATTTAATTTGTCGGAGTAAAAAAGTTAATATGCCGTACTCATTAAGCCTCGTCGATGTCGTGCTTATCAGTGATTGTAGCGGCCAAGCGAATATTCACTGCGGGATCAGTTTGATTTTAAGCCTGTACTGATAATACATGTGTATATGTTCAAACTGATCCCGCGGTGAATATTCGCTTGGCCGCTACAATCACTGATAAGCATGACATTGACGAGGCTTAATGAGTACGGCATATTAACTTTTTTACTCCGACAAATTAAATTCTCAAACATTTTTTTGAGGTAAAAGAAAAATAAATAAAGACGTTTGAAGTATTTGTAGTTAAAAAATATTTCCTATTCAGTGTAAATGGGTATTAAAATGAGTAAAATGCATCATTTTGCCCGAAGCAGTTAGGTGTTAAGTAAACATTGCACGAGCCGTTGAGCCAATGACTAGGAGGCGTGCAAGTCAACGCACGTGTTTTAGACAGCCATCCGTTACAGGGATATTTCGTTAGTAATTCTCTGTGAAACAGGTTGGTATATGTTATTAGCCAGCATATATGCACCTAAAATGGGAGGTTTGTAGGACGTGTCAATCTGTTTGATTTGGTTTATTATGATCAGCCCTTTGGGGAGTAGGGCAACTTTACCGCAACAATAAAGTTTTTTCCGGAAAATATGCTCACATTTTGTTTGCAAATGACTCAATATCTATATTATTTGGTCTTGAGGTTAGAACCATTAAACTTAACCAACAACAAATAAGAACTAGGCAAACTTCGCGCTTTAATTATTGGATAAACTATGTATTAGATTAAAGGGGGGCATTACAGTTACATAGAATGAGAAAAATTATACACCCAGAATTGAAAAACCAGTGACAAAATAGAAAGTAATCAATTGAACATTCAAAGCGAAAACAAATAGAGAATCTGTTCATCGTGTCGCAAGTAGGTATTGAGTTACAAAACAATAGTTTAATAAATTGTATGACTCGATGACTTCGGTCACAAAATAAAAAAGTCGTTTTTAATGGATTCTGGTGTTATGGGGTCGCAATTCAACTTTATTGAAGTTTATGTGTCCATGGATAAAGTCTTAAGATATAAACGATTGTCCACACAGTAAAATCAGTACTGGCCACCTTCTTCGTGGGGCGATCGTATACGAGATAAGTTGAGTTTGGGGTGTAATATAGTGGCTTGGTCCACGTATTTAAATCTCGGTCAGTGACCAAATAACTGTTGACCATTCCTGTGAAACAGTAGCCTTGGTTATCAAGGAAATGTCGCTGATTAATGACTAACCTATTAACTCCGTAAGATATGGCAAATATATTTAGACCATTCACGTTATACAGTAACCGTCGTTATCAAGGCAATGTCGCTGATTAATGACTAACCTATTACCTGAGTTAGATAGGATCCCCATTAACTTAATTAGAGTGATTAAGATTAATGGATGCTGATTGCATTGGAATGTCTCTGTTCCCTTTATAAGAGCCGAGATTGTATTAAAAGAGGAGTGAGTACCGGACTGCTACCAAGGTTCTCACCTGCAGACAACTTAAACTTCGGTGTCCGTTTGTTGTATTACTTTGTATACAATAAAAGGCTGTATCTCTAAATATCAGAAGAACCTGTTGTTGTTGTTGTTTAAGCCTCTGTGTTACATAGAGTCTTAATTGGTGCCGTTTGATCCAGATTAGAGATATACCAAATACAGAGAGACAGGACAAACCGTAAGTTAACTTTACCTAGGTAATTATAACAATGGCTGAGGCACAAATTTTGAATGAATTGACAGGAACAGTAGGCGTCCTAACAAATGTGGTAGGGACCCTATCTACTTCAGTGGGATCTCTTTCAACTACAATGGCTATACATGAGAACTATGGGGATATGGCAACTCTGGTAGAATCTTACGAGGGAAATCCCGGAAAATTTAGATCTTGGATAAAATCTTTAGAGAAATACGCAAGGATAAAGGGAATGAAAATAGATTTAATACACGATTCAGGACATTTCAAGAGGGGTTGCACATTTAGGCCATGGGACAGGAATAAAGTACAAAATGAGACTCGCCAACAGGGAAACTTTTAGACTCTCTCCAATCTGAAGCCGTTGGAGAGAGTACAGATGGAACTTCGATTAAATATGTAAACTTGATAGGGAATCCCAGTTCATGTTTGATTAAAATTGAGCGACAGCAGTACCGTTGTTTAATAGATTCAGGTGCTGACTGGTCCTTTTTACACAGAAAAGTTTATTCTTTGTTAAAGTACAAACCAAAATTAAATCCGAAAATTATAACATTACAGTCAGTCAATGACCATGAAATTAAGGTCGACGGTCATGCTGTATTTGAATTTGAAATGCGTAAGAAAAAATTGAAACATAAATGTTATGTAGCATCAGAAATGAACAGAAACGTAATCTTAGGTAGAGATTTTTTAGTAGAATATAATGTGAGTTGTTTGCGGGTAAGCGGAACTTATGTTCCCCTGATTGTAGACGCACATAATGCATCCGTCTTGCGTATAAGCAGCGATGTAATTGTATGTCCACAAAGTAGTGTGCTATGCGTGTCTAGGCTGAAACAGACTGTAACAGAGTGAGTGAGTTCAAGTTAGTCAATATGCCGACCTTCCACTGACCATGCTTATAATATAAAATCTATCAGTGACAGCTGATTCATTGTGTAGTTTTTTATATGATATATACTGGAACTATTACTTTGACAGGAACACATCTAACCATATGGAATCTACAATTCTGCTCCGATGCCAAGGCAGCGGTTGAACTAGGGTGAGTCCATGCGCCTGGCTGTGCGTCTCTCTCAACAGAGAGACCCTTCTTCGGTGAGCTTCCAAGCTCCACACTTTTGTCTAAACAATTACAGCTAATTTATACCAAACTTAGATGTCGTGTAAAGTTAATTAAAGCATGCATATACATATATTATTGATATTAAATATATCATATAAAAAACTACACAATGAATCAGCTGTCACTGATAGATTTTATATTATAAGCATGGTCAGTGGAAGGTCGGCATATTGACTAACTTGAACTCACTCACTCTGTTACAATTACAAGACACCGCAATCACAAATATTACAAGTGTTGAAATTAGAACCAGATACTGTAGGTACTGAGGAAATAGATCCTTTGGCGGAAATAGCTGTCGAGAGATATCGGCATGAGAGAGATAGTTCGTCTTGTGAGGACGACATTCCATTAATGGAACTCACCAATCGCCTTAGGATTGCTAAATCGGCACTGGACGCTGATGAATTATCGCCCAGCGAGGGTGATGGAATATCAACTCCCAAGGAACCTGATGAAATGGTCCTCGGAGAAGATATGGAGACTATGGCTGTTGATAGTGCACATATCAACAAGCCCAAGTCAATAAGAAGGGTATTAAGGAGGAAAAGGTATTTCCGAAAACCCTTGGTAATTCCAAAGTCAGGAACTTATTAGAAGCCCTGACGGAATTGTTTTGAGTAACCGTGATGAAAGTGTACATCACCAGATGGTTGACTCAGGATGAGAATGATTATTGCGTAACATATGCCGCGAATAACAGCAGTTACCTCTTGTCGTTCTGAAATTTGACAGGTAGACCTTGTGGGATTATTGCGTAACATATGCCGCGAATAACAGCAGTTACTTCTAGTCGTCCACTAATTTGTTAAGTATCCGTATTATGTTCCATTGTGAAAGTCAAAGATTCATTATTATATAGGCAAAGAAATTATGGATATTCGAAATGAAATTAGATTTATTGTAGTATATCAGAATTCAAAGTATATGAAATCAGCCGTGACCGTGTTACCTCCAATTGTATTAGTACGTTTGAACGCGTCCAATTCCACGTCAAATTATTTCTTGAATCTGCCTCCATTTTATCAAAATTAGTTCAAGTATTTAGATAAGCCCTCTTCGACTGAATCATCATTTAACGTGTCTATGTATAGATTTGGGAAACTTTTAGAAACCAAACTTCAAAATTATAACCTCGCAAAATTACCCTCGACTAAAACCATTCCCTGAAAAAAAATTAAACCAAAAAGAAAACAGTCTAATTTTCAAGCTATTGATATTGGGTCGGTTGTGCTTATCATAGTTCTCATTGTCCTTGTCATTTGTTGTAAATGTTCCAAAAATGTCATGAAATTTAAAAGGGTTGTTTCAGTTACGTTTGATAAACCTGGTAATTTAGCTGAAGAAAGTCCTAGTCATGCACCTACAAACAACATTGTGCTGGTGGATAAATATCTGAAGTCACATCCCGCCTCGTCAGTAGAACAGCCAGAGAAGATTTACCCGGAGGTCCCCAATGATGATCAATGAAACCCGGCAGATCAACTTGGCTGCTGGACTTAATCTTAGACTGAATGATTCCCAAATCCGAGTTCCAGAAGTGCAACAGTCGAAGAAAATGTGAATATGTAAACGTAACTCTAGATTAGTTGTGCATTCATTTATGGATTCTATGCTGTAACAGTGATAGTGTGTTTGTGGTGAACATTCAAGTGCATCAAAAGTTTTGAACATTAGACTTAGAACTATATATAAAATAGATGGAACTCTTATAAATTACATCAGAAAATATCTCTACCTGTCATGTTGTAAATACGTGTTGTGTCATTCTATATTCCATGATATGACAATTTATTATGTATCTTTATTATTATCTATGTATCTTTCATTTATGTGTCATATGCGGGAGTGCATATCTCAAAAGAATTTTTCAAATGAAAAAAGCTTTTTTCATTAGGGGGCGCATATGTAATATAGTGGCTTGGTCCACGTATTTAAATCTCGGTCAGTGACCAAATAACTGTTGACCATTCCTGTGAAACAGTAGCCTTGGTTATCAAGGAAATGTCGCTGATTAATGACTAACCTATTAACTCCGTAAGATATGGCAAATATATTTAGACCATTCACGTTATACAGTAACCGTCGTTATCAAGGCAATGTCGCTGATTAATGACTAACCTATTACCTGAGTTAGATAGGATCCCCATTAACTTAATTAGAGTGATTAAGATTAATGGATGCTGATTGCATTGGAATGTCTCTGTTCCCTTTATAAGAGCCGAGATTGTATTAAAAGAGGAGTGAGTACCGGACTGCTACCAAGGTTCTCACCTGCAGACAACTTAAACTTCGGTGTCCGTTTGTTGTATTACTTTGTATACAATAAAAGGCTGTATCTCTAAATATCAGAAGAACCTGTTGTTGTTGTTGTTTAAGCCTCTGTGTTACAGGGGTCGAATATATGCGATAATTCCTTGATTATCTTGGGAGTTGTTGTGATGGTATCATACATCTACACAGGAATTATTGGACAGAATAAACGATAAAGACTGACAGTTGCTTTTCCACTTTTACATCGAATAGAATAAAAACTTAAATCAATCAAGCATGCTTGGTTATACAAAGTGTGTATATCTAGTGATAGATCTTTTAAACATTTATATAGCAAACATTTCAAATTTAATAATATTTATATTAATAGATGCATATGATAGTTACAAAGCCGTATAAGTGCTCTGTAACTTGTAGATTTAATGTAGTTTGTACGAATCCTGTACCATAATGCGTTTCAGCCCCAGTTGTAACAAGAGACTCGAGGGACGAGGCTACACTCATTGCACCAACTCAAACAGCGTATGTAGACTGGAGTAACGTAACCAGACGCTAGAAATTTGCATTCGATTGAGACTGTTGGCTTATTTCGCCGATCATAACTGATTTGAAATTAGAGTAAAAACGGAAACCATTCAATGCAAATCAGTTTAAATACATTCATATTAAAGTATTATATGCGTAGCGACCCACTTAGGGCCCAAATGTTAGTGATTTAGCTCCGTTAATAGTCATCTGGAAAGAGTGTTTATGTTGCAAAGACAACAAGCCCTTATTCTAATCTTGAATAATGTATCTATAATAAAGGAAGAACAGTAGATTCTAAAGCTCAATGCCCTGAATAAAATAGTTATGGTTAAACTAAGGTCACTGTGTTTATCTAGATCTTGTGATACGGTTTCAAACCAGTGATTTGGTCAAATCTGAAAATCAAATATCTGAACACAAAGTAACGAACTATGCCTTTAATAGCCTCGTACATATAGCTGCATGTAAACTCGATTCAACTTCATTATTGGATGTTATTGTTTGGATACGTTTTCAAGTACACTTACTATTTACTCGATTTTGCTTTGCGTTTTATGGACCCAATGCCTATGGTTATCCATTATGATTTATAACGTATATATAACAGTAGTAACGAATATATTATCGTCTGTACATAAACCAATATAGTTGTTTACTGATCGTTTAGAATATTAACTTTAATAGGTAGTTCAACTTTGGTCATTTCCTCGTGTTTCTGGTAGACCACCTTTGGTCATTTCCTCGTGTTTCTGGTAGACCACCTTTGGTCATTTCATCATGTTTCGGGTAGGTCAGCTTTGGTCACTTCAACGTGTTCCTTATGGGCCAGAAGATTTAATTGGTATATGTAGGCGATTGTGTTTGACGCAATTCAATGTATTCAATATAACATGGATTAGTACATAATAAACTACCGAGTCGGTTTCATTGTGGTTTTTAAAGAGACAATTCGTTAATTTTCACGCATTATATCTCTAAAATTCCTGGTTTACTGGCACAGTCCTCCTTAAACTTTGGATATACACATTACACCGGAATGTCGTGCCGCAATATATGTGATGTGGTTAGCTTGAGAACAACTATAGGTATATATGCGTGCCTCTGTGTAATGTGTATGTGAGCATTTAGGTTAGTTTAGACACAACACTCGATGAGATGATTTTAGTTGAGTTCTCCTGTCCATTGTGTGTTCATGACTTACTGAATGGTAACGATATAGTGATTTACACCGACCCTGTAAAAGAACTAGTATTTGCCGTAGTATATAAAAAAGAAATTACCATCTAAATAGTTAATTTAATATCATGAATGAGAAGTAATGTTGACATTGGTAAGAATCAACTGGCTATAGGCTGTGTGATCTGATGCTAAATTAAGTAATCTGTAATCAATTAGCCACAATCTTGATATATATCAGATTTAATCTAGGTCGTGCTTAAAAGTTGCTATGTACGACCTTTGCCTTATAATAAAAGTATCAGATTCTAAATCATCAAGCTTAATTTAATGTAGCTCTGATAAAAAGTTGATTGTTATTTAAGTCCAGATACTTATCCATGATTATATAGAGTTGTATTATCTCGGATTCAATAACAAACTTCCTAATTTGTAGAATTGTTGTATACATAAAGTGTATTTTACTGTTGTTGGCCCTATTCATTAACCGAGTAGAATATTCATCATCAACAATCTGCTTAAAATACAGATCTATATTCCGTTTCGTTTTTTTTTTATTCTTTCGATGGCCTCAACTACATGAAGATCTGAACGGTTGTTGTGAAAGATCGTACCAGAGGCCACACGAGCAACTTTCGACGCTGTGACGTCAAACATTTAAAGGGACAATCCCGATAAGAACAGAGTCTCAAAAATTAAAGTCCAAGTATTTATGAAATTTATAGACCAAATTATAGTGTCATGGTGTATTTACCTTGTCTCAAAATTTCAGCTCAAAATATTGAGTCGTTTGGACGTGAACGTCAACACTGCTTGTCCGGACACGTAACCCTTTTAAGATTTCGGGTCAATTTTTTCATTGGGTGACCTGATAATCGATTAATGTTTCTTGAGAGGTCTATACAGTGAATGATCCATGCCCTGTACTTGATAACAAAAGGTAAATTTCACCTACATATTATTTTTATAGAAAAAAGTCTGGTTTTATCCAGATACTGTATAATACAACGGTCTCCATTTCCAGATGAAGACTGTCAGGTTTTAGTTATTTACAAGCGTATCACAAATATCGGGTTAGTAGGTGGGCCTTAGGTTATGGATTTTAAAGGATTTTAACACAAAATTAAGGAGTTTTATTCCCAAAAAAGTTATCGGGATTAATGTAACAATTAACGTTTATGTTACTAGTGGGATACCCACAGTTCCATGCACCGCACGCCAATAACTCAACGAAATAGATCGTCTCATTTGTTATTCCCTATGAGCAACCAGCAGGCGGGATATATAACAACCCATCCAGATCCTAGTGTAGTAAAGACTAGTATACCGAAATTTAGAACAAGAAACGAAATAGGATCTATGTTTTAATCAGATTGCATCGATCAATTGTTTCAAAAGTACGGAACATTATACAGACCTACATGTGGATAGAAAAGGTCGAAATATATCGTTTAAATAGAACGAATATCAACACTTTCAATCAGTATTATACTTTAGACATGTGGAATGCTTAATACACACACCTAGTTCGTAACTGATTTAAAGTGCTTTTTATTTCCTAAAAATCGCATTTACATCTAGTAGAAAAAACTAACTTAATCGATTTTATTATATTATAGAAACAGAATCACTTGGTTAAAATTACATTTCTAGCAGCAAATGTGGTTTTATATCCAACATGCAATGCTTGTACATTGCTACAAATGAATTAAATTATATACTTTTTGTACATCACTCGCATTCTATTATTGTTATACAGTAATTGAATAAATCGCCAGGAACGTAAAACAAAACGGCCATTGAACCGAGAACCGGCGATACTAATTACCTTTCCGACACTTCTCGCGATTTACATTTGAGTATTGAAAGACACTTTATACCTGTCACATTTGTAAAGCGGAAGACACACTAGCCGAATCATTCGGCCAAATCAATCGCCGCCGAAATGCAACCAAATGAGTTGACAAATGACATTATGGCGTAAAGGTGATATATATATATATATGAATGGATCTAATTTCGGGTAAATATTGTGACTTCTAGAGGGCCCACAAACTGGTCATAATCCAGGAAGTTATTGTCCGATATGCCCGAAAGTCGAAAGGAACTGAATATGGTGGAATTTTAACATATATTCTAAGTATCTCCAAAACGTGTTAAAATTTGTTACATCTAGAGGGTCCACAACCTTGGTATTGTATACTTTTACATTTTGAACAGCATTTTCCGTCTGTTATTATGATGTAACGTAAACGCTTTTTAATTCGGATAAAAAATGTGACCTCTAGTTACACCGGAAGCTAAAATAACCTTTATGTGAAGAATTCAATGTATCGCGTACCAGGCGCTGTTCAAAGAATGGTTATTTTATAGCAATGTAAACGCTGCAATTTCTTGAATTTTCTCGCGGCCTGGAACATTTCCCAGTGCATTACGCCAGGTTTAATCCCATGTAACCCAAAGAGACAAATAACAATAGTCTCCCTTTCCTGTTTTATTAAGTAATGTTTACAAGTAAAGCTCGTGACTTAATATATATACCTAATTAATCTTCAATGTACGTAGATTTCGGAATCACAAAAATTAGATTTGAATATTTGTTTCGAGAATCTTTCATAATCCGGAACCAAAGTGACAGAGTTCCTGGGTTTGATACCTCAGTATTTTTACCCGTCACTGTTCATGGAGCTAATAACCTGTGTGGATGCGCTGGTCAATTTAACCAAAGACGGATAACTACAGTGCATTATTTGTTCAACTTAATTCGAATTAATAGGTTTCGAAGTTCAAAACCTATTAATTCGAATTAAAAGTATTAACAGTAATGCAGAATAAATTTGCTACAGTTAAAAGCCTTACTGTAATCCCGTAAGGCGGCGAATACAAAGTGTGAAAAGTATTTTACACTTTGTATTCGGCGCTTTACGAAAGGTCAGGTTGTCTCCCTTAAGCAATGATCAGTATTTTTTATGATGCAAATTAATTATCTGAATGGATTATTAAACCATGTTTAACTTACTTTTGTTTAATTGCAATCTTATCTAGAACCTTTTATATGTATATATTTATTATTTATTATGCATTTATTATGTAATTATTTTTGAAAATCTTCAGAATTGGAGGAAATAAAGATATATATATACCCGGAAAAAAAATTGCCTGTGCCTTGGTGTCTGTCATATTTATTTAAACATACATTATGCAAGAGCTAAATTTGTCAATTAGACATTAATTTACCTACACCATAATGAACTCTCGCTTGCATGGCTAGCTTGCGATATTTATTGGATTAAAATCATACCTGTTGCTTAACGTTCATTAGTTATATTATCAAATCAAACAATAGATATTCGAGACAATATTTTTTTTTTTGTCGTAATGACTTTTGTAATGATGATCGAGGCTAGGCTGAAAATTCAATCGCCAAAATCTCGGTTCAAAGTAGATCAATTTGACTGAAATTGTCAGCAAATTCCTTTTACATTATCTAGTATTTAACTATTATAACGAGAACTGTCAGCTCTTTATCTAATCTCGCGCAATGTATCTTTAAATAAGATGTTCAATATTGAGGCGTTGACCCCAAGTATCACTCGGCAATCCTCGACAGATTTCGGAACCTACATCTAGTCTCGTCTGTATGACGAATTCCGCCATTTTGGAACTACTTTAAAGGTCCCGCATGAAACATGGCTGCGCCCATGGTGTCTTGGAACTACTTTAAAGGTCCCGGATGAAACATGTCTTGTTTGTTTGTAATAGCGTCAAGTTTTCCCGTTTAAGTAAACCGGAAGCCGCATCGCAAATGTATCGGCGTAGGTACATATCACTTACTGTCATACAGCCGAGACTAGATGTAGGTTTCGGAACGTTCCGGAATCTGTCGAGATTTGCCGAGTGCCCCAAGTATGCCAGAACACACATTAATTTTACACTTAAGTATATGACCTTTCCAGAAAGGAAAAGTTCCTCTTAAATTACAACCATAGTAGAATAACTTTTACACGGTGAGCCTAAAGCTCTGTGTACGTTCTTCATTTAACAACCGGAATATAGACAGAATTATTAATGCCACCACCTTTTACACGGAGCAATACTATCTGTGACCTAGTATTTTACTGAATGATTTGGTCCATTACCGGTTAAGAGTGACCCAAGTTGAAAAAGTGATAAATGACGTCAATTGTATATATATATATATATATATATATACCAAAATCATATGTCCCTATTCTATTATGCATTCCCTTTCTGATAAATACATTATTAAATTTTTAGTTTTCTGTTTGATTTCAATACCTTTGGAGACCCAGTCCAAGTAGAGAGTTTCCCTTTAAGATAAAGGAACAATGATCAAATGTTTGAACAGTAAAATACGCACTAATATTATTTTGGTAAAAAAGCAAAATAAATTCACAAAAACGGTATAAGGTCGTCAAAAGTTGTTTGGATATGTTCCATCTTGTATGACGGATTGGATGAGTTCTACAAATCACCTTACGCCATATTAGACTGTACGTCTAGGAATGTAAATGGAAATACTGACAGTTCTCTTAACGAATATCCCCAGAGAACACCATTATTTGACCTCTTTCACATTCATAAAAATGCGTGATATATAGATATACCAATTTTCACGGAAACTTGTCATTTGTATGAAAACGCGACCATGGGATCTCGGCTTTCCATCCCATTCAATAATACTGACAAGGATTAACCACACCGGAGAACCTCCATATACATTGGCTGACACCAGGGTCAAACCCAAGTCCTCATAGTCAGCGAGCTAGTGCCGTACTCGCTGATCCACAGCCACTTAAAACAATTCCACTGACAAGGATTAACCACACCGGAGAACCTCCATATACTTTGGCTGACACCAGGGTCAAACCCAAGTCCTCATAGTCAGCGAGCTAGTGCCGTACTCGCTGATCCACAGCCACTTAAAACAATTCCACTGGCCAACGTCATCCAAGCTTTAGGGCAAGATATACCGTCATGTTGCTGTGTCTATAGTTTGAACCGGGCCTGCTTCCATCACCTTGTAATTATGAGACTTACATGTATGTCCACCTGCTCCTATAGCCTACAAGTGTGGATCATACATTTAAGATTAAACATTTAGCGAACTTAACAAAATTAAGAAATTATTTTACGTTAGAGATGGAAGTATGCCTGATCTGAAATTTAAATGACCAAATGTTGTTTACATTACATATAACACAGACGATAATCATAAAGTGATTTTCAGCTTGAATAGGTTAGAGGAAAGAAAACGATGTTCTAGTCACCGGGTCAGTGGTTACTGAAGGCTATAAATTGACTTCCAGTATGTTGAAGTAGTCCAATATCATCGTTGCATCATGAGTAATCATACCTTTGTCGATTCAAGGAGATCACTAACCCTCGGGCATATGTTTTCGTCTGTCAATGAAACTACATTGTACAGCGATTCATCTCTACTCATTTGGTTATTTTAACTCCAGTAAATGCATGTTGGTTCAAAAAAGATCAAAGGTCGTTTTTTGTCGTGGAAGCAAGGATGTTTATCTTGAGTATCGGTAATCGATTTAGCAAAATGAATAAAACGAAATTAAAATAATAGCAGGTGTAAATCCTGGGTAACCTTGTTTAGTGGTGGTCTTATTAAACGGATCGGATGATTCTTGGTAACTTGGGATATTAAACTTTTTATTTCTTTAAGACCAGAAATTTAATATAAATGCTTTCCTTGGAGATATTAAAGTCCCAAATTAATGTGAAATAGATTAAAGTGTAAGAAGGCAGCAGTTTAAAGACTTTCGAATTTACCAACTAAACTAATCAGTATGGAAACAAAACCATTTGATTTATACTTTCTTATTCAGGCTTGTCTGTAAGTAGTGTTCATACCATAATTAGTATCCAACTCTGTATGTTCATATTTAGTGAATGCTTCATGTTCAGAAATATTTGGAGCTCTATTTTGTGAAAGAAAATTATTGTGTGTGGGTGGGTGTTTGTGTGTGGGAAGGGGATTGACAAAACACAAAATAAATAGGAAGATGAGTGTAATCCATGCAGGAAACAAACGTTGATATTCCCTTGGCCTACATAGAGGGCTTCGCCATCCCTTTTCGGACTGCAAACAAATTCGGTTGTATTTCTACATGTTGGAAATGATTCTACATAATAAGGTTAATCAAGCCAAATTAATAACCTCACCCCCTATCAGGTTATCATCCACCTGAATCCACCCACCCTAGAAATATTGACGTGAGCAATGATACGAAATTTGTACTCGAGACGCGAATTTCCTATTGCTGGCAAACATTTAAAAATACAGTAAAGGCAGCTGGAAAAGATTACTAGACAATCCATACGGATATATTTAATCATTCGTGTGGTTTCCGGCGTTGTCTGGTTCCGAGGAGGTCAATAAAAAAGAATTTACGTAGTTTGGTCTCGATTATCGGGACTAATATATTTATATTTCTAAAAAAAAGAATAAAATTGATTAGTATCATAGTTTGGTGTCACATATTTGCCTCGAGTTCCAGCATCGAGCAGATGGCAATTAGGTAAATATTGAATTCAGCACTGCATCGTTATAAGGTCTTATTTGTGGACGCTATTTCTAACCCATTACCGTATGATGTGCATCTGTAATGTAATTAAAAACGAAACAAACACCAGGAACATGAACATGTTATTAAGAATATGATTCTATTAATTTCAGAAAATGTAGAACAATTTACAAATAAATCTTTCATCAATCCAGTCTTCCTACCATCAGCAACTAATATCACTGTTAAAAGAGGGTCGTTGGCTGTTTTACCCTGTTCGATACAATACCTACAAGATAAACAAGTAAGTTATATTCTGTTAGATTACAAGATGACCCTGTTCTATACCATAGTAATATACTTACAAAATAGACAAGTTTTACCTTGTTCCATGTAATCCGTACATGATAAAATGCAGGTTTGATCGTGTATACAATGCATAAAAGATAACGAAGTTTACTGTTTACCTCAGGTATTCCATACAACACCTGCTAGAAGATAAACAATTAAGTTTTGGGTTGTGTTTTATAACTCCTTCATGAACATAATATTGCTACAGTAACTCACAACATAATTCACGAGAATTAAGGTATTAACTCGTAGTCCGGTCATTTTATGTGTTTTCGAGATTCTTATATTTCTTACTAGATATTAATTTGGCCATACAAAAAAAAATGGCTTGTTTCTCTGGCAATTGGCACCTGAAAATGTAGGCGGGGAGGGCGGCATCTTTTTTTTTTATTTCAATGTTGGCTACTCGACGGTGCAAAATAAAATTTGGCTATTGTTGAAAACTGTATGGGCGTGAGGGCGCGTCTTTTTTATTATTTATTACTTGACCTTGCCTTCGGCCCCCTAGACCATGACTGCATGTGCATTGTTTCAAGAATCAAAGCAATGACCATGGCATGGGCATCACGTCAGTAACCGTGGTGGACTTTACGCGTCAGTAACCGTGGTGGACTTTTCAACCTCAATAACTGTCGACGGTGAAACAAAAATTCTCGACTTGGACGGAAATCAATAGGCCTGACGTGGCGATCAAAAAGTGGTTCGTCAGTAACCGTGGTGGACTTTTCAACCTCAATAACTGTCCACGGTGAAACGAAAAGACCTCCTTTCTCGACTTGGACGGAAATCAATAGGCCTAAACACGTGGCGATCAAAAACTGGGTCGTTTTACCAAACATTACGCGTACACATTGTCGAGTTAAAGTCATCGCTGTTGTTGACTTGAGTGAGAGGGTGACTACGATATCCGTTTAGCATGCGCATACGACTGCGTCGTTTCGTGCACCGACGACTTTATACTAACGCTTTCGTTACATTCCTGTGTTAACGCAATGACAACTTCTCCAAAAAATATTTTTTCACATAATTACATTTAGCAGAAGATATATTGAATCATGGAAAAGTCAAGCCCGTGTCTAGCGAACACCTCGGTATATAAGTATTATGCAAATGCATTCAACTATTGTTGTGAACTGGTTCATTGTGAACGAATTAACTTTTATTTCATCAGGGGAGGTAATTTTATGTCACGTGACCGAAAATGGAGGTTCTTTCAATGTGTATCGATAATAAAGACTCGTAAATAAGTATTTTCATCTAGATCAATTTAATATACTTCAATGGATATAGCCTATATGTATGACGCCTGTAGGCACATGCGGCATATATTTTTTTTTGACTTACGTATCGATGACTGGGCGGGCGTTATTTTTTTTATTTTTTTTCATCAAGCTAAATAAAAAGATTGCATGCGCAATCATTTTTTTGGTGTGGGCGGTGCCCGAGAAACAACTTATTTTATTTGTGTTGCCTTATGTATAGGCTAACTATCAGTTATAAATGTATGTTGGTAAGTAATAGGGATCATAGTAACTACCACATAATCACCTCGGTCGTGTATATTTCACTCTAAGTCGGCCTAAATTCAAACTTTTACGATAAAAGAAGTTTTACTCCTCAATTAATGTTTGCACTCTGAAGTCAGACACGGATTTGAAAATATTACCAGAATACTGGGACACAGACAACTTCACCAAAATGGTTGCTGAAATGTTCATCCTTTTCGTTTAACTGATTACTAGTATTTCGTTAATAACTTAACAGAAACCCGATGCCAGACTGATTGCTGTAATCGTCTTCTGACACCACAGTATGGGTGGCGTTCAGCGATATCAAAATCATTTTAAAATTTGTCTAAGCTTAATGAATGTTTTCATTCTGGGTAAATTCTTTAGAATGCGTCATGTCCTATGCGAGTTCTTGTAGAGTGAAGTCAGTTGAATTCGTAGTATAATTATTAAAATAGGCTTTGTAAGTGTAGTTATTATTATGATGTTCTAGACATGCTCCTTATGTTGCATTTATCATATTTAATCAGTTTTCCGTTGCATATTATTGATGGACACAGTACATACTTTATTGTAGATTTTATTCGAGTTCAAGAAATCTTTGATTCTATTATTTTGGCACGTGGGAAGTTCTGAAAGTTGGTGTTTGCATATACCCAGAAGAACATTGTGTCTGTAATTTCTTATCCCCACCGAGTTGCACTTGAAATAATAAATCGAATTTCTCACTTGTGAAATCTACCAGTTTGCTATAATAAGTGTAAATTAAAGATGGCGGCATTATATAATATAAACACTCTTCACATTAAGTAGTCAATTTTACACTGACAACTTATAAAGGAGGTGGGTTTTGATGTGTTAGTCTTGATCTGGACATCAAATACAAAGTACTTAGTTGTCCTCCCGATTCCCCGCTGAGGCTGCTAATTTGACTGTTTTATAATATTTTTGTAAAACCTCTTGATGCAGGATTCTGATCATGGCTTGCATTGACATCAGTGACATTAGATAACAGTTTTGTATCATAAGAAATCTAATTTCTGCTGAATTAATTTATTTCTTGGTATAGCAGCAAGGGATTCTCAACAATCAAAATGTCAATTTAATGTCTATTACCCTGATTAATCGTTTAACTTTATTCACACCAGTTACATTAAATCTTATTAAAACATATTATGTGTGTCGAAATGTCAACACAACTTTTGAAAACTATATATAAACTAACAAGTCTTGTTTTATTTATTGTTGGCTATTTATTTCAAGCTATAGATATATTTTAAATATTCTTAGTTTTAATTGCCCCAAATATGTAGGGAAAGTTCTTTGAATGCCAACTTATAAACGTGTATCTACCAGTCATGAGTGTAACTGTAATGTCTCGCATAGCTTTACAGCCAGTACAGGATCTTGCCTATAAATATTTTTAAATTAAATTTCAGGTTGCTTGGAGATCAGTTGACGAAGACAAATTTCTAACGATTGGTAAAAAGACTTGGTTTAAAAGTGATCAAATTATATTAGAACATATACCACTATCTGATAATATTACTAATTGGGATTTATTAATAAAAAATTCAGAATTTATAAATGGTGGCATGTACGAGTGTCAGATAACATCAACTGTTGATTTAACTAGAAGAGTTCAACTTAATATATTAGGTAAGTTTGGGTCATATTTGTGGGTTCTACTTCAATAGACAACAGTCCTCTACGACGTGTATCTATTGAATACACCTTCATAACAATATTAGTCCCTACCGTATTTAAAATAAAAGAATGTAACTTCGGGATATTTGATTGTATGGCAATTCAGTTTCGCGGGTTTTCGCTTTGGACATTATTCGTAATATCATGCTATTATAATGGAATGCATGTTAATATTTTCAAGGGCCAGTTTATATGGGGTTATTGTTATAAATAATTATTTTTTAGAATCGTTTGACATTCGACCTCATGCTAGGTAAATTGACATATTGTCAGGAAGATTGCCCAGACTTGGGGTCAGGTCAAGAGCAAACGCCCCATTAGAGTGACCTTCCTTTTAATTCCCATTCAGTTACCACGATATGATCAATAATTATCATATATTGTAATAACGAAAACCTACCTCGAAAACTAACTTCCCCTGATAAATATATTATTGTCACTGAAATAGATTTGTAATAGATGGTCAATATTAGACAACTTACCATCATCTATAGGGGCCTATCGTAGCCAGACATATTAATATGGCTGTATATTGTTTAAAAAGATTTATGACATATATGGTGGATATTTTCGGAAATTATATTTATCCGTCTCGACTTTTACATCATTAAATAACTTAATATATTTGTTTTTGAAGGGATGGCGGCTGATTATTATATCCCCAATAGATACATTAGTGTGTATCAAAAAGTAAACATGTATACAGATATTATGTATAAGATCATGGTTATTAGCAAATGGTTATTATCAATTGCTCGTTATTAGATGATATAGACTGGAGATATCCGGCTACAGTTAATCAAATAACAAACCATGAAATTTTAGTATCTCAAGTGATAAATGGAGAGTAGTAATCTGTGTATGCAACATATTTGTAATATGCATTAAACTTTCGGCCCTCACATAAAGGGGATTGGGGAGAGCATATGTCCGGGCGACACTTTTGTGGGGTACATTATTTAAGTGCATTTCTAATATCTTAATCCAAATCTTGTGTCTATAGTGTATTCTATATGAATGTTGTCTTTATTATTTCAGAAATTACTATAAAAGGCCATAGATCTATAGATCGTGGTGAAAGAATATACTTAGTTTGTAACGTGACGGGTGGTCCCCATATACCGACAGATATCACGTGGTACAAAGATGGACATCCAATAACAAGTAGGGGATTCCCCCATGCTATAATAACTAAATATAGGTCTAACGTTAATAATTCTAGTATAACAGAATTTATAGTAGATAGAAGTGTTTTCTCCGATACTGGTGTTTATACGTGTAAAAGTAAAACAGTAAAAAACGTTAAAGCTAAAATATCACTTCAAATAGGTAAGTATGAAATGCACGGGGCCTCTTTGAATTAAGTGTTGCTACTTTTGTTCTATTTCCATCGGTGAGCGAAACACTGGTGGGCTTTTCAAGTAAGCCGAATGATTGCAGTCTTATTTGGACATACTTCAACCAATTTAATATTTTGACGAAAACTTCGCGGTCTGCATTAACTGTTGTTAGATAACAAAATCACTTTTATATACTGTACTTTCAAACCACTATTAAAAACTCACTTGTTCAAACAATCTTATGTAGACCACATTTAACAGACATGTATATAGCTTAGGCCTTTACAATTCGTCGCTCAAGAAAAGGAAATTATTATTTATTACTATATAATTATGTCTAATATTTTATAGGCGATACAGTCAATTTTAAAAGCGGTAAGTATTTATTTAAAAATAAAATGAAATATGCAATTAAGTCTACTTTCCATGTAGAAATATAGTATAGTGGGTTGGTATATGTATCCTCATCCCCAATGTGTAATACAATCTAAGCTGGTCGATTTTTCACGTTCAACAAGTACCAACGGGGCTAATGAAGACGGGATGTACGCCATACAGTGTGCTATCACATACTGTTAATTCGATTTTCAATTGTCATGACAGATTTTACGTGTTGCCAATTGTACACATGAGCTAGGTTTTGTCGTCCCATTCGAACAACTACACGTCTTTTCCCAACCAGGTCCACCATCATACACCATTGGTACGGGGAACCCTGGACGAGAAATCCGGAGATCGGGATCGAGATTGGGACCCTTTGGTCAAATAGCCATGGCTATTCTTACTGAGCCACGGTGCCTTCGTTTCACATTCAGTTCCCGTGTGTACACTGGTTTTCATCTTTAGTATTTTTACTTTTATCTAGTTAAATATACAGTACTTCACAACGTCTATTTGGGACCTTCGACTAGCACTAAGTCATGTTTAGAGATATATTTTCTTAACCACATGCAAACACGGAGGTTCGCAGTAATTTTAACAAACTTGCTGCAGTTAGTCATAAGGTGAAATCGCAACGAAATTATAAGTCAAGCCCACGTTTACGCAAAATTTATATCATTCAATTTGTTTGATGTCTAAATTTTCTAAGTTCCAGTTTCAGAAGATTTAAAAGAAGAAAAAGGAGAACAATTTTCTACCGTTTACAGTAAGTCGTGTATTATATATTATCACTATTCTATAACTCAATATTTGATCCAATTACATATTATATCGTTTTATTTGGAATTAGTATGTAAGTATTATTGTAAAAGCGAGAAGTTAACATTTTAAGTTATAAATATAAGTTTATATCGCTAGTATCATCCGTATCAAGTTACAAACATGTATTCTTTGAACTCGTTGTCAGTTTGTTTTTTCTAATCAATATTGCAGCTTCTGGTTCACTGCAAACATCAAATTCGTGCCATAAACTTCCACTTTCTTTATTCATCAAATCTGTGTTCATAATAATTACCTTAATATACAGATTGACGGTTTAAGACAGGCATAGTGTGCAGTGTATAAAAATCCAGAAGATCGGTACAAAGTTTAGCGGACTGTTTCGCAAAACATAGTGATGTGATAATATGTCATCATTGTGCTGTGTCCAGGTGGTGGAGTAAATATGTCGATGCCAAGGAATGGGTCGTTATTTTTTCATTCCTATGCAGTTTTTGGCACAGTAACAACAAGGAAAACCAGCGACGCTGTGGGATATCAGATGTGACCGCTTCAGTTATAAATGACTATGGGCTTCCTAGCATAAAGACGAGGACGTGTTAATGTGCAAATGGATATAATGTTGACTAATATATAGGCCAGCAATTGATTATAAAGATTTTGTTTTATGAAATATGGTTGAGCTGTATATTAAGCACCAATAAACTAACCTATTGGATATATAGGTAATAATTTACACCATCAAATCTGTGATATCCGATTCGGTAGTAATAAGATACATTTTTGATCAATTGTTTTTATCTTGAATTGGGTGTGTTTGCTTTAAAAGGTTTTTTTATCGCTCAATGCAAATAAAGTGATTGGAAATAATCTGAACCTATGTTATCATGACTTTAATCAACACTGCAACATGGATGAAACATTCGAAAGAGATTAATTACACTGAAATCGTTAATATTGGTTATCTGACATGCTGAAACGAAGACGGAAGCAAACGGAAGATGACAATATAAAATGTCTGATGAACATCCTAGATAGGCTTCTATAGATTATATTTAAGGAAAGCTAATTTCCCCCTGACACATGTAAGAACAACTTGACTAAATATATCTCTAGGGTATAGCACTCTTTACACAAGAGGTCAGCCCATTCATTGGCCAGTTAACGTTGTTATTGGAAATCAATGAATGACAAAGTCAAAATAGTCTAACTTGACCCCTATTCAGATCAATCTATCGTCTGCTTACTTCAAACAATCATGGTTCTATAATCAAAGTGTTCCCGGATCATTCATCAAATGGTTAAAAGTTTGCAGAGAATGTGGCAGAAATGTAAAATCATGGTTCTATATGCATGGTTCTATAAGTGTTCCCGGATCATTCAAATTTTGGTTTCATCAAACGATTAAAAGTTTGCAGAGAATGCGGCAAATTTGTAAAACCATATTTATTAGAATGGGAAAATTGGGAAATAAATCAGACGTCTTGGTGACCAAAATCTGGTACTGTGTGTTCGGCTCTATGCGCAGTTCAAGAAAACGTTAACAGCTGAGTGACAGTGATAAAGATCGATCTGTGAATATGTGTGAGAGAGATAGAAATGGGGGTTTAACGTTCACTCGACACAAACTATGTCATTTCGGCGCCCCTATCTCCATGCCACACGCTCACACCAGGGATCGAAACCACAGCCGCAAGCCAGGGGTGACCCGCCAGCTAGAGGTCGAAGCACGGCTCTCTAGACCACTAAGCCATCCCCTCATAGGCGTACGGGACAGG
This sequence comes from Patella depressa, assembly GCA_948474765.1. Taxonomy (NCBI): domain Eukaryota; kingdom Metazoa; phylum Mollusca; class Gastropoda; family Patellidae; genus Patella; species Patella depressa. The sequence continues at coordinate 23,479,378 of OX419716.1, forward strand.
GGGGGGGGCAGCCCCTAACTTTCGGGCAAGCTGACTTTTCGAGCAGACGGGTGAAGTGACAAAAAAAAATATTTCATGTACTTGGCAAAATAAAGTGCCCGAAATCTAATAAAACACTGATTTTAAAAGCTGGAATAGCAGGAATAAAAGCGTTTGCGGCCTCAAATATTCCAAAATTTTCGTAGGGGTCCATACAAGGTCAGTTCCGTTCTTCGCCGGGCGCCGCTCTGAAATGTTTTCGGGCATTTCTAGTTCTCTAACATACAACACTAATTTAACTTTTCTTTTAATTGAATACCACGAATTTGTACTGAATTGACTATGGATTTGTGCGACATTTTTCGGGCATCGATTATTATTTGTGAATGCAGCTGCAACAGTCTGATTGGATGGTTTGCGGTTACAAAACCATTGGATACTTTTGGAGTTGCTAACGCGGGCTAGAATAGCAGAAAACGCATTTAAATTTGCGGTGGTTAGATTTTCTAAATTTTCTCTGGGAGGATAAGACCCCCAAACCCAGCGACGATTTATTTGTTGTTTGAAATTCGGGTCAGCCAGGTGGCTATATCATCGCACCAAATTGAAGTTGCCGTATTCTTCACAGGCTGGAATAGCAGGAAAACGCGTTTGCAGCAGTTAAATTTTCAAAATTTTCTCCCAGCGGTCCCGACTGATTGGTATTCGAGTCAGCCACCTGTATAACTAGGCTATAATATAAACAACTTTGAATTTGCTTTGTTCACGGGCTAAAACCGGCGTCGCTCTCTGTAAACCCGATTTTTTTTTCGGGCATTTCGGGTTCTGCTCCCCTAACTGTCATCGAGCCCGTACGCCTATGCACCCCCCCCCCCCCCTGTGAATATGAACATTATTAACTCTATACACAAACTGAATAGCATCACCATTAACGCCACCTTGAAGCAGTGTCGGATTAACCGATGGGCCCCCATTGTTCAAATTGTTCGTACTGACCGCGGATCGTACAAGTATGTACTCCGCGCCCTTGAGTGCCTGGGTGTTTTCTTTTAGGATTTTTTTTTTAAAAATTAGAATTAATTTCAGTGCATCTGAGACAATATAGACAGCGATTTCATTGACGTTTAGAATTCGTTGACAATTTGAGCATTATAAACAGACTCTTTCTCTTATGATGTTTTCATTTACTTTATTTTATTGAAATTTTAGGTGGCCCAGAATTGTGGGGTGAGGGTGCTAAATGTGGCGGGCCCGGGACATTTGTCCCAGTTTGCCCCCCCCCCCCGCCTTAGATGTGGCACTTCCGTGAAGTAAACCAATTATTGGTTTAAATTATCAAAGAACACAAATTTGAAGGAAGGTACTCTATTTCTTCTGTATCCGGAATAAAAACGAAACTTCTAATGAGTTATTCCGTATCTAGAATTATTCATTCGATTCCGGTCTTCATAATACAGATATCATTTAATGGGTTGGGGTAATAAAACTGACACATCGTGAATATAATTAAATTAAGTCGTCAATAGTTAATATCGGAAAATATATATACGAATCGCTAAGTAGGTTCACCAAGGGAGATAAATTAATGCAGTTTGGTATGTGTTAATTCCCTTGACTGTAAACTTTTCACTATTACTTTTTATCATAAAATAACTTTATAGACATTTTGCTCAGATGGGAATTCATCAACGTTGGCGTTGTCGTTATAGTTCAGTTATGATATACGAGAGTTAGACTAGAATGGCTTCGTGAAATTGGGGGTTGTGTCGCAATTGGCTTATTTTACAGATTTGTATAGTATTCTTAATTCAATAACTGATGAGCTTCAATTATTCCATTACGGTCGGGATGCCACTTTGTAAATTACATGATTAAGCATATATACCCCGGGGTTTTCGGAAGGCCTTATATATAACCCGTGTAATTCCACCACCACTACGCGAACGAATCATGGTATACGAACAGGGAAATTTCGTAATACATGCTATGGGAAAGAGATCCTACAACACATATCTAAAAATGAAAGTTTCCATATTATCGTATATTAAGACGCTAACGCCTTAGACGAAAACCTATCGCTTATTCCCAGAAGAGATATTTGTAGCTTGAATGAGTTTTGTATTAGTTATAATGACTCCCCCTAGTATTACTAGAATCAATATCAAACATAAAAAAACTGAGACTAATTATATTACATATACATCAAACATTCATGAATGTAGTCGTTTTATAGAAGAAGGGAATCGTGGGCCTTTGTGTTAAGTTGGGGCGCAGCGATATTGATATAATTAAGTTCAGTAAATAAGTATACGTTGTTGATATATGATAGAGACTTTTGGTGTGTGTATTTCTTGTTTTTACAGTAAAGGGGTATAAATGATCATATTAGTGAAACCAAAAGTTGCTGTCGAGTCTAAGTCGAAGATTTTTTTTATTAATATACAACATTCATTTTATTTAATAGCTCAGCGACTGTCGAGTGACTTCACTCACTCCAAGAAATTGTAGACTAGGCATTTGCCCTGGTGGTGATCTTGGTAGAGTTACTGCCATCATGCTGTAATAGAACTAAGCTCAGCTCAGTGACGTATACGTACGCGATGCGAGAATCTGCCAAAGACCCCTACGCCATTGTTGAGATAAAATTAAACTATGTGTTAGTCCCTAAATTACATAGTTTGTGTTGTGTCGACCTTACCCACCCCTCCCTCTCTTCTTTCGTTCTCTCTCATATGATTTATAAAGGGTATTAAGAAAGACGTGTCTGGGGATAGTTAGAGTAAGACGACCTACAAAGGTTTATGGAAGGTAAAGGTGGAAAAACCCTAAAAAAACAGTGAATGTAGTATATGGCATATATTAAAAAATATTGAGTTAAACTAAGTATGAAATAAAGATGTGCATTTTCACTTATATCATATGAATTAGGACTGTTTCATTTTGGCATGTGTTAATTAATCGCCTCCTTCACTGCAGGGACGGTTCCGGGAATTTTTGCAGGAGGGGGTTTGCCAGGTTTCTGTTACGGAAATCTGCCATCATCGTCTCTAAATTACACAAGCATACAAACAAATTGAGCTTTTTAAACAGAGAAATCGTTTTTATTCTGATGTAATTTCATTGATCCATTTGGCCACCATCCCCACTTTATCAGATGAACAACCATTACGACTATAGCAGTGAAACCGAACAGATGCATTACAATAATAACTGTCTGAGGAAATCCAGAAAAGTTTAGTAATTTTATGAACGACTAAAACATCGTCTAATCAGGGGCCATAATCCATGTATATACGGTCTTATACATTCCAATTTCGAAAGGAATCGAGATCTTTGAGCGATAACCCTATATTATAAGTTTCGTCAAAATTATGGGTGGACGTCCAAACCCCCGGACAGATACGAACGCCGACAAGAATATATGTCTACGTGTAAATGTGGGCGCGTAAAAATGAAATAGACCGGGAACATATTACATACACACATTTCCGAAGAGGATATGCAGCTTTGAAAAGATTTCAGACAGTAGATACTTGTTTAAGCTATATATAATTCGCCGCCATATTAGGCCAGCAGAATGCATGCTCGTCGGCTATAATTCACCATGTATGACCATACAAGGTCACTAGCTTAAAAAAGACAGGTACCGAACATTTTTTATTGCTATTCAGACTAAAGAGTTTTAACTGCCTCCGGTGTGTTCTTGGTGTTTTTAACGTCCGCTTCCACCGAAGGTGATATCGCAGACAAGTCTTATTTTTCATTTTCATTATCTTAGCGCACGCGCAGGGGTCTTTGCAGGGGTCCGGTGTTTTTAAACCAATTTATAAGAAACATGCATATACATATTTTAACACATTGAATTCATAAAACCATGTAGCGAATCAAGGGATTTGTCCACTTTGATAATTACAAGCTGATCCTGATTCGCTTCAAATGCTAATTCAGATTACGTTAATGGCTTTTTTAACCGTAACCACGTGAGACCGGAAATAAAGACGTGTGTATTACTTCCCCTTGATGGATTCTTGTTAAAGTCGCGATTAAAAATGTGTTCCCAGCAGTTGAAAGGGAATAAAACGTGTAATGCCCTAATACACTTTCATCATGCATAATGCCATAGATTGATTTTTGAAAGGAACAAAGAGCCGGGTGTGAAGTGCTCTTAATTGAAATAACTGTGGAATTTAACGGTTTAAGGGTCATCACAATTTAGCTCGACAGTTAACAAAGTCATTTTAAAGATAACACATGGCGCAATTACCTCAATTGTTCAGAGCGTGTAATATGAATCAAATACCCAAAAGAAAAAAAAATTTCATGCCCGATTATCAAGATTAAAATTTTATTTCATGTTTTTCATCAAATAGAATCCCATTTAACTACACACATTTTTGTGTCGAATTTTTAGCATAATTCCTGTTTTGTAAACCGTGTCAATTCCAGTTTAATGCCATTTGGTAACTGTCCAGGTTCAATTATTGTAGGAGCAATCCTTCGTCCAGAGTATGGTTAGAATAGCTGGTGCTTGTTACCTCGTACCAATGCGCCGTGATGACAATAATATATTAGATTTTCTTAACAAAAAACAAGGTTAGCAAAAATGATATTTTAGATTTTAATAAGATCATTAAAGATTATTTATGTAAAATTACGATAAAGCGTTTGTCCTTCTTGATACAATATTTCATATTTCAAAAATAGATGGATATTCCTAAAAATGCCTTCAATCATCAGCAAAGCTATGAGTGTTTGAAGTTATAGTGTAGAATGTTTTAATCGTAGCAACGGTACTTGATAATCCAGATAAAGTCTCGATTATTCATTTTATCATTTAATTATCGGTATCGGCCGTCCAATGGTCTTGTAAATTGATTATACACACCGCATGTCGATAGAAATGTCTAAATAATACTATATATAACATAAAGAATTTGCAAATTCAACGTTCTAGACCAAACCGCCCAAAGAAATTGGCATACAAAGGTGAGGGGCGTGATCTGAAATCTGCCATCCTCGCGCTGATAATATCTCCTAAATTCATCGAAATAACGCTGAAAAAACTTACGTTCGAAGTACCTCAACTATTTTGACCTTACTCCAGTCTAATCCTATACACACATGTATGCACCCAGATGAACACAAGTTACAATTTCATCAAATTCGCGTGCAATCCCACAAACCTCATGGCAAACTTGGGGTTGTGTCCGCCCCATCCCACCCACTGATCAAATTCCTTGACACGCCCTAGCTACTAGTCGTAGTCCATATGCACTGGAACAAACCATCCTCACTTCTTTGACTGATACGTCTAAGTGAATGAAAATAGCGGTGTAAAATCAGTAGAGTAATTTGGACCTCGGATATCCATAATTTGTTAACCAATATTTTATTCTATATTCGGAATTCAAAATTTGTATTTCATCTGTAAATTAGAAGGGGGGTTGGGATGGCCTAGTGGTTTAGAGTGTCGCGCTTCGACCTTTAGCTGGCCGGTCACCTCTGGCTTGCGGCTGTGGTTTCGAGCCCAGGTGTGAGCGTATGTGGCATGGAGATAGGGGCGCCTTCTCAACCTCGTGGGTTTCCTCCGGGCACTCCGGTTTCCTCCCACTGCTAAAGACCCCTACGCGCAAGCGAATTATTGAAATAAAATTGAAAACATATGTTAGTCCCGAAATGACCTAGTTTGTGTTGAGTGGACGTTAAACCCCATTTCTCTCTCTCTCTCTCTCTCTCTCTCTCTCTGTAAATTAGAACAAAATTAGTACAATAAACCAGAGTAGTTGCAGCAATAAAATCAGTTGTGTCATGTTAACATTCAAACGTTTTGTTTTTGCTCAGATAATATCCGCTTAAGGAAGAGGCAACATCACCCTGTACCCCCATGGAAATGAATTAAATCGGCTGAACAATTTTAATGTTTGATAAACTATCTTTTAAATCCACGTGTAGAGAGAAATGTCTATGAGTGGCGGTGTTGAGGTCCAAGAAGTATCATCATAAAACGTAGTAATTGTTGTTTAATGTTCTTACTTTATTGACCCAGCAGCTGATGCATAAAACTACTGGATATAAAACCTAAATTACAACTTCGTGTTGTCGTAAGTTTATTGCTAAATGTGGACTTGAGGTGATCAATGAAGTTTATTTCCTTGATTTATGTATGTATGCGTGAGCCTTAAAATTTGTACGTATATACTTTTAGGCTAGAGTCGGATGGCCATTCTACACGGACACTCGCACCATACTGTAACATATACACATCTACTGTCTTCCAAATTCAAAACAAAAGTTCAACGTAGCTATAGGGCGAATAGGGGTTCTTTTATCTTTTTTGGTGGTCGGCATAAACACTTCACATTTGTTCATGTTTTAAATTCTATTGTGATGGAAATTTGCCATATATTTTCTCATGGTCAATGTCTATATTATTCGGGTAATTATGAATGTCTTTGTACGTAATGAAATAATCTAATAATGCATAAGAGACATCTGGGGATATAAAAATGGCACAACTTGCGTTAAGAAAACCAGATGCCATTTGACATTTGAAAGAGCCAATAATGTGATGTTTTCATCGGGTAACTCCCTCTGCGTGTTGAGACAACAAATGAAATGTTATTTTGAAGTATTATGTAGACTATTTCCTACAACTGTGTAACCTGCGCCTATACAAATTTGTATGATATGTAAACTATTGTTTCCTTCTGATGATATAAACACGTTTTTTTTTAACTTAAGATCGATAATTATAACAGAATATATATCTGATTTAGGTTTCCATGATTAAACAAAAAAGTCCAAGAATATCACTCCTTAACAAACGATGTGTTGCAAAGTGCTAAATTGGTAAGTCAGAGATGGGTGCAGAACTTAATAAAAGCCCGAGTTGAAGGGGGGGGGGGGGGATTTCGATGTACGTAATTTGGTATAAAGTGATATTGTGACACATAATCCATGGAATGAATATTTAGGAGATAAACACTTCCTGTTTCGCCTTTAGCGTCGAGGGTTATCATGTAAAATCTCAGGACATGTCTATTGGACAATAACATCCCTCTACATGCGAAACAGGAAGTGTTTATCTACATTGTAACATGCTTTTTTAGGATTTTAAAACACATTACTAAAACAGAAGGGTGTCATTGTCTAATTAACCAATCAAAACGCAGGGTTTACACTGAAGCATGTTACAATGATATTTAGTACCCATTGGTGTAAAAACTGTAACATATATATAGTAAGTTTGTCTGTTATTATACATGTAAATAAACAGGCACCAAGGCCTTTAAACAACAGAATGTGTAAAGCAGCAGTATCTATATATGAAAATCATCCGTATCGTATATACAGATGTCATCCGTGTTTGTTGATTTAGGATCTGGTATACCTATCGCCATTATAATCTTTATCGTCCATATTATCTATATTAATGGAACTGCGGAAATCTTGCAGTCATTTATAGACGTTTTATTCAGCTGAAGAGTCGTACCCACTATAAACTTTATCGTACGAGTCACCTGATAAACTGATATATATTGAAATTGATTGTATTGCAATTTTATCATTTTCAACTTTGATTCGATATACAGATTGAGTTTATTTTTGTGAAATTTGTTCGTTTATAGGAAGAGGTGTGGATAATAAAACTGGTTTATGTTATTCTTTGACAAGTGGTTAATGTGAATCCGACGAGAAATATTGCCCGTTCAGATGAGCATGACAATACGCATAACAGTTAAGTTTGATCCCGCTTGCAATTAGGGGAAGTGGTGGTGGGATTACCGAATGGTTAGCACGTGCGTCTGTCTCATAAGGTCTGTCACTGAGTCAATTGGCGTGGTTTCGATTCCCCGGTTGTACATGACGAGAGTAGGGTCGCTTGTCTAACATCGTCAGGTTTCTCCGGGTGCTCTGTTTTCCTCGCGCTGTTAAAGACCCCTACGAGCAAGCGAATTTTTGAAATATAATTGAAACACCTCTCTCTCTCCCCATGTCTTTAATAAAGTCAACAATAAACTCCATAGATGAATAATCAATATTTTACATTTAAATTCATTACAAAACAGTTATACCCATGTTCCATCGCCATATGTCACCAAAAAACTGGGGGTCAACGCGGAAATTCGGTGATTTTTTAAAGACAAGGCAGTGCTAACGATCTGAGAATTTCAAATGTGACTAATTCCCTTATCTCGGTACGATTTGTAGTTCCTACATTTAAAGCAATTCCCTTTTCAATGACAAATTTGCACAAATGAGGGGAAGTAATTGTTATTGCCCTTTGCTCGAAAGCGTCCATACCTCGGTCGGTCACGCACTATCTGCTATTACTGTAACCTATAGTGTAGTTTGTGTCTGGCAGGTGGATTCGCGTGAGGTCTTTATACAGACAGCTAGCCAACAATTATTTTCTTAACCAAATACTGGTCAATTAAAGTCATCGGACCTCTAGATTTCTAATGTAATTAACGAGAACTCATAGAACTATCTATTTACATAATAACAACGTTTCAGTAATTGTCAGCATAATGTTTAGGTGGTAACACCAGAACTGTATCTTTATCCGGAAGATTGATTCAAAATAACAAGAACATTTGGCATCACATCTTTTAGGCTATCATTATCGATTGTCATTAAGTTGAGTTTACACAAACAACCATGCTTCGAACGTGCCGACAATTTCTTTTAATGAAGTAGTTTATAGAACGATTTCTCAAATTCTAGACATCATTAATTCTAAAGTATATATTCGCAACAAGATAATCTTCGGGATTATATAAAGCTCCTCGCGATTTTCCAGCCTTATTTACCTTGCCGGTACGAATTTCGGTTAATACCATATTATGCGGAATGCTGAGTACCCTTTTACAGTTACTTGGGAATCGAAACATGGGCAGGTTGTTGCTTCGCTGTTCGGTACAGTTTTAATATGTTTCTTTTATTTACCGGGGGTGCTGAAACATAATCCCAGTCCTTGTATTATTCACTGTCTAAATATTCATGCTAATTACCAGTACTGTATTTTGTACAATGAATTAACCTTGTCCGGGGGGTGGGGGTGGGGGGTGGGGTGGACCGAAATGCATTTAGGAGCTCTCTATGTCTTTCAATACTTTCTGTATAATGCCGGGTATATAGGAAACAAACTATACCATAATAACACTCAAGAAAATACAACAGACAAATTCAACAAAACGATACATAAAGAATATAGCTAGGCGTCGGAAGGACCCCCATTCATCCTTTTGTGCCAGTCAATATGGAACAGACTGCTTCAAGAGGATTTCGTTACGTTATCTCTAACAGTATAATAACCACTTCTTTCATCTCGTGGAAATGAGAAGCAAAAATAACCATGTTGACTTAAATCAGTCACGAAAATCGTTCTTTTAATTCAACCATATCTTGATGGAATCACGCCACATTTAATTATAAAGCCGAGCTTCTACTTGAGACATTGATATTACGTGTTACTGACATTTGAAAGCGAAATGTACACATTTATTTTATTTGATGTGTAACCGCTATTCATAGTTTATGTTATAACAGTAAAATCTGGTTATGAATTAATACTTATCTCTAAGTATTAAATATTACGATTCCCATGTACGAAATTTATATATATATGTCTACTATTTAAGGTTTTTGTTTTAATGAAAAATCACCGCTGCCCACAATGCTATATTTTATTTTATTTTATTTATCTTTTAACGATGAGTAGCAGACCTACTTGAAATAAACTATGGTTCGATAGCCGTTCGAAAATGTGTGTTCATCGAGACGTAATTTTCACTTTTTTCCAAATTAAAATCGCCACATATTTTATAAAAATTGTAAGATTTTTTTTTTTTTAATTGAAACAATGGAATTTGTCCACATCGATTAATACGAACTAAATTATAAGATATTGGAATGAGGAATCCATATAGCTATAGTAAATTTAATGTTACTTTGGATATATCGTAAAAGTTATGACATGAGGTGAACACCTGTGCACCTTTCTTTAGGCGTTACCTTATCCAGATCAATGGCAAGCTAGGATTAAACAGATCTTTTCACTTTTCATGCGTGTCTGTTTGTTTTCAGTTACATATTTGTTGTGTGAATTATGAAATAAGTAACATAATATTGTCGAAAAATATGGAATGTTCAATACATATCAAGTTGCGAGCGGTAATATTTTTCAAGCATATGTACTAAATGTGTCAACGAGTCTATACCAGACTAACATTAAGACCAATGTACTTTCAGTTCATAATCTTTTCATATAAAAAACAAAAAGAGACGAATTTAAAAAAAACCAACATTACTCACTGTTGAGTATGGGGCAGAAATATTCTTGAGTAAAGGGATTGGGGAAAGAAGAATCTTTAGGATTTTTAATGCGGGTTTCCCAGTTGTCAAGTGTGATGCCTGTGGGGATAATACGTAAGGTGGTACCTAATATTTCGCCTTCGGTGGGACAAAAACCGAGGCTCACTGGTGGAAGAATCATTGACTGTTGAAATTCGATAAAGAGTTGAGACGCTATCACCTGTGTCGGTGTAATGCTATTCTCCCTGGCATTGCATACTAAACCATAGAAACCAAAATATGTATAATATAAAATGTTAGTCTCAACATGACTGCGGGGTTGTGTTAATGAGACACTAAACTCCTTCCATTTCCTCTCCGTTCACTCGGGTATATTAAGAAACTCACAGGGGAACTATGATGCAAATAAAACTGCTCAAGTAATTGATTAGTTTATGATAAGTCTTGATTTAGATTGAGGTATTAATAATTGACTCTATGTGAGTGTGTTAAGTTCACTGTCTTGTCAATAATGTATAATATTAGTATGGCTGGTGCCAAGACGGCCTTCCATCACCAGTTCTTCGATAGAACTACTTGGAGTTACAACAAGAAGTCAATATAGCGCCTATCATAATACTAAATAATAACAAATTGCATTCGCTTTCTCTTAAAACGCTTTATACACAATGATATGTCGTATAAAACAAAATTCTTGATACATAAGATTTAAACACACGCGTAGGTTCTAAACTGACTAATTTTACATATGGGAGCAAAGAAATCGGCATCCGTGATTTTAAACTCAATGTATCATTAGGTACGATGAAATGTTCAGATCTAGTCAGTTCTGTCGCTAAAATTAATCCATGTAGCCAATCTCAAACGCCCATTTAGTTCGTATTCGGAACTGCAAGTGATTAATTAACGGAGGAATTTACCCAACAAATCTGATTGGCATATAGGTAAGCCAAGCTAAAGCAATCCAAAGGAAAGTACATGTTCGCAATAACAATCTTTCGTTTGCTGATTTATCGTAATCCTTGATAGATAACTACGCTAGATCCATTTTGCTGTCGATGTTTAGACACTTATAACACATAACAATATGCACAATGTCGTGCTAAGGACATAATATCTATCTTGGTCGAATTTTTTTTTCTGAAAATAATATGCAAGCATCTTCACAGACTTCGATCCTGCATGGCAATTATAGTTTAAAGAAGCTTATAGTTGACTGATCGATGGGAAAGGTACATGAAATAGATCTTGTGAGACTTCTACTATGTTTTCTTATTTCAGTGTTTAATTAATAATAATCAATATTATATACACCATGTGTAAACGGAAGATATTTCATGTGTCTATCTTCTGTTGATTGAAAAACCATGTTCTTCACTTGAAGATATCGATATACCTTATAATTCCTTACTTTCTTAAATTATAAAACAACCCTTACTTAATCTCAACAGTAAATTAAAAAAATGACACATGACAATTTTCTGATCTTCAATGTTTATAACAGACACTGGGGGTATCAAATACATCTTTGCTAATCCGAAAATTGGTGTAATTTTGGATTTATTCTGTATTACATAACATTGATTTTACTTAAAATAATAACATGCTACAGAGATTTGCACGAAAATCCTACGTACAACATTGTTGGTTTCGTATCAGATACCTCGGCGTTTCGAGGCCAAACTAGTTGGCGTAAACATTACTATATGCGCATACATGTGTAGGCCTACGAACACATCTAAGGACGCACATTAAGGGTGGACAACCAGTATATATAATTTGATGCATTTCAGAATGAAGAAGTAATCACACCATATTTTACAAAATCCTCTTTTTTAGTCTCAAAATGACGAGATAGTAAACTCAATCCCTTTCCTTTTCCTCCATCAATTGACTCTGTTGGGGCATGAAAAGAGGCTTAGAGATGTTTCAAGAACGATGGTTGCGATGTGAAGAAAATCAGAGATCCATCAGTGTACAAACTGACGTATACGTACGTACGAGGCGAAAGAGAGAGAGAATTGGGGTTTAACGTCCACGCAACACAAACCAGGTCATTTCGGGACCAACATATGGTTTAATTTTATTTCAATAATTCCATGCGCGTAGGTGTCTTTAGCAGTGGGAGGAAACCGGAGTGCCCGGAGGAAACCCACGAGGTTGAGAAGGCGCCCCTATCTCCATGCCACATACGCTCACACCAGGGCTCGAAACTACAGCCGCAAGCTAGAGGTGACCGGCCAGCTAGAGGTCGAAGCGCGGTACTCGTGACCACTAAGCCATCCCACCCCCACCCCCGTACGAGGCGAAAGCCAGAGATCCACCACTGTACAGATTGGCGTGTATGTAAATCGAAGGAGAGTTGCGAAGGGGTCGATGTACGGGTAAAATCATTCCACCTCGCATCGCACACGTAACCGTAAACATAACAGCATTATGTTAGTCTCAAAATAACCGAAGTATTGTATGAATGAATGAATGAAATGGAGTTTTATGGCACGTAAGCTCCAACCGGGCTATATGGTGCCAAACAAATGATGATTTAACGAGACAAATTAAACAAATATCACATAAATATATTTATATACATAAATAAAAACAAGTATCACAGTCAATAAAGGTACTAAAAATAAATACAACTAAATATAAGTCTTTTATGTATATAAATAGTTAAAATAAAAAATACGGAATATATATATATACAATTAAAATTTGTAATAAAAGTTTGTCTCTTTTAAAAAGTTTAACAATTTTCCATATAGCTCCGGTTGAGCAAACAATTGGTGTAGCGACTGGCAACGGTAATATCTTGATCTGACGTTCTTGAGATGATTGCACTCAATCAAAATATGCTTAACTGTCAAAGGAACATGACAGTGAACACATTCTGGTTGAGGCTCTCGCTTCAAAATGAAAATGTGTGTTAAAAAGGTATGACCAATACGAGAGCGACACAAAACAACTTCATCCCTCCTGTTAGTTCTATAGGAGCTTGGCCAGTCTCCTAAGAAAGGCTTACTGTGATGAAGTTTATTTGTGCCTGCAACATCCCAAGACCAAGTATTGTATGGATGAGGACGTTTAATCTCAATCCGTTAATTGAAGTAAATTAACTATAGAAGTAATAATAATGCTAACATATGAGTGTCAAGGTTTATAATAGGTCCATCTGCTCGAGGTTGTCCCTCTTGACCTTCAACTGTTCACTCTAATACCTTGATTTTATTGCCACGACAATGCTAATTGATATCGGGTTCGGGTTAAGACTCTCACACAATTATCAGGAAGCTTGGATTCCAATTAAAATATCCAGAACGACATTGTCACATTGTCACGTAGATGTTATTAACCTCTTCCAATTGATGTTAATTTCGTGTAGGCATACGGTTAATAACAAAGATTATTTTCTCATCTAGTGACTACTACCAATTTGAGCAGTTTACTAGGACGTTAAATAATATTTCCATCATTAGCGACTACTAATCTTTGTAGTTTTTATTAAACAGACAATAGGAAACCATGCCAATAATAAAGTAGACAAATACAGGCTAAAGCGTATAACTATATGTCATGTGTTTAGATTAGTATGAGAGTCTCCTGCATAGTTTATTAGTTCTATAAGATCGGACATCCAGCAGTATCCATGGAGTCGAGGTAAAAATTCAAAGTATTACCTAAGAGGATTTACGTTAGTAAAAATGATAGAGGAAAATGTTATGAAAACGTGTGACAGGACCGATTTCAATATATACTTCTAAAGATTTAAGCTGGATGTCTTTTATCTATGTACTTGTTTAGGGGAATAGTGGTGGGGGTGCTGTGATATGATATTTTCATATAATTTAATGCCCATGTGAAGTCTGGTGGCTATTGGATCTCGGGGATAGACAGTCTCACGGAAAACGGTATTATAACAACATTTTACATTAGAACAGTCGGCAAAAATATGGTGCCACATCTGTGATATCATTACGCTACTATACCTTTTTGCGATGTCCTGTCAATTAAATGGGTTTATCTTCATCGAACTGGTCAGCTTCTGTGCACTAATTGTAATAATCAGCTTTTCTCTATCTACTGAATCAACTAATCAGTGAAATGAGCCGTGATTGATGATAAGGTACGTTGACGTACGTGAGAAGCGTTTTATAATCAGCTCAGGTTTACGTTTTGATTAATAGTACATAAATACGCGCTTGATTTCCAACGTTTCGGAGAGCTTTATTTACAGACCTTAATCAGAGTAACGAATGAGGTTCACGGCTCATAAGATGTAAACATTGTCAACTCCATTTCTCTGGTGAAGCACTTTAAAAATAACGATCCAGAATGTTAGAAATGATGCAAATATTGCGAACTTCATTCCTTGATAAAGCTCTCTAAATAAATAAGGCAGTCCGAGTCTTTGGAAATGAAGTGTTTATTTATTTGTATACTAAGAATAAGAAAACATTGTCAACGTTCTAGTTCAAGATAACACAGGTCAAAGTGAAAGTAGATTTATGTAGTATTTCACGATCTGCTATTTACTTACAATACGTGTCTTTTAATAACAGGAATGCAGATTTCACAGTTGTTAATTGTAAACGACACGCGTCTTATATATTATCTGGCATATTGACAGTTTATCTTCAAATAATCAGTCAATTAAATTCCATGCAAGTAACAATTCGAACAATTTTGTAATCGCCTGCCAGATCAAAATAACCCGCCCTCCATCGTATCTTCTTGGTATGCTATGACTAAGTCATGATTTGACATGATATTTTGAAACCTTGAAGACACTCGTGATAAGAATTTCGCGTGTGTACTTCCTCCGACTTGGGTGTTTAAGGTAAAGTAATAATTTGTTTATAGATGCAATATGTAAGGATTAGAAAAAAAGAGCTGACCATTCGTGCTATAAAAGTTCAAAAAACAGATCATGAATAATTGAATATATCTAATTACAGGGAGTTGATTACGGGCAAGACATGGCACAATATCAAAGAACACAAGTTAGCATTACAGACCCGTGAATGTACAACGCATCCATTCGCTTGATTTGATATTTGTTGTATATTTCTTGCAAAGTTTTTGTGGTTTGTTTGTCCGCACGTTTGTCTTGTAGGTTTTATTTTGCGTGGAGTGCGGTACTCCTGCAGGTACTATTAGAGTTTTCACAATTCGTTCCGTAGAATATTCTCGTTTTTGGGCGTTGATTCTGTTTGCTATATATATTTTTTTTTATTTTCTTAGCTTATCGCCATCATTGCTAACGTCGTTCTTGGGCTTTGCTCACTTTACTTTCTTTCTTCTGTCTTTATTGTTTAGAGTTCTCCTAGATTCAATCGGATTATGGCCCTTATTATTAATTTTGTTTGACCTTTAAATTAATGACCTCAACTGGTTATTCAAGAATTGACTAAACCTTTAAGATCGGACACATTATTTCTGTAGATCATTTTTTTGTTTATTTCGAGGGAAAGTTGTATCGTTACACGGAACTGTACAGAGCTGTGGACGCTTACAGCGAGACTCAGGATCCATTCACTTGATTTGATATGCGTAGTTTATTTTCTGCAACGTCTATGTAGCTTGTCTTGTCCCCGGGTTTGTTTTTTCGGGTTTGTTATGCGTGTAGTATGGTCCTCCTCCACTTGCTATTAGAGTTAGACGTCTGTTTCTGGTGACGAGGAGTCTCTCGTCTTTATCATGCAAAGATAGAACCAACTAACTATTATACGATGTCGCTCACCATCAAACTTCCTTGAAATTATTATTTTTTTTTATCGGATTCCTTCTTGTCTGTTCAGTTCAGTGATAGTATGTATAAATTGAAAACTGAATTTTATGACATACAAATTAGTCTAGTGTTTATGCACGCTTCGGGGCTATTCTATTATAATGCGAATAATTATAATGACAAATTCTTATGATGACCGGAACTCTTTTCTGAATGATTGTTGTGTCGAATCAAAGTAGCTCGGGTTAATAAAGGACGCTCCTTTTATTTACAACAATGTCGTTATAGCCAATTCCTAAAATGACCGGAAATTTTATGCTTATTTATTAGTATTCGTATATTTGTATATTCTTGCACAAAGTTTGGTTATATTATGATTGGCTCAGAATTCTTATTGATACAGAACACCTGTGATGAACTAGTACTTCACAATAAACAATCTTTTTCATTTCTTAATTTGATGTTTTAAATAAAATCCCTTGCTTATTATATGCGACATCGTTAATAAAAAATTACAATGGGTGATATAAACTGGGAAATTGGCTTGAATGGACAATAATAATGATGGTTTGATGTCTTAAAATGATGTGTTGAGTGGACGTTAAACCCCATTTCTCTCTCTCTCTCTTAAAATGATGTTTACATTTTCCAAAATTGTACTATTAAGTTCTTGGCAAATTGATTTTTTATTAGCGCAGTTTTCGCGACTATTTTTTTTTTCACCTTACATGGCGACGAGGGGGGTCATTTATTATTAAAGGGCGGTATCGCTTCGATAATACCTCAATTCACCACATTCATATGGTTTGCGTTGTGTTACCTCTAACAGTTTTTCAAAATTGTATAAAATAAATCTTATTGAATTGGTGCGGTTAGACATTGGTCACTTTTATCTTTTAGTTGGCCGTATTGGCGCGGTTAAACATCGGTCAACATTATCTTTAAGCTTGACTGTATTAGTGTCACCATTGTTTTGTTCCGGTCTTCATACGCTATCGCCCTCACGCCAAGGGTAATTAGTTAATTAACCCACGTAATTGAGTGCTAAATGACATAAGGAAAATTATTGACACAGAGTGCACTCATTCCACTTCACTTGGTGTCGCTAAAATCGATTATCAAGAATTGAAGTAGCGTATCAGAAACAACGTTATGCAGTTCTTTAACATTTTAATGATTGTTTAAAAGAATACGCAACAAGTAGTATGTAATATAGCAATTAGTATACAATGGGTGTAAAGAGGGGAAAATAATATGTTAGAAGTAGCTAGCTTAAGTAGACCATTGGTGTTGACACATCGCCCACATGAAACAAAGAAATGTAAACATCGACCCCTGCCGTTATTTTATTCACTTACCAGCATATTTATGTTATTTTATTTATTAAAAATGAATGACCTACTTACACAATCTTATTCATCAATACCGAATTTTACAATAATCCAACTACTTGAAGACCTTAAGATCTAAAAATACACATGCTATAAAATTAACTCTTCTGATAATTAATGGGTAGATAATAACCAGAAGAGAATGTTAACCAGTTTATCAACGATTTATTGCATTTTAATTGGCTTATACCTCCTTCACAGATAAATCATTCATTGGTATTATTGATTTTTTAAAAAAATGGCATTGAATTGTTTCCTTGGGTTGTGAATTGTGAATATATATTATTGCGGGGACTATATACCAATATACGGGTATCTCAACATCCAAAGAAGAAACGTCTCTACACTTATTTCAATCACAATACCAGTGACCACATATTATATATATGAGATAGCGTTGGATAAACTACCAATTAAAAATGTTAGAAAAACAATCGATAACAAGGCTGCATTTGCTCCAATGGTATTTTGAACTGATATCATCTGCAATTTATATAACAAATCTCAATCTTCAGACAGATGAAAATCGTCCGAGTACCAATATTTACTTCAGTCAGTAACTCTGATTTCCCAATGTTGTTTTAACTTCCGTAATTAGGAAATCGCGGTTATAGAGCAGTCATAGTAAATATTTTTATGTTAAACCTATATTTGGAATCTATGTATACCAATTCTACCACATGTAAAATAAATTGATGGGTCCTGATACTGTCAATTTGTCCGTGTTCAAGAAAGTACAATTCTGTTTTAGAATATCGATTCCTAAGAAAGTGTAACAAAACATAACTCCTCAAATAAAAAACAAGACTTGCTCACCAGACTCTGTCTTGTTCCTACTTTTTTAATCAAATATATCTTCAAAGCAAATTTCAGCTTCATTAAATATTAAAACGCTCCCTTTGATGTACAAGGAAAGAATTAAAGATATTAATTTTATTTGTAAAAAAAATGTCAGATGTTTGTTACCATAGCATAAGCGACGACACAAACAGAGAGACTAAGAGATACCATTTTTTATTGTAAAAAATGTAAGATTTTTGTCAACATAGCATAGGCGACGACACACATAGTATTACCACACGAAAACACCCGGTCACAAAAAGTTTGTTAACTATAGGAATACTTAATATATATTATTGTTATCGCCCTTTAAAAGATTAAACTATTTTAAGTGCCATATAATTTAAAATACAAATTTAACACATGCAATCATAAGTGTTCATAAAACTATTTTAAGTGCCATATTATTTAAAATACAAATTTAAACACTGCTAATAGTCTTTTGGAAGACATATTACATCACAAAAGCGTACATCAGCGGAAAGGGGTTGTGGGTGTCTGGTTCGAACGATTTTCTTCTGAAATGTCTGAAAGCATCTTACAAAAGCCCCATGTATACCTGGTATTAGGTTCGCCTTCACTTTGAAGAATTTGGACATCGGTTCCGGAACTCATATAATTTATTTTCCTTTGGGGTTATGAACAAAATCTTATTTTGATCCAACGAAATATGTTAATTTCCAATACTGTCACAAACAGTGACCCACATCAACCTTCGGAATGATTTTCGTATTCATAAAAAACTGTTAATTCTCTGTATGGTATCAACGCTGTTGTTATTTCCTGGAAGGTATTAAATAAATCAAGTATGTTTTCAGGTAGAAAGCAAGAACATATGTTAATCTAAACGAATCCTAGAGATATTTACATTACATCTACTTTGTTTTTACCTGTACGATCAGATTGTACAACTTCCATAGATAATGTGTTTTCTTAACTTTTCTATCATCTTAATCTCACCTTTTAACTTCCACCATATTTTATATTTACCTCTCTCTTATATCTCCTTTAACCATAACGTATACTCACTGATAACACAGTGAGTAACAATATACCCCAGATAAATATTGAAATTTTCCCATGTTAATTTGTAAGAGTGTGCCCCTTTTTGTATTGAAAAGGACCATGGTTTTATATAAGGAGAAAGAATGAATTACTTTACTGCTTTCTATTTCGAAATTATACCAAAATTTGGTCCGATTTCGCATTCTTTTGATTGCGTACTCCACTTCATCTTGCTATAAAGATTCTTATAGGATGCGGTCAGTATAACACAGTCGTGTTTGGTGGTTCCTAGATCCATCTCCAAACCATATCCTGGGAACAGGAATTTCCGTCAAAAGTTTTGATTATCGAGATATTTGACTGACTGTCAAATGTAAGCCACATGTAGTCATATATATCAGGCTTCGATACCTATCCAAAACGGATTTTTTTGAAACATGTCTTTTGATGATAATAGTGTGACCACCAGAATAAACGGAAAGAAAAAGAATATTATTGTAAATGTGGTGTAGTCAATCTGTTAGTAGTTGTCCCTTAATGGATTATTGAGTCAATATAGGAGTACCAGAAGATCTAAGAACGGAGAGAATATCCAGAGTTGTATTTCACGCCAAATTAATTACCAATTACAAGAAAGGGTAGTTTAAAATCGGTCAATCCCCAAAATATCAATGATGAATGGTAAAATGTATAACCGTTATAGCTAGCCCATTTCTTGCCCAGCTTCATTCGCCGTTTATAACAACTCACCCATTTATACACTCACTCTATATTCTCACTGACCCGGGGAATGACGAGATCTTGATTTGTTTACCGGATTGTGTAGCTATTCACAACAAACCAGATGAACGACGAGTAAATAATGCGGATTGAAATTACATCTCGTGAAGATAAATAAACAAATATTAGACTTCGGTATGTAACCATTTACTATCAATATGCATCATGTATGACATGAGACCTTGTCATATTCACATATTGTCATGTTAAAATATTTCTATGATAAGGTTGATACTAATCCAACGCATGCAGTACATACTATATTATATTTAACCACATAGTACCCAATGTCTTTTCTAGTGAAGTAACATAATTATTTTAAATTTTTTGTATATTTGTCACTGAATAACGAATCAATTTCGGAACTATAACGTCATGCTAATCCAAATCGTATGGAAAACCTTAATACCATTTTTCCTTCAGGAATGCAACATACTTTGTTCATAATACATCACCTGATATGTTGCTTTTTTAATCTGTATGATGACGGATCGGATCTTTACGAATAAATTTAATTATTAATGCCTGGTTTGTCTAGATAGATATCAATAGATTGATATATTTCATACCTTTAATCAAGATATATCTACAGGTGCTGTGGCTCAAGACCTATACATGAAATCTAATCAGACATCATCTAATTCTGAAATTACTTTGTACTAGTAGCTTTGAAGTCATTTGGTTTGTTTTCTTATATAATAAATTCATCAGGTAAAATACCATGAAATCCAAGTCGGCGTCTTTGATGTTTTTATGAAACCTTCTGTGCGCAAGACTTTATATTTACTTGACACAGTTTGGGTCTTAATCAATGTAGCATGTTTTTCCGACAAGATTATTCGGCTATAATTGTTAAAAGATGTTGTTAATAATAGAAGAAAATAAAGCTTGTTTTGACTATATCGTCTTAGCACCAGGATTACATACGATACTTATATATGCTTGGAATGAAATAAAAGGGAAGAATGACGTAACATGTGTAAAACCTGTTACCTTTGAGAGTTAAAAATATAAACAAAGTAAACGTGATGAAAGGCAATTTGTGTTTGGTTGGAACATAAAAATAGAAAATAAAATTTTTAATGTAAAGAAAAGAACGTATGTGATCCCTTTATTTAACTCAATAAATCAACAGTTGATTAAAAGAGGTTAATTGGGACTGGAAGACCCTGACAAACCTTTATTCTAGAGCCATGCCACTTTCTGAAGCTCTGTGATACCTTCTAGAATTAATGCAAACTTTTAGTTTCCGTCTAGGATTTAACATTAGGCCGTCAATTCCACAGGTCCGGTAGTTGTGGTCACTGCGATAATCAATTAGTCTCATGCAGCTGGAGAATCAAGTTCATTAGCGATCAATTCCGAAAGGCTGAATATTTTTATTTGAATTCATATACCGGGCACTTCTCATTAATATGTTATTTTCATAAATCGGGTTAAATTGCTCCCGGGTTTGGCAATATGCGGTAATTCCTATATCTTATTACAATCGGATCCAAACTATACACAACTCTGATGCACTTTACCGAATTATATTAGTGTATATGCACACCTATTCATGTCTGTATGCATATTGGAATTTATCCTATTCGCCTTTTCAAACAACTGTGGCTCCATTAGAATCAAAGTGGTTAAATTACTGATCAAACAAATTTTTATGATTTTTGTATCAAGTTGCCAATAAATATTTTTGACCTAGGGCCCTATGGAAGAGATGCGTCATAATTAAAAACAACATCCAGGGGACGTTAGTTATTTGATGCCACGTGTTGTGTTAATAAGTTCATTTCCGTGACATGTAGTCTTATAGTTATTGAAATCATGTCAAAAATAAATAACCAAGTAGGCCTATAGCAGTATTATTATAAACTGAATCTTAGGGGATAGCTCACAATATTATGACTGTATACATCGGTGTATTAATTATATCATAAGTTTGATAACCGAACTGTACATGTGGTGTTATAGAAAAAAACATGATTTAAAAGTTCGTCCAGACAATTTGAATTTATGTCCTACCCGTACTACTTAGGTCTACTTCCTTAACAGGCCTTATGTCCTGAACTAGATATAACCAGGTTGACATACCTCGGGTTTGTGTTAATGTATTTGAAATGACATGAAAAGGGGTTTGGGCTAATGGAGACCGGCAAGGATCTTTTACGTGCCCACCAATGTTTACACGGGATCTCTAGCTGTTCCCGGTATTAGAAAAGAACACTAGTTTGTAAATATTAGTTTTCACACACAAGATATGTTTTCTCTGTTTTATAAGATGGCGTCATACTCCCTGGATCTCCGCTGCTTCCGGTAATACCTCAATAAGTTGTTAAAAAAAATGGTATAAATAAAAATGTATAATAATGCATCAGGTTTTTTTAAAAATACATGAAAGAATGGCTATAATTGACTTATGTCTTCCTGTACGAATCAAATGGAATAGTTATACGGAAATAAATCTAGCAGAGCTCATTATTTCACGTCTAGGGAAACCTTTATAAAAAATACACAAAGCCTTTCAATCGTGCTAAAGTAATGTGTCTGTTTTTATGGTAGCAAAAAATGAGAGAAAAACTCTAGTAATTGGTGTAATATAAAAATGCCCTGTTAGCAGGTGGTGACACAGGTATTGTCTTCATTCCATTAATTATTCCCGAGAAGTAAAACTCCCCAGTCAGTTATCTGAACACGACATGTCCTGTATCTTAAGTCTCCTTCTTCCTCCATTGCATCATTATGACTAATCACACCTTTTTTGCTGAAGAACTTTAATTAACACCCGCCGGGATAAATCGACCATATTTTTTATATCGTTCAAGTATTCAGTTAGAATTGCTAACCGTGGATGACAATGTATTGCCTGAAAATGCTTTTAAGCGACAATCATCAGTCGTGTCTGAAAACTGTGAAGCAGATCAAACCGATAACTGACGAATCTGAATTCATATTAAATGCTACAGCTATCATACAATAAATTTTGAGGATAATTATGTGTGTGGTCATAGTCTAATAATAGAAATAAAGATATCTCTATGTAAACTAATTTTA
This sequence comes from Patella depressa, assembly GCA_948474765.1. NCBI lineage: Eukaryota > Metazoa > Mollusca > Gastropoda > Patellidae > Patella > Patella depressa. Next base: position 23,502,463 of record OX419716.1, read on the forward strand.
CTTTTATTTGTTCGTCATTAAAGGATGTATATACAATCTATATGGATATTATTGACCTTTTCCGCTCAAATGCATATGTGAGGCATGGTGGGTGATGCGCTATAGAGCTTCTATGTTTGGTTCAATCATGCTGTTGGTCGACAAATTTCCTCAGAATTTTCAAGCGTGATATTCCCTTGTCAGCAGTTGTGGAGGGTTTTGTTTTTTTTTGGTGTTTTTTTTTAGATTGGGGGGGGGGGGGCAAAACGAAAGTCGTGTGTACAGTTGGGATTCCATAAAGCGCAATGGCAAATGTATATTTGTAAATTGTCCCTCATAGCACTCGGCATGTCGTACCCACGTCTTCATTAGTAGAAAAGTAAACCGTTAAACCCCATTTTATTTGATGGGTTATGTTATGTTGAGCCATCATATCTTTTTACGTATTGTCAAGGATAGCATGATCACATATACTTATTATCCTCCCCTGAGTAGATTCGACTTGAAGGTTACATTCTAAATTATGGCAAATATGTAACATTACTTGGGAGGAAATTGATATCTACGTCAACATTAAGAACTTAAATAAAAAAGAATTATTTTTTACAGATGTTAGTGCTATAAATGTTTTACTTGTAATTCTTAAGGAAGATTCCATCAGATCACATTACATTAAGCAGGCGGTGAATTGGAATGAATTCATTTTTCACTTGTCATGAGATGGCCGTTAGTTCAACTTCACCAACTAAGAACATGTTCAGTTCCCCGTGATGACCAACGTTTATCATGTCAGTTCGCCTGGTGTCTGCTAAACTTGTTATCTTTCTGCTATCAATGTATCTGGTCTAGATTTAAATATATAATAAAAACTACGTGTATATATAACCTCTACCCACCAGGCTATTTTATATGACGGACTCCGGCCAAATGTTAAAAGAATTAATAAGCTAGTTCTGCAGATCCCCCGATATTCAAATAGGAAATGGGAGTTGGTTATCTAGGAAAGGACTGACTTATATTAATTGATTTACATATTATCGTCAGAATGTTTTCTTCCAACAAATGAATGAATACCGGTAGATTGTCGACCTTTTTTTATCAGTTGACGTGATGTTATATTCGTTTTATACAACCTATAAGCATACTGAAAATCACAGATGTATAAACGTTTAGTAATTTCGCCATGTTTGTTTTTTTCTCACCTATTATTGTGTTGTGTTTTAACTCTTAATTTCATATATTTATTTTGATTTATAATTTGAAACTTCTGGTACATGTACTGAAACATGGAAGGGTACGGGTCGTGTAATAGTGTTTAATTGGCATCAGTTTATCGTTAACATCTCGCTTATACTTACTTGTCATAATGTTGTATTCGGAAGTAAAACTTCATAATATGCAGGTATATAAATAAAAAAGCGGATAATCGTGTCTCTATATCTATATGATATCCAACTACTTATAACAAGAGATAATATATCTATACTTCTACTTGATTATCATCACGATTGATATTTGATGGAGTTATTTGAGAATATTAACAGATTGTCCATGGTGTGATCTTTCAACAACTATAGTTATCACTTATAATTCATCTTCTATCAACACGTCTTCAATTAATCAAGATCTATTGCAACGTGGTCTTATCTGTATCTACCTGGAAGTGTTAGTAGTCTTCAATTGATGAGGTACACCGATAGCTTTCTATCTGTATATCATTGAATGTTACGATATTAAATTGCACAAAATTATATTATCATTTCACTGTTAGGTTCTATATATTATTTTGTATTATTTAAACAACTGGGCGAATTATCCATCTAGTGGGCTCGTCTAGTAACTTCGGCTTTGGAAATTGGAGTTTAGTGCAGGACATACTTACTCGCCCGTGTTCAATGGCAAGTGATTACTTACACCTTGTCGAGTTTGAACTCCGTCCTACCACAGCGACTATTTTACCTAGCTCAATGGATACCTGACCAGGCAAGCTAAAAACAACCCAAAATACAATTTTATATCATCAACATAAATGTTTAAATGATTGATTAATAATTGCTAACCGATTATCCGTGATCAATTTCAGGGTACGATCGATTCGGATAGGGTTTTTTTTTAGATGAAAGGTACGGCTAATAAACAAGGGAAAACCCAAGAATTGTGAATTAAATGAAATGAGTCATGGCAGAAACATGGAACGTGAATTCTTGGATTTTATTAAACCCGTTAATTTAATCTTGTTTTCTAGAAAAATTGAATTAGAAATAGAAGTTCTGAAAACATTTGTGGACATGCTCTATTCGTCGAATAATTGGTACATGCTAAAAATTCTGAATGGTTATCGATAATTTGCGTTTCGTTTTATTATTCATCGTTTTATAAAGACTGTTTATCTATTAAAGAATTAATCACTTAGTTGGTCTAATATCAAAGGTTATCCTTATTATTCTTCGTATAAATCAGTAAGTCGATCGGTTTATTATTTCACACATCAAAGACTAGCTTGTTATAAATGACACTGATAAAAGCTAATAATGGAAGAATCAAATAGCTTTATAGATTGTTAGCTTAATAAGATACAAGAATGGTTTTTTCTCATCCTTTAATCTTGTCGTGATCTATCGATTAGATTGGATAGTGTTGATGTGTTCTTTAAACAAGGACTTCGCTATTGATTCTCCTTCTTAGTTCCCGCGTTCACCTATAATAGATAACTAAGACCCCTTTGGCAAGCGCGATTGCTAAACCCGATCTGTTCTGGTCCCTTGTAAATCCCTTACACCATGTTAAACTAAGTATACCCAAGCTCTAAGTGAATATCAAACGTATGTTTATATATATTTAATCGCCTCCGTTAATGCGCGAAATGCTTTTTGAAAGCGCAACTATCAATTAAAGTATCCGTAAACGTTTTGTTTATGCTGTGGAGGGCGGGGGGATTCAGCATATATAGATGAATAAAACAAAAAAAACCTGGACGAATTCGCTAATGAAGACGGACAAACACTACGTTCTTCTTCGTCCCATTCAGATGTCAATATCGGGTAATGAATGGAATGCTCAAAATAGGATTGAAAGACAACTGTGTACGAAGTGGACATCGGGTGTGACTGACTCGGTATCCGACAGGATTTTAGTTTCGACATGCCCATACAGAATAGCCAATACTAATACACCATGGATAGAACCCAAGTAGACTTTTTAAGTGTAAAAATAGATGTGTCCTAGTGGTGTATCCCCTTCGAAAATGAAAATAAAAGTGAGACCCAGCTAGTGGTGTGTCCCATTCGAAAATGAAAATAAAATTGAGACTCAAGTAGACCCTTTAAAGTAGCTAAGTCTCTAACTCAATGTCATCCAAAATCTTCAACATTAAAAACACGAATTATTTGTCAATTTAAATCAACATTGATGCTCCGATCTTACCGGAAAAAGATGGACTTCTCATATCTAATGTTTAAGACCAATTAAACATTTTACTATTGGTACACGAATCATGTACCATAATGCGTTTCAGTCCCAGTTTTAACAAAAAACTCGAGAGACGAGGCTAAACACATTGCATCAAATCAAACGGTGTATGTAGACTGGAATAACCAGACGCTAGAAATTTGCGTTCGATTTACATTGCTGGCTTATTTCGCCGAAAATAACTGATTTGAAAAAATTAGAGTAAAAACGGAAACTGTTGAATGTAAATCAGTTTATATACATTCATTTCATATTACAGTATACGTTGCGACCCACCTGTGTCAATTTCTAGGTCCCAAATGTTAGCGATTTAGCTCCTTTATGTATAAAATAAAATGTGTGTCCGTGGTGTGTGTCCCATACGAAAATACACGTACAAATAAAAATGATAAATTAATTCGAGGTTCAGTATGCCATATGATAATATGAAATCTAATACATGTAGATACGTAACTAATTCGGCTTCACCTTTCTATGCACGTACATTCATTCCATTGTTGAGCAACGCTGCGTTTATACGATTGTCAGTATCAGTCTTTCTGGAGTAGTAAAATGTATTCATTGATCAAATAGAAGCCCCGCCTACCAAACTGTTATTGGTCAATGATATTTTGAGGTTGGTTTTGATTAGTTACAGATCATATTTGACAGGTGCAATCACAGAGCACGTGTTTGGTTTCTTGTAGAGAGTAAAGAGTGCCATGCTATCAATGTTAGGAAGTCTTTTCATCACGTCAGGTGCAGCGGAATCTACCTGTTGTGTTTCATAGTATGGAATGTCCATATCTTATAAATATTAAAGGATTGCTTTCATTTATTTTCTGAAAGTGGATTAGGATAACCGCCGTTGCACTAAAAACTGGATATATAAGTGTAATAGAATTGGTGGAAAGTAACAGTATATTATAACCGAATCTGATAGAGTTTTGTTTTACTTGGGAAGTATAACATGTTGCATACTGACCAATCTGTTTAGGAATGCAAGTAACAGTTTCAGGAATGTGTTAGTGGTAGTTAAGATACTTTTATGTATAAGCATTCTTTATATAGACTGATTATATACATACACAACAATAAACACTGTAGGCCCCAGATGATGCCATTAGTTCAACAGGTAAGCTTGTAAGATTAAAATAGAAATTGAACAGTATAAGCCATATGCTACCATCCACGCCCAGGTGACTTTTAGATGTTAACATAGGTAGGCTAACTTAAAAAAGGCATAACATTATTTTCAAGAGGGTGTGATACCTTGCCGCATCACCTCCTAAAGGTATCTACCTTTTCATCATAATATTTAGACATAATATGACGATTACTAAAGTGACATTATTGATATTGAACGTAACAACAAAGAAATACTCAGTCGCGGAGAAGTCGATAATAAAGAATGGTATCGACAAAATTATTTGAATCGAACAGTTGTCCAACATGTGTGCGTCAGATCAAAATGCATGTTATGAGACGTCGTTTCTGTCCAAGGCATGTACACGACAAGACAAACCTCGTGGGTTTCTCCCTGTCCCCTGGATAACCCAAACTGGTATTGAGCCCAGCGCACAGCCCTCTCCCCCCTCTCTATCTTTCCCTCTCTCTCTCACGCACACACAAAAAAATATGACAAACTCGTGTAAATAAGTCTGCCATAAGTATTGGACAGAGACACACATTTCCTAAACTTCCTGTTTTTAGTTGTTCAACTGCTGTTTTGTACAGATGTATCTGTTCGGTTTTGACAGGTCTAAATAGGAAGACACTGATGTAACGGAGACGGGGATCTCAGCGTGTGTCTGTTATCTGATCTTAGGTTATCATCTGGTAATGTGTAGTATTGTCAAGGATTCAAGTAGCTGAACTGTAAACGTCAATACTTTCTAATTCTTTGTGCTCTAATACAAACCCTGTCGGATCGTTCAATTACATAATAATAGAATCCTGTCGATTAGTTTGATCGATGCTATGATGTAGGAGTGGATTATTATCTCAGAGGGTTATCATTACGTGATATCATTAGCTGTAGTCATTAACAGTACAATATTGCAACAATAGATCGCCCTGTGCTCTATTGTTATAATGACCACTACCTAGAAATCGATTGTTGAAGTCCTGCCGTGAAGTTTATTAGTGTGTCAATGTTTACTCTGTCTCACGTATATGCAGAATAGTTTTTGGTATCGAATACCACGATCATCATGCCCATGAGATACTTTTACATCTGTGCTTAAATGTATTAGGAAACACTTCTCTCCTCACTTTGCATGTCGTAACCATTAAAGGAAAAGCATACAACAGTTCCCGTGCAGATATTCGACCTTTCTGCATCAACAGGGCCAATAAATCCGACGTGTGTAATGAGGGCAATTATTTAGGTTCCTTAGTTACCTGATTCTTTGTCAAATATTGTATAACCATATGCCAGAACGTGCCGAATCCTGGTTAGCGAAAACAAAATGTATTAAAATAAATATATGAATAGTGTAGTGCATGTAATGCCTTTTGCATCGGTGTCTCAGTGAGTAAGGCAGTGGCAACGCTGTCCGGGCAAACTGTGCCTCATAGCTCAATGTATGGTGTATGTTCGTCGTCATCAGCTCATGCAGTATACGTTAAATAATAGGCCGTAGTGATCCCCTGGCAGTTGGAATTCGAAATAAGCCTTAGAGTCGCTGTCCTGGCAAAACTTCCCTCATAGCACACTGTATGGTGTATGCCCAGTCGGAACAGAACAGTAGAACGTAATCAACACCCAACTTCCTTTTAAGATGGGGAATCACAGTGGTTGAAATGGGTAAGGCGCTGGCTCGCTAGCCTGGAGGTCGGGTGTTCTCAGTGATAAAGGATGGAGGGCCTGACAAGGACAGTTGTCTAGTCGTGCGGTGGGACGAAAATCAGAGGTTCCGAGTACACATTGGCGTGCACGTAAAAGATCCGTTGATAGTTAGAATTTGATATAAAAGTAGCCCGCAGTGCTGCTGCCCAGGCAAAATTCTCCCCATGGCACACCGTATAGCGTATACCCCTCTTCATAAGCCCAGTTCGGAGTAGAAGAGTAGGACGTTAAACCCCATTTCATTTCATTATTTACTTATTTACTGGTCTGGAAAAGATTTACAAGCGGATCGCCTAAACATAAGTTTTGTATACCCCTGTAATTGACATTTCATTCTTTAACTTTTAGTTAAAATATTATAGTTGTTATATTCAATAACTGGTTATTTGTGTGTCGTTGGACAAAATGGTACATTACGTTGTGGTAAGATTTACGACGCTGTTCATAAATATCGATAAGTTCAATCATTTTGAACAGTCATACATCGAGTTTGTCACGCAATCTGTTCATAAAATCCTATATAATCTATACTTGATTATAACAATACAAAACATGTTTCGTGATTATTTAGAATAAAATAGTATATTATTGTTGGTATAGAGCTTACAATTGGCCATTTGTATTTTTTGTGAAAACCCCCCAGTATTTTATCGGGACCACAAAACAGCTATAGTTCAGAATGGTGCCATTACGCTGCACCATATGCATGGTCAAATCATATTGCCTGTTAAAGAGACGCGTGTCTGTAGTAATTATACAGACATGGCTCTATTCAAATTCTAAAAACATGTTACATTTTTAGCTTAGGCAGCTAACGGATGTATTGACCACACATACTATTTTGTCCAATCTGTGTTTATTATTTCGATCTGTTCTGGTAAAATGGTAAAGTTTGTACCCTTTTTAACATCTGCTCATCTGGATGTAGTTGTACTTAGTTTGTATAAAGAAAGACCCCAGATGTACTTATACTGCATTAAGGGACCTCGGTATGTACGTAGGTTGTATACAAATGACCTTTGGTTGTACTTATTTGTTGGTCCCATTGGTACCACAACCGCACCCACTTCAAGTTTAACATGTGTTGTAGTACCCCACACGAATCATGCACTTATGGGATTGGGCGAAAATGCCCATATCGCGCGTGTGCACATGTTTAAAACTATTGGTGTTCGGTATTTTCACATATGTTTTTTTTTCTGTTGTATACCCTGTATTTTACGAATGTGGTTTCTGCTCGTACGTTCTATCATTTTCCTTTTATTCCACACACTGCTTCAGCTCCACACGATGAATTCAGTAATTCAAAATAAAATATGTAAATATACCAAAACAACGCCAATATTCCATTGATACCAGTAGAATCTAGTCTTTGGTTGCTAATGTTCTATTATTACTGTTGAATGTAGACTATATTGTTGCCATCTTGTCCCATGCTGTCCTGTTGTTGATATTCTTACATAGCAATTGTCTTAGATACAACAATGTAAATTTTACACTTGATTGACATCCCAAGCTATTCAACTGGCATTTGGGAATTTTTTAATCAGATATTGGATATTGTTTATGGATATACATGTATAGGGATATATTCCCGAGATAAACAAATATTGCGAAACTAAATACAACATCTATTTTCACATGAATTAAGTATAAGTAAACAAATTGAAAAATCGAGAGCAAAGCTTTGCACCCATTCAGATATTGAATAAAATGGTTACATTAGAGAAGTAAGAGTGGAATTGAAATATTCAACACGCTCATAAGAGAGAGGGGGCGTGGGGGGACTTCCAGCAAGTACCGGGGGGGGGGGGGCGTTGAAGGATGTGGAGTAATCTGAGTGAACGGAGAAGACTCTGTATGTTCAGGCCTGGAATCGAAGCCCCGATATGCATGAATAAAAGACCTTCTGATCTACAGAGCACACCGGATCTCTCGACAGCGTTACACCAAAAAGCAAGAACCGACCAGTTGTGTATATCTGGTTTATTTCGCCCTTATTATGTTTATACAGGATCTATTTTCATTTTGTATAGAACTAAGACATAGACTCGGAACCACGTTTGTGAGACTACCTATAGATATTTTGCACTGACATGTTACCTATTAACACAATTGCACCGTATAACCCTTATATTAACGGTAATAGCAATATTATCAGTAATAGTACGCCCTAAAAGTTCAAATAACTGTACAACCGAGCATCAAATCACCACAGTTCCCATAGTATAATTTTATCTCGGACAGAAATTATTTGAATTGACAAAGACTGGAACCGATAAATCAATCTTAACAGAAATGTGGAACGGTAACACTCGTCAAATACCACACATTCGTGGTATACGAAAACCCAATTTCCTTCTATGTTCATTCTATAATTATTTGACTAAATATGGCTGGCGGCAAGAAATCTGGGCGATCAAATCAATCAGACTAGTTTACTACGGTAAAGATTTTCTAGTAGAATTTACAATTAGTGACATACTTCAAGGTATAACAGCTTAGCATCTTTTCATTCTGGTTTTCAACTATTTACTAATCTATCAGACTATTTAAGCACAATGAACATATAGCTCATTTTCCTCTGCTATGTTTTCAGAATGGATTATGTTTCAGAAAAAAAATTGTTAAACAATTTAAGAAGGGGCAATTCAATTTTTTCTCTCTTAATGAATTAAATATAGAAGCATTCCAATGCTGGGAATGTGTTAATTGCTAACGTGCTTTCATGTTACCCAAAACAATACAATTTTTGAAACGAATTTCCAGATGTCTTACTGATCTTGTTACATCTTATATATCCTGGTTGATAACACTTTTAAAAAAGCAGCATCGTCGATTTTGTATGATAACCATGTGTATTGCATATATTTAAAGGGGTTATATTTTATTCTTGTTTCAGGTTCAGCAACTCTCCAACCAAATATCGTTGAACATGTGACAGTGGATATAATGTCAGAATACAGAATCTGAGTGAAATAAAATTCCTTTCCAGTATTTTTTATGAAGAAAACATTGCATTCCAATCAACAAGTTTATAGCTAAAATGTTGAATATATAATAAGTACAAACACAATGGATATATTGGTATTTCCGGTATCACGTGTATCCATTTTAGGAATAATGTGTTTACTAACACAAGTTATAACAGGTAAGCTCTACTTACTTATTCTATTTATATAATCTATTACGATGTCTTAAAGCCCATATCATTGTTTTGCTACCAATAGTTAGACATCGATACCATGGTATTGTTTATGACTTTCTATCAAACTTCATATCTATTTTGTTCGAAGTTTGAAATGGTTGCTGGGTCGATATTTTTGAATTGCGAGTCCACAACGCTTGCACTATTTCACATTTTCACATTTTCACTATTCTGTTGGAAGCCAAGGTTTTTATCTACTGTAAAAACAATACCAGGTAAAAATCAACAGAGACATAGTGTCAGATATAATATACACCAGTACACCATGTCAGATCAACATTGTATTGTTACTAGGAGTAACAAATAATACCATCACAGAGATATATAGAATACCAGACATGTTGGTGGTCTGTTCTTTCTGTACTTAAATAATATTAACAGACTATGGTGGTTAGTACATTGTGAGTCTACACTACACCTGCTCAAGAGAAGTGTTAGGCTGTATATTATATTTCCTTTAAATCGTGGTACGATTAAAGTGTAGGCGTAATATGGCCCGGTTGGAGCAGACGTGCCATTAAATAACATGTCATTCATTCATTTCATTACGATTAAAGTGATCATTTATTATCACAACCAAACTGAATGTGCAGTTTTACTATTCTTTGATAAATAAGTTAATCTCAAAGTAAATGGTGACGATGTCATGCAGAAGACAGAGCATACGTGTACCAGTTCGAACATCCGAAGGATGGGGAAGCTTGTGTAACAAGTGAAAAGTGGGATTTTACCTTTAATATGCAGCAAACCCTGCTAACGGTCACGCGCATCGGTGTTTTCTTCCAGCCCAATAGGTTTCGAACTCCACCAATAAATCACAACTTGATCTTTGTGTAACAACTTTTTTGTATGTTTGTACAATAAATAATGTACATGCTGTTGTTTCTAGTTGGAGTCCTATCTTAAGTGGAATATGACACATCAATCGATGTCTTATTTACATGTATCCTAAGATTCCAATGACAAAAAGAAAAGTTAAAACAAGTTACCACATATGTTGTTGCTTTCATGTAGTTTTAATATCTGGTCTACACTGTCTATAAAACACACACCGTGTAAAGTTCAAGTGTATTTTAGTTACGCCCACATGTAAATTCTTGTGAACACTCTACAGACTACATGTATCGTTTGATTGTTGTAAAATTGATATGTTATTTACATTATTGAGATGAAGAGGTATGGCCACTGTTTCACTTTCAGAAGATACATCCGACATGCATCATTAAATTAGTGAAACCAAGAATCCGTTTGTATCTCAGCGAATTCCTTTAATTAGTTCTAGAGTTATGGCCCCTGTTTCACTTTCTTGAATCTTGTGAGCGTATGACATGTGTCTGTATGAAATGTATATGCATTTTCTTAGATTAGTACAACGAAGAATCCTAGTGAATTGCACGACACGTCTCACAACGAAACGTATCATCCGATCTGTTACAATCTGTATGAAATTTATGTGCGTCATTTTAATTAGTGAAACGAAAAAACCTATTGATTTTCAGCAATTAGCGTTCATTACTTCCAAGAGTTATGACCCATTACCACAAAAGAATAAATTTTGCGTCAACGCTTTTAGATTGGTCGGATGATTTAGCTGACGTGGGTGTATGTTTCGTTGCCTTGCTACCTATCTTTATTTAATAAGTAAGTCATGTATATTAGAGGATTTCGTCATATTATCAAATCAGACGTATACTAATGTTAAGCTGATATATAAAATTAAAATTATGTTTCTTCATTGGCATAACTAAATAAACATTACCAGATAATGAAAAACATATCCACATAAATTACTCTAGTCAATCTATAGCTAGTTGTATTCAGCTTCTGAAATCTAGTTCGAAATTACTGATTCAGGTAGCCATTAACATTGTGTGTCGTTCACAAGAGAGCGTATACTTACTTTTGAAGAAACTCGATACCATTTTTCATATGAAGAGTTCACATAGCTAACATACGTTCATAGATTGTCTTTGCTCCTGTAAAATATTGCTTATTCCCGAAACAACCTAGTTTGTGTCGAATTGGCGTTACACCCTATTTCTCTCCCTCTCTGTAAAGTATTGCATTATTTATTCCAAAACCCGTCCTGCGCCATGTCCAGGAATTCTGGCACCCATTGAGTATAATCACACGCAGGTAGTACTTGTTTGTAATTTACTGCAACGATAGCCTTTTTTGATTCAAATGCAGCCACACCAGTAGTAACTTACAACGAAATTGGTCATCTACAAGAATTAATCATTGCATAGCTTTTAGATAATGGTCATGTCTTTGGAAACATAGTTCTGTATACAAAATTACATTCTGAAACTAAGCTGATTCAAGGCTGATAACGAAGATATATTTATTTGATAACTGCTGTGTTGACGTTTCAAACTTCAAATATTGACCTTAAAAAGACTGACTGACAGCTTATTTTGGATCAAATGCAGATAGTTTCTAATTTTACTCGAATTGTTTACATATTACTCATTATTATTTCGGCTCTTGGCTACATAATAAAACGAAGTCAACGATAGCTACCGCATTTATCATTAAAATAAAGATGTTAGCTTACAAAGTTTAAAAATCAAACCTTTCATCTATTAAATATTTCTACATATCTCATTTTATCAGCCAGTATTTATAAAAAAAATAATTTAACAGACATATTCCATACGAGGTTCTTATCATAGTTCCAGCTCTGTAATTTTTAGATTCTTCATGTCTTCTCTTCCACGATTGGCGGACACAACTTGTCCGTTCAAAATTCATGCGTTATTAATGATAGACGCATATTCAATAATTCAAAAAAAGAAATATTGTAACTTTGTTTTATACCATGACTGAAGTTTCAGTTCACAAATCATCTTTACAAGCTTATGACAACATAACTTTAGTACTCATGTCGTTAAATTGGGGGGACTGGGCTATAATTAATTAAACCGAGGAAAGTCAAAAAAGGAGCCGATTATATTGTAGCGAAGTAAAACAAAATATGATAATTATGAATTCAGTTATTCAACCCAAGATAAAAAAAATAAGCCGACACAGTGTTTGTGGTGGACATGAAAATATTGATGTCTTTTGTTATTTTAAATAAAAGTTAGAGAAGGTGATTTGTATTTCGAGGGTCATTATTCAATATTTAATCATGAGCACGTCGGAAATAATAAAATGGATTAATCGGATTGGATTAGTGATATTAGAATTTTAGCCTCATTAACGATTCTTTTAGACGTATCGGGGAATGAAGTGAAATACAAACCTCTCTTGGTATTGGTGATGACACCAGCGTATTCATTGCTTGGCGACTGTCTGGTGAAATATAATCTCTAATCCAACATATTATCTAGAGGAATTTTCATTAATACAATGAGTCATGGATATAAATTAGATTCGATACCCGCTAGGTGGTGATCAGCAGTTGTGGGGTCCTGTCTCATAGGCACCATTAAACGAAACATTTGGGATGTATGTCCTTCTTGCCAGTCCCAAATGTTAATAGCCAATTAAAATCCGGAGGTGGGTGGTGGAAGGGGGCGTGTATAGTCCATCCATTAACACGTGTTACAACTTTATTTCTTTAAAAGTGGGGGAAAACTGGTGAACCCGGAGAAAACCATCGAGGTTGGACAGGTGGCCCTATACTTCGTTGCACATACAAGCTTGGAATCGAAACAACGCCGATTAATCGAAGAAAATCAAGAAATTAGAAACTTAAAAAAACACAACACGATTTGTATTGAAAACTATCACTGGCATGTAGCACGACGTTTCGACAAGTATTTTCTTATCGTTATCAAGACTCTTGATTCAAGAGCATGTTTAATAAATGAAGTGGATAAAAGGATAACGTGTAAATAACCATGTAGTATGTTCGTGATATGTTATAATTCCGTATGTTATACAAGCTTTGACGCTATAACTGCATTATCACCAACATTAATAACTACTTACATATAGATGTATATAGATCAATATTTCTATGTCAGTAATTATGTGAAGTAATAATTGTAAGAGATAATCTAGTGTTTACAACTGGTCAGATGAAAGTGTTAATAAATGTTATAGATGATTGTTTTTTCGTGTCATTGACTCTGAAACACGATTGCTTTCAGTAGCCGGTGGTCACTCATAATAAAACATAGATTATCGATAAACTGAAGGCAATGAAGATAAAAAGTTTTGTGGGCTGTGTCCATTTGAAAGAGACAAACCACCGAAGTAATTAATACAAAATGTATTATTTTTAGATGATTTTGAAAAAAAATATATAATATGCTATGAATTTAAATTTTGCACATTTCGATGATGAACCATGAGTCGCTAGCTAGAACTACGTGTTCTTCTTGAAGTTCTAATCTGCGTTGAAGAAACTAATTGATCGGCAATATTTGTCAGCTTGAATTGAGATATATTGCAGTACGTATCCCGTAAACAACCGTCTTGTTACCAACCTATCCCCCAAAATTGAGTTAATGTATTGCCGTATATAGGCTTATATCTCTTCAAACCTCCATTAGAGCCGTGGCTAGCTCCCCGCTATAGTACACAAACTGTACTAATTACATAATACACACTGTGTAATTAAAGAAATACCCTTTTGTATATAATGTATTTCTTTAAAATACAAGCTGTACGGAGGTCCGGGTGAAAATGTACTCTTAAATGTGTGGTAATTCTTTGTATACAAGTGAAAGTGATAAATATGTCGCACGTCTAAGGTTAGGTTAAATTTATTGTTGAATTAAATAAACATTGTAGGAGTAATGATTGGTTAGTGTCGTTAATTATAGAGTTGTGAGTTACTCGAGTTATAAATCTATCTGTATCGTGCTAACCTTGTGGCAGATTTAAGCTCCGTAACACAGAGAAACATAAACCCGCAATGAATCACGTGAAACATGTTTATTATAATATGGACACCCTTTCAATCTGTATTTTCAAAACCCATACTTAAACATGTAATATGTAGAACTGTGGATGTTAATCGTCCTGGTTTTGTGGACACATGTTTATCTTCAATCTTATCCCGAAACCAATAGCAGACTAGAAGGGATACACCAGGGAATTATCATCACATTGGTCGCCAAATTAAGATTCATTAAGTTGGACATTTCCAGTTCAAATGACCATTGTGGAACCAATGGTCAGTTTAACAGGAACAAAAGCCAAATGACCAAGACGGATGATCATTCGGTTCTAATCATGTCTCAGATCACAAACATCTCAGTTTAGTAGTATAACGGTCATTAAATTAAAGTAGTCCTGGTATCAGTAAACACAGGGGATATAATGCCTACTATAAACAGACTCTCGTTGTTCTGAAGGATCCGTAAGAAGGCCTAGATAGAAAGATTCCAGTTTACAGCTTGGTTGTCGGTGTTGCAGAGCGAAAGGCCTGGCACGGTAATACGTCAAATCGTGGTTGAGGAGACGAAAACCAATCGTCCGTGTGTGTGTGAGAGAGAGGAGGGAGGGAGGGAGGGGGGCGACGGTTAGCACGTGCGCGCCTATATCATAAAGATTGCTATTCAGTCAACTGGCGTGGTTTCGAATCCCCGGTTGTATGTGACAAAGAGTAAGGTCACCTGTCCAACCTCGTGGGTTTTCTCCAGGTCCTCCGGTACCCCACCACTGCTAAAACCTCTACGCTGTTAAACCCCATTTTTTTTCTCTCTCCCCCTCTCTCTCTCCCCCCTCTCTCTCTCCAATTTCCAGTATATACCATGGAGAGTTGATAGGTCTTATGGGCCTTTGCAGCTCTGCCCGGTCACAAATTCTCACACAATGCATGACGTATACTCAGCAGTATACTTATACCAGAAATATTTGATATTATCCCTATTTTATTTCACAATTTTAGAATAAAGATGTATGACACACAATTCCCCACTACAATACAAAGAGGTCAGTGATAATACCAGAGACACTGCGTTGCCCGCAGTAGCGTTGATTATACTCCCACTCTGATGTTGAATATATTTGATGACTGAATGTCGTATGTATATATTCATCCTTTTTGATTATCTATATTCGATACTAAGTTGAAGGACGTAAGTCTGGAAAATGTAGTCTGATAATTCAGTGCTGCCTTAAAGAATGCCAATAATGACTTGATGAATAGGCTCCGTGTTATTCTCTCTTCATTACAGGTGGATATTGAAATACAAAACAAGCTCGTGATTTATCTATGATTTATAATATATATTATATTCTTATAACATAATTATCAGAAGATCTCGGGTTCAATTTTAGCTCTATATATCATTAAATACCATGATGTGAATGATGAGAATGAAATAAGTTTTTCAAACATTTTACTTATCCTAATGAAGACGTACATACGCCATGTGGCGTGTGACGTGGGCGCAGTTTTATCCTTCCTGCAGTGCTATGTTGTCCAATTGTCCGTGGAGCTTAAACGTGCTGCCGGTGGTATATTCGAGTCGTCGGGTTTTCGTCTCACATAGACGCCTTTGTCTTGACTTGCCCTCCATCCTGCTCCACTGACTACATGGAAAATGTCTGGAAAATCCCAAGAAGTTGTGTTAGTGAGTCAAAGCCATATAGACACGGAGCCTCGATGGCTCCCGTATTTATGTGCATAAATGGTCCTTTTTAAATTTATCATTTACGATTATATTACACAAATATTTAAAACAAACCAATAGCTGTGTTCAGTTCCGGAAGAGAGTTAGCTGTACCAACCTTCATCACCTAATTTGTTTCTTAATGTAATTCAAGCCAACTTATATTGGACTGAGAGCCTTAGTATGTTAATGGGTATCTTGGTCTTCGCATATTTCCCCAGAGAATATCAGTGTAAGTCATACATTAGGCTGGAGAAAACAAAACTTGACTAATCAACCGTATACTGATATACAATAAGAGCAAATCTACCAAGAAGTGTAACTATATATCTTAAAATGTGTTGCTTTCTGAGAGTAAAATCCCTTAAGGCTCAGTACCTATCACTTTTCTTTGCGAAAATAGGAAAAAATATCTTTGGGCTATGAAAGCATTTAGATAAACTAATAAAGAGCGATACCACTGCGTTTCTTGAAATAGCACGTAACTTTGGCGTTCATGTACGCATGAGATTAACCACAGAGAAGGGATATTTGAAAAAAGAATAACTTCAGAACTCACGACTCCAATAAATGTCACGTCTCGCTTTACTTGGCAGGTTCGCAGAATGTGTTTTTTTAATTTTTTTAATTTTGTATTTAAACACTTTGTTGGTAACTCTGTTGGTGGCCAACACTTTAAACGCACGCAAAGTTACTTCGAAATCTCAATTCCATTTCAAGTTAATCTTTAAGAAGTGATTGACGTCGTATACGGGGCATGCCATATCTTACTTTTTCTAGGACAAACTATATCACTGTTTAATTGCTAAATCCTGTCATTTTAATTTAATTTGGAAGCAGATGCATGACTGTGTTTCGTATATTCGCTAAATGGTCTTGCCTTCAACCAGGCCTATAGCCATTACTTTTATGTAACCGAATCCGTGCAATTACGCAAATAGTTCCATACTTTATGAATCTGGGCGGGGTAAGGCGTTTCACAGAATTGATACGGCAAGATAAGCTATCTCAATGTGGTTTTAAGTTATTGCGGAAAGTGCCAAACAGGTATTTGGGCGTGTAAGGAACTTTTACAACCTTAGATAAGGTGATAAGGGAAGGTATCAATCGGATTGTATGTTATTGTAGATCATACCAACCAGGAAGTGGCTATCTCTACTATTTATATGTTATATAAGATATATTATACAGTGTTTGTTACGTCTTTCTGACTATACACCATTCTCCCTGTGTTATACATTATTGTATTCTGTAATAATACCTTTATTTAATATCTCTTCTGGCACTTTGACAACCCTTATATCACCGGATTAAACAATGAATGTAAGATATATAAATATATTTAATTACTATAAGGAAGCGCGTAGATCGTACCATGCCTTATCTCTACATGAATATAGGACAACCTAAGACACTTTTATACCATAGTTCGAGTTCACACTTTTTACATATCTACATTGTATGTTGAAGTACATTGTCGCCACTCCTATCTGCCAGTCTGTCTGCTCATCGGCAATCCTTTAAGCAATCTACAGGTTAGGCTGTTCAAGATTTTTTTTTTAAACTTGCAGGGTCTGTCATCAGGAGTTGTGCAAAGATTCTAGAGTTGTGCAAAGATTTTTAACAGAGTTATAGAATACGATTTCTGGGTCAATAATTTGATATATATTTGAGTGGTACATCGATTGTATGTGTATTTATTTGCAGTGAATCTTAAAACTTTAACGCCAACCTTCAAAATCATGCTGGTGGGCGTATTTTTGTTGCCTGGAAACGCGATATTTAGTGATGTATTTTGATTATTTGAATTATGTATCAGTTAATTATCAGGAACTAATTTGTTCCTGACAATATGTAACCTTAAATTCGACGAAATAACAGATTATAACAGGGAGTTATGTAGAGTTAATAGACAGGGTTGTCCGGTTTAAGAGCAATGTAGGTCTCTAGACGGAAATTCGCCTATTTCCTTTTACCGACAATCAGATTTAAGATATAACGGAAAAACTATGTTGATCTCATCTGAAGATGTCTGGAAAAGATAGATAGACTATAATCTATATCCGCTTTCATGAGATTCGATAGATTATAAAATGAAAGAAAGTCTTTTTTTTTCAAGATTATAAAGCTTGTATTGTAATTGTATCTTCATGCATTGACGAGATATCAGTTTTCACATGGCCCAAAAATCGAATTATAAAGTATGTCGGAAAAACACAAAAAAAACTTTCTTTGTTACCAATGGATACAACTACTAGCTTGTTTAGTTGTAAGATGGTCGGTTTACTTTTAATTCCTGTTTCGGCAATCCCTTACTTTAATTATAATAGGTATTTGTTTCATCCTTATTGAGCTGGAAATCACCTTCTGTCTAGATCTTTAGGTGGGAAATGAAATGAATTGAGGTTTAACGGCCTACATTTCTGCACCGAGTCGGCTAACGAAGACGGATTATGACCTGCTCTTATTTCAAATTTCAACAATCATGGGTCGATTAACGTGCCTCGAACGGCTCGACATTATCCTTGCCAAGCCCCCAATCTTGCACAAGTGACAAGAGAAACCACTTGTTAGATTCCGTGGTTAGCGATCTAGCGTCTTTCTCACTGAGCCACCGCGGCTCCCTAATCGTTGTTTGTATCCCATGGCATGTATATGTTACTTCAAAGATGTATCATCCATTCTCCGATAAATACACCTCTGGCAACTAATTACATCATACTTACAGTCGTACCTGGACGATAATCATCATCAATAGTTTTATATTTGCCAACGAAATCCCAACGTAAAAGAGAAATACCATCCATCCAGAAATACACCGCATTCTTATTTGCAACACCAAACCTTTAAAAACTTACTTCGTTGTTGTCTACAATTTCAAGTGTGAAACACTGAGTTGATATCAAGCCGTGAAGAAACTCTATTTTCAGTAGTTTTCTAATAAAAATGAAAAGTGTAGAATCACTCTCTCCTGGATCCAATGATACGCTCTACTAAATCCGTTAAAATCCGTAGAATTCCCACACAAAATAATAATTATGAGTAACCAGATTGCAGATGATCTCTTCCTTCAGGTGAAAACAGTTATTGCCACTTTTCGATTGATAAATGTGAATAAGAGAAGAGGTTTAAGAATCGACAAATTGAACCCATAATTCCATTACACTTGGGCAAGAAATTATTGAAGGACGTTTATCGCTAATTAACGACATTTGCAGTTTTGGTCCTTTTTTACCCGACTAGATAGAATCTGTCGAATGGTAACTGCTGTCTGCATAAAAAAGAAAACAAGTTGATACGTGATTTATTGAACGTTTCTTTTTTTTCGGAAATGGTGAATAAAGAATGTGGACAAATACAAGACTAAAGTTGTACAATCATGCTGAAGTAGCAATTCAAATACATCATGGTGTTTCACTTGTAGCTCGAATTACTTCTAAAAAGCTGTATTTCAAGATTGACTTTCAAATCGTTACTTGCTTGAACCTCTTGATAATATTATTTTTAAAATGGTACACAATACACACAGCTTCTGATATTGAAACGGGTGTGTTTTGTGATCAAGTCCAAATATTGCTTTTACTAACGTATTGCACTATTTGTTTTAATACTTTTCATTCTTGAGTTTGTCTTTAAAGTAATTAAATATTTATCTGTGAGCTTATTGACTTTGAAACTCATAAAGCTATCCTGATGCACAATCATTGTATTATACCAACGTAGATCTAATAGTAATACAAGGGCAGGTAAATATATAAATGGGCAAAAATGTACACCAATAATACATATTTGGCTTGTTTAAAAGCCCGCCAAGTCCAAACAGATACTTTAAGTTGTCCAGTTTTCCTCGAGAAACATGCAAAGGGAATCGAAGCAGACGCGATACCGAATGAAACACACCGGTTCAAATTAGAACATACGTCTTCCTAGTTATGTTCTCATATAGATTTCAAACTGGAATGGAATCGGTAAATGGTATATCTACGAGTCAGTTCAATGCATTTGTTTCTCTCGCTTAGAAAGAATTTTCACATGTTCTAAGTTTCCTATTGTTTACTGTCTGATGAAAGTTGTTCAGTATGTCTTGAGAAATGGGGTTTTAACCTCCACTCGACACAAACTAAGTACAGTAATATGGTCCACGCCATTTGACTCACTTGCTATGTTTTATAATTCCTGTAAAACCACGTCATATTTATTTTTAATCCTGTGAAATAAGCATTATTTTTTGATCGACCCTTTAGATTAATTCTTTCCTTTTCAGACAATGAAGACCAGTTCAGTAATGAATCTTTTAATAATCCAGTCTTCCTACCATCAGTAACTAATATCACTGTTAAAAGAGGGTCGTTGGCTGTTTTACCCTGTTCAATACAACATCTACAAGATAAACAAGTAAGTTTTACCCTGTACTGTTACATACACGATGTCCAAGTAGGATTTACCCTGTTCTGTACAATACAGCCAGATATGTTACTAATTATTGTAAAAAAACCCGGTTTACTTATGCTGTGGCTGTGGCACGTTTCCCGTTACGTTATTTGGAACGTGTTTTAATTAAACCATGACATTGGGCATCCTAATATTTTTAATCCCTCAAATCAACAGAGGATAGGAATGGAACGGGGGATTTATTGGGAGATGTTTTATTAATAGAATGGGAACCTTCTCGTTGCGAATATTTTCAATTAAAAAAATACACAAACGTTACAACTTTGATTGACAAAGAGAATGTAATTCATTCAAAGTAGATATGTTACATGACACGAGCATAAGTCTACATTATGATATATATAGAGAGTATGTTTGCACGTACATGTGAGTATAATTACAGTTAATGTGTTCTGTATGTTTACAATACAGTCATGTATATTATCTTACCATTGATGTAAATCGTCATAAACTACATGCATACAGATAAAAGGATGTCTGAGCAATTATTGTGGTATGTTAGGCTAGAGGTTGGAATTTCTTATCTGTCACATATTGAATTCTTTTTAAACCCGAGATGCACCTGGCAGATATACAAATCTCAAAGGTTCAAATGAATATATTCTCTGAAAAGTCATGTAATTGGAGTGAAATACAAGAGATGGTACCAACGAATATTTCATCCAAGACCGAGATGGTGCTCTTAAAACGCTATGATATAGTTCCATGTACTTAAATAATGATATTTATTACAATCAAAGTTCAAGCAGGTGATAAACGTGTCCATCACTCGGTACGGAGAGTATGTTCCTCCCTAAAGACAATTAGTACAAATGTCAGACACTCTTATATACATCTTTGATCTTTTCAATAAAAGGAAGTTAGTTCCCAAAAGATAAAAATACAACAGATTTGTACGGTGTATCTGCTTGATCTGTTAATTCACCTTTCTTTGCTGTTTAACAAAAAAAAAATATGAACGGTGCGCGACTTCTTTTGCCAATTCATTCTGGATTATTTGCTACAAATATAAAATGTGGTTTAGTGTCTTACTGTTCTGAATAAAAAAAGTGGGAATGGGTAATTAATTACGCGATCTCCCATTTTTGCCATCACTCGAACGACTTTCTAGGTATACCGTTATCCACCACAGACAATGATAAACCAGCTTTTACAGTCAACCCCGAGATCGAGCCCTAGACTATATTAATGGCACCATTGTGGCGCCCTCTATAAAATATGACAACAGTTAGTTTATCGTTAAGAGAGAGAGAGATAGAGAGAGAGAGAGAGAGAGAGAGAGAGAGATGGGGTTTAACGTCCACACGACAAAAACTAGACCATTTCGGGACTAAATGTTTTTTTAATTTTATTCAAATTATTCGCTTACGCGTAGGGGTCTTTAGCAGTGGGAGGAATACCAGAAGAAAACCCAGGAGATTGGACAGGCGACCCAACTCCTTGCCACGTACAACCGGAGATTCGAAACCACGTCAGGCCGTATAATACAGCGCGCGCACGCTAAACATTCGGCCACCCAACCCCCCTTTATTGTTAAGACATTGTAGTTTTATTAAAGAACTAAATCTACGTTTTGTTTATCTTTCTTTAGGCCTTAAATGTTATATAAATTATTGATTAGACATTATTAGCATGCCAAAAGCATGATTGCCAACCCTCTAGGCCATCGGGTCACTCTTATTTTGAATAGATTTGAACGGTTCGTAGATATAATGATTTAATTCAAATATGGAAAAGCGGAGGCAAGTAGCAAACAAGCATGCACACACATCTTGTCAAAACTAAAATTAGTAATATGAATGAACTGTTCAACATATTCACCATCCATTATCTATTTTTGAACTATTATAGCAAGAACGGACAGCTCCTTGTTTACATCTTACACAATGTGTCTTTAAGCTATAAGAAGGGTACACAAAAGCAATAAAAAACAAGTTTTGCGATTCTTGTTTCTCTGTACATCTGTGTTTTCACCATACAAGGATGACGATTACGATTCCCACACCAAAATATTCGTCATGTTGATTTCTCTGTATATCTCCGAACGTCTAGTACTAATGTCAGGATTCATCTTGATAATAATTATTTACAAGAGTAATTAACTTTAATAAATATTGATTTACCTAAAGATTGTATTAAATACGATTAACTTGAACTCGTGGCAGAGCTATAATCTTATAATCACTTCGATTGGTTTTCGGGAACTGACCTTTGGTTGATGGATATTTTAACAACTGATCCGATCTTTAACCTATAGAAGCCCATTTTACACATTGATGTCTTTGACCACAGATGTTTCGAGACATCTGTATGGGTTGGATACCCGTGAGTCAATTACTGAGACACTAATGCGAATGCACCTTAACCGTAGATCTACTGCTCTGTCACCCAATCTGCTTTGAGTCTTCTAACCATCACAGCTGAATCAACAAAACGCAATCAAGGATGAATTGAAGTATTGGCGTGTATAATTCAATCATTTTATAGACTTTTCGTTATACTCTGATTAACTATTTCATTAATGCGATTGGCTGGATTTAAGTGGTCGCATTAGTATTCTATCGTCAACGAAAATCGCAGTGACGTTAGACCGATATCCTGTCCTTCTTAGAAGCGGTCTCCAGGTCTGATTAGTATGGCGAGTAGCATAATAAAACCCGATTACCTTTCCTATTAAGACTAACTTGTCTATTTATGCTATCTAAATATCATCGTTCTAACTGCATTAAGTGTAAATTCGTTAAGATATGTTAAGGTTTATGTGAGTGACTCGGGTTTATCTTTAAGCCATCTAAGAGAAGTAATTATATCCCGCATAGAAATGGTACTTACTTAATTATTAATATTTGTTTATGATGTTCTTATCAATCATATTGTTGTAGACGACAATATTATAATTAAATACAAGATTTGATTTTGCTGTAGATCTAATGCGTTTTGTTTGGTCTTTTATTTTCCGCCAGTATATCAGTGTGAATGTCTTTGTATAATTAAACGAGGTCCTCTGCGAAAAAGAGAAATTGTGTATTTACTTTTCTCTTAGTATATGAAGCTGTCACGTTATTGATCGGGGTTGTAGGTCACGCCATTAAAATTGTCACGATAAAAAAAATCGGCTTTGTCAGTCACTCCATCAAATATGTCACATTATTGAATCGGATTTGCCAGTTGCGTCATTCAAGCGGTATTAATGAATAGGATATTATAGCTTTGAGATTTATCAGCTTTATAGATAAAATAAATTTAAATTAAATATGGTGGTGTTATAAAGTGTTGTTTCAAGTAGTAGACTTGCGATTTAGCAGTTCTCGTCCTCGCCAGTACACACATTCATTGTCATCTTTTCCATTGTTACGAATGGTTCACTGATGATCACTTTGTTTTTATTCTTAATGCAAGAACATAATCAGCATAGTGTAGGTATTTCTGTGGTCCTGAAATGTTATCTAAATATTAATTAGACATCAATTAACTTATCCAGATTATAATCAACTCTCGATGCCATCGATATTTACTGGATTTGGATACATTTTGTGGTGGATGATTTAACGATACAATGGGTATTCGAGACTTTGTCATCTTATCAGTAATGAAACAATTTGACTGAAACTTTCACCAAATTTTATTTTCATTATCAATTTCATAATTATTATAGCTAGCGCTCAGCTCTTAAGATAATCTCAGCTAATGCCCATTTAATAGTGGTTAGCGGCATAAATGTTTCCAAGTTTCTTCAGAACCACCTTCGTCCAAGCCTGCGTTGTGCCATTGCCAAGATGATGTCCTTATGCCTTTTTAAATTAAATCAGAGAGAAGCTATACTTATACACTCCCCTAAGCATACACAATGGTTATTTCATAAAACACATTTAAGACATAACCAACAATAGTTGTTTTCCAGGACAAATTTTACTACATAAGTAACAATGGTTGTTTTCTCGTATCACATAAGTAGCAGGCAATGGTTGCTATACTCGTGTATTCGTTATAGATCTATATGTACGGATGCAA
The DNA here is from genome assembly GCA_948474765.1 of Patella depressa. Taxonomy (NCBI): domain Eukaryota; kingdom Metazoa; phylum Mollusca; class Gastropoda; family Patellidae; genus Patella; species Patella depressa. Next base: position 23,526,986 of record OX419716.1, read on the forward strand.
GTAGTCGGAATATTATGTCACTATGCAAAGTATGTTGAGCATTTTTAAAATAGGTTATGTTTAACCAGACGACTGATCCATTCACATATTATCATCTTTAGCTTACAGGAATTCTTGATCCTATTTGAATATAGTTCTGTTTTATCTATAAAACTGTGCAAGCCCACACTGTATCCGCCATACAAATTAACGGGAATTTATTTAAACTTAACCCACTGTAATATCATCCAAGATTACATGAGATTTTAAAAGTTTTAGATCTGCACGAATATCGCATAGTTTCAATAAGGCATTTAATCCCAGCACTCCAGACCTTGCAGACAACTTAATGTCAAACTACTCGAACTGAACAACTGATAAGAACCCCGACTGGAAGTTTGAGAGACTGTAATAAAATCTGGACTGAATTCAGCAGCAAACAGAAGGCTCCTGAATTAAATATTCCATATTTTATTCTAAACTATTATTAAACTCAAACCAAATAATTCGGATGCTTTATAATGAATATGGCTTGTCTGACATGGCGAGCTTACTGTGTTTCTAGGACAACTAAATCCACTATTCATTTGTTAGAAATTGTCTGTATTGTTATCTTCCTCTTACTCGATATGTCAAATTCACCCATTTTGTATATTCAATGTGTTGGATTAAAAAAAAATATATATCATTCATTTCATATTAGTTTCGATGTCATTATTGTTGTTATACGAATCGTGTGCCATTTTTTAAAAAAGTTTTTTTGTCTTAAATATTAGATATCAAAAGCACATCTTTTCACGGTAAGATAACAACATCAATTTTCATTTAAATTGATCAATAAGTCGTGTTTGCAATGGGTGATTTTGTAGTTACTTTAAAGAATATTTTTAAATTGTATTTTTAGGTGGTGTGGAGGTTTGTAGATGAAGATAAGTTTTTAACGATTGGTAAAAAGACTTGGTTTAAAAGTGATAAAATTATATTAGAACATTTATCACAAGATGATAATATTACTAATTGGGATTTATTAATTAAAAATACAGAATTTAAAAATGGCGGCGTGTACGAGTGTCAGATAACATCAACTGTTGATTTAACTAAAAGGGTTCAACTTAATGTGTTAGGTAAGTTTTTAGTGGTTAATATAATTTGCTAGCCGCAATTTATTTACGAATATCTATTAATTTGACTTTCCTCCCATAGAGATCATATTTCCTTGAACAGTTAGGGGGTTGGGATGGCCTAGTGGTCTAGAGTGCCGCGCTTCGACCTCTAGCTGACCGGTCACCTCTGGCCTGCGGCTGTGGTTTCGAGCCCAGGTGTGAGCATATGTGGCATGGAGATATGGGCGCCTTCTCAACCTCGTGGGTTTCCTCCGGGCTCTGCGGTTTCCTCTCACTGCCATATGTTAGTCTCAAAATGACCTAGTTTGTGTCGAGTGGACGTTAAACCGCAGTTAATGGAATAAGTAGTGACGCTTGCCATACTGGACAAAATGGTGAGGAGCGGCGGAGGGAGGACATGGGGGTCATACCCCACTAAATAATTTAGCTTCGTTCTCTAAATGGAAAGTCCCATATACAGTTTCGTACAGGAAATTGATGCTAAGTAAAGATTCTGGGATATTTAAAGATAACATGATAAAACCATCTTGTTAAATAGGATAGTATCACAATATATGTCACAAATATTAAATTATATAGACAAATTATTTCTGGCCATATATCTTTCTCAGACATATTAATCCCCGTGGGTAACGTTTAACTAGTTTTTTATGGTATATTACCCAGGATCTTGTAGAAGATGATATTTTACTGTCTCGACCTATGCATCATTAAATAACTTAATAGCCCATTATCCGGAAAAGACAATACACCGAGCTAACTCAAACATGGAAATGAGGTGGCGTGGGGTTTAAGGTCGTACTGTTCTAAACAACCCGGCTATAAGGGAAAGGTTTCCCGGACAGCGACGTTCCCGCCAACATTTAAGTCACATGAACATTAATTTCAAACATGAATGACATTATCGACACGATTGAATTTTAATAATTTGCAAATTGCAACAGCGTTGAAGGGTGTTATTTAATATATGATATAATATTCACGTGAGCTGATGATAAGTTTATAGGAAATGGTTTAAGGCGATTGGGGGCATGGATATATGCAAGCCATTACTGATGAGAGTTCATATTTCTTTCCTTCATTTGGTCTGGGGTTTTTATCTATTAATGTATCTTCCGGTTGACAGGCAATTCATTACACTTCGCCATACTTCGTCTAAATATAGATGTAATGACAAAATGTATTTTCCACAAGAATAGATCTCTAATCACAATGAACTAGTGTGTGATTGGTATAATCACCATTCAAGTATTGCAATATTCGTGCAATACGCAGAACGTACTGAAATCTCTAAACACGACCAATCACTCACTACGTAGTCTTATAGCTTAACTTAAAATGTGGTTTTTTATTTTTTTTTTTCAGAAACTACAATAAAGGGAGATAGAGCGATCGATCGCGGTGAAAGAATTTATTTTGTTTGTAACGTAACAGGGGGTCCCCATATACCTACAGATATCACGTGGTATAAAGATGGACGACCAATAACAAGTAGGGGATTCCCCCATGCTATAATAACTAAATATAGGTCTAACGTTAATAATGCTAGTATAACAGAATTTATAGTAGATAGAAGTGTTTTCTCCGATACTGGTGTTTATACGTGTAAAAGTAAAACAGTGGCCACGGTTAAAGCGAAAATATTTCTTCAGATAGGTTAGTATTGACTTATTTTAAAAATCGAATAAATTCTGCATATGAGCCGGTCTGTATTTTTGTACAAAGATTAATATCAAGCACCGTAGCTTTGCTTCCTGTGAAAGATAATGGCATATTATCTTTGTTCTATGGAAGGACAATTGCGTAGCAAAGTTACGACAAGGGTTCGTGATTGCCTTATTGCGTTGCAAAATTGTTGAACGGTTTAAAAACAACTGTAAATTGCAAAGTGTGTACGTGTATCCCATAATATCATTATATATTTTATAACGCACAATTAAACTGTATAGTGAAATCAATTCAAATCAAGAAACGGATATTACCTACCTGTGGTAATCGTCAAAGTATGGGTTCTGATAAATGTCAACAATTATTATTTTTGTCTATATATCTTTTGTGGTTTTTTTTCAGGTGATACAGTTCATGTTAAAAGAAGTGAGTATTCTTTCTTTGTTAAATATCATGCCTAAATCGTCAGGGTTGCCAATTGCCAGAGCGGTAGACGTATCAATCCACTCGTAGTAAATGAGAAAAAACAACAATGACCAAAATCACAAAATCAAACGTTCATTCCATCTCGTTGTATTTTTCTTTAAGCATTACTTTATTTCTAATTTTCTAAGTTCCAGTGTTTGAAGATTTAAAGGAAGAAAAAAGAGGAGAGTTTTCACCTGCTTACAGTAAGTCTTTTATGTTGGTTTTTCATTTGAATGCTCATGCGTAGCTATTCTGAAGTCATGTTCACGGGTTTCCTCTTATTGGATTTGATGGGTTTTTAGGCAGAGCTGTACCCGAGTTTCGGCAGTAGCAGCAATATAAACGTATATGTTTACCTTTGGTCCGAAGGTACATCACATATGTTGGCTAACCTCTAAAACATGTAGTAAAAGCATTATGTGTAAGCATACCATGCTTCATACATGTCACCCATCCCTGTATAAAGCTAAACGTAGCAATGAAAAAGAGAAGTGATATCGATTCACTCTATTATAGTGTCAGGATTATAACCCCTTTATTGATGGCCAACTTGATAATGTTTAAACATTAAATGTATTGTGGTTCGATTTATTTTATGCTTTATATTTCAGCTTCCGGTTCACTGCAAACACCAAATTCGTGTAATAAACTTTCAGTGTCAGTAGTCATTAGATTGTTGTTAATAATAATTATTACCACAATACATAGATGACAGGTTTAATGATAGAGAATTCCCAAGCAAACTATCGACAGTTAAAACTATTTAAACGTGTGGACTTACTGGTATAAATTTAACGTGTGCGTGTGGTGTCACTCTCAGGGATAGATTAACTTATGGTGGGCGTGAAATTAAGTCAATTAATTAGTGTAAATATTGAGATTTGCCGGAGTGTGGAATGTCACATTTTAAAGAATTTCTGAGTAGAACCAAACTATGTGAATTTGTGATTAGGAATACCAAGTGACCGAGAGATGGGATTCAATTAGCGATATAGTTCGAAACTAACCAGTTAGTCATTCTAGTCTTTCAAATAGACACAAACCTATATCAGAAATAGGGTTAACAAGTGAGTATAAAGTTTAACACGTCATGTGTTGGACTGCTCAGGTATGAATATATTTTCCAAGTGTTAAACCTAATGGGTATATTATTCTGAAAACAATATGGCCAGAAAGGATTATGTAGCTGACCCTTTCTTCTTTGTTGATCAAGGTGTCATTGTATCGAGAATGAGATCTGGTATGTTTTAAACATTACGTGGGATACATAATCTTTATTCTATGTAAACATCTACAGTCTATGCTTTATCATAGATCTAGCTCACCCAGACGTCACGCTACTCTAAAGAAGGAAGCGTCCGTGGGAATTGAATAAAAATTGAAAAGAGCCAGAAATGAAGATATTCCATTCAGAGGACAATTATATTCACGACTAAGAAGACTATGATATAGAGAACTCCTGTAGCAAAATTTGTAAAGGGACAACTGGAGGATATTCAATATGTTTTTTATAAAACATGTATAGATTGCTTGTACTATAGCCCAAGGCGTTTTCACTAGATAATACTCAAACATAGTGGTCTGAATAAAGCGCAAGGACATGTTCCCACATCGTTATTGGGTGAAACAGACAATGATGATGGCAAATAAATTGTTTTTGTCCACATGATAGACACAGATATGGTTTAAAAAGCAATTGGGAAATGGTATGATTTACGAATGAATCAAAGTGGGTTTAACGTTTTGCCATAATATTTACATCATTTTGAGACTAACATAGTGCTATCACTATGCTAGGGAAGTGATGTTTGTCAGGACAGAAGAGTATAGGTCCATTCATTACCCGTAGTGTCCACATATCCGAAATCAATAATTGTACTTAACCAGCTTTATCTTTAAGCATGATTGGCGGGAACAATAAATCAGACAATGATTCATAAATCAATTTACATCACAACTTTTAAGAACGAAATATATGGGGAGGCATCCGAAATGGTATAACTATAACAAATGTAAAAACGAGGATCATGAGCATTATTGTAAATAATATCCTATAATAGTTATTCGGTTACGGTTATATGTTATTTGTTGACAATAATCATGTAAAAAAGAACTAAATATGCAATAATGATTAATACATTCAGTAAACTTGCATTGAAACAATATCTCAGCCATTTGTTTTACTGCCATCCGTAGTATCAACAGACATATTATGTTGTCGCTTTTGTTTGCTCGTGTCTTCATCCAGCTTGTTTCTGTAGTATTACGTGATTGAATTGGAAGGCACGAGACTTATTCCATAGAACACCATTACTGTTTTTACTAGTGTGCAACATTTCAACTAGGATTCGTCTAGTTTTATCAATCAATGATTCAGTTATAACAAATAATTTGATACTATGTTTTTACAATTATTTATCATTGCTTGGTAAAGTCTAGATATTCGTTGTTGAAACGTCGCTAACAGTAATTGTATTCCATAGAATTTGACCCTGTAACGCGTGTGCACGGCGTGGAAATCAAATCAAAGAAAATGTTATTGCCTCGGTTTAAAAAGAATCGCCCAAATTATATTTTTGCGGGAATGGCAATCGACAGCTTGAGCGCTGCCTGGGTATGTATATATTCACTTATAACTGCCCTTGTCGTTAAAGTTTCCTCTGCCTATGAAAATAAATGCTTCTTGAGCTAAAAGCGAGATCTTAGCTTGCTGCGACAATTCTCCGTATTTGATACCATGTTTGTCTGTCACTCATTAAGCCTCCGCGTATACATTTTAAATGAAGACTATTTATATGTTTTATTCTTAATAATTGATGAAACATTCGAAGCTTTTTAAGCCATAACCACCAGAAGCATAATTGTATTACAGATCAACTATCTCTTAGTTATATAATGCTATTTTGTCATATTTAATTGAACAATCCGTGATGCTTATTTATATCAATGATATGAAAATAAACATTTATAATACAAAACGTCCAATTAACTGGTTATATTCTTGTCATAATAGACGACTTGGTTAACCTAAATTGTAAAGCTGGATTATGTTTACAGGCCGTCAAAACCGAGTTATCCGGAGACAATTGGAAGGGTTTCTGCGATGTGTAAAATATTGTCTAGATGTAGGTGACTGTTATTAGTGTTTCAGGTCCTGGCGTTAGTTTTGAAAATCGACTTTGTACATATCGCTGTGAATTGATCCTGGAAGTCTTTTCTTATCTTCTTGAAGTCTCGGATTTAACGCTTTGTTGAAACTATTGAAAAAATGCAGACAATTATAAACTTTACTGGGTCAAGAAGTAAATGTACCAAAAAAGAAATGAGTGATGAACATATCTAGAAATTGAGAATTTGGTCCTGTAAAATATATATATATATATTAAAGAATCGCGCTAGCAAATACATGGAATGAGGTTTAACGTCCTACTTTTTTTGCACCGACTGGGCTAACGAAGGCGGTGCCAGCAAATACGGATGTTTTTAGTGCATAAATAAAGAGTATTGTTCTGGACAGATAAATACAACTTCTATCTGAAATAGTCCATGTTGTAACGGTTAGACTGGATAATACTAGTCCAGACAAATTGTACATGATTGATAATTAAACCAGCGTAGTAAAGACTGCTGTCTGGATTAATACATTAAGTAACATCCCAGTAGCCACGGGGATTAACTTTCACATGGTTAAGTCATTAAACACAAACTCCCTGTTAGCTTCTTGTATAAACGATTACATAATGTCACATAATATTAACACAACTGGAGTCTTCAATGAAATAAATCTTATTGATATGATGATCAGGCACGGTGTTACTAACGTAAGCCTCTCAATATAAAATGGTGATTCCAATTAAACATAATCTACAACGGCTTTAAGTTATTTTGAATTGCCGCGAATGTCGCTTATAAAATTCATAAAAATAACTGAATCGAAATGATAAGAAAATTTATACGGAGAGAGAGAGGGAAGAGAGAGAGAGAATGAGAGAGATATGGGGTTTAACGTCCACTCGCCACAATGTAGGTCATTTCGGGACTAACATATGGTTCAATTTTATTTCAATAATTCGCTTGCGCGTAGGGGTCTTTAGCAGTGGGAGGAAACCCACGAGGTTGGACAGCCGACCCTACTTCTTGCCACGTACAACAGGGGAATCGAAATCCCGCCAGTTGACTCGATGACAAACCGTATGATACAGCACGCGCGTGCTAACCATTCGACCATACACCACTCCTATCCAAAATAAAACCTCTTAAGTTTCACAGCCAACAGACAAAATATTTTAATTCTCGTGTAACAAGATTATCTGAAACAAGCAAATGGGGGATCAAGTCCATTGTGACTATTTACAATAAGGAACGGAAATAATTAAATGTATTAACTTTACATAAAGCGATAGAGAATTGGGGTTTGACGTCCAGGCGGCTAACACATGGTTCAATTGTACATGTATTTCAATACTTCGCTTCATCGTGGGGGGAAACAGGGGGCCACGAGGCAACCCTGCTCCCTGTCACGTACAAGCGATGGATCGAAAGTATGCAATTGGATTACAGACAATATAATCTAAGGCGCACACGTTAACCCCCCCCCCCCCCGCACTTCCACGACATATCATGTACACAACATGTTGAAAGGCTGCAACATCTTCCCATATATTATATACCGTCATCTAATACAGAATGCTGCCTATAGTATGTGTTATTTGAACAATAATCTTCAAGCAAAACATTTTTGAAAGAATAAATAATTAAATCCCTTAAATTTGAAAACAAATGATAACGAAGACGCACCATAACAGTAAATTCATTTGTAAATACTATGATTACTGTACTTTACATATATGTATATGGAAATGAGTCGAACATTATATCCTTAACTTAATAATTAAGTATCATTTCGCCAATACATATAATTACTTCTTAAGATGATCTATTCCCATAACCCGTGACAAATCCTACCGCATTTGCACTTAATACAGATGGAATGCTGATATTTAGATAACGTAAATCGACAAGTTAGTATTGATAGCAAAGTTAATCAGGTTTTAGTATGAGGCTCGTTATATTAATCAACGTAGGAGACCACTTAATACAAGATTCAGGATTGACTAAGGAGGACAGGATATCGTCCTAACTTCAATGCGACGTCTTGAGATTCCTACAGACTAATGCAACCCCTATCAAGTCTATCGTATTAATGAAATAGTTAATCAAAGTTATGAGAAGACCAACTCCAGCAGCTGATTGGATTAAACACTGGAATCCTTCAATTCATTGCTGATTGCTTTCTGTTGACTCAGCTGTGATGGTTAGAAGACTAAAAGCAGATTGGGACACACTCTTCTAGACCTGTGGTAAAGGTATAAAATGTTTATTAGTATCTCTGTTATTGACTGGTAGGTATCCGATCCCCTTGCTTGTCTTGAGCATCTGTGATCAGTCATCAGGAGTGGTGTAAATGTCGAAGCAGTTGTTACAACATTAGTGACCACGGACTTAAAGGTCACCTCCCCATGAAACATAAATTTGCTTACAATTTAGTTCAGTTGAGATTTCGTGACATTAAAAAAATATAATCAATTGTATAAATCAACATTTTATTTCCTAAAAAAATATCTTCTATAACTGAATACAACAACAAAACAATTAAGAAGTGTGTGTGTGTGTGTGAGGGGGGGGGGGGGTCTGACATTGTGTTGGTTTGAATAAGCCTTCGAATCCCACAGCTTATGTGTGACAAGCAGTGGGACCTTCTTACAACCCCGTGTGTTTTGACAGGGCCTCCGCACCCCCTCCCCACTGCTAAACAGCACATCTACGCGCAATGAATTTGTTGAAACACAATTGTACCATTGTTATTCCCCCCCCCACACACACACACCTACCTTTCTCCAATCAAATGAAAATTTATCTAACATAGATGCCACACACGAGTTGGGAAATAAAGGGCTCAAATGTATCTGTCGTCTTTAAAGGTCCTGTTAGTGGCGGGATCATGGCTAATCTATAATTAACTGGCTTTTAACGTCTTCTACCTGCAATCAACACCACAAATTCATAGATCTCGTAGATTAGAGTATAATATAGTTCAATCTGTTTTATGTTCACCTATTGGGAACTCTCTACTTTTTTGTAGCAAAGATCAAAGTTTTGTATGACATATACTGACATTTGATTTGATTGCTTTAAGGAGGGAACACGCTTTATATACCGAGTGATGGCGGCGTTTTACACCTGTTATTTTCAATGGCTGGTATTGATTGTTAATGGGAACATCAAATGGTACTTACTGACACCTCAAGCCAAACTAGATAACTGTAGAAAATGTTATAAGTACTACACATTTAAATAGAAAGACAATTTCTGCATTTGTACCGCCAATGAAATAACAACTTCATTCAGATTGGTGTTTAAATAGTTACACTTTTGCGTCGCACTTGAATTATACAATTTCATTGAAACACTTTGTCAATCAGCACTTGTAATTAACGTAGGTGTGTATACAGTCAGTATATACATTTACTCGGACTGCACATTGGAAATACAATTCTTCTGCTTTTGGCGATTCGGGGGAACCAATGCATTAATTGTCAGTTAATTGGAAAATAAACCTTTGCAGACAATTCTGTTTGACACGTGAGATAGATATATAAAGAGAAATGGGGTTTAACGTCTTCTCGACACAAACTGGGACTAATATATGGTTCAATTTCATTTCAAAAATTCGCTTGTGCCTGGGCATCTTTAGCAGTGGGACCCGGAGAAAACCCACGAGTTGGAACAGGCGGCTCAACTCCTTGTTACCACGACGCGTGGGATACTGTGGTATTATACTTAACATACCGGGAAGTCTAAAAAGCCAAATTTAATTACACACACATAATATGTAGGAGTAAATACTAAATATCAGCCCATATTATTTTGTTTATTTCTTATATAACATAATCTTTAATATTTTAGTTATGCCTTATAAGTGAACCCATAAATTTTCCACTTAGGAATACAATTTGTGTATAAAACCACTTATCTATATCGATCTTAATCAATCAATCATAATCAATAACCTAATGTAGCAAGTGATGAAACCCTAACATTTATCAAACCACTAATCGATCGATATAATGATCTATCAAGTGATAGACAACATCAAGAAGTCCTCTGGTGCCAGAGAAACGTCAACAAACACTTACTATTCCATAGCTGCAAAATAACTTCTTTTGACGCAATGAACATCCCACAAGAGGTTGCTACATGGTTGGTGTAATCTACTTCAAATCGTGGAACTCAAATTTCGACATTTGAATAATCCTATAGCATTTCAAGTACATTTGCTATGGCAGAATTTACTTCAGAAGTAAATTGAGTTAAAATTGAAATAAGCCATGGGATATTTGACTTGCTAATTCATCGCGTTCGTCCAACTTCCAGCCTCAAGATGTAAAATTGGATTTTGTTTGTTCGCCTTTTCAGCGATCAATTCCACAAAAAGCTTTCAATTAATCACAGATCACCTCGGCTTTAGTCCTCAATCGATGAACATTCAGACAGTGTTTCCCATCCGATAAATTTTAGTGTTAAAAAAATACAAAACCAGAAGTGCCAAAGCTTACGAATGTCGTTAATTTACGATAGATATCGTTCAATATCTTCTACTTCGACTATAATGGAATGCTGGTTACAATTTGTCGAGTCTTAAATTACGTCTTTAATACACATTTATCATTTTGTAAAGTGGCAAAAACTGTCCTCACCTGAAGGGAGAGATCGTGTAAAATCTGATTACAGAGAATTAATATTTTCTCTGGGAATGCAGTAGTCGGATGTAAAGCGAATTTTAACAGATTTAGTGGCATTAATGATTGGTTCACTTGGAGTCTGTCCGCACGCATTTAGCTCTTTGATAAAATTGTAACAGATGGATATTGATGGCATTACTAAATGATCAAATCTTTCACCGATGTTTCTCGAAACATTTGCATGGAAATTACACGACTTGCTTTCAATACAGTATTTGTCATCCACTTATAAACTTGTGGACTTAGAAACAATTTGATGAAAGTATGATACTATATATTCCATGTTGCATAAATTGCGCATAATAAGGTGCCTTGCGGTATATTGACTGATCCCTCGAGATTAATCTCCTGGTGGCAAATGTGGAATTTGTTGATATAAACATATAAGTGGTCGCAGTGATCTCCAGAAAATGACCTTAATTTGTTTCCATTCCTGACTGAGTATGATTTAATTATTTGCTAAAAGCGTGATTAGCGGGCAATCGATGGATGATGAGAGTATTATTCTCTTTGATGTTACCTACAACATGACCAAAGGATTGAGGCTAATAAATAGTCTCTATTTTAACAGACAGATCGTGCTTGATAAGTAATATGGTAATGTGCTATAATAGGATGAGGCAAAATCTGTACAACTTTGCTCTTTATACTTAATTATGAACATCGTGTCTTGGCTATTATCTTCAACGGTTACGGCAAATATCTGGATATAAAACATAAATGAAATGGAATGGAGTTTAACGTCCTACTGTTCTGCTCTTAAATTAGGCTTATGAAGATGGCATACACCATACAATGTGCTATGAGGGAAATTTTGCCCGGGCAGCGGCGCCACAGCCTACCCTTATATCGAATTCCAACTTTTACGTGTTCGACAATGGATATAAAACAAATGATAAAATGAGTTATCTATACCCTGTCTCGTACACGGCATTAATACGTGTAGATAATTGAAGCGATAACTTATTACTACGGAACTAAAACGATGATTTATTTTTAGTAAAATACAAGTGACCTTGACACTCGCACACTTTGGACTTGGTTGGGACAGGATACACGAATGAAAAGCTTATTAATGGCAACCAGACATCTTCAGACGGAATCAACGTGGGTATTGACTGTATCTTAAATTTGTTTGTCGGTGAAAGGAAATAACAGAATATCCGCCCAGAGACCCACACTGCTCTTAAATCGGCCTTTTAACTCCACATAAACACATAGGTTAATAAGTACCACGCGAACAATAAAAATTCAAGGGAATTTATTGAAGCCAGATGGTGTTTCAAGCTTAGTTAACATGTTAATCTATTGTTTCGTGGTATTCAACCAAAGTCTGCAGGGTCAATGCTTGTAAGCACCACAGGTAATTTCCCACGGTACACTGATTAACGTTTAATTAACTAAATATAACCATGTTAATGAAAATCAGTGCAAGTGTATTCCCACTGAAGATGAACAAGCAGTGCAGTGTTCGAAGATGTGTTTTAAAGTCGGGCGTTTCTTCTCGTAAATTACTCAAGAGCTATAGTTTTAAAATTGCAATAATCGGTAAGGTTTACCCGGATTAAAATCTATTACTTCACTTAATTTGATACCTGTTTATTTTTTGCAATGTTTTTTCTGTCTTGTATGCAGGTTTATCTTGTAGATTTTTGCTTTGCGTGAAGTGCGATCCTCCTGGACTTACTATTAGTAACCATGATCTATTGGAAAGTAGATACAGCTTTCCTTTAGATGTTGTATGTTTTTACAATAGCATTTATGTGTAACAATATTGTGTTTAACCGAGTCGGGGCTTTGATTTAGCCAATGAACAAACTTTTCGGTAAGGCCAGTAATGATTTTAGCCTGTCCCACTAGCTAAAATTAGACGTCAAAGATAACACAGACGTGTTTAGATCTTCGTGTATATTGTAGATAAATCAAAATTGAAACTGGAATGAAATAAATATTTAATAGTGGTATAATTCATGACTTAAGATTCCTCCATAAGATCCCAAGACGTTAATTATATTACTTATTTATTTATAATAAGGATATGAAATTTAGCGAAATGAACATTGATGAATCCCCTTTAATTTTTTTTAAGAATGTTAAATTGTGTGGTACACGTGTCAGAAAGGTGCCACAAGAGATTTAAGTAGAGATGTTATTACAGAATAAAACATAATACAGAGAACATGGTGTATAATACTAAATATAACATGTCTAGCATAGTGGGTAATCAGAAGACATAACAAACACTGTATAATATATCTTATATAACACGTAAATATTAGATATAGCCACAATCTAGCTGGTTGCCGTGGGCTTAGCTTGGTTTCCTATTTGCCAGTAGTACGTATAGTCGGTCGGATGATGCGAAAAACGGGGTTCCGTGCACACAGTGGGGAGTTATAAAACACGAAAGTTGTAGAATGCACCGCATGCATAAGATAAGACGGGGTATTCAATTTCCCGTCATAGAAAGTTTAATAATAAATATATTCTACCCGTTAGCCAAGCAATATGCAAGACAACTAAACACGAAGCAATAATTCCATCTCGACTTTTCTGCTCATTTCACTTTTTTATTGCATCCAATTACAAATACTGAGAATGAACATTAATCCGTTCATTTCCGGAGACCAACTTTGATCTTATGTGTACCAACAATCACTTACCGAGTTGAAATAACGAAAGACGAGTGCAGCTGATTTGCTATACAAAATAATTTCACTGACAGACCAAAGTGTCGCCTCAGGGGGTCTTGGTGTTTTTAACTCGACAAAGGTGTGATTATTCGTGATGTAACGTTGATATTAGACTACTTCAAGGTACTTGAAGACAATTTATGCCTTTCTCTCAACATCGGCCCCAGGACTAACAGAACATTATTTCACTTCAACTTAATCTAGCTTCAAATCAAATCAAGTAACAAGTCAGCATACTTTGTTCTTGGAAGTTCACAATAAATGTTTGCGTGGCGTCGATTGTGATCATCCTAAGAGTTAAAAACTAAATTATTTTTAGAACCCAACTAAGCCCCGTGGGTATGGTTTCATCTATGCCAGCCTAACATTATTGAATATGCAATCTCATTATTCTATACATATGCACCACACGTTATTAAACTAGTTTATTAATCATGTTCGAGCTCTTGACAATGTGCAGTAGGTGTAAACGGGATTCCTCAAGGGATATGTATCCAGACTTGCTGTCCCAATAACAGGTTTAAATTAGAAATTGTCTAAGCTATCACATTTGACATCGAGCTTTAGATATACAAAAAACATTCACCAGGACTTCATCTGGTTATTTTAATTTTGAAAACAATAATTAATCACTGAAAGGGGCAAGTTCAGTTGAATGATCAGTATTGGACATACTAGCACATAAACCATAATGCCATCAGTCTTTTTGTAGCCTATGAGCATATACTTAGTGTATGGCGTTTAGCGCGTGCACGGGGCCTCAAACCATCCAGATAACTGACGGTTTCCTCTACAGAAGACAAATCTGGAGGAAACATTAGCGGTATGGGTTCAAACCCGATACCCCTTGGTTCGTTAGTCATTGAACACTGTGTGTGGTTCCCTATAACACCAACGAAAATTACAACTGCTACCTTTACGAACTTAGAATTAGAATTTAATACCAATGGCGAGGCGAAGACATTGGAGAAACTATAGGCTTTTCATAATTGATTTGCAATTGTATTAGTGATCGCAAATAGCCAGACAGATGAACGGCATCATTCTGACGGGTTAATTAAACAAGGTAATTAAATAGCATCTGTCGTTGAAATAATTAAAAGACGTCAAACTCTAGACGGATATTTATAACAATGCTAACCACTTTTGGTAATGGTGACTGGATATTGAATACTAGATATATTCGTTCCTGGAAACAAACAGGAAGAAAGATTGTCTTGAGGGTGTCCCAGATAGAGAATAACCAACCTGAGTTTACTAGATTTAGGCAAATGTCTGGTGTTTGAAAGATAATTGCAGGCGGTACTAGAGAGCTAAATCCAGTTATTGAATATTCGAAACGTTGTCTGGAATACCGATATTTTAAGTTGTATTAACTGCATGACGATAATAACAGTTGTCAATCAGCAGTATGCTCGTCTTCGCATGGGCATCTGTGATGTGAATTCCCATCTACAACGTTATCGTAGCAGTATGTACACACTGTATACAGGAAATATTTTTGTTTGTGGCGATGAAGATATAATGGCATCAATAAGGTTAATATTAATGTTAAACACTTCTTCTCGTCTACAGACGGGGAACTGGTCGAGATGTTTCCGTTGAAAGACAGTTGATTTAAAACGATCATTCGTTTAGAATAATATTGTTACTGTTAAGCTGACCAGCTATCATTTGATTACTAACTGCCCAATGCATCTTAATTGGACAGTAAAATTGTAACTAGGGATTAGGTAATCCGCAATGATGCCTATTATTGTCATCCGTGTTGATTTCAAGATACGATTAAAGATAAACATTGGTCATACACCGAGAGGACGGGGTTACACTTTAATATTCCTTAAAACTCTTTCCAAAAGGATATAGCCCTCAACTTCATTTGCTCGTATATAATACAATCTTTAAATAACGAAAAAAAATCATCGCTATATCACAATCGTGTTGCATCCAATTACGATTGCGTAAAATACTTTTCAATTTTCAATGAAAATAGCGGGTTTTAATTCCAAATGGGATTAGCGGAAAGACAAACCAAGATATTAATGCTATTCAAATAATATGTCTATTTTTCACGACGTATGCTTACTATTTTCCGTAGATCGGAATGACCATACAAACTGCACACGTACATTGGTCTATAGCGATCACTTAATGGCCATGATCGGTACTAATTGATGGCTGTGAGGATTTAATTAAATATAGAATTGCATTATATAACCTGTGGTGGCTTCAATTTGTCAGTTAACTCTTCTAGAAGGTTAACACGGTTAAGACAGATTTATAGCTACTCTATAATTAGCATCAATGACTAATCTTTACTTCTACAATGTTTATTTAATTTAACAATAAATTTAACATAACCCTTGGACATCCGACATATTTATCACTTTCAATTCAAAATGAGACAAAGCCAGATAATTTAGGAGTCGATTTAAATCTTCAGAAACCTTACCCTGGGGGTAAAAGATAATAACTGTTCTATATTAAACTTAGAACTAGCAATTAAAAGATTATTAACACTGGGTAAATTGTTCTTTAACACTCTCATTCTTACATTACACCCATAGTCCAGTCTATCTTTCGGATATGAAAAAGAGAATGTGTTTCTCCAGGCTATGACTTTGTGTTTTGTTAATTTTAAGGCACAGCACGCCATTTTTTTTTATTTCCAATATGTAGCCTTTTATTTTAGTGTAACAATTGTTATGTTACCATGAAACTACGCACATTCGAGTATTAAAAAAAACGTTTCGTGAGTAAAGGGTGTGGTTATACCGGGATATTATTGTCCTATGTTTTTACGACAACCATATCACAATACACATAAAAATGCCAACGACAAATCAATAGAAGCCATAAGTGGTCATTAAATTAGATAGATTTTGATTAAGTTTGGGTGTGGTTTTATTTCTTTAGTACAATATTTTGTCGTTCCCGGTATGTTAACAGATATAACGTATTTGACATCTATGTGTTAATAACGACACGTTGACAATACATATCATAATGGTGATCTGAAGTGCGTGTTGATTTATTTTAGAACATTAAACAAATTTGAATGTCTACAAGTTGCAGATTAACATAGATAAATAAATGTTGACTTACATACTAGAGAGAGAGAGGGGGGGGGGGGCGAAATGACTTGTAACGTCCACTCGACACAAACTAGGTAATTTCGGGACTAACATGTGATTCAATTTTATTTCAATAATTCGCTTTCTTGTAGGGGTCTTTAGCAATGGGAGGAAACCAGAGGACTCGGAGAAAACCCACGAGAGTGGACAGGCGACTTTACCCCTTATCACGTACAACCGGGGAATAGAAACCACCCCAGTTGACTCAATGACAGACGTAATGATGCAGCGCGCACACGCTGCCCCCTCCCTTTAAGTGTAGTTAGTAAGTGTTATTACATTAAATCATGTTACTAGTATAACAGCTCTCGATTAACACTAAAATCTGAAGGAAATGATTGATTATTTATTAGCCGCTACCAGTTGATCAAACACCCTACAACCAATTGATTCCAACCAATGTAAACATTATTTTTCATTCCTGGGATTAGATTAACTATTTGGATGGTAATTCTCTCATTTCATATCACCACAGTAGAGCTGATATAGTGTTGAAAGTCAATAGTACCAAATACAAAACAATATCAAGGTTCATGGTCAGTCAATTATCTGGAAAGTTTACAGTGTATGATTTATAAAGTGACCTCCGATCATTTACCATCCACGTCTATACAACTGGCCACGTTTCGTTTTAACGTATCCACATTTCCAACTGCGTTCACACTGGGAATAGTATCTGAAGATGACTTTTGACAATCCAATTATTCTATAGCTTTCTTCGCATAGAGGGATTGGTCAGATTTAACGCAAAAATTCCTTAATCCACTTGAAAAATGGCCAAATTAAGACGGGCATACGCCCGGGTAGCGGGGCTACTATTTGCTCTTATATCGAATCCCATCTGCCACGGGACCTCGGGTTTTCGTCCCATCCGAACAACTAGACAGCTGTCCTTGTGCGGAAAATCTGGATGAACTGTCTCGGCCAATGCAGGGATCGAACACCTAACCTCCAGTTTAGCGAGTCAGCGTCTTATCCATTTAGCCACCGTGATCCCCTAATCCACTCTAAAGGATGCATTACTATATATATATTTCCGTTTATTGACAACCAATGCCATCAATCAATGTTCTTGAAGCAACGAATACGAGTTTTACGACATCTAGTCGTTGCTACATTAGTCCGAAATTTCCAAGCTTGATATTCGCAATGATGCTTTTTATCGAGGAATCTGAGGTCCCCAGGTGGGTCAGTAGCCAATCGAAATAAGGGTATAACGCGAAGGTTTCAATAATTAGACGCACAGAGTTAAAGCGAGATCGAGTATTCTATCGAAGATGTATAGAACTGCACGCCTCGAGATATATTTCAGTCCAGGAAATTGACCTCCTGTTGAATTTAAGAAATTTCCAGGAACTTTATACTTTGGTGAATATATTTTTATTGAAGGTGGACACAAACACCAGTACTGATCAATAGTTGAATTGCTATACCATTAGACGAAAACCAATGTACGAATGAAACAACACTTTGGTATATACAGCGAATTCGAAATGAATGACATGGTGGAATGCTTTCAGGATACAGACATTTACCTTACGCGCGACATCATCCGCTGTTAATCCGTCAAAAGAATATATATTCATCTCTTGATACCTAATAGCCGCACCATTGGTGAATAGTTTATGTCTAAAACGCATTTCTCTCTCAAAGGAAACATAAAACAATTATCGACATACTTTTGAATTAATTAATCTTGTAAATTAGAGTTTATAACGATATCATCGAACAGGTAATGGATCTATACATGACAATTGATTTACTGTTAAATAAGCTCGACAAATATTTAAATGTTTTGTTATTGATGGCTGGATTTATATTTACATGACATGTATATATGTCTGCAGTGTCTATGTAGATCAATATAGGGAATAATTCATGCTTCCGCCGACGGCTATAATATATATGATGTGTGAATTAAGAAATGAAATGAAACTGGCATTAACGCCTTACTTTTCTGTACCTAATGCATACGACATGCAGTGTGCTGCGTGGGGTTCCTGCATAAACTTCTTCGAATATTAACCGCCAGTGGCTCTTTTAAGTGCATGAAAACTAGTACAGGGAACCTTGGTTATTCATAACACGCGTACGACTGTTCCTCGCATGACACGTGGAAACCACGCTGCAAAATCCTCAAACAACATTCTCTGCCAACACAGAGTCTTACGTACTGCACCACCGTGCAAATTAAAATGCCTTGTAATCCATATCGACTTGTTCATGTTCCAAATCATATTTGCAATATTACACTCGAACAGAGAGGCGATTTCCTGCCATTTTCGTAAAACTGAAAGTGTCGAATTTATGACTCATGATTTCATTAATGAAAATTCCTCTAGTTAATATGTTTGATTAGAGATTATATTTCACCAGCTAGTAGCCAATCAATGAATACACTCGAGTCGTCACCAATACCAGGGGATTGGGACGGAAGTTATGATCAATGGTGCCATGAGAGGTTTGCATTTTATTTCATTTCATGCACATGTTTGTTTTAACTAATCTTTAATGAAGCTGAAAATCTAACACCAATAATCTTCTAGCAGATTAACCGGTTTTATGATTTCCTTTTCATCCGACTTAATGAGCATACCAAACCAGGCGACAATATTCCTCTTGTTACCCAGTTACGATTTTTAGTAACAAAAACAAGCAAAATTGCAAGCATGCACATACGAAATAATCAAACGAACCATGTAGGCCTAGAAATAATATTCGTCGGTAAACAAATTTAAGACATAAATAGAAAACCGAATCAATTAAAGTACACAATAAACTACTAAGGAGAAACAGATTTTATATATAATATAGGCTCTAAAATGAAAACACGGATACAAACCGATACATATTTATGCTTTTCCTCTAGATCCCATGTACCGGAGCACAATTGTAAATTATTTTATTAACAATGATGGTACTTGACTAGTCAATAGTTTGATATCCTCTAGTAGAAATATTTCGGATGATGTCTGTCTATTTTCACAATTAATATGTTATATTCGTCAAAGCTTGTCACTTAGCCAAAATTTCTCCATCTTCTTTAGACACCAGCGAGCACAATCGCTTGCCCTAAAATTATACCCTGTTCAAGATGATCTATGAACTGTCAGACATGATACATATCATGTAACTTGTTAATGAGATAAATCGCTTAGGCAACAATTTTTTTTGATAACATCGAGCGTAGAAAGCGATGGTTCCTGCAAATTTTCATTCATCCACATTACACAGAAGATTAATGAGCCCTTACTCTAGGTTAGAGCTTCGAACTAAATGGTTTAACAAAGTCATTGCCATTATAATAATATGCATGTGTCAGCATTTCACTGATCGATAAAGTTTTAATAATTCGCTTAAATTTGGGATATGAGTGAGTTTTTAGCGCGTGTGTGTTGTATCAGAAGGTCACGGTTGTGCGTGAATAGGAGTAAGATCGCCTGTCCAACCTCTCGGATATTCTCCGAATCGTCGGTTTTCTCCCACTGCTAAAGACCCCTACGCGCAAGCGAATCAAGCAAATAAAATTGAACAATATGTTAGTCTCAAATGACCGAGTGTGTGTCGAGCTAACCTTAGCTCCCTCTCTCTCTCTCTCTTCTTTCTCTCTCTCTCTCCCCTGACAAACAAACGCTCTTATCGGAGATTAGTGGGAACTATTTGTGTTTTCGAATATATTTTTAAGCTAACAAAATGTTTGGATGTTAATGTACATGTACATGGTTGTAAAAAAGTGTTTATTAAATAAAATGATTTTATGCATACAATTATATATACACCAAGTTGCATGGGTTGTGTTTGATAAGAAACAAACTGTCAATCCACAGTCTTATCATATCTTCTGGTCAATATTTCAAAAGTGATAATGTCAAAATAATTCACAAGTTATCTAAGAAATATCTGTTAAAACCCACCTCTAAATCATCTGATCTTCCAGAATGTAATTGTTGACAGTTCTTATCCTGTCTCGATGTTTCAACATTGGTGGTCATTATCTAAACCAGACTAAATACCTAACAATTGATTTAGTTAATTATGCCAAGAAAGTTATTTATGAGGTGTGCAATACCGAGACTGGTTGATTAACGCCATGCATATGATGTTACTGTTGAAAATATTTTAATAAACCAGCTGAAATTTGTATATTTCTGTCAATTCATATAATGTATTTTTTCTTAGCATCAACGCTTTATATCGAAAGACGGTACGTGATCACCGGAGGTTTGGACAAACACAAAAAATCGGTTACATCTCGGAATTTGGCAATTAAAAGAGATTTCTGTAAATTAAAAGAGATTACCATCTTTTGTGTTTCTAAAATACCGAATGCATGTATAGCCACGATTTCCAGGAATTAGATAAAGCTAGAATTGATTCGCCCTTTCAGAACCATTCCTTTCCTACCTTAATGTCCTTATGTGTTCTTAGATTCATACAGCCAGTGACTTTCCCTTTAATGTTGATCTCTTTCAATCCAACTGTACTTCTGATTTGCATAAAGATACACATCGCCTAATATGGATATCAGGTTTTGTTTCTCATTTATAAGACACTGAGTTTTAAACGAAGCTCAAAAGTATCTTTTGACTATCGACCTTTTATGTGACGTCTATTTTATTTGCATGTATATGACATAACTATTTGCATCTACAATCCAGATTACTTTCCCATCGACGATATCGGAAATTTGAAAAATTGAAGAATGCTTTTAAATATCGATTAGTCACCAGCTTATCTATTTTCCTATAGAGACCAAATTAATGGCAACACGGCTCCACTGAATAGAAGGCCATTGCATTTTCATTGTCTAAATGGTATATCGACGCCAGTCCCGCCCCCCCCCCATCCAAAGAATTAAGAGGAAATCGGGTAAAGTGCTTTACTGTTGTGTAGGTTAAATGCTATAAATTTAAACAGACTTTACATGATGAGCAAAAAGTATATTCGTGATGTATCTACAGAGGAACAAAATAGATATACGAATACATAATAATGATAGACCTATGCTGTCCAGGTTCACAAATATACTATAAAGACTTTTCCCTATTTTCTGAATATAGATTTTTTTTTAAATCAGGAAATAGTTAAGACAAATTAGCCTACTTAATTATTTATGCTTTCGTGGATCTCGTGGGGAAAAGGGTCAGTGTCTAGACTTTTTTGTGTTTCTTTGATGTAAATTCCACCATGAAATGCATAACTTGTTTAAGTGGCATTTAATAATTGAACAGTAACACACTAACACTATTTATGGAATAACAATTACTGGTTTATTAACATGCAACGTTTCGACGATGATACTCTCGTCTTTATCAAGCAAATGATGAAATGCATACTATACCCTAGTGACTTTATAATATGTATATTAAAGATAGTTTTAATACACACACGACATAAATAACGGACTCCTAACACGGTTTAGCACCATTATAAATGTGTTGCTAGATGTGTATAGTTCGGGTTGTATTGTTCCGTTATCTCAACCAAGCTTTATGAAATTATCCGAATACAGGGTGTAGCTTCAGCCAGAATTAAGAATGTGATGGGATATGATGGAGCTAAACCTAGCTCGATATTATCCAAAATATTTGAAATTAAAAACACAAATAGGAATTCAATATATGTGGATTTCTATCAATATTGATGTTGTTATCATGCTATGAAAGTATGGTATCCCATAAAATCCAAAATTTAAAAGCAGTGCACCACCTCGTGTTCTCTCTACACAAAAATGTCATTCGCCATGTAAGCCCAATGGCTATAATTTTGACAATAGTTTAGATTACTTTCTTTCGTTACGTATGCTTGGAAGTTAGGACTTGGTATCAGGAGGCAGAAGTTCCAGTTTTCACAGGACACCGTAAGTAACCGTATACACACATAACATTAAGAAAAACAGTTGTTAATTAATAAAATTAGTTTGATGAATTTATAAATATTCAATGATATCTAATCAAAATTTACCACCCGCTACCACCAATTATAAGTTAAGATGTTATAATGATATTTCACGGATAATTCAAAGGTCAGCATAAACGACCTTCAACAGATGGGACTATATAATTAGCGTAATTGGAATCAGTTGAATTTGATCGGTTTCATTTTATTGAAATAACACATAAATACTAATAAATAATATGTCCACTTATGTAGCGCCAAATCCACAAATCGTGCCCATAGCATACCATGCATAATTGCTAATGACAAATACATACATACATAATAAATATTACATCTTTTAAAATGTCATGTATTTTAATTTGCAATAATCGCCGCTAACTCTCTAACGAAGCTCCATCCTCGTGGATTTTCTCCGGGTCCTCTGGTATCCTGCCACTGCTAAAGACCCCTACGCGCAAACGAAATATTGAAATAAAATAATAATATTAAACCACATGTTAGTCCCGAAATGACCTAGTTTGTGTCGAGTGGACTTTAACCCCCCCCCCTTCCCCCTCTCTCTCTGTCTCTCTTTCTCTCTCACGAAGTGTTAAAAGACCACACTGACAACAAACGTCATAGAACGATATATATATATTCTCTGCATAGTAATAATGATCTTCACTTGAAGTAAATTGAAATGGACATACTTAATGAAGAAGAAAAACGAAAAACGAGCTTGGGAAATAACTGAAAGTATTCGACTTAATATCAATTCTTCATGAAATTTATACTAGTAACTAGTCTGATTGATTTGATCAACTCGATTTCCCACCGCCAGCCATATTTAGTTAAACCACTAGAGAGAAAGAATCTGGAAGAAAATTAAGTTTTCTTACTCCAAGTATATCCGTTATCTGTAAATTTTTACTTTTCTTCAGCAAGACTAAAACTTTTTCTGCAATTATAGCTTCATTCATATCAAATAAGTTTCACTCGTAACAAGTTTTAATGGATCCGAATACATGCCTACATAGTTTATTGAATCGTGTATGTATGTCGGATATGTGCCACCTTTAACATTAGGAACAGCAGAATGTAAATCCAATTTCATTTCATTTCGAATAAAGCTACGCGGGCACGCGTGACTCCTTCTGTCTCAGTCATTAACCCTTATATATTACCGATGATATACTACCTCCAAATTAGAAACATGAATATATTTATAATTTTATTCAAAGTATTGTATAGGGGGGTTGGGATGGCCTAGTGGTCTAGAGCGCCGCGCTTCGACCTCTAGCTGGCAGGTCACCTCTGGCATGCGGCTGTGGTTTCGAGCCCAGGTGTGAGCGTATGTGGCATGGAGATAGGGGCGCCTTCTCAATCTCGTGGGTTTCCTCCGGGCACTCCGGTTTCCTCCCACTGCTAAAGACCCCTACGCGCAAGCGATTTATTGAAATAAAATTAAAAACCATATGTTAGTCCCGAAATGACCTAGTTTGTGTTGAGTGGACGTTAAACCCCATTTCTCTCTCTCTCAAAGTATTGTATAACGGGTGATGTTATGACTGTTTAAAGAGAGAGAGAGAGAAATGGAGTTTAACGTCTAGTCGACACAAACTAGATCATTTCGGGACTAATACGTCGGTTTGTTTTTTTTTCAATAATTCGCTTGCGCTTAGGGGTCTTTCGAAGTGGGGGGTCTACGCGGTGAAAAGCCACGAGACTGGACATGTGACCCTACTCCTTGTCACGTACAACCGGGTAATCGAATCCACGCCAGCTGACTCAATGGTACACCTTAGACTGTTTAAAGATGTGGCGCAGATCGTTTAGTACGTGACAACCGAGACTGTCTCGATTGTCCATTTTATTGTAAAAAAAATAAATCTCGCGGGTGTTTGAATTTATTTAAATCTCGGCCATCCGATGTTCTAGAGAGTTTATTATGTGTTTGTCGTGTGAATAAATGTCATACGGTTGGATGGCCGAATGGTTAGTGAGCGTGCGCTGTATCATACGGCCTGCCTTAGAGTCAATTGGCGTGATTTCTTTCAAATCCCCCTTTGTACGCGGCAAGGAGTAGGGTCGCCTAATCAGCCTCGTGTGTTTTTTCCTCCCACTGCTATAGACCCCTACGCGCAAGCGAATTTGTGTCGAGTGGGCGTTAAACACCATTTCTCTCTCTCTCTCCCCCTTTGTATAATAAACTATTAAATCTAGGGGTATGTTGCCAAAGTGTGTGACTTTGTATCGTAAATCATGGAATAGTCACAGATATCATGCTAATTTACATCCGGATTTGTAAAAAAATAAATCAGCCCATCATTACAAACCACTACACCAGTTCCGTTAACTGCTATATATTCAAGAAATAATTTCACACTACATTTGTAATGGCTTATGATAATCTAAAACATTAGTTATCAGACTTGCCACATCGCACGCAATTTGCTCGTTTTGGTAATAGCCGATTTAAGCAGTCGCTTTAACACACGCAAATATTACATATCAAATATAATAAGGTGGTGTGATTGATGAAAATATCTACTGCAATAAAAGTGTCATTGAGTTGTTCTTTTAATAGTTCCTGATTATGTCTACAGTTAAAATGGCTTTTGTCATGAAAAATATTCACACTTGTGTATCATAAAGGCGAATGGTAGACAGATTTAATAAAATCATTAATGTCGAGACAATTACTCAGATCATAAAATAAAAGGTGCCAGACCTGTTTCTATTGTATATGCTTAATAGGCATTTGGTAAAACAAAATTTGTGAGGGTTAAGTTTACCCGATCGTCTTCATCAGTTTTTTGGTGTCTGGTCTTAGGATTCAACAATAATCATCAAGCATACTGACAAACCAACATAGTCTGTACATGTAAATACGCTCTTGACAAAAATCAAATGAAATGAAATGGGGTTTAACGTCCTACCCTTTTGCTCCTAACCTGGGCCAATGAAGACGGGCATACGCCATATACAGTGTGCTATGAGGGAAATTGTGCTCGGGCAGCGGCGCTAGGGCCTATACTTATATCGAAATTCCATCTGCCAAGGGATATTTTACGAGTGCGCCAATGTGTACAAGGGACCTCTCTTTTTCGTCCTATCCGAACGACTAGACAGCTGTCCTTGTCAGGCCCTCCGTCCTGCATCTCTGACAAGGCAAGGAAAACCACACCGGAAAATCTGGATGTACTTTCTCGGCCAATGCAGGGATCGAACACCCGTCCTCCAGGCCAGCGAACCAGCATCTTACCCACTTACCCACGTAACCCCCCCACGCCCGTGACAGGTCAAGTTGTAAATAATAACTGGAGACAAAAATCAATTGTTAATTCTAAAAAGAAAGAAAGCGTCAAGGCACATAAATGATTATGATTAAAAATAAAATATTCATATTGTTGGTCTAACTATGTAATGGGTCGTTGCATGTCCAATGTGAAAACAAAACATTAGCCCGGACTGCGGCGATTCCGCTTCGAATTCAACTGCCAAGGGTTGCTTTACTGCAGACTAATGTGTAGCTGAGTGGATCTCAGCTTGTCGTACCATTCCAACGACGTGTCACATAGGAGGATTTTAAAGAAGACAGACTGGCATCCCACAAAATATATCGTCACGTCAAATCCTATGAAATCAACAATTTTGTCTACATCAAAGGGGTCTAGTGAAGCTAATTAACAATTTATACAGACACCTTTTCGTAGATAATCTAGGAGATCAGTAATAATCTACTTCCTTCACTATATCGTCTTCTACTGTAATCATGTAAAGAGCACCTTTCAGACAGATAGTTGATACAGACCAGGGTGGGTGGTATCAGGTACCACGTGTTTAAGTAAAATAAATAGAAGTTGTACAGACATTTAAGGTGATATAAAAAGAAACACAACACAGCTACTTGTCTAGTCTTTATCACGGTTTATCAGGGCATGGTTATGAATCACAGTAATAACATAAAAACTATGTCCAACTGTTGCACTGACAAGGAAACCAAGGTCTGGTGTATACATAAAAGACCCCTGGCAGTTGGATTCTGAGGCAGAACCCTTCAAGTATGGAAAGATTCCCACCCGCGACCTCGTATCCCCTGAAATGGTCCAAAGCAAAATGTTGACATTCCACTTTTGAGGTTTTAAAAATGTGGCAAATGCAACATAAAAGTGACAAACTATCTGACTTGCATTTAAATTGATCAACAGCTGCTATATACATCGTTGTTAGTCTGGATCCAAACATAGAGTGTTTTTATCCCCGAGTCTTTAAATTAATCCCGGTTACAAATTGTTAGAAACAGATCCCAGGGTTAGTAACACCATTAACTTTATACGCTGTGAGTATAAATATAATTAATTACATAAAGTGTTTGTCATATTTTGATATATTGGTGTGTAATTCTGTCTGAGTCTTTCAATCCCACATTAACGTAACTTGGTGGAATTGTCTTACACAGCAACATATAGCTATCGGCGAAAGTTTTCTGCTCTTAATAAATTTCAAAATAATATCATTTCACATTCGCTGGGGAAGATGTTCTTTTCTTTTACTGGCGTATTTCCACTTGCTACCATAATCGAGTACGAACCCCAAGGGTCATACAAAATATGCAAAACTAATAATGTCTTATTCCGTAAAATACACATGGAATAAATTATTGGTGTAGTGTAGTGTATATTATTTCAGACAAAGATATTACGCCCTGACTTTTTATGACATTTTATGACTTTCTCAAAGAGGAGGGGGTCTATTTCCATAAAAGAAAAGCTATTGTATCGACATAATGACTCGGTGAAATTTACATAAAATATGATGGAATTAAAGGTAGATATACATCAAATCAAACATACATGCACATAGGAGTTATCTGTACCCCGTCTTATTTTTTAAGTTCAACTTTAAATCAACAATAGCGATGATGATGAAAAGTTATACTAGGGGTATGACAATCATAATGAAATTTCTAGACGGGCATTTCTAAGGCAAACATGGTCATGGTTCTGCAGTGAATGTACGGACGATCATCATCCAGATCTACAATAATTTGTGTGGGTAGTTATGACCTGGAATATGAATAGTAATTAGCAAAAAGGTATTTTGTATATGCTTACACATATATCCTATCGGTGATGATGTTATTAGCTGCATACAGAAGCCGTATGAATCAATCAATTCGGGAATAATGAGTATAAAAAGCTTATTTGAATGTTGTTAAGCTTACTAACGTAAAAGCAAATTTCAATTCCATTACGCAGTGTCAATTATAACAAGCTGGTCTTTGATGTGTGTAATAATGAACTGATCGAAGAAAACAAAGATAACCTTTCATATTAGACCAACTAGCTTACTAATTCTGTAATAGATAAACATGTAATACATATTAAGCCTGTGTTGAAAACAACCAATTTACAAGTTTTTACATAGCTGTTGATATTAACTACATCAAGTGTGATAGGCGTTAATTTTCCCACGTGTAATCATTATACTGCACAAAAGACTATTCGTTAATGCTTTTATGTATAATCTAGCATCACGAGTAAGGAAATAAGTACTCCTTTCCAAAAATTGTAATTGCATTTAATTCACAATCGGTGTATTTTCCATTTTTGCTAGCCCCGAAGCTCTTAATTACAAAATCGAAACTCGTAACCAGTAGCTATTTGCCCAAATATAATTTAATGATTACTTTTGGTCGTTTATCGTATTATTTGTTAAGCGATTTATGAACCTGCGAAATTATTTTCCATAATATATTGATATTGTCTTCACAAAATAAGGAAGCAGTTTGTAATTAGAGAGTGGTAATGACGACTACCGAAAATAACATTTGGGTAAATGTTGAGGATGCGCTAAACCTCAATATCTACTTTTACATCCAGTAGACGTGGTACAAGGGTTAATCAGTGAACTGGATGTATGAGATGTGTTGTTGACGTTTGGGAAAGTAGGTCGAGGGGAAATGTGTAGGGAGTGATAGTTAGATGTATTATGAATTGTTACAGTGGCTGTGGTGTTACGTTGAAATACTATGCCGCTACCGTAACACCACAGCTTTATGATTTGTTCGACAGGATTGATACCGTACATGTAAGTCCGACAATAATAAATAAACTATTTCTGATTTTAATGTTGTCTTTTCCCACCGGCACTGGCCGTACGCCAGCAACTGAAAATAGCTGACGAAACAGCTAGGGCGTCGATTGTTAGTTCGCGTACAACTTGAAAAACCGAATGTCGTACGCCATTGTGAAACTGAAAGTAGCTGACGAAGACAGTTAGGGCGCCGATTGTTAGTTCGCGTACAACTTGAAAAAACCGAATGTCAGTATGGTATTTCTGACATAATTGGTTATCGGTGACCTGAAAGCTGGTAATCTCGACTCAAAGCGAGTAATCTCGACTCAAAAGTATAGTGTATAACCTACTTACTGTCTACAGTCGTCGCTACTCATAGTTCATTCATGATTTTTTGTGGACGATTTACTACTCAGTAAGAAAGCCTGTGCCCAAAAAGAGTTCTCGTCTGTTATTATTAGTATAATGACTTCCTCATGTGCGGCAGGTTCGTTTGTTTTTAAAAACACTGTTTTTCGTTCCAAAAAATAGAAAAGTAATTTTTTACCAGATGATCATGGTTTTTCACCGAGACTAGATAATTTCTCTCGGTGTAAGGATATTACCCCTATGAAAAAGTTCATACACTGTTGAGAAAATAGTCCCATTGGTTTTCTTAGCTGCAAATACAGCGAGAATAAACTCTGTACTGAAAAATTTTCGCGTGATCTATATAAACTGTCTTCACACACTCGATTTATAATTAGCGATATACAGGTACAGTGGCAAGTGTTATGCTTCTCAGGCTAATACCTCAAAAGTACCTCCGCGCAAAACCCTCGATTTTGGTACATGGAAAACAAAAAAAAATAGTGCCCGTGCGCGTGCCAGTAATAGAAAAACTAAGAGTTCGCGCATAAAAAATGCACGAACGTACCAGGCGCGATGTCATCCAGATAGAACATGATTAACAAACCACGCGAAGAAAAAACCAGAATTGTATATCTAGAAGATGGTTTATGGTGTAAAGTGTTGACTGAAGGTAGCATGAAAATCAGTAGTTGTTGAAATATCACATAAGGAACAATCTGTTAATGTTCCCAAAAACATCGTGTAATATTTAAATGGACAACAGATAATTCGATTTATAGATAAGCGGAT
Source organism: Patella depressa (assembly GCA_948474765.1). Taxonomy (NCBI): domain Eukaryota; kingdom Metazoa; phylum Mollusca; class Gastropoda; family Patellidae; genus Patella; species Patella depressa. The sequence continues at coordinate 23,556,955 of OX419716.1, forward strand.
GGTTATTTTAATTTGCCAGGTATTGTGTCAAGTTCTCCGGTTGGTTTCTATAATAATTCTAATGGACAAGTATTAAAAATTATATTTGGATATCCCCCCTCCTACGTTACTGTAACTAACATAATATGCAAATTACCAATAAAATTTGTCTTGGTAATATAGAGAAATGCATACAAAAACTTTGAAACGAAAAAAGGAGATTGAATCTAAACTTAAGAAACCCAGAAAAACCTGTAAAACTATGCGCAAGTGTGAAATATGATACATGCTTTCACTACCTGCATCACGTTTAGCCATGTTGATGTTGGTGTTAATGGAGATTTCTACTGCTTCAATGATCTTCAGTATATTATCAGTCGTATAAAATAAACATCAAACTAAAATAGATAAATTAACATAGCACTAACAGATGGTTGACTACAAATAACAAACAGTCCTGAACAATTAGTCATGGTATATTCAAATATTACCATAATTGCATACTGAAAACAGTTTTGGATATAAAAAAACGATCGTACTAGAACAATTTCAAAAGCTGATTGTGTAGTTAATTGACATATTTTGTAATTTTATTTTTACCTTTAAATTCGCATTGAAGCTTATAACTAAATGAAATGAAATGAAATATAGTTTAAATTCTTACTGTTCTGCTCCGAACTGAGTTAGTGAAGACGGGCATATGTCATACAGTGTTCTATTAGGGAAATTTTGTCCGGTATTATATTTGAGTTTCGGACATTTAACGGAAGAGACTTGAATTACAACTCGATTGCACTTGGATTAGTTGAAGTGATCAAAATGAAATAACAGTGTTTCACTACTCTAAAACACTTTATTCGTTGATCTGTTTATCTAGTGTAAACGCGAATTTGATATGTAACTTTTCGAATTAATTTGTCAATAATTCGTTGCTTGTCTGGCGAACCGACGAATCTGAAATATTTAAGTATTGAGAATTATGCGTTTGAAATTTGCGCTCTGTCGTTATCTCTATGTCCATTCAATAGTAACGTTATATGTAAATGGCGTCATGTTTCCTGATGCATATGTATGAAATATTAAATCATAAATAAATGTTAATATTTGATGGCTACAGAGATAACAACAGAGCGCAAATTTCAAACGCAAAATTCTCAATACTTAAATATTTCAGATTCGCCAGTTCGCAAGCAAAGCGACGAATTATTGTATTTTTTACCCTTTCCATCAAAATGAACTTAAAAGAAATGGGTTTAACATCATATTCCTTTTCCATCAACAGTTGAATAATGAAATATCACGGTCGGAGGGGGTGAGGTAGAAGTCTAGGTATGGATTAGTCACAATGATACAATGAAAGATAATGATATCCTGCATCCGACTGTGGATATTCGTTTGGATGATTTAATTTATTAATGCACCTTATAAATAACCAGTCTCGCCACCTGCTTGTATTCTCGTATTTCATAACATCAAATATTTAATAATCTGCGCTCAATGGCTATGGCGGGGGAAAGCGGCAAAAACTTAATGCTATGTAGAAATGTCTAATTCAAAACACACATGTAACATAATGCCATACCAAATACCTAAAACGTCTAATGCAAAAAACAAAATACAAGAAACCTCTAATACAAAATACCTCATACGTCTATTGCAAAAGACAAAATACAAGAAACCTCTAATACAAAATACATATAACCTCTTATGCACAATTGATTTTACAATCTGAAACATCTACCATAAGCATTAGATGACATATCTCGTTGTCATTACTTACATTTCTCTAATGAATTATCTTTATTTAGGTCAATGTCAAGGTCACCGAACACAACTTGGCGACCTATTCGGCTAGCGAGCTATTAGACCGATCCAGCTGGCAACCTGTTCGTTGGCAACCTATTCAGAATTAAGACAACAGTCGCCCAAACTCATCTATTTTTAACAACCAATAAAATCCAACGTTACGTCTATCAAATGAAAGTAGAATAATATATTATTTTTATCAATTCCTTTAGCTCAGAATAGAGATGTAATTTCGCATTATCGTACAAAATTCTAGACATCCAACTAAATATATTCCGAAAGGTAATTAAATAGGCTTTCTAAGTATTATCAGTAAAAATTGGCACATTCATATTAAAGGGGTGCACTCTCTTCCTAAACATGACCAATTTTTTTAAAAATTTTAAAGGGAAAAACTGTTAATATCCCGTGTCAAAATTCGGACCATCGTACAAAATTCTGATGATCCAACTAAATATATTCTAAAAGGTTATTGAATAAGCTTTCCAAATATTATTAGTAACAGTTGGCACAATCATATTAAAGGGGTGCGCTCTCAACCTGAACATAGCCAATTTTTCAATATTTTAAAGTGAAAGAACGGTAATATTTCGAGTCGAAATTCGGACCATCGTACAAAATTCTTAGCAACCAGCTTCTGAAAGGTAATTGAATAAGCTTTCCAAATATTAATAGTAAAAGTTGGCACAATCATATTAAAGGGGCGCGCTCTCAACCTGAACATCGCCAATTTTTCAATATTTTAAAGTGAAAGAACGGTAATATTCCGTGTCAAAGTTCGGGCCATCGTACAAAATTTGGAGCATCCAGCTATATAAATTCGGAAAGGTATTTGAATAAGCTTTCCAAATATTATTAGTAAAAGTTGGCACAATCATATTATAGGGGTGAGCTCTCAACCTGAACATAGCCAATTTTTCAATATTCGATATGTAAAGATATAATATGATTGTGCCAACTTTTACTAATAATATTTGGAAAGCTTATTCAGATACTTTTCCGATTTTATATAGCTGGATGCTCAGAATTTTGTACGATGATTCGAAATTGGACTTCAAAAAAAATTACGGTCTATCTTCACATATAAAATATTGAAAAATTGGATATGTTCAGGTTGAGGGCGCGCCCCTTTAATATGATTGTGCCAACTTTTACTAATAATATTTGGAAAGCTTATCCAATTACCTTTCAGAATATATATAGCTGGATGCTCCAAATTTTGTACGATGGTCCGAATTCGGACTTCGAAAAAAATACCGGTCTATCTTTACATATAGAATATTGAAAAATTGGCTATGTTCAGGTTGAGAGCGCACCCTTTTAATATGATTGTGCCAACTTTTACTAATAATATTTGGAAAGCTTATTCAATTACCTTTTAGAATATATTTAGTTGGATCATCGGAATTTTGTACGATGGTCCGAATTTTGACACGGGATATTAACAGTTTTTCCCTTTAAAATTTTTAAAAAATTGGTCATGTTTAGGAAGAGAGTGCACCCCTTTAATATGAATGTGCCAATTTTTACTGATAATACTTAGAAAGCCTATTTAATTACCTTTCGGAATATATTTAGTTGGATGTCTAGAATTTTGTACGATAATGCGAAATTACATCTCTATTCTGAGCTAAAGGAATTGATAAAAATAATATATTATTCTACTTTCATTTGATAGACATAACGTTGGATTTTATTGGTTGTTAAAAATAGATGAGTTTGGGCGACTGTTGTCTTAATTCTGAATAGGTTGCCAACGAACAGGTTGCCAGCTGGATCGGTCGAATAGCTCGCTAGCCGAATAGGTCGCCAAGTTGTGTTCGGTGACCTTGACATTGACCTAAATAAAGATAATTCAGTGGAGAAATGTAAGTAATGACAACGGGATATGTCATCTAATGCTTATGGTAGATGTTTCAGATTGTAAAATCAATTGTGCATAAGAGGTTATATGTATTTTGTATTAGAGGTTTCTTGTATTTTGTCTTTTGCAGTAGACGTATGAGGTATTTTGTATTAGAGGTATGAGGTATTTTGTATTAGAGGTTTCTTGTATTTTGTTTTTTGCATTAGACGTTTTAGGTATTTGGTATGGCATTATGTTACATGTGTGTTTTGAATTAGACATTTCTACATAGCATTAGGTTTTTGCCGCTTTCCCCCGCCATAAATGGCTTCCATTACCTTTTTTTGTAATAATTCTGCTATCATGTTTGCGCCCAAACAGCTGTTTCGAAATAAAGAACGAATACCGGTTTTAATTGTCTATAGACTTTCCTTCTATTATTTCAATTATCGTGCATGTTTTATGTCTAGTCAGGCATGAAAAACATACGGTTTAGTTTTCCAATTTGATAGAGATAGGGTGGAATCGCAGTTTCTAAATCAAGATGAAGAAGTCTTTATAAAAACTGTCACGAACTATTGCTAGCATTTCAATTTTAGAATATCATAAAAGAATTACTGTACGAAAACTAGATTAACACGCTTCCAATTGTGCCATATGTACCATATATGAGGCTTTAAGTGTTATTGTATTGTTCTTTAATTTCTTTAGACCTATGGAAGCCATGTTTACTCAGCGGTAAAAGCGGGAATTACTCCGCCAATAAATATAACACCACATGTCACGGAAATCAACGTCTTCGCTCAACACGTGGCATCAAACAACAAGCGCCCTCTAACTGTTGTTTTTAATTGTTATGAATGCCTTCAAACAGCCGTAGGTCAAAAATTATTTCGGCATTTATTGGAAATTTGATACATGATTCACAAACTTTGTTTGATCAGTAATTTTATATTATTTTAACCCTTTGAACAGCCAGTTGATGGCAGTGCGTCATAAACAACCAATGGGCACGTTAACTGATTATACATAGCAAGTTCGAACGTTACAAAGGACCTTGCCTTTTGCTACACACCATTTAATGTTATAAAAATGTACCTTATTACTGAAGCATGGGTGAATTCAAAAAGAAAACACTTTCAGATAAAATATACTGGAGGGCATTTTGGGGTTTTTATTAAAAGGGGTGGTAGTTTGTCGACACATGCCGACAGACCGTCAACAACCTTTCTACAGCTGCATTTGTGCTACGAGTATTGGTCGCCCAATAGAGATTATTTGGTTAAACTTGCAAGCCATAATGGCTCACTAATCAGCATGTCCCGAGTTCGATACCGGTGTTTTCCCGGAACATACTCGGAATTTTTCAGTGTGGTTTCCGTGTATTTGTGGTCGGGGACGTAGATCGCCATGGAGTTCCATGTACACGTTGACGTGCACGTAAGAGAACCCGTGACACCCGTAGTCATGACAAAATGTTACTCTCACCATACTGCAATGGGTTTGCCCATATTTTCATTAGCCCAGTCTGTAAAGAACAGTAGGATGCTACACCCCATTTCATTGGTTAACATTTGTGAGTAATTACGTCAACGCTTGCATTGATATCATCATTTTTACAATTGCTCAGAAATTTAGGGACAGACTAGAATTCCGGCAATCGGTAAAATATGGCCCTTGTATATATACGGGTCTATAGTGGCTACCCCGACTTTTTATCGTATGTTTTTCTGGAGTCAAAGGCCAGTCTCTATCCTCCAAATACCAAGAGTTGAACTGTGGGACGATATTAAGGACTACATACTGATGAAGCATATCCTTGTGCCGGTGACACTCACCGATAAGTATGATAAATCACCCAAGCTCTTTGATGCCAAAGTTAGGAGAGGTAGGGTGGCACATACTACGTAGCTGTGCAATAATGTAAACTGCGTACAAAATGTTCAAGCGAGGCAAAACTGATAATGTTTTAATCTAAAAATAATTGATATAAAATACAAGTGTGCTACATGTGTCATTCTCCGTGTTTATTACATCAAATTTAATTAGCCTATTATATCTGATTTACCTGTAAACAGTGAACAGGTGAGTAGAAGATTTCCTGTTACCTGTTTAAATACATCACCTGTAATAATAGATCATTTTATTTATCCTGCTCTATTGTTTATTTTATATCACACAATAATGATGTAAATAGTAGATAATATGGAAGAATAATGGGTTATATGTGTAATATACCATTGGGTTCTTTCTACAAACAGGGTGTCTATTTCAACATTCCACAATAAGCGCATTTAGGTTTACCTAGTAAATGTAGGATGTGGTTGCTTTTCTGTAGGTAGGTAACGATGTGCCATCTATACCATCATGCTGTTACTTGCTCGTATGTTGCAATCGCGTTAGAGGTTTATAGAAGCAGCTGGATGCATACAAGTTGACACACCGCATCATGGTGACTCCTTCAATAAACTCGTTGTATATTCAATCTAAACCTTTTTGATTTAGATCGAAATAAAGTGGTTTGATTATTGAAGGGAATAGCTGGATGAAATTCAATTTGTCGTTTAGGATGACTCACTGACGGGAATTTAGTTTATTTACTAAGTCTGTTTTAAATTTTGTTTGAAACTGTTGGATGATGAACACTGCACAACCGGTCTCAATGTCTGATGTGGAGATTCACATAACAACTCATCACATACAATGCAATCACATCAGCAATGCTATCTGAGAGCAATATTAATATTGGATTGCTGATTGCCATTTAAAATATACTGTAGTAGTATTGTACTTATATCACTCTCGTGCACCCTGTCGCACGTGCATCAGTTCCTAAGCAACTGTATATATTTGTTTTACTCTCAAAGGTGACCCAATGTATACAAGTTACGTCATAGTTCCTTTTGTGGCATTCTAGACATACTTTTCTTTCATCGGTGCTTCGATTAATGAAGCAATGTAGTCAAAACAAAACTTATTTTACTTTAACAAGAACATCTTCTACCAATTAGAACTTCGTTACCCGTACCTATATTACATTTAAACTTGAGTAACAGGTGGAACATCTTGCTGGAACATCTCGACTAGTATATAATATCTTACACATTACACACGGCTGATAAAATCATCAAATACACCAACTCGAATTTGTGTGTATTTATTTGTTAAAGATGCATTATGTAACATTTAGATAAAGGGGAGAAGGGGGGGGGGCGTTCATGCTATAGTAATTCAAAAATGGACCATGAAAAATGAATATATTGAAAATACACTCAAATTACCTAATACTTTATTGTGAGCAGGCCCGGATCCAGGATTTTGTCGAGGGGGGCACACATAGGAGAAAAGGGTAATGTTACAAAGTTGGATTGTTTGCTAAAAAACATGTTTATATCATCTATTATAGAGCAGATATGTGAACTACAAGTACAACAGTAACAAAGCAAACGAAAATGAAAATAAGTATGTCACTGGGGCGGAGGCACGGCCCCTGCCCCCCCCCCCCCCCGATCCGCGCCAGCTGAGCGAAGCTATGGTGAAGTTTTGACAAAAAGGACATAAATAGTTTCGCTTGTCAAGTGCCAATGCTACGATTAACGAAGAATACCGGACATTGCCCAATTCACTCAATATATTAGCCACCCGATAGTCTGTACACTTTGATTATGGACATGTCATTCTCAATAACAATTTATGTAGCACCCGAAACCCTTAAATAATGCATCTTTAAATTTATAGTACAGTAAATTTTGGACTGGAAATCTAATTGGTTTCAGGTGCTATCTAATTAAAACGGGTGGTACGCAGAGTAGGATTTCTTTAATTGATCTCAGCTATATCGTTGTGAGATAATAATGACAGAATTTAAACATTAATCCGTACTAGGGGGAATTTCAAATACTTAATGAAGCAACAAATTGCATGTTACTATTAATTGCATTGATCGTGTTTGCATATCTGAGACAAAGCGAATGGATTTTAGGAACTGTGCCATTCGTTAACACAGCTGAACTAATGTCTGTAACGTTAAATCTTTTGTTTTTGCCAAATTTTCTTTATCAAAGACATGGTTTCAATATATAATTATTGTGACGGTTGCTTTGATCGGCTAGATAAAAGGCAATTTTGGAAGGTTTCGAATATTTGTTTAAAACAGTGATGTAAACCTTTCATTTCATTTTTATACGATCATGTTTTAGTGGTGGTGTATTAACTATTATGTCCGTCAGTCCGTCCTTCTGTCAACAGTAGGCACCTGGTCATTTAGAGGCTACAGTTTTAACGGATTTTTGTTGAATTGGTGTTAACATGGGGTTCAGGAGAGGGCGAACCCTATTGATAGTCAGCATTCTTCGAAGTTTATTTGCGGGGTTAATCCCACTTTTCTCACAGGAAAAGGCACAAATCTGCCATTCTAATTGTCCAGATTTTATTAAATTTGATTAATTCGCTCGTTTAGTTACCTTACCGTGGTGAATTTTGAAAAGACTTCTTTAATTTTGAATTTTAAAAAAAAGAAAATCAACTGTGGGAGGCGCCTTTGATCTCTTCCTATTCCGAACCCACAAAGTTACGCACAGAGACTTGCTGTGAAAATGCATAATCCAGTAGACGATTCAGCAAAACGAAGCAAAAATAAGTTGTCTATGATATAGTCACGTGCGAAAATATGATGTGTTTCTTACTTAAACAAACTCTGTTATTTTATTTTCTGTTTGAGATTTGTCAGTGTCTGTTCCACTCAATGATTCTATCTCAACACTAAGCAAATCCTATAACAAATTTATAACAAATAACAAATTTGTTTAAGGTAATTTGTCAGTGGCTGACAGAAAGATAATAAATAAGTAGTAAAAGGTGTAAAAATAACAGAAAAACCTGCTGACATATAAAGATAACAATAATAATGACAGGTTAGCCGTCCTTACTGCGCAAATCAGACCGAAACGTCTATAAATTTATTTTATCTACCCATTCAAAACAATATTATTGTAAATTGCGTGTATAGAGCCAAGCGACCTTATAACAATATACTGTATGATTAAATCTGTTTTTTCTCAACTCCATCCTTCAAAGAAAGCTAATAGGAAACTAGAATTGTTTTCTCCACAGATACACGATAAAGAATATCAGCTGTCCATGGTTTATCAAGTTCCAATTAAGCACTGTACAAGTAATTTTATATTGAACGCTTGAATAGAATAATCGAATATATACGCCGTACACATGTCTATAAGGAATATTTGCGGCGGCCATAATAGCGAATAATTCATGAGTTCACGGGGTCTCCCATCCCATCAAATGGCAACACCTAGTAACTCACTTTTTGTCAAAGTTAGGATCAGTTGTTTATTTACTAGTGTATGTGCTAGATATTCCAATCTTTTGATTTTGTGAGCAGTTACACCCATGACACAACCTAGCAGCTCCCTTCATTTGCCTATTATGTCATAGAAAAGCCTAGTAACTCAATAGTCAATTCAATAGAATATAGTACCGTTAATCTTACACATTAAACTGACTAATTCTTCTACTTGTGTTTAACGTCCGCTTCCACAGAGGGTGATATCGCAGACAAGATATATTGTTTTAATTATCTTAGCGCACATGCATGGGTTTTGTGGGGGGGGGGGGCGAACCGCAGTACCCAAAGAAAGGTCAAACAAGGGACCGGGGATGGGGGGTCTAGAGTGTCACCTCTAGCCAGGGCCGTATGTAGGATGTTAAAAGTGGGGATGCAGCAGAGTGGTGGGGCGCCATAGCCTCCACGTAAGTGATATAACAAAGTTTGGATCAGGGCGCCCTTAAAACCGACCGACTGATCAGTACCTTAAGAGCATTACTGTGTGATCATAATCAAGTGTATTATTTTACAATTGAAAGTTTTTCAAATTATTATTTTTGGGGGGATGGGGGTGCCATTTCTCAGGGCGCCTTATTTTTTCTGGGGTGCAATGTACCCCCTGCACCCCCGCTAGATACGACCCTGCCTCTAGCTGGCCGGTCACCTCTGGCTTGCTGTGGGCGTATGTGGCTTGGGGATTGGGGCGGCTTCCCAAGCTCATGGGTTTACTCCTGGCACTCCGGTTTCCTCCCATAGGAAAAAAAAACCTTTGCGTGTGCTAAGATAATAAAAATGAAGAATAAGATTTGTCTGCGATATCACCTTAGAAAGTAAAAAAAACAACATCAGGGATCAAAACTACAGACGCAATCCAGAGCTGACCGGCCAGCTAGACCGAAGTGCGACACTCATAGTCCCGATATTAAATATTAAATTTAATCTCGTTTTTCAATTTAGTGTTGAACGAAAATATGACACTTAATCCATTTAATATGGCACTTAATCCATTTAATATATTGGTCACCCAATGGTGTTGGTCAAGAGAGTTAGTTGTGGCTTGACTTGTGGATAAATGTCTAAATAAAGACATACGATATGAAAATTTAGCTCTGACGTCAATGCATCTTTAAACACGGAAGTAATTGCTGTAATTAAGTGACTTCTGTTCCATTTTTCGATCGTAAAGTTAGATAACCAAAGTAAAGAAATTAATTAATTTCTGGGTTAATAAAACTTGACACGACATTCACTACAGCTCTTTTAAATTAAATATTAAAAACTGAGGCACTTTGAAATCTTTTTTTTTTAATTTCTTTGATAATGTTTTAAGGCATTCAGTTCATTTATAATTAATACAGTTAGATCACGATTCATAGAATTTCTACTTAAATTACTTTGTTAGAGCTTCCTGTAAGCGATAAGACATGCCATCTTATTATATTAATTACATTAAAATAAATGAATTGAATCTCGATGATTAGATAGACATAATCAATATTAAATCCAATTAGTATCAAAAATACTTCACGTATATAATACAAATATACTCAGAATAGATAGGTGAAACAAATCGCGTTTAACTTTCACAGAACACAAACTATTTATTTCGGGACTAACACATTATGGCATATGGGCTTCCGGTCATTGTTCTGTTGCCCAATTTTGTCCGTGCTATGTATTTTAGAAGCCAAAAACGGCTCATACACAAATTGACAAGAACTAAAAATGGACAACAATTGGAAACAGTTGACGGGAAAATAACTCGCTGGTTCAAATCTCCACTCGCATCTCGTACACATACGCACAGGCGTATAATAATAGTATTGGGTGCATTTTTGCGAAGTTTTACAAGAATTGGCCGATTGTCAAGTACCAATGAGTAACCTAAATTTAAACATTCGGCGATTATATTATATTATAGAGCGTATGGTCTAATCCATTCAACATCTCAGCCATCCCATGTCAAGGAGTAGGGTTGCCTGTCCAACCTCGTGGGTTTTCTCCGGGTCATCCGGTTTCCTCCCACTGCTAAAGACACCTACGCGCAAGCGAATTATTGAAATAAAATTGAACCATGTGTTAGTCCCGAAATGACCTAGTTTGTGTTGAGTGGGCGTTAAATCCCATCTCTCTCTCTCTCTCCCTCTCTCTCTCTCCCTCTCTCCCATGGCCTAGAATGTTATTTATGAACTACATGGTCAAAGAATACATCGCTAAAGAATAAATTTACAATAGATTAGCTGCTCTTGAATAAAGTATCTTGAATAAATGAAAATACCAAACATTGTCCCTATTCAAAACTTAAAATACTAAGCTGTCAACATTTTACGACGGATCCTGCGAATTTCTCATCCTATTAACTAAGGACATCAGTGGTCATCGATCATAGAAGACGGCAATCCTTAAATTAACTCATTGTACACGGCATTGACATCACGTGCATGGGGTTAATAACAACTACGTGACAATGTCATTGGGAATATTTTAACGGGTTTTGAATCGTTCCTTAATTGTGCGTGTTGGCGACGGAGTTAGCAGCAGTGTTAACAATGTCCCCGCATTAATTAGCACTTTTACTTCCTAACTGTATTTAAATGACCAGATGGATGTATTATAAGAAATAACAATGAAAGGTCTTACTGTAAAGCAAGACTATAATATATTTAATATGTAGCACGTTAGTGGACGATCGAACAAGTATGACCACATGTGTCGTAAAGAAGCTGGCGTTTAATTCGTTAAAAAAAATATGTCAAACGACAAAAGAAATAGAGTTACTAACATATGGTTATTTCCATATTTCATTAATTCACTGAAGTGCTCTGGATTGACCTTGTGGATAATGATACCTATTGTCCCATTCAATCGTAGTTTCGAATTAAGAACGGAATTATTGACACACCTAAAAAGTAAATATAGGCCACCAGGGCAGATTGAGACCAGGAAATTGCGCCCTGAAAAGTAGATCTAATTGCTTCTTGGCAGCACGCTGCAGGGGTGTTTCTCAAAAGCCGAATCACAATTTCCCATACGTCACCACGATTTAAAAATCAATGTTATACAATGTAATGAACTGTCTAGAAGAAGCTATACAATTGTTAAAGATGTACGTATGTTTTATTTATATAAATACAGATCCCGTTCATACTCCGCGCAGCGTTTCGTTTGATTAGAGGTAATCCCACTACACACTGCTATTATGAGTTGATATTGTTGTTTTAAATTTTGATTGGTCAGTAGTCCGACTACCAACTTAACACTAGCTGCCCTACAAAAGCTTTACATTTAAAACGAGTGCCAATATTGGACCAAATATGTTTACATAACGTTACGTCATATGGCTCACGATTTTATTATGCCTAATTAACCCGTGCATGGCAGAATACTGCAATAAAACTAATTGCGTGACAAATGAGGCTATCAAGTCGAATGAAATGTAAACAATACTGTTTGTAAACGAACATACTTTCACCGTTTTTAATACCTTAAATCACTGTCCAAAGTTTTAGGGAAGACCCAGATTAAACGAAGGACCTGTCATGTTGCTGTACTTAAAGGGACAATAACATTCTTGTTGGCTTGGTAGCTCCAGAAAATAAATAATACCCTTATTCTAAGTACTAGATGTTTAAATGTCCAACCTGTTGTGTAAATTATCCATTACAACCTATTTTATTTGTCCAGAGGGTTCGAAAATATTTTAAAATCCAAGTCACATTTGAAAAGGTTTACGTTAGACTTTTCAAATCAATTGGTTGAATTTTTCCAATTTTTTAAATTAGGTGTGTTAAGATGAAATTTATATCATCATTTTGTTGACCAGAATGAAGATTGGGACATATTTTTCAGTTACAACAAGAGTGTTATTGGGGCTTTAAGTGATAGCTTTCATTGAACGGAAAGAATAGACACACTCCCGCATAAGTTCAAGAAACAGACGCTATTCCAGCAATGGCCAGGTAGGGATTTCTCGGACCATTGCTTCAGGATATATGGTGTCAGTTGTACATAACGGAGGGCTTGACAAAGACAGCTGTCTAGTCGTTCGGATGGGACGAATAACCGAGGTCCCATGTACACATTTGCGTGCACATAAAAGACCCCTTGGTAGTTGGAACTCCGGATCAAATTTCTCTCATAGCACACTCCATGGCGTATGCCAGTCTTCAATAGCCTAATTGGAGCAGAACAGTAGGAAGCAAAACCCATTTCATTTCATTTCATGAGTAAATGACATCGTTGTCCGTCATTCGAACATTAAAGCTCCAATAGCATTTTTTTAAGTTATATTTTTAAAATGTATTAAAATAAAGCCCAAAAATAGATTGAACCTATAAACAGTCCTACCTTGTTAAAGAATAATCCTATTAATCCTATAATTCAGTACTGCCAGTTGAGAAATTGGCAAAAATATAATTTTCAACTTCAAATTCAAACGTTGGAAGATGGCCGTCCATGGAGAGGAATGGGAAAACAAGGGAGGTAATTGAGTAACTATTTCCTCAATCACCCTGTGTCACCCTTTATAATGCCCAAAAAATTTTGCCCAGGACCGTATAATAGTGAGTTGACAACCTTTTGAGCAAAAGACATAGAAATAGTTATGTTTTGACTTTCTTAGAAAATGTGAAATTGGAACTTTCAGTTATGTATAATTTGTGTTGATTAAGCTATTTCAGATAGACATAAAATATTACAAGATATTATGGTCCATGTTGATTAAACGTTATTAAAGCATGTTTTAACATTCTTAAAGTCTTTATTAACTTAGTCGGTGCAGAACTACAGGACGTAAAAACCCAAATAATTTCAATTTAACATCCCTAACTCGGGGTTACGAATTGAAGCGTGTCAAGCAATTCGGATTCAACGACCAAAACACAAGTACAAGTCAAGCATAATATCTTAGATGGCTCAATGGCGTAATTTACCCGCGTAGCATTTTACATTAGAGAACAGATCAAATCTGATCAAATCAAATCGATTTCCAGATCAAAGAATTGAAGTTTTAAAACAAAAGGACGCACTACTGTCGGATTATATACTACTGTTAGATGTTCAGCTTCCAGCTCTATTTGTGTGTAGAAAAACACCCCTCAATAATACCATCTACATTAACGTCATACATTATTCACAAGCTCATTAAGCTAGGGATAAATCTAGCTTGAGAAATTATTCCCCGAAGAAAGAGCCCGGATCAATTGGATTAACCACTAATCTAGAGGGTCCACTACCTGTTAAGTCTTAAGATGTATGTAGTGTTATATCAGATTTCCTTCAATGGTCACCTTAGCACCATCTATACTAATATTATACATTATTGACAAGCTAGTGAACTTAACACACTCACATAGAGTCAATTATTAATACCTCGATCTAAATCAAGGTTTACAAATAAACCAATTGATTAACTATTAATTCGACTCTATCTCACAAGAGAGTGCCTTAACACATCGTATTGTTTCTGGATAATGCCTTATATGAAACTGTACAACCGTATTGTATGTATACTTTTCTCAAAAAATGGGACGTGGAAACAGGTGCTGAAAAGAGAACAATGGAACGATAGTTTACATCCCAGAAGCCGAAGCTACCTGGTTGACGACACATCGAGTGACCAGCCAGCTCGATTAATATATCAACTTGCAAAATAAATCAAGTATCCATTTCGAAATAATTTTCATATTTGAGGCGCAGAGGGGGGTGGGGTAACGCATGTACTTTAAATCATAAGATCTGTTAACATGCCATGTGGCGTATGTCATGAGCATGACAACGAGTTGGGTCGCCTGCCAAACAAATTCTTGAAGTACCGATATGACCTGATTTTTATCGCGTGGACGTTAAACACATTCTCTCTCTTTTGATTCAACCCAGACACGCAAGAGTGTACAAGTGAGAACACAAGACCCGGTTCCCAGTATTTTAAGCATTATTGGATTATAATACTAATGCTAATACAACTATAAAACGACAATATATACACACACCACCCCTGTATTTCATGCGTTATTGGATTACATATAAAACTAAGACAGATATAAAACGACAGTATGGATTTCTAATCCACTTTAATTCAGCCCGAACCGGATTAGGGGTTTCCCCAGAATCGAAAACAAATACTGTAATTTTACACAATGAAATGTAATTGTTCTGTAGCCACTGTTTATGTTATGTTTCTTCACTTAACGCTTCTTTTTGTTAGACACAACCTTATATTTGTATTATAACAATTCCCGTTTCATACAAAATCAACAGCCATTTCATCACAGCAAACAGAAAGCGTGATCAATGTCTGAAGTATGAGAATGAAATATTGACTTTATAATTAAATGTGGCGTGATTCCATCAAGATATGGTTGAATTAAAAGAAAACTCTTCGTGACTAATTTAAGTCAACATGGCTATTTTTACTTTTCATGTACATCGGATGAAAGAAATATTCTGTAAGCGATACCAAAAGGAAATCGTTCCTTATACAAAAAAGAACCCCGAAGAAAGGAATTCAAATGAGATCAAATTCAAATTTCTGACCTTTTGGACAACTTTGCATTGCATAGTACAGTGTAAGACATTTTTTTATTCCACATTTAAATGGAACGTCGATAATTATGCAAACCCGTCATGAACTAATATGGTCAAAATGATTTAGATTAATTAGTACAGCTTTTATATAAGCAATGTATTGCATTTTAGGTCGCTTTGGCCAATGTTCTTTTCGGAAGTTTTGACCAATTGTTTTTCAAAAATAGGTTGCCAGACAACGAAACATACGCCCACACAGCAGCTAAATCGTCCGGGTAGTTGTCCAAGAGTTGTTGCATTTTAAGTAATCATCAGAAAATCATTAGAATTTGTTTGGTTTTTATAAAGTTCTGGTCCATGCTAACGTTTAGTATACGAAACATTTAATATTATTTTTAAAATCGGATAATAATTGATACCTCTTGATGGACCACATGCTAAAAAGTCGATTTTGCGTACAATCAGGGGCTATAATTCAGGAAGTTACAATTCGATATGAGCAAATATCAAAAAGAGACAAGATCTTTGGGTTATAAACATGCATTTCAAGTTTCATCAACATCAGATTAAAATTGTGACCTCTACAGGTTCCACAACCTTGATATACCATATTTTTTTTTATAGTATTCGCGTACAACGCGCACAATCAGCGGTTATTTTGTCTGACAGTTTTAGTCCGATTTTCACGAAATTCGAACTCAGCATTCATTACATTGTAACGGTGATATAATCAAACGTTTTGTTTTTAATCGGGTAATAATTTTGACTTCCAGAGGGACCACAATCTAATAAAGGCGATTTTCCGTACAATCATGGGCCATAATTCAGGAAGTTATGATCCGATATGCGCAAATCTCGAAAGGAACCAAGAGCTTTAGGTTATAAACATGTATTTCAAGTTTCATCAAAATTGATATAAATTGTGACCTCTACAGGTTCCATAACCTTGAATATACCATATTTTTACAGTTTTTGGGTACACTGTAGAAATTTCCATTTTTTTATGTCGCCGAATTCCGGAGTTTAACACATTTTTTCTGTTAATTGATGGATTTTTTTTTTAAATATTGTTAAAAGAGTGAATTATTTCTCTTCAAATTACGTGTTTTATGTAATTCTGTGGAATATTTAGTATTAAACAGGAAATTTCCGTGAAATTAAGGGATAGAATATTTTATTCCCTCCCCCTTCTATAACGGACTTAATTCTGTTATTTTACGGAATAAACTGTGGAATGACAGGAAAATTACGTGGAATTTAGGGATAAAATGTTTTATTTCAATATATAACGGACTATTTCAGTTTTCAGATGCAACGATAAGAAATCGTATACATGTATAATCATTCATAATAATTATCATTTTATAGTATTCATTTCAATTTATCAACCATAACATGAAGAATAATATTGTGTAAAGGTATATTAATAGTCATGTATTGCTAATTTCCATTAATTATAAGATCTATAAAGTGTATTCTCATTCATCATACGGTAATCAGATTGTAAGTATTTTCATAAATGTGTAAAAACAATTTGCAACGCCAGTGACCATAGGTTGTATTGTCTGAATAATATAACCGCTTGGCCAGTGTAAGCCGGTTTGCCTCTATGGCAGAGTTAACATATCTGCAAATTGATACTACCGCAAACTTACATCTGAAAGCCTCTAACCGATCTTAACACTGACCATTAATAGTTTTTCGAGACATCCTTTTCTCGACGAGGGTATTCTTATATTAGCGCAAAGAGGTTATGGAAAAATATCGGAAACCGACGTTAAATAAAGCTATTTCGCACACGCTTATAAAGTCAATGGTTAATTTAATGAATTTTTTTATCATTTTCGAGTCTAGGAAACAAAACTTGCCAGTATTTATTTTTATGTATTTGAAAATGGAATTTATGTTAAATGAGGGAATTTCTGTAAATTACTGGGAAAATAGATACGGATAAAATTTTCCTGGTAATTTTTGTTTCCGGATTTTTTTCCGTTTTTTCACGGATATTTTTGTTACAGTGTACAAGCGGCGGCTATTTTGTCTGTCAATTTTGCTCCGATTTTCACGAAATTCGAACTCACCCAACAGTACTGTGTAACGGCGATAAAATCAAACGTTTTTTTTAAATCAGATAATAATTGCGACCTCCAGAGGGATCACAAGCTTAAAAGGGTGATTTTTCGTACAATCAGGGGCCATAATTCAGGAAGTTACGATCCGATATGCACACATATGCAGTGGAACCATAAACATGTATTTCAAGTTTCATCAAAATCGGTCCACAACCTTGATATAACATATTTTCACACTATTCGCGTACAAACGGCGGCCATTTTATCCGCCAATTCTGGTCCGATTTTCACCATGTAACGGTGATATAATCAAACGTTTTCTTTGATCGGATAATAATTGTGACATTCAAAGGGACCACAAGCTAACAAAAGCGATTTTTCGGACAATCAGGGGCCATAATTCAGGGTGTTACGATCCGATTGGCGCCAATGTCGAAAGGAACCAAGATCTTTGGGTTATAAAGATGCGTTTCAAGTTTCATCCAAATCGGTTCAAAATTGTGACCTCTACACTGTTCACAAGTTAAAAACGTGATTTTTCGTACAATCAGGGGCATAACCCATGAAGTTACAATCCGATACATGCCAATATCGAAAGGAGCCGAGATCTTAGGGTAATAAACCTATATTTTAAGTTTCATTGAAATCGGATAAAAATTGTGATCTGTAGACTGTTCACAAACAATTGTGGACGGACGGACGAACAGGGGCGACGACAATATACGCCCACACGAAAATGTGGTCTTATAAAAATGTGATCAATTTATATTAAAACACATCTTTCTGAATATATCGTTTTAGTTTTTGACTGTTTTCGCCCAATCCCTGCCCGATTTAACGACTTTACATTACCGCAAAGTTTCAGCTCTGGTTACAAATACTGCACATTGTTATTGAGCTTTCTGATAAACTTGACTATTCGAAAAGGTCATTTAAAAAAACGCAAATTATGTTACTCGCTGCCAAACCAGACACATCCAAATGCATAGTCCGATGCTGTGGAAATATATTATTTCGGCTATTTCCATCACATTCCAAAAAAACTTCCAAGCGTTTTAAACACTCGTGTTGATCATGTTCTCTGGTATTGTGTTTTGAATTTATCCAGTAGAATTTCTACCCACTCTCACCGATACAAGGGTATTACCGTATCCATAAATCTTAAATGTATAGTTTTTATATAAAGACAATTAATATGGCTTTGCTGGTAACCTTATCGTCTATACCGTGCATAAAATTGTCAAGTTAGAAAATATTTATGCATCTATGATCATGTGAGAGGAAATTGCAATAGTGTTTCCCAATTTACGTTGGAAAAAACCCAACCACAGATTATCAGAGCAGTAGAATGATTGAGGAATGATGCAGTCAAGTTAATGATACAAGATAATAACAGCATATGAGAACAAAGTGTCAGTCCATCTTGTTATTTTACATCAATCTATGATATAAAAATTGGTTTCAAGTTTGATACCCAAACATTACACTGACAATTACCGAAACGTTGTAATTATCTTAATAGGTGGATTTACCATGTTAGCATTTTGAATCCAGCATCCTAACTTGATACGAACATTTTTGTAATTGTTTGTGAATTTCTTTTAGAAGCAGTGGTATTATTAGCTGAATACTTCGAATGATCGGTAGTAAAAGGGATGTTAGCAATTCGACATATTACCGTGTTGAACTATATGGTGTCTTCCGGGGCGAATTTGTGTGCTTTATATTCTGAGGTGAGATTTTATGATTTAACAATCATGCTTTATCCAAACTCTTGAAAATTCTTGGCGTCACCAAAGTGTTCTGTGATAAGGGGATGAATGAGTTGGCTGTCTGAATGTGCCTTAACTGATAAAGACCCTATGTTCACTATACCTCAAAATATCCTAATCAATTTAATATTTTGTGTTCTAAGATCTGTACGTATTGTCACGAATAAATACTTAACACGTATAATTCAAATGTGGCTAATAATAAGGTCGGTCATTTAGACAAGTGGCGAGGTTTCGTTCCTAGGTCTGTACGCCCCCCCCTCTCTCTCTCTCTCTCTCTCTCTCTCTCGGTAGTACAATGTTGAAATTGAATTACCCCGTTTTATCGCTTTATAACAATGTCTATGCATCGATAGAATAATTTTAATACACACAAAGACAGGGATTAAATTCCCATGATAACTTAAACTATTGATTGAACAATAACTTGAAGGTCACACCATCATTTAAATCACATTTTATATCCAGTAGTTTTAAACATCAGCTGCTGGGCCAACAACATTAAAACATTCAACATCAAATATTAAATTTTAGGATAGTTATAGCATCTAGATATAGAAAAACTGGGATTGAGATAACCATAAATTAAATTTTATAGAACTACAGTGTAGGGTGCACGATTAAATTTGTATCAGCAAAATGCCAACATTTTCTCTAACAAACCTTTAAACTGGTGTATTATTGGGCCGTATCGCCCGCATGATGTACCCAACTCCAGTTAATAGCAGTTTAAATGAAATATGCGATATGGCTATTTTATTAACCATACCACCTGGTCAATCAGTCATAAATGATTATTTAGCAGTAAAACAATATAAATAGATACCTAACACCATCTTTAACTGAAGGTCGTGTAAAGTCTATCTAGAAACTTCTATTCGTGGAACTATGATTACGTTCTGAACAGTCTATAAGTGTACGGCTAAGGGCATCATAAATACAAGATGGCCATTTAACGAGCTTTTTATATATCTTCAAAAGCAACCTAGGATTGTTTGTGTATATGGTGTTTGTTTGGTGATTGTTGAGCCATGAAACCGTTAAACATGACAGAACATAGGTGTTTCAAGCAAAATATGACAACAATAACGTATTTTCAGGTTGTAATCCGGATCAATGATACTTGTTCCCCCACTGTTGTGCGATGCGTTACGATAGGATTTACTACGTGCTGATATTTTCGGATACATTTCGATACGATCAACACGATTATCACCACGATGACTCCAAAATTAACACCACGATTACTATCGTAGCACGAATCGTGATAGTGGGAACCTAGCATTACCGCATAGTGTGATACCCAATAAAGTCAGAGCACACTCAGAATTAAGAGCAACATTCAGAGCACAGGTAAACTCTCATAATTAAATGAGCATATCCTATTTCAATGTTCCATAAAAGAGGTTAATGTGTAGCGCGAATGATGTGTGTATTGCTGTTACTGTCATCATAGCTATTACAATTATTTATATATTAGTGTTACGTATATAGAACAATGATAATAAACAGCATATTGTATATTAATATATGATCGTAAAACACTCTGGGGGTATGTTATCGTAATCATAATTATTTTGATCAAATCTCTATGAATAATATTCTCTAACTATAATAGCTTTCCTATTACACTGTAAAACATTTTCCTGTAATTTTACGTGTAAAAGCCTGGCAGCAGAGTTGCCGGGTTTTTCAATGTAAAAATACAGTGATCTGTAAATATACAGATTACTGTATTCAGAAATACAGTGCACCGTTATTTTACAGATCATAGTAAATTTACGATGAAAAACCTGGCAACTCTGCTGCCAGGCTTTTACACGTAAAATTACAGGAAAATGTTTTACAGGAAAAATAATAACTGGTTTACGAGTATCTACCATAACACATTTTTTCGCAGAAATAAAGCTGTAAAACCTTCATCATACATTCACTTCACAAAAAAGAATAAATAAAATCAACAAAAGTATGTAAATGCATAATTTTAATGTGGAAAATAACAACAAAAGGATGTCACAATGTCACATGATGCTACCCCGCACCAACGTCTTAAACAAAATTAAGTTTACCATGCAAGATATGTGAAAATTCCCAAAAACTTATCTTTCATGTCAAGAGTACTAGGCAGGAGGAATAGATAGACATGTATAATTTCATCTTATGAACATATATTGAAAATCACAGTCAAATTATTTTATTCTGTGTGCAGTTATGAAATGTTGACAAGAAAATTGTCAATCAATAGATTCCCAAGATAATAAGTGAAGTCTTGATTATCCATCAACCAACCCCTAGGATAATAAATGTTTAAACAATAATTTATATAAATTTCGAAGCCAATAAACAGACATAATGCATCTTTAAGTGATATACAAAATGCCATGGAAAAAAAGGATTAAAATTGTTAAATTAATGGGGTTTTTTTAAAACCAAGATTAATTCCCATTTTACATAATGAGGCACAATGAGAATAACTTTGAGGAGTTTCACTTTGCCCATTCAAAAGACATCTACATAATTAGGCACAATGAGAATAACTTTGAAGAGTTTCACCATGGCCATTCAAAAGACATTTATGTTTTAATGAAACTTAATCCACATAACAAGTTACTTTATTTATGGTCAGACAAGAATTACTGTCGCTTGCATAATTGTGTATGCTAATACAGTTGGTCAGCAAAATTAATTTAAAAATTCAACCCTTGAAGAACCAGAAGTGAAAAGAAATTACTTAATTTCTTGTTACTTATCATGAACAAGTTATACAAATAACTACAAACAACAGTAAAACTATCACATTGTCTTTAAATGGTGGTAATCCAGTCAAAAGCAGATACATCATTGATAAGCTTTAAAACTTTTTTCCGCTGGTGGATGTTCTTCACCGTTTTGGTCCTTTAGTGCCTGATCCAGGGTTTAATCCAATCATACATCTGCAATTTACAAAACAAAGTATGTTTAAGAAGACCGTCCACTGGCAAATGTATAAATGAAATGAAATGGGGGTAAAAGGCCTACTTTTCTGCTCCTAAACTGGGCTAATGAAGATGTGTTTTATGAGGGAAATTTTGCCCGGGCAGCAGCACCACGTTCTACTTTTATATCGAATTGTAACTGCCATGGGATCTTTTACGTGCACGCCATTGAGCACACTGGACCTCAGGGTTTTTTTTGTCCCATTCAAAGACTAGACAGCTGTCTTTGTCAGGCTCTCCGTTTTGCATCACTGACAAGGGAAACTTTCTCGGCCAATGCAGGGATCAAACACCCAACCTCCAGTTTAGCAAGCCAGATGTTCCACTTTGACTAACAAAGCTACCTGGTAATGCACTATCATGCAGAGAGGGAAATGATAGTATCCAGATCAAAACTATGGCCAATGAAGGGTGTCGATATATCATGCCCCTTATGTGGGCCTGATGGAATCCCAACTTATGCCCTCTGCCATACATGAAATTTGGGCTATTATAATTTTTGTCATACTTATTTTAGTATAAAAGTGAACAGAAAATGTACAGCCCTTCCATTAAACCACTCTTTTGACCATTTCATATTAATAAAAGTATAGACTTTTCCCTAAACTAAACATTTTTCACTATCACATTGTACTAATAAGTTGCCAGGGATGTTTCAAAAGTATATAATTATATTCATTAAATGTACATGTACCTTTGAAAAAACTCCAATGTTGAAGCCACCGAATCAGGTTAGACAATATTAAATATATAAAAGTAGGTAAAGAAAACTGTAAATGCTTTCATGAAACTATCCACAATAGTATCAACCACATTGTCCGCATTAACCATAAACTCCACTGCATCTTTAACTGAGTGAAGACCCTACAAAATAAACATACATATACTAAGGATATATTCTTACCAAGTGAAATGATAGGAGAGAGAGAGAGAGTAGGGGGATTGGGTTTAACTTAACATTACCTAGGTCATTTCAGGACTAACATGGTTCAATTTTATTTCAATAATTTGCTTGCGGGTAGGGGTCATTAGCATTGGGGAGAAACCGGAGTATTACGATACAGCGCACACACACCAACCATTTGCACCCCCCACCCTTTAGATTCTGGGATTTCAAACTTTTTTTGAAATGTTAGGAAAATCTCTGCTTTACAACCAGGCCTATTGCAGAAAAATTAACATTAGAATTAATACTATTATGTGTAAGCCTATCAGAGGACCAGTATTA
This sequence comes from Patella depressa, assembly GCA_948474765.1. Classification (NCBI taxonomy): domain Eukaryota; kingdom Metazoa; phylum Mollusca; class Gastropoda; family Patellidae; genus Patella; species Patella depressa. The sequence goes on from OX419716.1 coordinate 23,580,502, forward strand.
ATACTATTACAATTACTGTTAGTTAGTGGCAAAATTATGTCTACTTTTATGACCCCATATCATTATTTTTATAAAACGTGCGATTTAAATGCAGCATATGTGTTAGACTTGATAACTACAACACAACTCTTCACAGCAATTAAACTTCACATTGGGTTCATTTGCATAAAGTATTGAAAGCAACAGCTTCTGTGGAAAAATTGCAATGTGAATGTTGACTTTCATATGAAATGATATAGATAGGGCCTATAGCATGCCATAACTGCCATAAGCTATGTTTCATCTTCATGACACACGTACGTATCATTTAACGACCGTATTGTCGACTCACCCACCGTATGTGACAGTGTGGAAAATATTTCAGTTAGAATGGCCGCTTGTATTATAATTTCCAAGAATACTTAGTTGTAGGCCTAGTACAACTACTGCAACTGTCTGCAACTTGGCCTTACGCATTATTATTATTATGTCTTTCTGCTTTTCCCGCTTTAACGACCAACTACCGGATATATACACGCGGTTCTCCAGCCCCTCTTTAAAAATCGGAAATATAGACGCGGTTGTCAAGTATACTATAATAGGTCTAATTTAATTTCTGTTAAATACTATAGAAATCGGTAGGTCTAATATGTTACACGCTATGACATAAATACGATATTTGTATACATAAAATGGAAGATAATTTAAAACAATATTGTTACTTACCATGATTGTCCGTGATCATTCGGACAACTTCAACAGATTCCGTGACAGTAGAGAATCTGCCTTAACGTAGACTCCATCAGTTTGTAGGACTTATCGCTCTGTGCCGGGCCTAGGCCTATTTATAATTTTGTCATGGAAATAGTGTTTGTCAAATGAATTTTAATTATGCGTAGGCCTATATGTATATTACATAAAATGGTTAAACTTTGATGACATGCTCTGCAGATTTAGATTTTACTTTACGATAAAAATACGTCGGCATGAGAACATCAGTCAGACATTACTATCACTATCACTTATAGTAATACGAGGCCCGCAAATAAATGTCTTATGATAGTGGGAAATTAAACCAATTCAGAAAACATAATTGTAAGCTTACAGGATGGTGTTATCTTGAATTTACCTGCGTAGGCCTAATCAGAAACATAGGCTTATTTTACAATAATTGCCCCAACAAGATAATCAATTATACATGTTTACAGATTAAAGATGCATTATGTAAGATTTAAATACAGCGATGACCATTCTCACTATAATAGTTTTAAGCGTAGTCTCGATTGCCAAAGCACATATTCCCACGATAATAAACGAAGTGTGCAATGAGGGAAATTTGCCCGGACAGCGGCGCTAAGGTCTTCTCTTATATCGAATTCCAACTGCCAAGGGATCTTTTACGTGAACCCCAAGGTGTGCTCGGGACCTCGGTTTTTCATGCCATCCGAACGACGATACGTTGTCCCTTGCCAGGCCCTCGGTCCTGCACGGCTGCACCACTGACAAGGAGAAATCACACCGGAAAATCCTGATAAACCTTATCGGCCAACGCAGGGATCAAACACGGGATGTTAAGGTTAGCGAGTCAACGTCCTACTCACTGAGCCACCACGACTCCCCATAATGTCTAAATACTAATTTATATAACATTTGAAGCCAGAAAAAAATACCTGTGATAGGCAGATTTAGCTTTTACATAATGCACCTTTAATATCGAGGGTGTAATTTTGGTATCTTGTTATCCCGAACAGCAGTAGAATAAGCATACTGTTATCTACTAATATACACGCTCAGCTATTGTTCATGTTTGTATACAGGTTATATTATATACACTTTATGCTACGGGTATTTTGGTGTTAATATGTTATGTGCTGTAAATTTACAGAAATATCGTTAATTTACTAAAAATGCACGCAAACTACAAGATTACAGTAAATTGCGCGTTATTTTATGTCTAATTACCCGTAATGTAATTTTACAGTTCATTTCTGTAAATTTATACAGTAATTTTCCCGTATTTTAACAGAAATGTTTTACAGTGTACCTATGCAGATACAAACAAAATTCAGATGAGTTCAAAAGTAAGTTTGTTTATGTTTACGATGTATTGTATGTCTGTTATACATTTGTATTTATAATCAAATAAGTACACTGCTACGGTGACTTTTATGGAAGACCAAACGACTCTTTATTCAATGTTCTTAATTCTTAGTTTTTAATTCATACAATGTAGTCTTTAATTCTTATTTCTTAATAAAGTTTGGTACCGTGGAACTTTTATCTTTTTTTCAGGGTATGTAAATGTGCCAGAAAAGAACTTGAAAAGTTGTACGATATTAAACTCTATTAATTGCTTGGGAGTGGGTGGGGTGGGTCTTACATGTCAAAATACGGGCCATGCTACGTCATTCCAGATATCACTCAGAATACCACTAAAAAGAAGTTTCCTTTACCTGCTCAGAAATATAAATTATATTCTAGCATATTTAAATACACATTGATTGAAAGGGGTATTAATGTGGGGTGACGCTAAATGCTATTAAGTGGTGGTGGTGGTGTTGGTGGGGGTGGGAGTATTTAAACGTTAAGTTATGGGTTATCGTGCATTGCATGAGCGGAAAGTTCTTTTTCTTTATCCCTCTTTCAATATGTTACTCATTCCCTGGCACATTCATGATAACATGATTTCGAAGGGATAAAACACATTTTCATTTGCGCAATAAAATGTGTCGCTATCAGACAAAACCTAATTTCTGAAAATATACTACTTTAAATTTATTTTCTTTCTAGAAAGCCCGGTCCGATTAGCTATACTACGCACGTGGTTTCACTAGAGTCGCTGTCATCGTGTGGTTTTTCTTATTGTATACATTTTTGCTCGATTCTCCTTTGTTGTATGATGACGTATTGTATGCCAGATTGACTTCCTCTCATATCGTCATAATGTTCCGGTTCGATGAATTTTGACAAATGTTTTTGGAGAAATGTTTTTGGAGAATTTTAATGTTATTGAAGAAATGTTTCTGGAGAAACGTTTTGCAAGATTTGTATTTGGAGTTTTGTTTTATATTTAGAAATTTGTTGTTTCAAATTTGTTTTTGTTGTATGTCTATGATGAAATGTAAATGTAGATTATTTGTTTTTGATTTACTAAAATAAATTTTATGTTTATATTAAAATTAAATTAAACCAAAATACATTTTATAAAAATTATATGACATGCCTGATTTGTAAAACAAATATTGATTTTAAGATACAAATGTTAATTCTAGTATACAGATGTCCAAATACGACAACATGAAAAAACATAGAATTAAGGATTATTAATTAAGAAAAAGGGACTAAGAACATTGAATAAAGAGCTGTTTGGTCTTCAATAGACTTTACACTTACAGGAACAATGATGAGTCGTATTTAAATGCACATATATAAATAATTATCAGTACCATAATCATTCAGTGCGCTCGTAAAACATCTGATTTACTATGAAATCTCAATAAAACCTTTTCTTAAATTTAGTTTTGATTGTCAATAGTAGATCTATCTGGATGATCAGGATGGGAATTCTGTCAAAGGGAATCAGTGGGTCGATTCCATGAGCCGGGGCTGTTTTGTTTATCCAGCCGTCCTATTCCATGTTTACATTATCAACAACTGTGATCGTTTCTATCAGGAGGTTAAATCTTTATTTGATTTGTAGAATAACATGCCAATATTATTAAACCCTTAAAATACTAGAGCTAGTAATTACATGTAAACTAATACCTTTCAGTAAATACTTAATGTTCGTATATGTTGATTTCTTCAAATTAATACAAATGTTATCTCAGATTTGCGTGTATGTGAGTTGTCTCAGGGGTGTCTATGTTGTAAACAACATGGGGGCTGTAAATTTTCATGGTCGGTGAACATTATTGTTAGTTTAGGTTCACATATTTAAAAACAGTTTAATATCGAAAATTAACATCTTTTGAAAATAGTTACTCATCTTGAAACAACTAAACAGTTCGATGTTTTTGTGGCACAGTGGAATCTTGAAGAACTGGAGTGGCGTAAATACCCTTTTCTTAAACTGGTATCAGAAAGAATTAATGTCCATGTTTGGTCCAGTTAGAGATAATTACAAGTGTCCAGGTTAGAAATAAAGTACTGACTTGTCCATTGAAAAGATATTGACCACAACTACCGGGTTTCTTGACCAATTATAGAATCAATGCTTCGCTGCTTGAAAGTCTTTCTGTAATGATGGAACTTAAAGCTAATCGATGTCAATAACACAATATTCCCAATCGTGAAGTAGACAGGTGGCTATATATATATATATATGCCGAAATAAATAGAACAGTTACTAAAGTATGAGAGTTAAGGTTCAAATCCAGCGTTTTGTTATTTTCAATACTAAGAGAAAAAAAAAAACAGCGAGGAACTTTATTTATACCAAGGATTTTTTCGACAATAATAAATATATGAACAATGTTGATAACTGTACACAGAGAGAGAGAGAGAGAGAGAGAGAGAGAGAGAGAGGAGGAGGAGGGTTAACTATCCACTCGACACACACTAGGTCATTTTGGGACTAACATAAAGTTCTTTATAAATGTTATTTCAATAATTCGCTTGGGCGTATGGTCTTTAGCAGTGGAAGGAAACGCAAGGACCCGGATAAAACCCACAGGCGACCCAACATGGGAATCGAAACCACGCCAGTTTACTCAATCACAGACCTTGTGATACAGCGCGCACGTGCTAACCATTCGGCCACCCTACCCCCAGATAATTGTACGATTATCGTATATCATATTATCTTTGGTATAAAGAGGGATATTTGCAGAATTCCTCAACATACCTTTTCGGTCAAGTAGAAATAGCATTACTTCCTTCTTGCCTTAACTACTAAGCAAATACGCATAAAGTACCAAAGGAAGGTGGTGGGGATACAAATTTTCCTGTGGCGGATGTACCATGATAGATAATGATCCCGAACGGATGAAACAAGTCTCCAAGACAACGTATATCATAATAAATAATAGTAACATGCCTCTAATCCTTTCACTAATCTGTCGGAATTTGGCGTCCGAACATCTAGAAAAGGGGCTTTTTTATTTTAATTTTGTTTGATTTCAAAACTTTAATATATGGCTTCCTGTTGTTTTCATTTTTAATTGCATATAAGGAACAGTATCATTTCTCTTCGGTTCTTTGGCCCTCAAACAATCTGATTAAAACACAGATCCAATTTCGTTTCGTTTTTTATAGTTCAAAATTTCGTTTTTACTTGTCTTTACGCCTACTACTCTTGGATCTGGAGGACTTGTTATTTAACTTGTGTTCTGCCTGAAATGAGTGGTCAGCCAATCAAATGGTCTTTCGAATCGACCGTTTGACCTTTCCATGCGTGGAACTGAGGGTAGATACGTCTATACTAACACCAGCGGGTAGAAATCAAAACAAAACAAAAGTAGATTTTAAAAAACATGGCGGTCGCTAATTGGTTAATCGAATGACTGACGTTATCGGCTCAAACGTCCCGAGCTTGATACCTGACGTCATAGAACGTGACTCCCACTATAACTTGTTAGATCTACATGCGTGTAGGCCATCGAAGGTATAAAAAAACGAAACGAAATATAGATCTATAATTTTATTAGATTGGCCCTGTAAAGGTCGTAATCCGGAATGCACCCCAGATTTATTCAATATGTAGCTATCAGTTCGACATCATTCAGTCACGTTATGTTCCCTGGATACCTGAATTAATATTAACTTTTAGATGTTACTTAGAATGAACTTGCATATTATCCAAATGACACAATGCATTATTTATGAACTATTATAGACAAAGAGAAAACGTATTTTCAATACAACTGGGATATGAACACCTATTGTTCGTGTGACAATTTGCCAGGGTTATTAACTGTCTCTGTGGGCTGCATCCTAGTTTGCAATGTTCTATTGTTAGTTTTCTATGTTGTTTTATTTTCAAACTTTTATTAGTCTGTACATGTAGAATATAAGTAATAGATCAGGGTAACGTTGATAATTAAATTTGATAACATCGCCAATGACGGATGACCTAGCAGAGCCAAAAAAACTTTCTTCTTTGATTGGCATTTAGTAATTGAACATATTAACACAAGGTACAATTTGATTGATACACAATTAGCGACTTTGATACTAAGCGACGTTTCGAGAGTATTCTCGTCGAAACGTCGTTTAGTATCAAACTCAGTTTTGTTCCAATTCCTTGGGAGTTTTCGCGCTTAGATTTTATCACATTTAGATAGATCTACAACTTTCTCCACTGGTGGTTAACCATAATATCTTTGCATATAAGTAATCAATCCATAACACATCCATAGTTTTCATTTACTTGGAGGGAATCCTTTAACATGTTCTGTTGATGCTATCTAATTTTGAACAAAATACTTATGAACTAATTTTAAACACGCAGATGGGACAAATGTACCTTGATACTTCGAAGAAAGTGTATAATTGGGTGCATATGGTCAGCATTTAATTGAAGTGGAAAAAACCCCAGAGAATCTTAATGTTTTTCTGCGATGTGCAGGTGTACTGCGTCTAATTATATACAAAAAGTAATCGCCACTTAGAGTAACAGTTCATTCCTGGAGAGCCTTGATGAAAGGGAAAGACATAGAGAAATGATGGATGTAGACATGGCTAAAAGACTGTTTTGACTCTTAACACGGTGGAGTGGTGGCTAGACCAATTACCTCAAGGGCTACTTGATAATGGAGTCATGCCCAGTTAATGTAGTAATTATCGTCAAGGTGGAAAACGTGATAACAATGCTTCATTATTTACACCTGGGCATTTCTTACCTGAAGACGATGACAATAATAGGTTTTTCCTTATTACTTGTGTATAGCCTCTTCAAAACCATTGTTCCTCGCTTGACAATGAAGATTTCAATATTTGTTCAAGATTTCATGTTGACTGTTTGTATATATATAATTATGTACTTTGACGGTAGTCAAGTTGAATCAAACCCCGAATAGATCCATTATGAATATTGAAAATAACATTTGGTACAAGCGGCGAATTCATAGACTGTTATTTATTTATGTTATATGCTATTGTTACGAATTGGTCTATCTATTCTTTGAACCAACATTTATCGTTTATAGAGTCATGTTGGGATGGTGAGTAACAAAAATATGGCGGGTTCGATCCCGATTTTTTCCTTCTTAACAGTATAGTTAACAAAGCACCTAGTCACTTGGATAGGTATAAAATGGAGGTCCACGTTAGAGAGAGGGGGTGAGAGAGAACCAATTGAAAACCAACCGACGAGGTCGAACAGGCGACGCTACTCCTTATCACGTACAAGCGGAGGATGGAAACTACGTCACTTGACTCATTGACATACCTTATGATGTAACGCACTAGCTTAACCATTTAACCACCCAACCCTCCGCACTTAATAGTTGGAATTAAATAATAATAAAGAACAACCTCACGGGTATTCTCCAGATCCCCCTTGTTCCTCCCACTGCTGAAGATCCTTACGCGCAAGCAAAGTATTGAAATAAAATCGAACCATATGTTAGTACCGAAATGACCTGGTTTGTGTCAAGTGAACGTTAAGACCCAATTCCTGGCTCTCAGATAACAAAAGGAGGCAGAAACTCCGCTGTCAGGGCGAAATATCGTTAACTACATACCACAGTCCGGCACACTGCATGGTATGTGCTGGTCTTCCATAGCCTGGTTGATACAACCATGTAGGCGTTCAAACCGTTTACTAAATATATTTGTTACTACTGAATATTCTCACGTACATATTAACCTGTTGGTTTATAATTAGATTAACAAAGCTAATCAGCTAATTACTGTCTAGATTACTAACACCAGGTTATAATATAATTAGGGGAGTCTGATTAGAAACCAGATATCTTGGTACAGTCCAGGAATGAAAATATAATATACACTACCAGTAATTCCAAGCACGACTTGGTGTATATTTTACTTTATTTGCATTGACAGGAATCCGAATTATCAAAATAGCTAAATGGGGCTACACCATTCAAGAAAATAAATGTATCCAGACATTCGTATATTCATCCTAAATCTTTGCTTTGTAGTAGAGGTTATGCTTACTTAGAATTTCTAAAACACACACGTCCTTCCGCATACGCAGAATACGCCACTAGCGGTAAATTATCAACGCTTTTATTTTAGGGGATTTAAGGTTAATTAAACCAGAGTTAACACTGCGGTTTAACTTCTAAACGGTACAAAAAGGGTTCAATATTTCGAAAAATATTTTTTTTAACAATGTGCGGTTTGGCAAGATCCATCAAGGGCTATAACTATGTGAATAAACTCGCTGGACGTATAAAACAGAAACGTAACGTATAAGATAGTTCGAATTACGTCAAAGTACCAACACGAGTAAGTAGAAATATATTAGGTGAATGAGGATATTTATAGGTAAAGCGTACACCCAAAACAAAAGGTTCATACAAAAGCTTCTACCGACATGATCATCAAAATAAGAACATTAATTATACGTAGAGGTAAAGATTACTATAGGCCTATTTACCAAACACTAAATTATCATATAGTGTATCATGAGGAATTCTCATCAGATATTTTAACAAACATCGACCATATTCTCTTTACGTCAAGGTTGGTTTGCATTCTTTTATGTTGAAGGTAAAAATGAACCATTTGTTCTGATTAGGCATAGATGATGATTTTAGTCGACTAAAGCAGATTCGGGGTAGATAGATTTATTTATCATAAATGCTGACAAATAGTTATAAGGCTTGTCTTGATTTACTCTTGAGTGGATTTTGATAAGGTATATTTTTGGTATTCTGATCAAAGAGAAATAACCTCATAATGATGGACAAATTGATTCTTATATATAAACAAGCAATATGTTGGTATCATAGGTCTTTAGGTTTAGGACCCTTTTGTTCCTGAACCATTTTATTTTGCCTCTGTTAGCGAATTCGTGCATGACTAAAATATTCATCATAGGAATTTCAACATTGTTATATAAATTTGTTCAGTGCCGGATTTAAATGAGGAGAGGCCCTGAGATATTCCAATTGTGGGGTCCTCTCCACCCCCACCCCTCACCTTCAGGACTGGAGGAAGATGACGACTGTTTAAGACTACAACGTTGTGTTAAAAATAAAAAACAATTGTGATAGTGTCAAACACAGTATGCACCTTGGCCTGAGGCTCCAAAGATCTTGGGACCTTAGGGTTCAATCTGTCAAGCCTATGGGTGAAACCAATACGGATCTAGTTACGCTAATGCAGTAAGTTTCAACCACATAGGCTTTAAACCCTAGATCTAACTAATTTAAACGTCTTTTAGGGCCAATTAGATGATATTTTACCATCTTGTGAACAAAATCTCAGTCTATAACTAGTGTTCATAGTGTTCGAAGGCTTTTCCGCCAGAAAAAATTTCAAACGTAATGTCAGGAATTTATAGATATCTGTAATGTCGTTATTTTGTGTAGCTTACACTTTGCTATTAACATTATCATTATATTTTGAATCGGTAACTATCATCAGTGCATAGAATCATGTAAATATTTAATGCCTCTGTAATAATAAAATTAGTTACAGCTTTATGTTTTATATTGATTCTTGGAGTATCAAGGGAATCATGATAACAACTAAAAAACTTAAAATACTGGGACTGGGAATTAACGACTAGTTTATGTTTTAGTATAGCTGACAATCAGATAGAGAAATTTTCGTTAAGACAAGTTTGTTGTTGCCATAGAACATAACACAAGTTTATGGAAGCCTATAACTACCATTTATAATTTCTACTTCTCGCCCCTTTCAAAGACGAAAAGTAGAAAAGTAGAAGTTACGACAAAATGTAATGTGACAGCACGGTATACAAGCCAAAATGAACTCGAAAGTAGGAAACTAAGAAATAATACACTGCGATAATAGCGCCCCTCGTTATTTCCCAATTTTTTATTTTCGACTTGCATTTTGGCTTGTATACCGTCATGGCGACTTTCGACTTAGTCATATTTTTGTATTTATTGATGTCTGTAAGAAGGCGACAACATGCATACCAAGCCATAATGCAACGCGAAAATAGGAAATTAAGAAATAATAATTATTTCCTACTTTCTCATTTTCGACATGCATTTTGGCTGGTATACCGCCTTGGCGACTTTCGACTTAGTCATATTTTTGTATATATCCATGTCAGTAAGAAGGCGACAACACGCAAACCAAGCCATAATGCAACTCGAAAATTAGAAATTAAGAAATAAGCACATGCACGGGGTATTAGCGACCTCGTTATTTCTTAATTTCTTATTTTTGACTTTCGCCTCGGAAGTTGTATAGTCTCTACATTTTAGATCACATTTGGATACATGCAATTTGCGTTAACAAAATAGTGTGTATGATAAAGTCTATAGTAGGCTATTATTGATGGCGGTATTAGCGACCTATGATTTTGGCTTGCTGTCATACTGTCGACTTTTCGCTTCGGAAGTTGATGTAGTCTCTACTTTAAATAAGGTCACATTTGAATACGCGCATTGGCAATTGAATTGGACGGATGAATGTTTGGCCACAATGGGGGTCCTATAAATTATTTTATTTAAAATTATTTTTTCAAAGTCACATTGCATTTAAATGAATTGGCACTGAATTATTATCTCAGATTTACATGGTCATCTTAAAATCTCAGCCAGTAAGAGAGAATGTCAAATACTATAAGCTGTGGTGCACTTACTGATATTCTGAACAAAGCGACGGATTTGGGTGATGACAATATATTTCTGTTTGAAATTTGTGCGAATAAAAAGATGGCTTGTGTTGTGGTAAAACTATAAAAAAGAGCAATTATAAGTTCAATTTCAAAAGTATTTTTTTCAAATATTATAATGTCAGAGTTCATGGAAAGATTTCGCTGAACCTTTTTCTAGTATCATTTACATTGTTTCTTTTTTAAAAACAAATATCAAGTGTAATAAATCTCATGAAATTGGATACAAAAGGCACAAAAAAGTTTGTTATCTTTACAAATATGAAGTTCATCCACCTTAATTCAATTGACTTTAAAATAAATCATCTCTCGTTTGTTATAACTTGTCGTTATTTTACCGCCTGTCAATCTTGTGTCGGTGTGTAATGGATGTGAAGATTCTCATTGCTTTCCCAAGAGTTCTTTACAAAATAAACGAGATAGAATGTTCTACTTAGTCAATTTTCAATGATACTTGAAATCTTTTTAAAACTGTCCGTCAGTAACGGTTTTTATATCCTTATCATTTACTCTAATTATTGCTTCAATATCACCTTCTTACATTTGTCGGTAAATTGTCAATGGCTTCAAATATAGAATAGTTGTATTCTCATCCGAATATGTAAGGCTATTTTTGTTACACTTCGAACGTCAACCAAGTCGTATTTTTTCAAACGGCTTTTAGAATGAAATATTCTAGAATTTCTGGCACGTGTTCCCTTATTGTATCAATGAAATGCAGCTGATCATATTGGATATCTGATTTCAAATTTGTTCTTTTGGCATATTAATACCCCTTAATATAGTGTTACCTTGCATTAAACATTTTTAGATTTGATTATGTTCAAGTACGTTTCTGCATTTAATTATAATGTCTGAAATATTGCTAACCTATTCTGACTAGCCGCAATCTTAACAAAATATCTTTCATACTACAAGAGAACAATCTGAGGGAGTGGGGTGGGGTTCAAGGCGTCCTAGAGTCAATGGCAGTTTATATCGTCACAACTGTCGTTAATATTGTGGACAATTTAATTATTTTGGGTCAATATGCTTTTTTGATTTCTGTGTATATTTTGTACATTTCAACTATCATATTTAATACGCCACATTAAACATCTGGCGGTCAGCTTAGGAACTAGTATACCGCGAAGAAATGTTCCTGCTTAATAAAACCTCGGAAGTCAAACAGCCTAAAGAGCTTGCAATATACTTGCTGAATGGATTGTATATAAATTCATTGAGCTGGACTCACATTTGGTCATTACATATGAATATTACTCCTATGAATACCACCACTGTCCAGAAAAGCTATAAAGGTGCCTCATTCCCGTGCGCCATCCACCACAAACTCTCAAACATTTGGATAAATGTCAAAGATCTATTGTAGGCTGGCAGACAATTCATACAATTAATATGTATGTTGTCAAAGTTTGGATCATGATCATAAAACTTTGATATGCATACTTAAAAGTGTAGAATTAGTTCATATAAATACGTCTGGTCTTTTAATTATCCTTTGGTCGGGGTATCTTTTCTCAGTAAACTTTCAAACATGCGATGAAAACACCACGGCTTTTATAGAAACTGTGATCAGTGGATATTTCTACTATTATCTTCAATACCCTGACGGTATGAGAGACATTACAGACTGTAGCGTCAAAGAACATATACATTAGATAGAATTACATTTGAAGTCAACAAACGATAAATTGACAGGAATTGGGGTCAGGCAAAATTATTTGGACCTTGGCCATCCATTGATTGCCAACATCAACCGGCTATTGCGCGAATTAACCTCTCGTGTAAAGATTTCTACACCCTAGAGTTATATTCAGTCAAGTAGTTATTGGTTGTGTCTAGAGGAAATTAGCTTCCCTTAAATATAATATACAAAAGTCTCTCGTGGATGTTCATCAGACATTTTATATTGTCGTCTTCCTCTTGCTTTTATCTTTAACTTTGCATCCACACTGGGGCCGTCTCTGATGAGGCTTGAGATCACTAGCAGTTAAAGGTTAGTGTCATATTAATCTCCAGGGGCCTGCAGGAACAATGGGTCGACGGTAGTTCCGATCCACAATGGAACTATAACATAGGCGGGTATACTTCCTAATTCATTAAAATTCTACTTTACATTTACCTAGAAATTCAGTAATCAAAATATTATTATCATTACCATTACTTGATCTCGTCCAATTTGTTCTTAATTAAGGTTAATGTTGCTATTCCCAGGGGCAGATCGGCGGTGAGGTGGGGTGGGTGGTAGGTAAAAATATAAAAAAAAATCACTAATAATTAAATTTCATGCACAATACTGCAATACAGTCAGGTGGTGTCTCAAGAAATTGGATGTACTATAATTGACATTAACAATTTTCTAGGGCAAGGGGAGAGACATACAACAACAGGCCCCCTCGCGTCAGCAACTAGCTGTTCATGTGTATTTAAAGGACCGATACCGTCATCCAATATATTTCACATTAATTGCAGAGTTCCCCGAGTATTCTTTGTTATCAAATACTTGAATCTCGAGAATAAGAAAGTCAAAACTGATTTAGTTAATTCTGTGTGTCTTTAAATACTTCCTATAAAAATACCAAACTGATTAGAATACAGATCTACATTTCGTTTCTTTTTTTTAGATCTATTTGATAAGGCCAGCTTCAAGTTTGGTCAAGGGTCACGAGATATAAACTGGGCTAACGTTAATCCCAACCCTAATCCTAATCCTGGACTTAGCCCCAATGCTTACTTACCCTAACCTAAACTCATCTCGCCAAATAGCCGGCCTGTACTTCATGAAGGAAGGTCTGACCGATTGTAGCGAAAGGTCGCGTCAGAGGTCACCCGCCAGCCATTTGATTAACTAATCAGTCTTGATGTTTGAAGTGGTTTACCCACAGTTTCGTGCACCCCACACCAAAACCTCGCCATAACAGACGGCTTCATTGGCTAATCCCTCACACCATCCAGAACGCGGGTTTTATAACAACTCATTTGAACTATAAAAAAACGAAACGAAATAGGAACTGTGTTTTATTCAGATTGGAAAATACAGTATTACCAATCAATGCATGTCAATTGTTATACACCAAAATAAACTGACAATTATAATATTAGTGGTTCGAACATAGTAAGCATGTCCTGTCTTGCGAACGGCATTCGTTTAAATCATTTACTGCATTCTGATATTCAATTTCCAATCACGGAACTTGTAAAAAACGAAAACGATGATAACACCTTTGAGCCTCTGGGAAATTTGAAACGGAATTTCAATGAGTAATGTACAAAGAGATAAAACGATGAGTAATGTATACAGTGATATAGCTAGCACTGAGTTATGTACACAGAGAGAAAACAATAGGTAATGTACAAAGTGATAAAACAATGAGTAATGTACAAGTGATAAAACAATGAGCAATGTACAAAGTGAGTAATTCAGTTGTCTGCCTTGTGCATCGTCAACCGACAGATTAAACATAAAATACAGGACATTTATTCTTTAAACAAAATCAAAATTCAATTATGTAACCCTAAAGTGTTGTATTATTACTTTAACATATACGTAGATATCACAGATTTCGCAGAATATAATTTAATAACAGTTTGAAAAAGCAACATTGTAAATAAATACAGTCTCCATTCAGATTTTAATTAATGTCGCCAAATTAAACACAGGTGGTTTAAGTTGGTTTTCGAAGTTCATTGGGAGTCACAAGAGTTCGTACACTCTTTTTAGGCCTTCAAATATATAAATTATCTTGAATCACAAGAATTTATAGTTCGATTCCTAAAGTTGTAGAGACACACACTTGGATAATACAGTTCACTCGTTCGCGGTGAACCTTCGTCCTTAGAAGCACATTCCACATTTTGTAATACAGAATAACATCGTATTCTCACCACCAACTTTTCTTAATAATTATTACTTGTTCCCAATAAAGTATATCCCTGGAAACGTCCTAACTCTTGTACTTCTGCATCATGAGAATTGCATCTTGAACATGTGCATTTTTATATAAGGTTATACGAACAAGTTGACTAAATAACACATCCGCACAAATTATTAATTCTTCCTATGATAAAGTATCTTGACGGGCACATCTTGAGGTTTGCATCTTGTGGACAGTTCATCTGTTAATTAAGGTTAGCAATATAAACACAAACTTGATGACTACTGACATTGAAGTGCTATTGCTGGAACTGGAGGTCTGTAGTGAACCAGAACCTGAAAGCAGAGTACGAAACATAATAAACGAGTCAGTTCTTTCATTTCAAATTTTTGATAATTGTATCCATACTTTTCAACATATATTATCACTGCCCCTATATCTATCAAATATACGAAGTTAATTCATTTAAATTGTGTGCATCATCCATGTAGAATAAAGAGAAAACGACATATAAAACTTACTATAAACCGCAGAAAGTTCTTCTCTCTTTTCTTCCTTTAAATCTTCAAACACTGGAACTTAGAAAATTAGAAATAAGACAAAATGAAAGATTGCAGGCGCAATATAATTCAAATTCGTACACACGTAATAAGGTCTCATAAGCATCACTTTTAAGAATTTCAAAAGATAACAATATGGTAAAGGATTGAAAGCTTGTAAATTAAAAACCATTATAACTTAGGACTTTCCATGGAAAACCGAACGTTTGTGTTTAACAATCGTTTTGTTTATTCAGGCCCGGATCCAGGATTTTGTCGCACTGGGGCTGACGGCCCTGCCCCCACCCCCCTGGATCCGCGCCTGTTATTATTATATAAAATATAGTTTTAAGGTAACTCACTTCTTTTAACATGAACTGTATCACCTGTAAAATACATTGAATATATGGTTAATACTTCCTACCAACGAGAAGGAAACAACATTGAAATTTGATTTTATATAGGAGAAAATCTAATTGGAGGTCTATTATAGCGATGTTCCAGTATCTAAGTAATCGAGATTCAATATCCGACGCGAATACGATAGAGTTATCAGTCCTTGTATGGGGACAAGACTGACTGTTCCCAACTTAAATAATGTAGAGATGGATTATACATGTAAGTAACAGTTCAATAGCAACCCATCGCACCTAGAATTTAATTTAGTCGAGAAATACAAAGTACGAAAGATATTATTGAATTTCAAGTCTTGGGCTTTTAAGTCGATAGCATATAAAATAGGGAGACACGGTGGTAAGCTAATTGAGTAAAACGTTACTCGCTAAGTTGGAGGTTCCGTATTCCATCACTACGTTTACCGAGAAAGTTACGGTAATCGGAATTTCAGGTTTCATTTCATCGTGTCAGTGGTCAAAACCAGGGAGTTGACAGGAAACAACGCATAGTCATTCGGATGGGGCAAAACATCGAGGTACCGAATACTGATTGTCGTGAACGTCAAAGAACTCTTGCCACAGTTGAAATTCGAAATCAGCGTAGGCTGTAGCGCCGCTCTCCGGGCGACATTTCCCCCACAGCACACATCATGGCGTATGCCCGTCTTTCCTATATATAGCCCAGCCGGTGCAGATAGATGGGACGTTAAACCCAATTTCATTTCATATAAAATCGTTTGGGTTTTCTATAATTTAGTAGTATGGTGTTCGATCTCAAGTATACATTACAAGAACAGTGCTTACCTATTTGAAGTAATATTTGAGCTTCAACTCTTTCTACTGTTTTACTTTTACACGTATAAACACCAGTATCAGAAAAAACACTTCTATCCACTATAAATTCTGTTATACTAGAATTATTAACGCTAGATTTATATTTAGTTATTACAGCATGGGGGAATTCCCTACTGGTTATTGGATGTCCATCTTTATACCACGTGATATCTGTAGGGATATGGGGGCCCCCCGTCACATTACAAACAAAATAAATTCTTTCACCACGATCTATAGATCTATCACCTTTAATAGTAGTTTCTGAAATAAAAAAATTAAATACTAAATAAAAGAACAATCAAATATGCAGCTTTGGTATGTCTAAATTGTTAGATCTTTGTGTTCTTTCTTACAATGTATACACTAGTATCGGTTTAGGTTACTCTAAATGTTAATTCGGGCTAAACGGGCCTCGACCTACAAGTAGTGACGGGTGTTGTGCGATGTTCATAATATGCCGACTGTTTCCGTAAGACAGACAACTTGTCAATGGGCTCAACTGAAATAATGTCCTGTTGCGTTTTATTTTTTCGATATTCTGGTAACTTTTGGCACATGATATATCATTTCTTGTTATCTTTAACATTTTCGATTGTCCGTGCTGCTCTGCGCTTTTTGCTCGACAGACAGTTCTCTATAATTTTAGTAATAAGTAATATATTACACCAAGTAGCATGGGAGTATCTATTGACATTATTAAGTTAAAGTTGATAAGGTGAGGTATTAGCCCAGACGGTCGTACCCAGGCTTACATACTTTAACACGTTTATAAAAGAAAACAAGTGCCAGGGTGCCAGGGTTAATATGTCTAGGTCTATCTGGCTAGTAAATTTATGAGTCTGTGGTATATTATTTATAATATACAGTTACATATCCTATTTATCAACTTATTGATTAATGGCGGAGGATATGGTAAACATGTTTTATATTACTGAGAAAGAACAGGGTCAATATAATTGATTGTTAGTTTTAAACATATCTGAGTCACTCTAATTTCAGTACAACTGCCTTTGGGGAGATTCCTATTAAGCAGGAGATCCGTGGTTCGATTCGTATGTTGAACGAGAAAGGTCCTGTTTTTTTTTAAAGTTTTCTCAGTGGTGCTAAACCCGACAAGGACACGGTGTCTCCCTGTTAAGATGCGACAAAATCCGTGTATACCACTGATTGTACATTAAAGATCTTCCTTCATTTGGAAAAAAACAATATAATTATAGATCTCAATGCCGCTGTCAGGACAAAATTTCCCTTCATATGCTCTACTTATTATCCCGACTGGCGCACAGAAGTGAAATTCCCCATTTCATATTTAATTGTCTATTTCGTTTGGCAACAATTCGAGTTCCATTTATCTATTCGATTCAGTAACCGCTTGGATAAATTATATTCGACATCATGTTTCAGTCCGTCCATTGACATTTCATTTGATTTATTCCAGTGGGAACCGGGCTTCAGATTATATAATTTGGAGTATTCAAAAGCCATTTCAAACTTACCTAATACATTAAGTTGAACTCTTTTAGTTAAATCAACAGTTGATGTTATCTGACACTCGTACATGCCACCATTTATAAATTCTGAATTTTTAATTAATAAATCCCAATTAGTAATATTATCATCTTGTGATAAATGTTCTAATATAATTTTATCACTTTTAAACCAAGTCTTTTTACCAATGGTTAAAAACTTATCTTCATCAACAAACCTCCACACCACCTGGAAATACAATTTATAATTATTTATAACAATATAATTTCAGTGCTGTTGTGGTGTTCTTCTGTCCTGTTCCGCATCGGCATACGTCATACAGTGTGCCATGAAGGAAGTTTTGCCCGAACAGCGGCGCTACGGCTTACTCTTATATCAAATTCCAACTGCCAAGACATCTTTTACGTGTACTCCGATGTGTTCACGGGACGTATCTTTTTCGTCCCATCCAAACGACCAGATAGCTGTCCTGTCAGGCCCTACGTCCTACAGACATCGTACCCCCTCTGCAAAGACAGCTGTCTAGTCGTTCGGATGGGACGAACAACCAAGGTCCCGTAAATAATCCCTTGGCAGTTGGAATTCGATATAAGAGTACGCCGTAGCGCCGCTGCCTGGGCAAAATTTCCCTCATAGCACACTGTATGGCGTATGCCCGTTTTCCATTAGCCCAGGTTAGGTGCAGAAGAGTAGGACGTTAAACCCCATTTCATTTCATTTCTCCCCCCCCCCGTACACACCCCCACACCATTCCGTTTTGAGTACATCTAACTAATTAGTACTAAATCATGATATATCCGAATTTAATTCATACATTTATATATTCTTGCAATTTATTCATACGGGCGAGGGATTTTTAAAGCAACCGGATTGTTTTTTGATCCCATAATTAGAGAAAAAGGTTATCAACTCAAAATGAAGACATTTATTTATTCTTTCAAAGAAAAAGATTTAGGCAATTTTAATGGATAAAGTGTATCATACTCATGCAAGTTTATTGCTTCGGGAATATGGATTAATGTGTCGAACATCCACCCATACTTTGTGTTGAGGACGCGTGTTCGAACTGGAATCTCATACTATTGCAGTTTAAAGGATCCATGGACAAATTTATCCACAATATTACACATAATTATCTTCCTCGCCCATTCAGTTTAAAATAAATCATGATAAAACTGTGACATTAATTCTATAAAATATAAAACCTACTCGTTAATTATATACAACGCTCTTTAAACCATTTCAAGGTTATTCACCAATCATCACTAGAAATAAACTTATCTCAAAAACCAGACCAGGTATTCCCGTTAATTCCACTACTGGTGTGTGTCTACAGTTGACATTTATAGAAGTCTCTCTAGACTTTTAAACAGCAGATAACTGGTTTAAATACAAAAAAAACTTGCGTAGTTGAAGGGATTATTGAATGAAGACATTTCAAGTGTTTTCTGTGTGGTGTTAGATATTGTCAGAAGTTGGTGGAAGCTGAAATCTATCTTGATGGAGATCTGGTTTCTGTAACACGTTGACTGAGCTTTTTTCATCTATCAATCCTTCAGTCGAAGAATGGTATTTGAAGAGAGTTATTGGAACTGCTGGAGACGACAGCATGTAAGAAATATATAACCCTTCAAACTATTCATTTATTTAATGAATAAAATCTACTTTATATTCTGCCTGGGGTTAAACTTATAAAGAATGTCGTATTGTATAATCTTGAATGAACACACACCAGTGAAATCCACTAGACATTCTAGTTTAGTTTTGTATTGCAACTAAAAAGCCGCAGAAAAAACAAAGTTCATCCTTTGTTGGTCACCCATTTAAATTTGGATAAAGATTCACATTAAATCTTCAATTGGTTATTGACCGGGTAAAATAAATGGTTTAGTAAATCTTAGTATAATACAATAATCACTTTTAAATATACTTTGTATATAATGACACTACCTTTAATTCAGTTAGGTTCCTTTCAAGGTAGTTAGAATGGTGTCTCTGATTGGACAACATTAACCACGTATTGTTGTGCACTAGAGAAGCCTAGTCGATACGTCTCTCAGAAACAAGTAGTAAATGTATTCATGCAATAGAATTGTGACCTGTATTGTAAATATATTCTTATATGATGAACCGGTAGAAATTACAAAATATATAGCAAGACATTCAATCTACAAGGGGCTTAGTTAAAGGACTGAATAAGGTGCAGCAGCCAACGTGTCTGTGAAAGACATAATCTCATTTAAACCAAGTTGTATCATTATTGCCAATTGACTTGCAGCTAAAAGGCATCACACTTTTCTATGGACCCATCTGTGTCCACATATAGATTGTTTTACTGTTTACAATTTTTTTAACAGGATATCAACACAGACAATTCACCCTCCCGGGGATCAACTACACGTCGTTAAATTATCTAACACAAAAGCCTTCTTAATTGTACAAAACCAATGCATAATG
This sequence comes from Patella depressa, assembly GCA_948474765.1. Classification (NCBI taxonomy): domain Eukaryota; kingdom Metazoa; phylum Mollusca; class Gastropoda; family Patellidae; genus Patella; species Patella depressa. The sequence continues at coordinate 23,600,855 of OX419716.1, forward strand.
TCACTTAATGTCAATACTAAGCGGGTGCTAAATGAACTGAATCCAATTAACACAGTTATTTGATGCTGGTATCCACAATATTATTTCGAACAACCGAGTTAACGGTTGATCTTTAGATGATAAAAGAACGGAATCTGGGACTATTTGATGTTGATTTACATCTTTAATTTACACCTATTATAACTAATCTGGTAGATTTCACAACTGACAAAGACGATTGTTAAAACATGTCAGGGTTAATGCAGCGATCCAGTAGATATGGTACAAGGGTTAATCAGCGAAATGGATGTATGAGATGTGTTGTTGACGTTTGGGAAAGTAGACGAGGGAGTGTAGGGAGTGATGGTTAGATGTATTATGAATGGTTAGAGTGGCTGTGGTGTTACGGTGAAATACTATGCCGCCACCGTAACACCACAGCTTTATGATTTGTTAGACAGGAGTGATGTAATAAGTGCAACAATAATAAATAACATATTTCTGATTTTATTGTCGTCTTTTCCCACTTGCACTGGTTGTACGACATTTTGAAACTAGCTGACGAAGACAGCTCGGGCGGCGATTGCTCGACTCCGGGCTGCTCTGTCAGTATCTAACAAACGCATTTAGTTCGCGTACAACTTTTAACGAGAGTTGCCAGGCAACGAAACATACGCCCACAGCAGCTAAATCGTCCGGGCAGTAAACAAGGGTTGTCGTATATTTTACTTTTTTCGGTATTGAAACATTTATAATACACTAAAATATGATTATTAAAGTCAATCGGTTATTAACTTTAGCCTCTAGAGGGTCCACAAGATTTTTTGAAGTGATCAAGGGCCATAACTCTGACAGTAATTATCGGAAATTGCTGAAAATCAATGGGCTTCTTCGTCACAAGACCTAAACTCTGTGTATAAATTTAAAGTCAATCGGATATTAACTTTGGCCTCTAGAGCATTCACAAGAATTTACGAAGTGATCAAGGGCCATAACTCTGACAGTAATTATCGGAAATTGCTAAAAATCAATAGGCTTCTTCGTCTCATGACCTTAAACACCGTGTATAAATTTAAAGTTAATCGGTTATTAACTTTAGCCTCTAGAGCGTCCACAAGATTTTTTGAAGTGATCAAGGGCCATAACTCTGACAGTAATTATCGGAAATTGCTAAAAATCAATAGGCTTCTTTGTCTCATGACCTTAAACACCGTGTATAAATTTAAAGTCAATTGGATATTAACTTTAGCCTCTGGATCGTCCACAAGCAATTGTGGACGCCGGACCGACGGACGGACAGCACTTACTACACTCGTCACTAGGCTTCCTATACATATTCAATTTACACCCTTTTTAATTAACACACCTTGTCTAGAGTTATAATCCGAATGTTATTTTTTTTTATCGACATTCGTAGGTATTTACCTTGTTTGCTAGATTTTTATACGGCAAACGTATAAAACCTTGACCTATTACTCAGTGATAAGCTTCCGCTGCAAAAAGAGTTCTCGCCTTTTATTATGAGTATCATGTGCGGCAGGTTAGTTTGCTTCTAAAATCGCTGTTCTCCGTTCCAAAAAATACAAAAGTAATTTTCTACCAGACAACCATGGTTCTATTCACCGAGACTAGATAATTTCTCTCGGTGTAAGGATATTATCGCTATGAATAAATTCATACACTGTTGAGAAAATAATACCGTTGGTTTGCTTTGCAACAAATGGAGCGCGCATCAACTCTGTACTGAAAATTTTTTGCGTAATAAATATGAACGGTCTTCAGACATTCGGTTTATAATTAGCGATACACAGGTACAGTGGCAAGTGTTATGCTTCACAGAATAATAACTCAAAAGTACCTACGCGCGAAATCCCAGATTTTGGTACATGTAAAACAAAAAAAAATAGTGCCCGTGCGCGTGCCAGTAATAGAAAAACTAAGAGTTCGCGCATAAAAAATGCACGAACGTACCAGGCGCGATGTCATCTAGGGGGGGGGGGGGGGTCATGGGGTGGGGTTGGGTGGTTGCGTAGGGTTCCAAATTCAGCATTCTGGGGCCAAAAGGGTGGGGTGGGGGTACAGCTCTGATAACCAACTTTTTGTTTGTTAGATAATCAGCCTATTAACTTTCGTGTTTCTACGGCGTCCTGGTTTATAAATACCATATTTTACATATCACAATTTTTATAACACCTTTATTATCTTCTAATCATCTTATGTCGATAAATTACATAAAATTATAAAAATTATATGAATTACAAAAATGTTATCATCTTGTTTTTGTGTATCACATAATCATCTCAACCGCAAGTGAATACAAATAATATCTTTATAGGTAATAGTTATTGAATAGTACACGTACATGATACTTTTACACAGTTAATAGTTATTTGCTGCCGTGTCAAAATTCACCGACCCAATGCACACATAACCGTAGACACATATCTAACGTTGTTTTAGTTTCAAAATAAATTTTAAAATCTATTTTCACATACAGTTAACTTAAATGTTTCTGGTTGAACTAACATATTTTAAAGTAGAGGCATTGGATTGAACTAACAATAGAGATATATCCTTGGATTGAACTAACAAAAGAGACCCATCTATCGTACTATAGTCTATATTATCGTTCTATGTTGTTTATTTTTACAGAGGCTTGTATATTAAATGTTTTATTGTTGTTTATAAACCCTTCCGTGGCATCCTCTAGTTTATTCCACTCTATGAAGCAAGACCAGACCCGTCCATTACCATCAGGTGTAAATGTATATGTACCTTGTGTCACTATAGATTTACTTACATCGTTTATATTTAATAGTTTTAGTGTCCAGCTAGCTGTTACGGTTTTAACTGTTTCATCTTCTACTCTGCTAAGATACAGGTAACATCCTAATCCTAATGTATCTGTACGATGTTTAACATATACACACCATGGCATTCCTTGTATTATTATATCATCACCCCAGTAGTACCAATCTGTCTTCAAACTAAAACTAGATGTCCAGGTTGGTGACTCCATTGTTTCTATTTCACCTAGTAGTAGTTCTAAAGTTGTAACATCTATATCTACTATAGGATAATGGACATATCTTACTGTGGGTATATCTAAACTGGTTGATCTGCTATCTTCAGTCAGTGTTTGTACATTGGTTAACGCATCTACAACTGGAAATGTAGATTTACCATTTAACACTTCATTCATATATTTCAAACTGTTCTGTAGAGAACTTTTCATTTGGATCATATCGTCATGTAATGTCTGTAACTTTTTACTTTCGTCGTCACGAATTTTATTCATCTCACATTTTATATCATCGCCATGTTTTCTGACTTCTTCGCAAACTTTTTTAACCCGTCTATCGACATTATCACAGGCTATTTTAGCTTGATTCTTGATATCAGATATTTGATTGGTTAATGATTCACAGTGTGCTTCTAGTTTTTCAATCTTCCCTTCTACCCCCTCCTTTATTATGTTTAACTTGCCTCTGATTTCTTCGTCTACATCAGTAAGATCCTTTTTTGAGTGAGATGTATGATCCAATATAACACACCTACAACAAACAGCAACAGAGCAATCAAGACAATAAAAATCTATTTCACTTGTCTTGTGTTTCCGACAGAAATGATTTTGTGTTTCACTTTTCGGTTGGATGTAAAAGTTAGTTGAAAAGCCTCTCGCACCACCATCTGGAACTTGAATCTCTGTTCTACAATCGGGACAATTAAACTTGTTGTCATGTGAATGTGCTTTGATATGGTCGTCTATACAATGTTGACAAAACGTGTGAAAACATGGTAGTATTTTAGGCTGAGTAAAATCCTCTAAACATATACTACAGCTATGTGTTTCATTACCTCCTTCCGCCATCGTTACAGACAATTACTACAGAGTAAAGCGCAGTCCATGTAAATTTTGCAGCCACATTGTGTAGTTATTAAAGAATGCCATATTTCGAACTAATTCTATTATAATATACTTTGATATGAAGCAGTCAGTTACTTTTGGAGAAACTGACATGCTATGATATCATTAAATAGACTTTAACCTTTGGTATGTACCACTATGATGAAATAAATAGGCCACTGATAAACACCGAAAATTACAACCACATGATGTAGTATCAGTAAATTGACATTAACCTTTGGTATGTACCAATATGATGAAATATATAGGCCACTGATAATTACAATCAAAGTTAATAATTTAGCAGGCAAACTTAAAACAAATATTGTACCGTCTATTGTAGATAAAATTTGTGACGAGGTTTAATTTAACACACAAACAAAGTAATAACAACGGTTGAGGGGGTGGGGTTATAGCCATGAGTTTGAAAAGTTTGGACTTAATGGAATACGTGATAATGATGCTTTCACACATTGACCGCTACCTCTGTACGATCTAAAAATAAAGCCAGAATGTGGATGAGAGTGCCTCCTCTGGACAGGGCATATGGTAGGAATGCGGATAGAATTAGTGAGGTCGAAGTGGGGAAAATAGCTCAACGATAGCGTAATGGCTCAAAAAGAAATTGACCATAAGCCCATCAAGCTTATTCAACGACCTCAACAAGCGACCCGGGGCCCAGCGCGCTCATGGCCACGCTGTGGCTAAGCGCACGGTGTCCCGACCATTTTCTCGTTCCGACCAATCGGGCCGTAACGTGCCTATCCAGCTTAAACAGCCTATAAAGATCGTGATATGCTCACCCCATATTTCAAAGCAGGGAACAATCAAGAACCACTTTCAATGCTACCATAACTAGCGAGTGAGGCCCAATGCAAAAAGGTCATAACAGCGTCGCAAGCGGATGAAGATCGTAACTGTGTAGTAAGCAGGTGGCAAGTACGTGAACCTCGTACTAGTAGCATTGTTCCAGGGTGGTGGTAACGTGTTGGGGGCGATGGAACGAATGAATGTTGTTAATGCATGCACGTGGAAAATACATATGAAATGTTGGAAATATAAAATATGTCACCACTTATCACTCCTATCAGTTACGTCAATGGTGATGTCAGTGGTATAACGGAAGACCGGTCACATCGTTGTTTAAGTGGTATAGTTTGTTGGTTTGTAAGGAAATAGCATCTCCTTTCCACATGCAACTTGGGAGCCAGTAGATATGGTACAAGGGTTAATCAGCGAAATGGATGTATGAGATGTGTTGTTGACGTTTGGGAAAGTAGACGAGGGAGTGTAGGGAGTGATGGTTAGGTGTATTATGAATGGTTAGAGTGGCTGTGGTGTTACGGTGAAATACTATGCCGCCACCGTAACACCACAGCTTTATGATTTGTTAGACAGGAGTGATGTAATAAGTGCAACAATAATAAATAACATATTTCTGATTTTATTGTCGTCTTTTCCCACTTGCACTGGTTGTACGACATTTTGAAACTAGCTGACGAAGACAGCTCGGGCGGCGATTGCTCGACTCCGGGCTGCTCTGTCAGTATCTAACAAACGCATTTAGTTCGCGTACAACTTTTAACGAGAGTTGCCAGGCAACGAAACATACGCCAACAGCAGCTAAATCGTCCGGGCAGTAAACAAGGGTTGTCGCATATTTTACTTTTTTCGTTATTGAAACATTTATAATACACTAAAATATGATTATTAAAGTCAATCGGTTATTAACTTTAGCCTCTAGAGGGTCCAAAAGATTTTTTGAAGTGATCAAGGGCCATAACTCTGACAGTAATTATCGGAAATTGTTGAAAATCAATAGGCTTCTTTGTCTCGTGACCTTAAACACCGTGTATAAATTTAAAGTCAATTGGATATTAACTTTTGCCTCTGGATCGTCCACAAGCAATTGTGGACGCCGGACCGACGGACGGACAGCACTTACTACACTCGTCTAGGCTTCCTATACATATTATAATATTTAATTTACACCCTTTTTAATTAACACACCTTAATTGTCTAGAGTTATAATCCGAATGTTATTTTTTTTTATCGACATTCGTAGGTATTTACCTTGTTTGCTAGATTTTTATACGGCAAACGTATAAAACCTTGACCTATTACTCAGTGATAAGCTTCCGCTGCAAAAAGAGTTCTCGCCTTTTATTATGAGTATCATGTGCGGCAGGTTAGTTTGCTTCTAAAATCGCTGTTCTCCGTTCCAAAAAATACAAAGTAATTTTCTACCAGACAATCATGGTTCTATTCACCGAGACTAGATAATTTCTCTCGGTGTAAGGATATTATCGCTATGAATAAATTCATACACTGTTGAGAAAATAATTCCGTTGGTTTGCTTTGCAACAAATGGAGCGCGCATCAACTCTGTACTGAACATTTTTTGCGTAATAAATATGAACGGTCTTCAGACATTCGGTTTATAATTAGCGATATACAGGTACAGTGGCAAGTGTTATGCTTCACAGAATAATAACTCAAAAGTACCTACGCGCGAAATCCCAGATTTTGGTACATGTAAAACAAAAAAAATAGTGCCCGTGCGCGTGCCAGTAATAGAAAAACTAAGAGTTCGCGCATAAAAAATGCACGAACGTACCAGGCGCGATGTCATCCAGACAGGGGAAAACAAATAATGTCTTCACTTACTTTGGGACGCAATAAGGATATCGTATAACATGGGAATATAAAAAAAAACTTGTCTATGATATACCACAGACGTGAACAACAACCAGCAAGAAAAGCAAAATCCATTTGAATCTAATTAGAAATTATTCAATACAAAAATCACATCACAGACTAAAACTATCTTGCATAATTCTGACGAGGATTAAATGTATTGCTTAAATCTTCTGTTTACACGTATTTTCCTTAGACGGGGGCTATGACTGCATAAGACGAATCAAAAAATAATGACAGGGGAACGGCCAGTGCAAAATAAAAATGCCAGGTATTAAATACTTTGCTTTGACTTCTGGTTCTTTTGTTTTAGTTAAACATGTATTTTACCGGAAAGATAAACAGTCTCTAGTCGGTCAGATAGGACAAAATTCCTAGGCCCCGTGTACACGTTGGTGTAACGGTAAAAAAAAACCTTGCAGCAAGAATACGGCGAAAGAGGGATCGAAAACGCTGCATAATTTCACAAAAGCACAATTCACTAGCTCTGTTCGACGTTAATTTCATATTTTATTTGAAAACATTTAATATGAATCAGTTATAATTAAACAGCCAAAGTAGGCAAACCACAGTATTCATAGTAAAGTTAATCAAGTTTTAGTACATGATCTATCAGCCTATCGAAATGTGTAAGAAATAAAACATGTGAAATTATGTTATCTCCTCAAATCATGCTATTCCAGATTACTGTTACTTATAATCCGTGCTGATAAAGGAATACCAATGTATTAATGAAACCATTAATCAGATATATGTGGAGATTGACTGTAATTCATTCAACTCTAAATCTACACCTAAGTATTTGTAACAACTGTTTCTTGGCATACACATACACGTGGTCACAAATAATTTGGAGGAAGTTGATTTCGAGTATCAAAGTTCAGATCTGTCGTTAAATCATATATAGACATGGGGGTCATACCCAGGAACTATATCGAAGTGATTACAAACTTATAGCAGTCAGAAGTTCGAGTAAACCATTAAACCCTTTTCGGTGGATAAATTAGTATTAAGACCCATTTAATTAAATTATTTTATTGACAAAATACTGGAAAGATTCTGTTGTCTTGAAGAGAGGGAGAGAGAGAGAGAAGGGGTGGGGGTAACGTCCACTCGACACAAACTAGGTCATTTCGGGACAACACACTGTACACACGATATCTCGCTCGATTTCTGATCCAACCTCACTAAAAGTTGGGAAAAAGTTAAAGACGAGAATGCAGAATAAAACAAATAGGAAGATTGGCTGTGCCCTGTGTCAAAATGATGTCCAGATAACTTTGTTTTTGTAGAATTTGCTATTGATCCAAAAGTATTGTTGACGAAACCATACATTTCTATTTATTCTTTTTTGAATTATCAAAGACAGACATCATTCCTGATACATATCTGAAACTTCTTTTTAAATGCATGCAATTATGTGTAGGCTATATCCCTCAATGATATAACCCTTCGGAGTTCAAACATCGATTGGAGACTATATCCGAACTAATTTTCACAGTAACGAGTAAATTGTAGATTGAATATAACGTGAATAGTGGCTCATATTATTACTGTTACCATTTTATTTCCATGTACATGTAGGCTTATTATAAGAAATGTCATATTGTACAATACTGGGTAAAACTTACTTGTTTATCTTGTAGGTATTGTATAGAACAGGGTAAAACAGCCAACGACCCTCTTTTAACAGTGATATTAGTAACCGATGGTAGGAAGACTGGATTGATGAAAGATTTATTTGTAAACTTTTCAACACTTTCTGAAATGAAAATAGATATATCGTGTATTTAAAGATCTGAACATAATTTTTATACAACGAATTAAGACAGATAAAACGTATGGTGGAACTGTGCACGAAACGGGCTACTGACAACGGGCATGAGCAATGCAAGGAAGGGAATTGTGTTTAGACAGTGGCGTGTCCGTCTACTCGAATTTAAACTGTCGGTGGTCCCTTTGACTTCATTTTAACAGCTAGAGGTTTTTCAGTGAAATGAAATGAAATGGAGTTTAACGTCCTACTATTCTACCCCGACTGGGCTAATGAGGGCGTGCATATACATACAGTGTACCACGAGGGTCATTTTGTCCGGAGAGCGGCGCTACGTTTTACTCTTCTACCTCTATCGAATTCCAACTGGCATACGTGCATTTAAGATTCCACATATATATTTAAATGTTTGGGGTTTTTTTTGACTGTAGTTAGACCAAAGGTCAATCCAAGGCTGTGTACAGCATTCAAGTGGCTAACAATAACTGATAAATTCAATATACCGAGATAGATTAGTATCTATCAATGGTTACCAGACATCTTTATACGAAAGCAATGTGGGTTTTCATTACATCTTAAATCTGTTTGTCGGGGAAAGGAAATGGAAGAATATCCGTCTAGAGACTTGCATTGCTCTTAAACCGGACAACCCAGTCTTTTAACTCCACATAAACACATAAGTCAATAAGTACCACGTGAACCGTTAAAATACATCAGAATTTATAGAAGACAGATAATGTCTCAGGCTTGGTTAACTTAAGTTAATCTCTATTAGTTCCTGGTATTCTTTCAGATTGAGGATGATCGAAAGCACCGTCTTCGCTAAATAAAATAAACTTTACTAATATACTAGTGGATTTTAAGTCCCCAAATGAAAAACAAATCAGAACTAAAGCTATCGTTGTTACGTAAGGGTAGCCATTTTTCCAAACGGTATATCAATTGTTAAGTTGGCTTAAACGTTCTAGTACTATAACACATGGCGAAAATCGACATCAATGAAGCAACGTTGGTGGTGAATGTGCCAGAATAGATTTAAGATGAATTGTGGTTATATAATAAGAGATAATGTAGATAGCATAGTGGGCAAATAGAAGACATAACAAACATTGTATAATAAAAGATAATACATAGTCGAGATATATCTGGCTGGCAACATTTTTCAATAACATTAAATATACAACGATACATCTGCTTATTCAGAGTTATAAAATTGCCTACCCCACACGGATTCATTCAACACTGATCCATCAAGAAGCTTTACTTATTGATCGCAATTTGTTTCTAAAAGGAACTGAGAATGGGGTGTATTTAAGGTCTGGGATAGTGACTACTGTAGATTCTGAAGTTCTTGGTGCAGTCACCTTTGATATGAAAGAATTAAAAAGATAAAATTGCAAAATGCAATTCGTAATCTATGTTGTGACAAAACACGCAATATATTTGGGTGTTCACGTAAACTTGGTGTAATTTATCATTCACTTTTTGTAATATAAGAACCTTTTCACTACAATTAATCTTTCTAATTAAATTTCAAACCCATTTTGCGCTCGAATCTATTTCACATTTATTATGGAGTTTCAATATCTCCGGAGAATTCTATACGTCTTTAGTGGCATAAAAAATGTTTAATAATGCAGGTCTTTCTGAATCAACTTACATGTAAAAAATTGTAAGCTATAATGCACCGTCGGTAGCAACTCAGACGTAACCTAGGTTTTTAGTTGTGTTCAGATATTGCATCTGACTACTCAAAATAAACATTATCCTTTTCTTTGAAAATGACATGGTCGATCCCTCCGTTGGCCGAGAAAGTCCATTGGGATTGTCTGGCATGTTTCCACCTTCTTAGTGGTGCGGGGCAGAGAATCTGGCAAGGGACAACGCATAGAAATTCTGATGCAACGACAACCCGGGTCCGTGCACACATCAGCGTGCAAGTAAGAAAAAACCCCGACAGTTGGATTGGAACATACGAGTAGCTCATAGCGCTGCTGTTCGGACAATATTACCCTCAAAGCACGATACAATATTTTAGGATCCAAGGCGTAGTTGGAGAAAGTAAATCGGGCAACGGGTTACGCGTGTTGGGTGAAGTAAGGTATGGATGTTTGTTGTCAAGGCTGGTATATATTAGTGCGGAGACAGTGTTCGTAAAGTAGGGTGGTCAGATGATTCCTACTGCTAACCCTTCACCCAGCCAATTTGGTTAAAAGTGGTTCCATATTTTCGAATCATTAGAGATTTCTCTATGCATAAGCATAGAATACTGTTATTTTTGTAAATCAACGTGTCTGGTAGTATATACAGGGAACATCAGCACAGGGAGTATTGGAAATTTATTTCTTGTTACAAGTCAGACTCAGATCATGTTGCGCGTAACGCATAACACAGCGTTGGTTTGGCCCTTTTTTTCCTTACTCTTCTCAATGACAGTCGCGATAATCAACATATTATTTTCAGTAATAGTGGCACTAACCAGTTAATGATAACTCACGTGATTTAATTCAATTTGAACTATATGTGAACATGTTAGGTTCGCAAGATAAATCTGTGGAGACTTTATTTCTTGCGGGGACATTTTGGAATAGAATTTAGGGGAACAGGGTTCTGGGCTAATTAACACAATACTTTACCGTAAATATGTTGTTCCCGGTTAATATGCCTATTACCTGAAGATATGCAAATCACGTCTCAAACACAGTAGGATACGATATAGAATAATGATGATTGATATCATAATTAAATACAATTTACGGGGCTATGTGTAATTATTTTAGACGTTTCTCTCAATAACCCTCTTTATCCAACCTGCAGTTTCATCTGAAGACTCATCTATGAGGGCGAAATGACGTTTAACGTCCATTGGACACAAACTAGGTCATTTCGGGACTAACACATGGTTCCATTATTTTCATAATTTGCTTGCGCGTAGTCATCTTTAGCACTGGGAGGAAATCGGAGGACCGGAAAAAACCCACGTGGTCACGTACAACCGGGGAATTGAAATCATGCCAGTTGATTCAATGATATAATATTCAACATGAAATTGTTTCTTAAATAACCTATACTACAATATAAATTAGTCTATAGTATGTTGTTTTTATATTGTCTTGTATATTGGCCAACGAGAGAGAACAATAAATAGCTGCCGACAATTATTGGACATCCTCGTTTTTTTCTGATAGCTCAAGCTCTCAATTATCAATCGGGTTATTCCAGACACCTGGCTTTCAACTACATATTGAATATAGATAATCGAAGTGCATACACAGATTGTAACGTAACTATCAGCAATGATTAGTTATACCATACCAATTCCAGTCCAAAGTTACGTTAGGAATGTCACGTTGTGAAATTATTGAATTAAGGACACCCAAAATGAAATTTATATTTGGCGTGATATTTCGAGCCCGCGGAGCCCGTCATCCTGACAGGTAATTAAACAAGGTAATTATCTAACATCTGCCAGTGACAGAATTAAAAGACTTCAAACTCTAGACGGAAATTTAATACAATGAACGTCTCTCGCTAACATCAACGTCTATTAATGATTAATGAAGTATTATAATGTCGTATATTTAGAATTGCAATGTCCTTATATCAAATAGGAAGTACAATTCGTTAATATTATCGTTTTCAAAAGAACCTAATTCCATTCAGATCCACGTTAAATCATAGTTTCAGAAGGATTGGATAGAATCGTGCTCGATAAGCTGGTGTCTGGTATTTTTCGTCTTTTTATTTATGAATGTTACTTAATAACTGTCTTGCAACAATCAATAGCTCCATCAAGCCTGTATTAATACTGGTAGTTTTTTTGTCCGGAAAAGAGTAGCCTCCAATTAGAGTTACGAAGCATTGGAAAATGTCATAATACCCGAGGAATAAATGATTCAATATTGATACACGTGGTGTCTGTTGAAATGAAGTGAAATGAAATTGCCCCGTTGTTATTGACATCACGGAAATCGGCGTTTTGAATGCATTTGTGCAAAGCTATGTCACGAATGACTGAAAAAATAACAACGTCGGAAAAAAACATTATATCGCCATAACATTAGTTCCGTCTTGCTATTGCTTCAAATATTTCAAGGTACTGCAAACTAGGTATAAAATGATGGAGCCGAAGAAAGTTCTATCATTTATGTGCTTGCTGTTTCCCGGGTATTATTAAAGTGTGGATATCATTTTGCTAGGATGTGGACAATATTTCTATACACTTGCACTGTTGGTGATGCAAAAAGTATTTTGTGTAGACCAATGGAACTCTTATCTGTTAAGGCAATAGGATAACACATACAGATTAATTGCGTTAGTAACTCACTTTACACTATAATTAACACCACCGATGATCACTCGTCTACGAATTGTTTACTTAATTTAACAATAAATTTAACTTAAACTTAGACATTCGACAGATTTATCACTTTCATTTGTAAACATGGCAATACCAAATAATTTAGGAGTGGATTTAAATCTTGAGAAATCTGTAGCTTCAGGATAGGGTGGATTTCTTTTTTTTTTTTATAAAGAATCGAATTAACTGCAGTAGAATATCAATATTGTTTAAACGCTTCTGGGGATTTTTCCAATTATTGAGTAACTACAATAGGATCTTTTACAAACTGGAAACAACATCCCATGTGCCAATTTTCATTCGTTTTGTGTTTAAGCATGGGCTGTGCGTTGTCAGAAAGCCAAATATGTGTCCTAAGACGAGATTCAACACTAGAATCTAGTGTAAAAGTAAATATTCATCGATTTGCATTCTAAGTTATTACATCAATATTCTTTATAACGGCATGGGGGTTGGATGGTAGAATGGTTAGCACGTGCGCACTTTATCATAAAGCCTGTTATTGAGTCAACAGGTGTAGTTTCGAATCCCCGGTTGTACGTGGCAAGGAGTAGGATCGTCTGTCCCACCTCGTGGGTTTTCTCTGAGTCCTCCAGTTTCCTCCCACTGCTAAAAACCCCTACGTGCAAGCGAATTATTGAAATAAAATTAAGCCATATGTTAGTCCTGAAATGACAAGTTTGTGTCGAGTAGACGCTAAACCCCACCTTCTTTATAATGGTATGTTACCTCGGGAATATGATACCAGTACAATATAATACAGTATTTTATCCAAATCTACAGTATATATTATGTGATTTATATTAAAGAAAGCTTGATGTTATATAGTTTGGGTAACATTAGAAACTAAGTAAGAAATACATTAAATCTTATAAATATTTATATCCAGCGCGTGAAACTGATTGATCACAGATCACCCAAAGTACAACCAACGTAAACATCGCTTCTGTTCCTTGGATTAAATTAACCATGTAGATGGTAATTCCTAGATGAGAACGTACAAACATATTAGATAAACCCAAAGGGAGCGGGCATGTACACTCAAACGTGGCCTGAAGGATGATCGAAAAGTAGTTCTGAACAAACTAGTACTATCATTGACTGAATCAAGGACATGGGAAATGCAACTGTAGTGATATTATTGTCGTCGTACAAGACCATTGAAATCAGTGACAAATAGGGTGCTAGCTCCAACACAGATACATATAGCCCCGTTTACATTTGGCCGCGATAAGCGTGCCGTACTAGGTACGGTACCAGGGCGTGATAAATTTCAAGAAATGGACGCGTTTACATTACTCTAAAATAACCGGTCTCAGAACCGTGCCAAGCGTGCCAAATGAGGAACTCTTCACTGAATAGTTAATTTCAGCCCCTGTACAAATTACCCAGATGAAAACAATTATGATGACTGATTGTTTGAGCAGCCATTTTGACAGAAATGATGACAGAACTGTCAAGGTTTGCAATGAAAAAAGGTCAAGGTTCATTTGGCGCATGCGCAGTAATCCGTACTCAGACCGGTTAGCGTTTACACTACAAAAATTTGAAGTGAGCCGTTCTTAGTACGGTACCGAGACCACATCACTTCAGTGGGCCAGATTGGCACGGTACTCGGTACGGCACGCTTGTGTTTTACCCGTTTACACTACAAAAAAATTAACCGTTCCGTACCTGGCACGCTTAAAATTTAAAATGTAAACGGGGTTATGGTTTCCGTTTAGGGGATGATTCTCTTTCATTCTCCAACAGTAGGGAAGTAGACTGTGGAATTTAAGCGTGGCAGAGATCCGTGACGATGACAAGTATCCTATAAGGTTGGTCGATAATTAGCTACTCTACATGCCAGTGGGCATCTCTGATGAGGGTTGAGCCCATTATCGCCAACGAGTTAGGGATGACAATAGTGGCTGCAAGATTGGTGTCAAAGCTCTTGACTGTGGATCAGAAACGTATCAGATTTTTGTGGTCCTGTGACAATCTGGGCCGTTATGCGACCTGTTGCGAAAAATAAACTAGCCCGTCGTCATTTCCCAAGTAATGATGACGTCATGTCAGATTTGAATAATTTGTTTAGGTTGTCTGAAGAAAAATACTTCCTGGCTGGTATCCAGGCCTTGTAACATCGTTAGCAAAAGTGTGTATACATCGAAGGAGACTATCTAGAAATGGAAATGGAAACCATAGACTTTGTACAGGTCTTGCACAGATAGGTGTATAACTTTGCAGCCAGTCCTCAATAATATATCTAAGATTGTGTCTAGATAATCGATTTTACCAAGTTTGGATTCTGAGACTAGGCGTAAATTGTTTAAATGTTTAAATGTGAACTCAAACAGAATGGTAATTCGCCACCAGAATTAGTTAAACCAGGGTCACCGACACACCATTAGATGATTTCACAATTTATTGAACTTTATGTGGCAATTTGAACACAAATTATTATCCATAAGCTTTTGTGATCATGTTATATAATAATTATGTTTGCTTGTTATATTGTAATATTTCCAGAATATCCAGGAATCATTTATTAGACCCATCTGTTCGCATTAAGAATAACATGGATTACGGTAGCTTTCCAGAACCATTCCTTACTTGAAAACTGGAGTTATTAACTGACACTAGTGGACATCAACCTCGTCGGCATTATATAAGATAATCTATTCCAGTTACGACCACGTATCTTATCCCATCAATATTGACACTAAATTCATCTCATCTAAACTGACCGCTTTTAAACACAATATATTATATATTGTTATTTCGATATACAATGAAACTGTAATTAAGCTGGTGAATTAAAAGAATAACGATATCACCGTGTAGGTAGGTGATAATGGATGTAATAATTGTATGAAGCTTTGACAAATAAAGGATAAAAGTTATACAACTAACAAGATATCATTGACTTTCCGTTGGGTTATTCGATTTATGAGTATTGTTTCTGAATAGTCCTATAGAGAACAAGACATTTCCTCTCCGAAAGATATATTTGTCAAATAGTATGGTTTTTTTTATAAACTATGGGGAAAGAATAAAACCACCGATGGTTCCAGTAAGCATGGGGTATGTCCTGGGGTATGAAAAGTACACACCGCCAAAAAAAACCTGGACATTGTATCTTGTGAAGGAGACGGGGCTTTGCTTTAAACAGAAGATATCAAAATCAAGGACATGACTCATGATCGTCCAGTATTAATGAAAATTCCTCTAGACAATATGTTTGATTAGAGATTATATTTCACCAGCTAGTAGCCAATCAATGAATACACTCGAGTCGTCACCAATACCAGGGGATTGGGACGGAAGTTATGATCAATGGTGTCAAGAAAGGTTTATCACACATTTCATTCCCTGGTTCGTCTCAACGAATCTTAAATGAGGCTGAAATTCTAACATCAATAATCCTATCAGATTAACCAATTTTATTATTTCCGACGTGCTCATGATTAAATATTAAATAATACACCAGGAACACAAATCATTACTCGAACTTTTATTCCTAATAATAAAAATCAACAGTAATACTTGACGCATCAATATTTTGATATCCTCCGCAAGTTATATTCCAGATTATTTTCTCTCGAGTTGCGCTGCTGAATTCGTAATGATCATTAAATCTTGGCTGTTTTTATGTGACGAGATCCGGAGTTTGTGCCCAACGTGCAGTTCATTTATTATTTTATAGCCAGGGTTCGATAATACGAGGTACTGTTGTTGCTATTTATATTTGACATTTCAAATTGCAGAACATCCTCTAGTCTGTGTACATGGTGAATGACGTGTTCGTCATTTTATAATCCACCACCAACAAGATCAGTCATATACTCTACATTCTGCATAGTTGACAATGACATACAAAATCCTGAGACCTGCGGTGGCTCGGTGCTTGAGGCGATAACTCACTAACCAGGTCCGAGAAAAGGTCCTCCGGATATTTCCAATGTGGTCCCCCCCCCCCCCTTGTCAGTGGATGCACCGCGGAGAGACTGGCAAGGACTGTGTCTAGTCGTTCGGGTGGGGCGAACGAGCGTAACCCCATGTACACGTTGGAGTACAAGTAAAAAAGAAACATAGACAGTTTGTATTTGAAGTAAGAGTAAGCATGTACGCCGCATTTCGGGCAAATTATCCAGCCAGATTATTGTATGGCATGTGCCCGCCTTGCTTCTTTGGCAACATTCGATGCAGGAAAGTAGGGTGTTAAATGCCGTTTCATTTCATTTATAAAAAAAAATCCTGGCACAGTTGGCTTCTTGGAAACGTAATTTTCTTCAGTTTAAATATACTAAGTTCGTTTCACCAATATCAAATTTACGAAATGAAGACAGGAACCATGACAAAGTAAGTGAAAGGTCAATTTGAGATGATTACATCACGGGTCGGTTTCTCATGTTCAAAGATAAGTTGAGGAGATCAATACGAACAATTTAAATTGGCTCTATCCAGCTCCCTTTGAAAAACTTGGAACTTGTCGATAGCATTTAAAGATAAATCAGTTGATTTAATATCTAAATAGCCGTCTCTGTGAAGATTGACGGAACGAAATGAAGGAGTTAAAATTTCACCCACTAAATATATTTTCAGACGGCATATTTCTAAATACTTATTAGGCATGACTGAATTATGCCATTTCTAGTTGCAAACCAACAATGCTTCCTACTTCGAGCACAACTACAGTTATCTCATCGCATACCAATTTATATTGTGAATATTAGTAATTAGAGATATGGATAGGCATTAATGAATTTTTATATTAATTTCAGATGCGGAAAATTCCAATCCAATTCTTGTTCTAAAGACAAGTAAAAGCATGTCTTAGCTTCCCAACTTCCCCAATACATCGACCTCATCATCTGGTATTCAGACAAAACACCATCGACCGATTATCTGGCGTCTTGAATGCTGACCTCGCTGTTCATCTGTAAGGAAATTGCTTTCTTATTGGAAAGTGTATCGCGTGGTGATTTTTTATAAACCTACCCAGCTCATTTCCTTCCCGTACTTATATCACGCTGAAATCTTAACGAAATTGTGACCGAGGTCTACAATAACATATTTCTTAAATAAACTTGAACTTTACGTGATGTGTTGTTGATAAACGATGAAGACAAGAATATCAACTACACGAAAGCATTCAAAGATGTGTTAACATATTCGAACTTTCTTTCGTGAAACTTCAGATTATTGATATACAGATATCTATTAAAATATAACATTATATTATATAATGTTGACATAGATGTTTACGGGTTGATATTATACAAATTGTATATTGAATGTAAGTTTTCTCTCACAAACATATTTTATAATTCTAAGAATAATAGGTTTTATATAAAGATAGGCTGGCACTGCCAGACAGGATACGCCCACATTTTTGAGAGATGGATAGAGAACAAGCAATACCGAAAGTGATTTTTCCTACATCGTTAAGTCCTGTATTTCATACTGTATTGGGAGCAGCCATTTTGTTGGTCAGTTCCAGTCTGATATTCATGAAATTCGAAGCCGACAATGAGTATGGTGTGACGGTACACAACCTAGAAATGTTACTTTTCGTCAAAATCGGATAAGAATTGTGACCTGTAGAGTGTCCACAACCATGATATACCATATTTTTACACTATTCGCGTACAAACGGTGACCATTTCGTCCGGCAATTTTGGTACGATTTTCAGGAAATTCGAACTCAACCTTCCTGACGATGCAACAGTAATATAATCAGATTTTTTTTTTAAATCAGATAATAATTGTTCGAGAGATAGACAGAGAACAAGCAATAATTGTTCGAGAGATAGACAGAGAACAAGCAATACCGAAAGTGATTTTTCCTACAATCAAAGGCCATAATTCATTAAGTTACAATTTGATATGCGCAAATATCGAAAAGAATAAAGATCTTTAGGTTATAAACAAGCATTTCAGGATTTATCAAAATCGAATTAAAATTAATTGTCACCTCTACAGGGTCCACAACTTTGATATACCATATTTTTACACTGTTTGCGTACAAACGGCGGCCATTTTTTCTGGCAATTATGGTCCAATTTTCTCGAAATTCTAACTCAACCTTCCGTTGGGTGTAACGGTGATAGAGTCAAACGTTTTTTTTAAATTGGATAATAATTGTGACCTCCAGAGGGACCATAGGCGATTTTTCGGACAATCAGGGGCCATAATTCAGGAAGTTACGATCCGATATGCGCAAATAACGAAAGGAACCAAGATCTTTGGGTTATAACCATGCATTTCAAGTTTCATCAAAATCGAATTAAAATTGTGACCTCTACAGGGTCCACAACCATGATATACAATTTTTAACAGTATTCGCGTACAAACAGCGGCCATTTTGTATGGCAATTTTGGTCCGATTTTCCCGAAACTCGAACTCAACCTTCCTTACAGTGTAACGGTAATATAATCAACCGTTTTATTAAATCGGATAATAATTGTGACCACCAGAGGGACCATAAGCTAAAATAAGGCGATTTTGCGTATAATCAGGGGCCATAATTCAGGAAGTTACGTTCCGATATGCGCAAATATCGAAAGGCACCAAGATCTTTGGGTTATAACCATGAATTTCAAGTTTCAGCAAAATCAAATTAAAAATGTGACTTCTACAGAGTCCACAACCTTGATAAACCATTTTTTAACAGTATTCACGTACAAACGGCGGCCATTTTGTATGGCAATTTTCGTCCGATTTTCCCGAAATTCGAACTCAACCTTCCTTAGGGTGTAACGGTGATATAATCAAACGGTTTTTTAAATTGGATAATAATTGTGACCTCCAGACGGACCACATTCTAAAAAGGGTGATTTTTCGGACAATCGGGGGCCATAATTCAGGAAATTACATTCCGATAGGCGCAAATATCGAAAGGAACCAAGATCTTTGGGTTATAAACATGCATGTCAAGTTTCATCAATATCGGTTCAAAATTGTGACCTCTATAGGGTCCACAAGCTAAAAACGTGATTTTTCGTACAATCAGGGGCCATAATCCATGAAGTTTTTATCCGATACATGCCAATATCGAAAGCAGCAGAGATCTTTTGGGGATAAACCTATATTTCAAGTTTCGTCAAAATCGGATAAGAATTGTGACCTGTAGAGAGTCCACAAACAAATTGTGGACGGACGGACGGACAGGGGCGACGACAATATACGTCCACATAAAAATGTGGGCGTATAAAAATAAACATTATTATATCTATGATATAAATGATTCATGATCCAATCACCGTTGAGATTCTAATTAACAATACGCCATACTGGAAGTTTCTATGCCAACCAATTGGTTCTACTTGGGAATCAAGACGCATGTCCAAACTGGAAATAGCTAAGAATTAATAGGTTTTATTTAAAAATAAACATTATTATATGATATAAAATATTTATATTTCAATTAGTGTTGAGATCTGAATTAGCAATAGACCAGGATGGAAGTTACTATCACTGAAGTTGGTTGAGCTGGAAATCCAGGCTACGTCGGTGTATTAATACAGCGTTACACAGTTCTTACAGTGTAGTGTAAGCAATCAATCTATCTAAAGAATGACATATGATATGTTAATCATGTGTAAGAAGAGACACCAGTTACAGACCACCTACAAATCTGGTATTGTATGTCTGCCTTTGAGTATGTTGTTACTACTGGTAAGTATAATGCAGTACAAGTATGCACAGGTATGTTATCTTACCTGGTTTTGTGTAGAGTAGGTAACAAAATTAAGGGTTATACTATTTTAAAGTTGGAATATGTCATTCCCTATTTCAACTGAGCAGTCGTTCAAATGGGAAGAACAAATAGGGGTCTCGTGTACACGTTGGCGTGTACGTAAAAGAACCCTTTACTATTGAATCCAATAGCTGTCAGAACAAAATGTACTTCAACAGACCGGTTGGAGCAGACAGATAGGCATTTAAACCTCATTTTATTCATGTAGTCATTCATATATAACCTTTGCTTTAATTATATACCAACATGTATTAAAGCGGTCGGTATTTAGTATTATAGCCACGTGTATGGTGTGTCTAACAGTAATTTACGAGAAGAGAATTGAAATGAAATGAAATAGGGTTTAACGTCCTACTGTTCTGCCCCGATTAGGTTATTGAAGACGGGCACAAGCCATGTAGTGTGCAATGGGGGACATTTGGTCCGCCGCTACGGTTTACTCTTACATCGAATTCCAAATGTAAATGGACCTATGTTTTCCGTCCTATCCGCACTGCTAGACAGCTTATCTTATCAGGCATTCCCTTCTGTATCACTGACAAGAGGAAACCACGTCGCTAAACATTATTGGGCAACACCTGCAAACTAGCGAACCATCGTCTTACTCACTTAGCCACCGTGGCTCCACCGAAAAAGAACACAGAATGGCTTACCTGTTATAACATGTGTTAATAAAAACATTATTCCTAAAACGGATACACGTGATACCGGGAATACCAATATATCCATTGTGTTTGTCTTTATGAATTGAACATTTTAGAAACACTTAAAGATTAACTTTAAAGTCCACAACAGCCTCTGTGGAGCCTAGTACATAACATCGTTTCATGTTAAACAACAGGACCTGAAAGAACATAAAAAAATACCAGTTATAGCGAATGAAAGGTGTGGGTTCCTTATCAACACTTAAGTACATGCCGTACAATGAATTAAAATAGAAAATCGTGCATTATCGTTCACAATACATGTACAATTAAAATACCAAAACATGACTTCAGTAAACAGAGATTTGACCAGGTGTTGTGGATCTGTTTTGGTGCTCAGACAAGCTGTGTAAATCTCTTCACAGTTACACACCTGTATCATTTGTGTTCATACAATTTAAAGTGGGTAAGTCATTAACCCAATATCAGGAAAAGATGGCCGTCTGATATTCAATATTTAAGACACGAATTGTGTAACAGAATGCGTTTCAACGTCATTTGTAACAAGGGACTCGAAGAACGAGGCGAAACAGAATTCCAAAAGCCATGTCAAACAGTGACGTCATAATCTTAATAACTGATTGGAAATACGAGTAAAATGGAAACAGTTGAATGTAAATCAATTTATATACATTCATATTACATTAATTTATGCGTTGCAACCAAATTGTGTCAATATCTAGGTCCCAATTATTGGCAAATTAACTCCTTTTAGTCCAGCATTATCTCCAAATTTGAATTCGTCAAGCTCATTATATGTTATATCGCTACGCTGTTGTGGGACTGGGCAGTGCCCTCCCTGAAAGATGAACAAAGTTGACAGCTTTACCGTTCAGTATTACCAAAATACCTCTTTGATAAAGTCAGATGAAGTAGGAGAATGACTTCAATTATTTGAAAGATTACCAATAAGTAGACTAACTGATTTGATCACCTAGGTTTCGCGCCGCCAGCCATATTTAGTCAAATCATTAAAGACGAACACAGAAGGAAATTAGATTTTCTTATACCAAGTGGTAGGTCAGTCCATGGCAATGTTCTGTTCGGTGTATAAGTTATATGTTGACGCCAATGTGGTAACGGGACCTCGGTTTCCCGTCCTACACGGAGGACTATTATAATTGGTGCCTTGCCAGTCCCGTCAGCTTAACTGATGAGTTTACTCCAGAACCTCTGCTTTCATCACACTTCTATAGACCTCTGCTTTCATCACACACCTCTCTCTCCCTCTCTCTCTCTCTGTCTATCTCTCTCTCTGTGTTTCTCAGATTTTGATATACATGTGTGAGTGAATAGTACTGTCTGAGTCTTACAATCACAATCTACCTGTAAGTACCTGAAACTGTGGTATTTGTCTTCTAAATGTTGATCTGTTAACAAGTACGGACTTCAAAGAGTAGAGCTCAAACAAAACTGCGTCTTTTATAACGTTTTAAGCAATTACTTATTTCCATTCAAAACGAAGGATAATCTTAACAACAACAGTGTCTTGTGCATTGAATCAAACATATCGCAATACAATTTAGACATGTTAACAGCTTCATGGTTTGCAATTCACTATATCTTAAAAATAGTAAATGTTTTAATATACCGCCGCCGGACATTCAGTTCGTTTTTGAAAAACACAAAAGGGGCGGAATATTATTGGTTATCCAATTATTTTTCACTTCCACTTGTTGTTCCTATTTGAAAAGGGCGCCAGTTGATTTAGCGTTGAAATTGTGGTTGAAATTCGTATTGCTCGATAACGAATGAAAGAGACAACATTTATGTAACCGAATGCCACCATAACATATTGGAAAATAAAATACACGCCTAACACGTGTTCAAATAAAATTCCCACGAACGGTTAACAGAAATCAAAGTCAATAAATGTGCGTCACATCATGGTAGATTTGAGTAACAAACGCATTTACTTGTCTACGTCAATTCAGAATTTCTTAGAAAATCCCTGACGAGTCGAATACGCGTCATGCAATTGACAATGCTTCCTTTGTATGCATGTAATTATAATATTAAATCTCGTGCTGACGATACACCGTATAATTCAATACGCATGAATTAATACATAAAAATAATCATACAATAATTTGATGGAGTAGGGTTTTTTTTTACAGTCCATCTGAGAATATTAAGTAAATACAGAACACGGGCATCTTTTTATTTGGTATCTCTTTTAACTTTTTTTAAAATTTTTTTAAAGGGTATTCTCAAATATCATTAAAAATCTATTAAATAATCATAGGTTGTCAGGTAACGGAACATATGCCGACATATGCCCACAGCAGGTAAGTCGTTCATATAGTCCACAAATGCATTTAGTCAAAGAAAGTCCATAAATGCACTCGCTAATTATTTAGTCTATAGCAAAATGATTTTAAAAGTAATCATGTGTCAAAATAATTCCTCAGCTTCTTCATCTCATGAACATAATAAACACAGTGTATGGATTAAAGGTCAATCCAAGGCATCTACAAGTTATAACGACATGATCAATGGCGATCATTGAAATCATTGCCAACAATCTGAAATCAATAGGATTCTACAACGGTGTATCAAATTGCAAGTGAATCAAATGGTAACGTCAGTCTGTATAAATGTGGATTTGTTAAATCATAATAAATCTATAATTCAAATCCGATAATGTCAACAGTAATGGACAAAAACAGTATTTCCTCCAACGTGTACATTATACGTGAAGGGTTCTTCCGCTCCGTTCCGTACGTAATGTATTTGTCACAAATGGCATGTACGAGTGAAACCAACAAGTATTTTGGTATAGGCTACAATGTACAAGGTAATGTTTGTGAGAAATACTTTATTCTAATTAGATCGTTGTTCGTATTTTGAATAATCAGAGGAGTGTGTTACTATGTTTAAATTTTATCTATTTCCTGTGGTGGCTGATTGGTATCATGTCGTGGTGTTGCCATAATTTTGAGGGGAAAATGGTCGATAAACCGACATCACGACATTTTAACTCGACAATATGGCAGTTTTAGGCGACATTACGACATTTCTAATGTCGTGGTATAGGTTAAAATGTCGTATTGTCAGGTTAAAATGTCGGGTTGTCAGGTTAAAATGTCGGGTTGTCGCGCTGTCGTGGTGTCGGATTGTTGGGTTGTCGCCTTATGAATGGCGACACCACGACATGACAAGATGATACCAATTGGCCACCATAATTTGGGAGTTATAATACAACCCTAAATTTATGTTGTATTCAATTGCGTCCGCTCTTGCACAGAAAAATCTTCATTAAACGCAATTGTTAATTACCGAATTAAAAACAGAGGCATATTTTTAACTACTAGATCGATTCAAAGGCCTATCTGTCAAATTCCACCACTATCTATTGTTACTTGTCATGCGATACTATACAGGTCTCGGACTACAACCTCATATCATTTATTCCTGCAGCAACCAAATTTGTGTTTTCGGTCTTGCCTCTGTTCTTGGTCGGCTTGACAAGTACAAACATCATGAATAATTCGGGATTGGTCCCAGCAAAAATGAAATTGATAATTAACCCGCTTAATTACTTAAAAATTTCGTTTAAAGTGTCATCAGTTCCATTAGAATAAAACCATATTATGTTCCACGGCATCATAATTTCACAATTTATGGAACAATAACGCATTATAGCGAATGCGATCCCTCAGTTTTAGTGTTGGTTGCAAAGGGGTTCATGCGGTCTAGCCAAAACATGTGCATTTTAGATGCACAAATCCATTTATTTCTGTAAATAAATAATGAATAGAATCCGTTATTATAACGTGATGACACTGATCAACACCCTGTCGCCTCCATTATTGATATGAAAAAAAAATAAAGTGACAATAGAGATGAGACGAGGATGAAAGAAATATTGATTGTCATCCCAACATTTACATAATACATGTCATCAAGTTGACGTGTTCTATTGTCATGTCGATGAAAAGATCTAGAGTCACGTAACATGGCATGAATCATCTTCAACAACTTTGGACCATCAGATTAAAAAAAATATGCTGTGCAGGGTAATCACCTTGCAAACAAACTTAGGTATAAACATTCATTTTGTAGCCTACTGAATACGAAGAACATTGGGGTATAAGAGGGGGATGCAGTACCCAGTTTCCACATCACACCCTCTTTGGGATTTCGTGTTTGATCGTCAGTAAAGCCTCTAATAACTGTGGGCAGGGACCCTCACAACTACTTTTAATACTAGTTTTAGTAATGTAATCATTCATTCGCCACTGGAAATAGGCATGGGACCTCCATAGATATTGACACTAAGCCAACGGATATTATATTTGTCTCAATATTATTCAACCATGTGTTGTCATCATATTATAGGGTAAGAACGGAAATAATATACCATGTGTTTGGGGAACAAACGTTCATTAACTTTATGCTTTCCGTTAATATTATATGAGCTGCATGGAGATGTTAACTCATCAGCTGTTTTGATGTGTTGGATGGACGCAAAACAGAATTCCCATCTTGCATAAAATAAATGAGATCAGATCAAATGAAATGAATTGGTGTTTATTAACGACCTACTTTCAACTCCATCCTGGCTATGAACAGGATACGACATACAGTGTGCTATGAGGAAAAATGGGCCGAGACAGTGGCATGCTTCCTACTCATATTTCCAGTTTTTCCAAATTTCAAGGGTTACGTGCATGTCAACGTGTACACGGGACATGGAATTCTCGTACCATGCGACCAACTAGATTTTATTTCTTGCCAATCCCCCAATCCTGAACCGCTGGAAGGAGGGACGTTCTCGGTCGGTCAGGTTAGCGAGCCAGACTTTTCTTATGTATTCGCTTCCTGTAAG
This sequence comes from Patella depressa, assembly GCA_948474765.1. Classification (NCBI taxonomy): domain Eukaryota; kingdom Metazoa; phylum Mollusca; class Gastropoda; family Patellidae; genus Patella; species Patella depressa. The sequence continues at coordinate 23,626,852 of OX419716.1, forward strand.
TTTAGAAATTGGCAACGACCCTTTAAATAACTGAGCTATCTGAAATTACCGCCTTCTATCATATACATCGAATTGGAAAGATCCAACGCTATCTCAATTATGAAAATAAAGAAAAGCTCATTCACGCATTCATCTCAACTAAACTAGATTACCATAATGGTTTACTATACGGTTTACCAGACTATCAGATTAACAAACTACAACATGTTCAAAATTCAGCAGCTCGACTCCTCACTAAAACTAGAAAACATCAACACATCTCCCCTGTATTGCAATCTTTACATTGGCTCCCAATTCAGCAAAGAATTAAGTTCAAGTTACTGCTTTTGGTCTTCAAAGCGTTAAACGGCCAAGCTCCATCTTATATAAAAAGTCTTGTGGAACCCTATACTACCAGTAGAAATCTCCGCTCTCAGAAAAAACATCTTCTAAAATCTCCAGCCATTAACTTACAACTTGGAAAACGAGCCTTTTCTTATGCTGGTCCTTTTCTATGGAATAGACTACCACAGTCAATGAAACAACTACTGTCTGTGGGCCATTTTAAATCTCAACTTAAAACATTCTTATTTCAAAACCCTGATCTGTAAATAATCAGTGAATATAAAAACCAACAGCGCCTTCGAAACTGATTTCTTCAGTATTAACGCGCTTTATAAATGACGATATATTATTATTATTAAATTGCCACAGAACAAACGGGTCTGAAGAAGTCTTCTTCCCCATATTACTATGCCTGCTTGTCAACAAAGTGAAATATAAAAAGCACACATGTAAGAAAATAGCCAACAGATAATGTATGCTGTAAATTCCTGTACAGTGAAGTTTTAACGCCAGAGAACAGTCTAGCAGACTTCCAAAGATTTGAGTGATCGGGATGTCAAATGAAAGGAATGGGGTTTAACGTCTCCCCACTGGTCAGCTCTATAGCTCAGTCATTTTGCGACTAACATACCATCAATGTTATTTGCTAATGTCGTGGGTGTGATGTAATGTAATGGCATTCTTTTGCGTGGACATCAATCTGCCCATTGGGTTGACCGTGATATTTTGCCTCACACAGCCAACCGGGGGATCACAGTGGCTAAATGGATAAGACGCTGGCTCAGTAGTGTGTTTGATCCCTGCATTGGCCGAGAAAGTTCGTCGAGATTTTCCGGTGTGGCTCCCCCTTGTCGGTGATGGAGGGCCTGGGACGGGTAGCTTTCGTAAAAGATCCCTTGACAGTTGGAATTCGATATTAGAGTAGGTAGTAGTAACGCTGTCCGGGCAAAATTTCCCTCATAGCACACTGTATGGCGTATGTCGGTCTTCATTAGCCCAGCCGGAGCAGTACAACGGGACGTGTCAGCCCTACAGGCGTTACCCCTGACAGATGAGATTCGGGCATTGCCATGATTCCAGTCATTAACATTCTGAGCGCAACCATTGCCCTTGTTAGAGTTCTGTCAAAATACTGGATAACTAACTATAAATTGATGACAAAAAACTAAACAAACAATAAACCAACGGTAAGAATTCTCACATTAAACTGACTTTAGCTAGCCATACATTAAAGGCTAGTATTACACACTAATTCTGAAATAGAAGGGGGGTTTAACGTCCATCTGTCTACATCGAGTGTGATGATGAAGACAGTGCGTCTGGACAGCGGCACTATAAAACCTAATCGTTTTTTTTTTCGAATCACATTGTCCTTGCAGGGTCCTCCGTCCCGAACCTAATATGAATCTTGGTTTAGAATTAAATAACAGATTAACATTATGTCCGACATCTGGCTAGTTATCCCTAAGTAAAGAAAGTACACACACAAGGTAAAGTTATCCAATCCACCGTTAGTTAAAACTGCAATAAATTTACGTAAAATCAAACTTAAAATATAGTATTAAAAAAGGGAATATTAGCCCAAGAGTAACTAAAATGACGTCCTTTTAACGCTAAAATCATATAATAAGCGTGAACATAAAACTTACCTTGGAACTGATTAGCACAGTAAATATTGAACTATTACAATAACTAACAAATGTTGAACATTGTGTTAAGTATATATTTATATTCCACGTCTATTCATGAAATAGTTCAACACTTTAATCAAAATAATAGTATCATACTAACAAAAAAAAACAACTTTTCTATTTAACTCTCCGGTAACTGAGTTACACTCGCAACTATATCCGGTTATCTTAATCCAATGTCAGAAAATAATGGAAACGATTCAAAGATATGAGGCCTGCTAGAAGTTTATGGATCCAAAAACACAACAGGTAGAAGAATTCCAGTACACTTCAAGTGATGAAAGACTTCCTGACATTGATAGCACACCACTCGGTTCTCTACTAGAAACCAAACACGTGCTGCGTGATTCCACCTGTCAGATTTAATCTGCAACTAATCACAACCAATCTTCAAATAGAATGAACCAATAGCCGCCGAGTAGGTGGAGCTTGCTTTTAATCAATGGACTACTTTTACTACAAATCCTGTACAATAAAAGGAATACATACTAAAGAAACCAATCCATGGCCATCTGCAACAAATGGATATATTTGTCATTGATATACTAATATACCGGACCAGTTGTCCAATTGTTCTAATTCTTTTCTACTAAGAGAGGGGGGGTGAGAATGGTTGACGCGTGTGCGTTTGAAGGGTAGCAATGTCCAGTTTCCAACTGCACTGCTAAAGAAACAAGAGGATTATAGAAAGAATAATGAACCGTGGTAATGACTTGGTCCCCCCATCTCTCTCTCTCTCTCTCTCTCTCTCTCCCCCTCTCGCTCTCCGGACAGATTTGAATGAAATATTGATACGTGGACAACATATGGACAACATAGGCAGCTGCAAATAAATAAAACTTTCAAAATGTCAAAACGTACGGTAGGGGAGATTATTATAATTACTTGATAGTATTAACATGGCTGCGGGCCTTCATGTTGCATAAATGATAAGGGCGATCTTTTTTGATTATAAAAACGGCCAATCAATCTTTTCAAGAACAAAAACGTAAAGCTAACAAGCCGTGAAGCTAGTTTATCTTTTCATCGCTAAAACATTAGATTTTGTCAAGCTTATTTGTGACAAATTAGTCTTTGATGTGTGTTGTTATACACCGATTGCCTTCTTTCTTTATATAATAAAACAAATAATAACCATATTATTGATATAGAGACCGGCTAACTGATTAATACTTAATGGATAGAGAGTCGTTTAAAGAGAAAACTTGTTTACACGGAATGATTTTTAAAAAATACATCAAGTAATATTCGCAAACTAATTCTACAAACGTGATTAGTCAGTCAGAGTAATAAGAGAGAGAATGTCGTGCACTCGGCATGATAACAATACTCGTTCAAAAACATCTGATACTTCTCGATTTGACATCTATATAAATGTATATGTATATGTATGTGTGTATCTTCGCCCGTCACCACGCTCCACTCCCAGAATTACCATGTGAATGTTTCAGGCCATCGAATTCGGGCCTGTTTCGTCGCCACGTTCCACCCGCACATTGAATATCAAATTAACCAGCAATGGAATTTGGAGCCAAAGCGATTTTTGGGTCCCGGAGGAATAGGGGCCCCTGACAAATTTGGACATCATGCGAATTTGGACCCCTAGCGAAGCAGGGTATCCGTTTAGTTTCACATAATAATCAGTTTTATTGTGGATACACAATAGTATGTATTCTTTTATTTTCCCGCAAACAAATACTTACCTCGTTTACCGATTTATAATTCAAAGGTGACTAATAATATTGATTTCATAATTAGGTCGGTCATTGAGACCAATGGCAAGGTGGCGTATGGATATTAAGGTCTCTCTCTCTCTCTTTCTCTCTCTCTCTCGATTTTCTGGCGTGATTGCTGCTTATCAGTGAAGCAGGATGGAGGGCCTGACAAGAAAAGCTGTCTAGTTGTTCAGATGGGCCTTAGTACCGCTGCCTGGGCAAAATTTCCCACATAGCACACTGCTTCCTTAGCCACGATCGGCGCGGCACCTTAGGACGTTAAACCCCACCTCCCCATCTTTGCCTCCCCCCTCTCTCTGCAATTTACTGATACCCTCAGAAAAGTAAGAGAGGAATGTTATCTGTATACAACCCACTGTAAGTTTGGTATTACTAAGTGTGGATTGACGAATGATATCAACAATAAGTAACACCAAGCACCATTGATTGACCACTAATTCACTTTCCAGTAAGTAATGACGAGGTGACGATGAATTTATAGTATAGACGTGTTGATAGAAGATGGGTTGAGTGGTACCTGTAGATGTTGAAAGATCACACCATGGACAATCTGTTAATATTCTCAAATAACTCCATCAAATATCAATATACTGTATAGATGATAATCAAGTAGAAGTATAGATATATTATCTCTTGTTATAAGTAGTTGGATATCATATAGATAATATCATGATAGCACCAACACAGATTCTCCGCGGTATTGGATTGTCTGCGCATTTATCAAAGGAAAGGTGGGTTCACATCCGCCGAATCTATTCTATTTAGAGTGTAACGGAGAATACACCATTCGTTATACGGTCTGGAATTCCAACTCCTGTAAGACCTATTTAGCCAAGTATTTATTCTAGTATTCTTTAATTTAGTTTTATTGTTTTGTTTTTTACGAAAATAATTGTAAAATATTATAGGTTGCAATAATAAATCAATTGGAAATTAATAAAAATAAACAAATGAATGATTATTTGGTTTTTGTAACGTATGAAATTAAGAACATGTATGAAACAACAAAGTTCAAACCCAAAAGGAAAAAAAAGAAATGTTTTAGGTGTCAAAAAATAAAACTTAAGGTCAATGACCCTTTCTTTAGTAAGAATATGTCAGAAACTATATGTGGAAGTCTGAAATATGATACATGCTTTCACTACCTGCATTACGTTTAGCCATGTTGATGTTGGTGTTAATGGAGATTTCTACTGCTTCAATGATCTTCAGTATATTATCAGTCGTATAAAATAAACATCAAACCAAGATAAATGAACATACCATGAACATATGGTCAACCAATAACAACTACAGTCGTCATCGCTGACGGAAAAACCGAGTGGTCCTACAGGCATAAACCCCATTTACAGTGCACAGCGAAAATAGAACTTTACTCGGTACAGATTTAAAACCGTTCTGAAAATTTTCGATACAGGAAAAGATTCGAATATTAGAATTGGTCACCACAATTGATCCCAGGTTGGCCACGGTTCGTACAGAACGACTGTCCAGGTTAACTTCGTACACGTACGCGTCCGCTTAACAATGACAATGACAACAAAACACATACTTATGGAAAACAGTTACTAGTATATTTTAGGCGACGTTTCGTAGAGTATTCTCTCAACGTTATCATTAGCTTGATAACGTTGAGAGAATACTCTACGAAACGTCGCCTAAAATATACTAGTAACTGTTTTCCATAAGTATGTGTTTTGTTGTTACTCTATCCAGTTACTAAATGCCATTTAAAGATCATTACCGACATCAATATGGAGATGTGGCAGTATCCTATATCAATTAGCTTGATAACGTTGAGAGAATACTCTACGAAACGTCGCCTAAAATATACTAGTAACTGTTTTCCATAAGTATGTGTTTTGTTGTTACTCTATCCAGTTACTAAATGCCATTTAAAGATCAATGACAATGACGTTAAAAGTGTGAAATTAAATTGTCTGTGAAGAGTTTCAAACATAAACATGATGACAACGACTTATAACACTGATAATGTATATTCAGCTTCTTGAATTATTATCTATGCGCAAAATGAAAATGCATCCATTCAAATTAAAGAGATTTGAGTAGAGTGGGTTATTATAATAATAAATGGAGCTATATCTATATCCGTTACAACTTAAAATTGACGAAAAAAGGGCCAGACCGTACTTCCGACGTCGACCAGACAAGACGAGGCTCGGAAGATATTTTCTTGTCAGAAAGAATGTAAATCGGTTGATACACTCATAAAAAAATAAATAGCATTAATCTGTGATTTGACCCATATTCGCCCATATTACGTCCGAAAGAATATAGATTTAGGTCCTCTGTACCATTACCCAAAGACTAAGTTTTCTTTGTTCTTATGTGTGCATTCTGCTTCGGACAAACTGTTCGCACTTCTGATCTTAACTTCGCTTCGGTAATTGTACTTGGAATAAAGTAACCTGAACAACGATATCGTTACATCAAATATTGACGGAATAAAGTTAAAAAGATTTACAACAGACGTGATAAACGTTGATGATCACGGAGAACTGAACATATTGATCTGATGACAAGCCAGCGATAAATTCATTCCAATTCATCGCGCATGTTGAAAACCAAAATTAAGTCTATGACGTTGCCTGTAAGTCAGCTGTAAATCTGGTTACCTTGGGTCAGAGGTCATAATCATGCTACTTTCGTCGTTTCTAGCTAGTGTTTTCTTAACTTGGTGAAAACTCAACCCAAGTTTGAAAGTCTATTTTGTGACGGCTTTTTGGATAGGGTCGCGTGTTGCGCAATTCAGAAACGCAGGACAGGAATCACAGTCATGTATGTTGCCTAATATCATATTGCGTATGCCAGAGCATTCCCTCTTTTACTTTAGTATCTGCATGTTACAAATACAAGAAATTTAAATAATGAATTCCAAATATTCAATGATTTTTGCATCAAGCGTGAAATGTACACAGAGTAGCAATTTTGTCAGAATTATTAAATCGGTTCCATTCTAAAATGTTTTTGGATGTCAAATATAAATGCAAATAAAAACCGAAACTCTGGCTTTTAATTTCAATATGTATGTATGTACAATCTTTGAATTGGAACTGAGGTCCATATGGACCCTCATAATACATGGTATGTGATTCTCACAACGTGCATCTACAGGGGTTAATTATTAAATTTAGAAAGGAACCATAGCTTCAGGCTAGCGCCTACATCCTTAATAATTCTATCACTATGTCATAGAATATTGTACTGTAAGTGTCAATAAAGTATGATAATTGTAATTAGAATGTCACGGGGCAGAATGGAACCGGATTTAATTAGAATACGATATAAATCGTATTATATATCAGAATTGAATAGGATTCTTCTCTTGTCGAAAATATTTTACGAGTTATCTTATTGTCTAGTAATTGGTCATTGAATATTCTTTAGAAAGCGCTCAGCCAATTTGTTTTTCAATCGAGGATTGTAATTTTAAAGCCATGCTTGAATTCCATATTTAAACGACAAATCGCCAGGGGTATTAATTAAAGTTCCAAAGGAAACGAAGGTGTTATTAGTCTCAGTAATGATGCAATACGGGAACACAGACGTGACAGATACAGGATGTGACATCTTCCTATAACTGACTGGGGACTCATTAATTGAATGGAGACATGACCTAATTCGCCACTTTCCTACGTTCTCTTCTGACATTCCATCAATTGTTAAAGTTTTTTGCTGCTGATTTCACACCTTAAAAAAAACCCCTCCTTGTTGTTTGGGGATTTTTTCTTTATATTTGGTGTGATGAAATGTCGCCTTTGTCTTTCAGACTGTGGGAATGGTGTCCCTGTAGGTGGAAGTGGTAGGGGACATAATATCATATATCATTGTTTTGTGTGGTTTCAATAATTATTTCAAAGATACCTTTATTCTTCGGTGCAAAGATTCGGGTGTATGGAAGATAATTTTTTCATACTTTCCACATGTGTTTAATATTTCACGATCATATTATTAGAAACTCCTGTGTATATTAACATACGTAATCATTTTAGTAGGATAATTAAATATAACTGTTGTAAATTATCAGAAATGCGTTACACATATCGTTATTATAAGAAGTAATTGTTTTCATTATGAGTGTCCCATAACATACAAAGCATACACTTCTATGGAATGCAATTACTGTTTTAACATTAACAAATGTCATTGAAAGAATGAAATGTTTAAAATGATTGACCTATGACATGAGGAAAAAAATAATGAGAATGCATACAAGATAATGTGTCACGGGAGTTAACTTCTTAATTCAACTCGTGGCATCAAGCAACTCAGTGCCTTCTAATCGCTGTTTTTAAACATTGCGATTGTCTCAAAACGGCCCTAGGTTACAAATTATAACTGTATTTTAGAAAACTATATAATTTAGATGTATATCCTTGTACCCGGATAACCGTGTCTTAAAAGTCTACAGTGTACGGAAGCCCATAAGGGTCAATCAAATGAAAAAAAAATATTCTGAGTATCTTGTAATTACAAGATAGCTATCTTGTAGTTACAAGATAGCTATCTTGTAATTACAAGATAGCCTATCTTGTAATTACAAGATAGCCTATCTTGTTATTACAAGATAGCCAAAGCCTTCTGACTATCTTGTAATTACAAGATAGTTATCTTGTAATTACAAGATAGCTATCTTGTAGTTACAAGATAGGCTATCTTGTAGTTACAAGATAGGCTATCTTGTAGTTACAAGATAGGCTATCTTGTAATTACAAGATCGCCTATCTTGTAGTTACAAGATAGCTATCTTGTAGTTACAAGATAGCCTATCTTGTAATTACAAGATAGCCTATCTTGTAATTACAAGATAGCCAAATTAGTTTTCTTGTATTTCAAGGTCCTCCCACACTGATTTATCGGATAGTTATAAGCCAAAGTGTGTGTGTGTGGGAGAGAGAGAGATAGATAGAGAGAGAGAGAGAGAGAGAGAGAGAGAGAGAGGGGAGGGAGAGGGGGAATGGGGTTTAACGTCTACTCGACACAAACTAGGTCATTTCCGGACTAACATATGGTTTAATTTAATTCCAATAATTCGTTTGCGCGTAGGGGTCTTTAGTAGTGGGGTGGGGGTTGGATGGCGAATGGTTAGCACGTGCACGCAGTATCACAAAGCCTGTAATTGAGTCAACTGGCGTGATTTCGAATCCCCCGTTGTACGCGGCAAGGAGTAGTATCGCCTGTACAACATCGTGGGGTTTCTCCGGGTCTTCTGCTTTCCTCCCACTGCTAAAGATCGATACGTGCAAGCGATTGTTGAAATTAAACTATATGTTAGTTGCGAAATGACCTAGTTTGTGTCGAGTGGACGTTACACCTCCCCTCACTCTCTTTAGCAGTTGGAGGAAACCGGTGGACAGGCGAGGATGGACAGGCGATCCTACTCCTTGTCACGTACAAATGGGGATTCGAAATGACCTAGTTTGTGTCGAGTGGACGTTAAACCATATACCCCTCTCTGTTTAGCAGTTGGAGGAACCCGGAGGACTGACAACCTGATGATGTCGATCCCGTAACATACAATAATACTTCGTTGAGCTGGAGGGTTGGCAGGTCGATTTGTTAGCATGTGCGTGTTTTATCTTAAAAGCCTGTCATTGAGTCAACTGACGTGGTTTCGAATCCCCCTTTTGTATGTCACGGGATCGGCATCACCAGGTTGTGCCCTCATTAAATACTATTCATACTCTCATTAACTTCATTCCCTCATTAATAGCATTTATGATACATTGATTTCATGTTCTCATTAAAGATACCTTCCGCGCGTACAAACTGTGTGATTTGATGATATATTTGGGCTAAAAATATATTCAAGCTAATTAATCTATCAAACGTTTGCTTCAAATCCCTCTCAAAACATTGTATACATCAGGAGATACCGCAAGCTATAAATAATCTGCTTTTAAACGCTATGTCAGTCAGCTCATTTCATTGATGGAGGGTCCGTTTTTCAGAATATCCCTTTCCTTACTTACTTTTCAAAAATCAAAATTTAAAGAAGTTTGAAAAATAGAAATAGCGTCCTGTGGCTTCAAAGAGCGTATTAAAATTGATGAGTCATGATATAAATATGCAGTTGGTGGGTGTATGAAGGCAATGGTATTTATGGGAGCATGAAATCGGTGTATAGTGACCTTTAAATTGGCATCTCGGTATCTTGTAATTACAAGATAGCTATCTTGTAATAACAAGATAGTCTATCTTGTAATTACAAGATAGGTTATCTTAGGCTATCTTGTAATAACAAGATAGCTATCTTGTAATAACAAGATAGCTATCTTGTAATAACAAGATAGCCTATCTTGTAATTACAAGATAGTCAGAATTTTTTTTTTCATTTGATTGACCCTTATGGGCTTCCGTAACAGTGCATTACGAAGCGCGTGTGTAATAAAAACATCAAAGACGCCGATTCAGATTTCAAGGTATTTTACCTGATGAATTTATTACTCAACAAAACAAACTAACTGACATCAAAACTATCAGGTACGATCTTATTATAAAGTAAGATTCTGTCAGATTAAAATATCATGAACTCCACAAGAGAGCTCCCAACCAGCCTTGATTATCTTTATCAATTATTACGAAATGGTCCATCTAGACGACAATGACAATAAATTCTGATGTAGAATGTACCCGATATCCAATGTCTTTGTTTTAAATTTTATGGTTAACATCCGACTATATCTAAATCAGTACGTTTCAAATTCCATTAGCTATAGTTTATTCATATTTAGCATTTGCGATAGATTTGTTTTAACGCCAATTGATTTAAAATTGTTGATTTTACCTTTTAATAGATCAAGTCGAAATTACGTAAGCTTGGTTAAAATTAAATAGTTTATATTAATGTACCAATTACCATTACTGTTGTTTATCTTGTAATCATACAACCTGGCTCATATCTGACGCCTGTTTACAACTGTATTGAATCTGATTTTGATATATGTCTATCTTATGTTACGAATTTATTTTAATTCATGTGACTGGGTCATAATCACTTCTACAGGTATATGTTTTGTATTGGGTTCGGGGGGATCGGGTGTACGAACTGTTACCTCGTGCAAGTTTCATCATAAGGTCTGTCATTGGGTCCAGTGGCGTGGTTTCTATTCTCCTCTTGTACGTGACAAGGAGTAGGGTCACCTGTAGGGTCTCTCGGTTCTCTGGTTTCGCGTAAGCGAAATAATTAAATAAAATTGAACGATATGTTAGTCTCAAAATGACCTAGTTTCTATCGAGCAGACCTGAACTCCCTCTCTCTATTTGTGTTTTTGGGGTCATCTGGTTTATTGATTATATCACGGTCATGCCAGGTAGGTGAGTTTAAATCTCGCCAAGTCTCGGGTCATTGAGGCTTTATTGCGGGTGGTGTAGAATGGTTGAGTTATTATTTATGACGAATGAAGTAGAACAAGTACTGGTAATCTGTTCTATGAGTTCAATAGAAACTGACTACAAACAAGTGCTATACTATATTCAATATTAACAAATGAGGCAAAACATGTACTTAACAAATGGTCGATAGGTTTTACATGAGAGCTACGTTTCTATAATCACCATCTTATCATGTTCGAGCACAATGCAAATATAGTTATAGAGTAGAAATAATTTTATGTAGCTATTTACAATCATCTGTAAGGCAACTCACACAATGATAAGATGTTATAGAAATAGTAAGCATATCATTTGCAATACACTTCACAACTTAAAGCTAACTGAGACAATTTTCCCAAAATGATATTCTTCCCTTACTGGTTGTACGTTGTGCATAATGGAAATGGGAACTGGTCGAAACAATTCACAAATATCACAAAAATAAAATAATCTATACCGTTAAAAGATAAGTGTTTTAGGAGAGTAAATATAGATGACGTAACCGATACCAGAGGGATGTGAGTGAAATGTTGTAGAATCAATTATGAAGACAGAAAAGTAAAGAAAAACACATTATCTATGGAAGTTGTAAAATCTGATCGTACAGGTAAAAACAAAGTAGGTGTAATATAAATATCTCTAGGCTTCGTTTAGATCAACATATGTTTTTACCTGAAATCAAACCATGCCATTTCAAATAGTTAAATTGGAATAATAAAACATTGCTGCAACTAAGTGGTTATACCTAGATAACTTAAAGAACTGGAGTTCGATAAAGTTATCCGGGTATAATGGAAACTTTTGCTAATAAGTATCTCAAACACTTTAGTCTCGTTATGTTTTCTCATACTGCACAAAGTATCATTCAGTAGGCAAGATACAGAGATATTGGATTTGGCGTCACTCTGTATAAAACAGGTCAATTCAGGATAGAATAATCCACTCCATACTCTCAATTACCATCCCTAACAATTCTGCACACATAGGTCCGTCTACTTCATACTTTGGGAATAAATCTCTGTCTTGAATGGTCGCCATATCCAAACATTAGTATGTTGTTTTCTAATCCGCTTCTATTCCGTCTCACATTTGGAGGACACACACAAAGACTAAATAAACTTATTCAATTTCATTAAGTGGACGCAGAATAAATACTTCTAAAAGTTCTAGAAGTTTACGTAGTGTTTTCGACTAAAATCGTCGATTTAGGACTAAAATGTCGGTCAACTGCTAAGTGTCTGTTATCAAGCGGAGCTACCTACCTGTAAACAGGCAGTCTAAGTTTGGTGTCATCCGTACTATGTAGTTACCGAAATATAATCGCCTTAGAGCGGCTCCCCTACACTTACTACTAATTGTACGACGCAGTTCATTTTAAAAGTGCTTTATCCCCCGCATCACATAGTTCCTAATTATTTGTGTTTTGTCTACGTTCTTTCTTTCATCTCTACATCAATAAAAATCTGTGGATATTACAGTATTTAAATCGAATATAAGTACAATCAAGTATCCAGAATATTCAAGTAGTTAACCATTTTTGTAAACTGAGCATATGATTTTGTCTGGACTTGGAACTAGATTCTATTTGGTTTAAATGAAAACTAATATTTTATATTCTCTGTTTCCCGTAGATCAAAGAAATGGTTTCAATATTTAATGAAGTTGAAGGTTACTTTGATGATATGTTTGATTAATATAGATTACATAAGAGGGTTTGACGCCAGTTCCTCGAAGGGTAATAATACGTGCGTGATTGTCAGAAAGGGGAGGGGGTATTCTCTTATTCTCTACATCACATCAGTTGATATGATCCGACAAGTGCCCACGTGAAGAAAACACATTTGATACCAACATTGACTGCTTAAAAACTCACAAACAAATTGTGTTTGATATGCTTGTTGCAAAGGATTTAAATACTTGTATCTATTTGTACATATCTATTTGTCAATATGCAATTTATAACTATCTATATGTCAACCTACACGTTATGATATCTATGTGTCAACCTACTCTCTATTTGTGAACTACATGCTATAACTATCTACAATTTGTGAATTACATGCTATAGATATCTACAATGTGTCAACGACAGGCTATAACTGTCTACAATTTGTCAACCAATATATGGTATAACTACAATTTGTCAACATATATTATGTTATAACTACTTAAAACCATAGATATTAAGACAAGAAATGGAATAATGATACTGGTGATGCCCAATTTTGAATCCTTGTCAGAAAATAAAAGTAATACAGAGATGCAACTGGGTCCAATTCCATGCAAGTGCCAAAATCAATATCGGTGTTTTAACATAAAATGGTTGATTAAATTCGTTATTGATTACAACAATCAGCCGATATAACGTTCTTTTAACTTGCAAGATACTATTATTTTTGCTAAAAAATATGTGAATTCGGTATTTTCAATTTTCTTGTAAGATTACAAACTACAGCCCTCGATAAAAATCCGGTAATTTCCGGTGTGTTTGAATCTATTCTCGGACATCATGCAAGCGGAAGAGTTATTCTGGAAGGGATTATTTATGATTACTATGTATGGAGAAAATTCCAGGCCATAGGGAAGATTCTTTTTTGCCCCTTACACAGAATCCTTGCATACGCATTGAGTTATGTTGTTTCTTTGATGAGGTAATACCCACTGGTTCGCACACCTTTTTATACGCCCACATTTTTATGTGGACGTATATTATCGTCGCCCCTGTCTGTCCGTCCGTCCGTCCACAATTTGTTTGTGGACTCTCTACATGTCACAATTCTTATCTGATTTTGACGAAACATGAAATATAGGTTTATCCCCAACAGATCTCGGCTGCTTTCGATATTGGCATGTATCGGATCAAAACTTCATGGATTATGGCCCCTGATTGTACGAAAAATCACGTTTTAAGCTTGTGGACCCTATAGAGGTCACAATTTTGAACCGATTTTGATGAAACTTGACATGCATTTTTATAACCCAAAGATCTTGGATCCTTTCAATATTTGCGCCTATTGGAACGTAATTTCCTGAATTATGGCCCCTGATTGGCCGAAAAATCACCTTTTTTAGCTTCTGGTCCCTCTGGTGGTCACAATTATTATCCGATTTAAAAAAAACCGCTTGATTATATCACCGTTACACCCTAAGGAATGGTCGAGTTCGAATTTCGGGAAAATCGGACCAAAATTGCCATACAAAATGGCCGCCGTTTGTACGCAAATACTGTTAAAAATGGTATATCAATGGTATAGAGGTCACAATTTTAATTCGATTTTGATGAAACTTGAAATTCATGGTTATAATCCAAAGATCTTGGTTCCTTTCAATATTTGTGCATATCGGATCGTAACTTCCTGAATTATGGCCCCTGATTATACGCAAAATCGCCTTTTTTTAGCTTGTGGCCCCTCTGGAGGTCACAATTATTATCCGATTGAAAAAAACGGTCGATTATATTACCGTTACACCCTACGGAAGGTTGAGTTCGAATTTCGGGAAAATCGGGCCAAAATTGCCATACAAAATGGCCGCCGTTTGTACGCGAATACTGTTAAAAAATTGTATATCATGGTTGTGGACCCTGTAGAGGTCACAATTTTAATTCAATTTGGATAAAACTTGAAATGCATGGTTATAACCCAAAGATCTTGTTTCCTTTCGTTATTTGCGCATACCGGATCGTAACTTCCTGAATTATGGCCCCTGATTGTCCGAAAAATCGCCTATGGTCCCTCTGGAGGTCACAATTATTATCCGATTTAAAAAAAAAACGTTTGACTCTATCACCGTTACACCCTACGGAAGGTTGAGTTCGAATTTCAAGAAAATCAGACCATAATTGCCAGAAAGTGTAAAAATATGGTATATCAAAGTTGCGGACCCTGTAGAGGTCACAAATTTAATTCGATTTTGATGAAACCTGAAATGCTTGTTTATAACCTAAAGATCTTTATTCTTTTCGATATGTGCGCATATCAAATTGTAACTTAATGAATTATGGCCTTTGATTGTAGGAAAAATCACTTTCGGTATTGCTTGTTCTCTGTCTATCTCTCGAACAATTATTATCTGATTTTGATGAAACCTGAAATGCTTGTTTATAACCTAAAGATCTTTATTCTTTTCGGTATTTGCGCATATCAAATTGTAACTTAATGAATTGTAGGAAAAATCACTTTCGGTATTGCTTGTTCTCTGTCTATCTCTCGAACAATTATTATCTGATTTTATAAAAAAAACTCTGATTATATTACTGTTGCACCGTAAGGAAGGTTGATTTCGAATTTCGTGAAAATCGTACCAAATTTGCCGGACGAAATGGTCGCCGTTTGTACACGAATAGTGTAAAAATATGGTATATCATGGTTGTGGACTCTCTACAGGTCACAATTCTTATCCGATTTTGACGAAAAGTAACATTTCTAGGTTGTGTACCGTCACACCATAATCATTGTCGGCTTCGAATTTCATGAACATCAGACTGGAACTGACCAACAAAATGGCTGCTCCCAATACAGTATGAAATACAGGACTTAATGATGTAGGAAAAATAACTTTCGGTATTGCTTGTTCTCTATCCATCTCTCAAAAATGTGGGCGTATCCTGCCTGGCAGTGCCTGCCTATCTTTTTACTTCACACTGTAATGTCGTTGCTTAGTAAAACTGTATATAAATGATGATTAACGACAAATTAATGCCCTCCTTTGTGAATATTTACATTAAAGATGCACCACCTCCCTTTCATCAGCCTTTCCTCAGACTGATGCTGTTGGTGTATATCTTGCGAATAGTTACATTAAAGATCCACTATGTAAGATTTAGATAAAGAGCTGGTCGTTCTTTCTAAAATAATTCAAACAACGAATAATGAAATATGAATATATAATCGAAAATTTCATTCAGATCACTTTATCCTAGTCATGAATTTTTTAAGAGTGTTTTCTTTTAAATCTCAAGGATGTTCTAATCCATTTAAATATGTACCGTCCGGTGGTCTAGAGAGTTGATTATAAGCTTGGCTTGTGCATAAATGTCTAAATGATAGTTTATACTATTTTAAAGCCAAAATTAAGGCCAAGAATGCGGAGATTTAGCTCTTATACAAAATGCATATTTAAGTTTCTTCGTAAATAACGGCTTATAGCTCCCATAACCACATTAAAATCATTATCCAATTAAATATCAGTTACACAAAACATCCATGTAGGCATCAATTTATTTATAACATAACAAACATGTTGCCTGGATTCCTTTAATTTGAAAGGTGATTACGGAAATTGTTCAGATAACTAGGTTACTGGCGTGGAATTCAATTCTCTGAGTATTCTAAGATAAACTGTCAATATGCCAGATATTTTACGACGAGATAAGTTCGTATATTTTAGTAGATAGTATCCCACTCACGCTCAATGCAGATAATGGCGGTTTCTTTTTACTTAAATTTAAATGTGACGTCAACTATTTTGTGACGTCTTGTTGTCACACGACAATTTGTTAAATTTCCGATGATTTCATAATGAGAATAACCAACAAGTCTCATAATGACGCTACTTTATTTGTTTATACGCCTATTTATTTCTGAGAAATAATGACGTCACAAACTATTTTAGTAACACACTTTATCCTCCACATCCACATCCTCGGTTGTGTATGGATTTGATCAAGGCTTCATTGAAAAGAGTATGAATTCGTCTATCGCATGTTATTCAACCCTATAGGATATAAATAAACTGCGTACGCCTATCCGAAAAGGACAAACGTGAATACACATGTACATGGAACAGAGTATGTTTACTTGTACTTCTTGATAGTTGATGTCAATTTATTACTGGAATGTCAATTACTTTGACATGTCTACTGACAGTTTATCTTTTTTTGTGTTGTTTTACCATTTGGATTGATGATACTATATAATGTATATTTGAATTCACTGTGGGCCTCGCGTTAGTTTCTGAGCTGTTATAAACTCAAATATAGTATGTTTTGGTTTGATTTTAGGAAAGTCGTCGATTTGTTAAATAAGGTATCAAATACATCAGTGAATCAATGTTTGGGTCTGAAACAGCGTGTAAAAATGTTTCGCACGTATGTCAATGTACCTTTACATCAATCAGGTTTCAATGATCAGATCAACCTATTTACCAGGACGAGACCAACTGGTTTACTATCATTAGAGTGAGCAGAAAATAATTAGTTTGATGTCATTCATTCATCGTCAAGATAAACCACAGTAATTGACAGGATAGTAACTAAGATAGTAGACCCTTGATTTTACAGATTTTACGATATGGTCTCTCTATCAGTAAATCGTGTTAGAGATGTTACACCTTCTTTTTGATTGGTAAACAATGGGATATCGTGAGTCGATATGGGCCTGGTCTTCAACATTATGGCTTCAGTTTCAGAGGAGCGGACTCATATTTTAATTAAAAGAATCTTATTCCGATATCTAATTAAATATTAAGAAATATATAAGGTTAAATTACTGGGGGGGGGGGGGGGTTCACTGATAAATAGTTTCAGGTGGTTGGGTTTATTTATATTTAAAATAGATGGATAACGATTCGTAAAATTTCTATTTTAATTACAAAGATACCATAAATATCTGCACACGATATCAATGATTCGTTGGTCTAAATCACAGACGATTTCCTCCATCAGTTTTCTTTGATGAAATAATAATCTAAATGATAAACCCGAAGACAGATCAAAGGGGGTGGGGAAGTATTAAAAATTTATCAATATTTTCCGAGACAATTTGCCTACAAGCTGTTGTCCTTGTGAATAAGTAGTTACCTCCGACTGGCAAACTAAAGTTTACATTATGTTTATAGTTAATGAAATTGTTCATTATACCTGATTGTATTTAAAGTAGCTAAGTCTCTAAGCTCAATACCATCCAAAATCTTCAACTTTGAAAAACGAGTTATTTGTCAATTTAAATCAATGATGCTGTGATCTTACAAGAAAAAGATCGGTTTCTGATATCCAATATTTAAGACAAAATAAACATTTTACCATTGGTACACGAATCGTGTACCATCATGCGTTTCAGCCCCAGTTCTAGTAGGACACTCGGAGGAACGAGGCTACACACATTGCACCAAATCAAACGGCGTATGTCGAATGGAATAACCAGACGCTAGAAATCTGCATTCGATTGACACTACTGGCTTATTTTGCGGAATATAACTGATTTGAAATTGGAGTAAAAAACGGAAACCATTGAATGTAAATCAGTTTATATACATTCATATTACAGTATTATATGCGTTGCGACCCATTTGTGTCAATTTCGAGGATCCAAATGTTAGCGATTTAGCTCCTTAAAGCGGCATTTAGTAACTGAATGAGATTAACACATGACACAAGAATAGAATACAATTTACTTAACAGATGTATTTCTAGAGAAAAAACGTCACCACAAAATTAACTTGTGTTATACCTGAATTTGTGATGTCAACGTTGCAGGTCATTGAATAAAAAAAAAATCACGCACCTCAGACTAAAACGATTTGATGGCACCTTTTGGAGAAGATGCCGCTGACTATGTGAATCCCAGACTGACCGAACGATTGTGTCTACGAAATGTTGAATTCGATTCCTTTTCTTTTAAAAGAACGTGCGCGCTGTATCATAAGGTCTGCCATAGAGTCAACTGGCGTGGTTTCGAATCCCCGGTTTTACGTGACAAGGAGAAGGGTCGCCTGTCCAACCTTGTGGGTTTTCTCCGGATCCTCCTGTTTCCTCCCACTGAAAAAGACCCATATGCGCAAGCGAATTATTAAAATAAAATCGAACCGTGTGCTAGTCCCGAAACGACTTAGTGTGAATTAGTTTTATTTAACGTCCGCTTCCACGGAAATATATGACGATGATACGAGACGGGTGTATTTGTAGATCAGTCTATATGTTCAGATGCTGTGATTACAATGTCATAATACCTTGGCATGTCGAAGATGGATTATTGAACATGCAGATGCCTAACGATGGTAGTGCAAAGAACACAGTTTTCTCATTAATGTACTGGTGTGAATCAAGTATTCCAGGTCCATTCTCTATTATTGATTACTTATCTATATACCTTGAAATGAATTGATGTCTTGAAAGATGTGTTACATGTATATTTTATAAGCACCAGTTAATTGACGGCATCGATAACACTAAAGATACCTACTGAACTCGCTAACCACAATGTACACTAAGAAAAACTATATCGAATGACGTCATGTATTTACGTAAGCAATAGAGATGTGTATTTGCAACATTCATCATTAAAGATGTATGCCTTTAACATTGGGGCTTTGAAATAATCATAAGCGTCAGGAGTATTGATGTGGATTATCTCGTCGTCTGGTTTTAAAGAATCGGGTTTCTGTTTGATCATCCCTATTTTCAAGGTAATTAGTGGTTAAGGCTGGGTTCACATCCCAATAGAAATGAATTATAAAATAATATATCAATTAACTTGACAAAAATGCAATAAAACCACCCTGTAAGAATATAATCATAGCAGTGAAATATAAGATATGGTTTGATATTTTTTGTATTACTGACCGGGTGGCCCGAAAAAACGGAACCTACAATTTTTTCTTAATAAATCCAGCAAGTTTCAAGAAATTTGATGGACTGCAACTTTAATATGTGTGCGCTCATTCACCAAAGTTTCAGTTATCTTTGTGACTTTGCATAAAAGTCTTGTTCTTTCCAAAATATGAAGCAAATGGCCTCTGCGGCGTTGTATTCTTTTCCCTCTCGTATACCACTAAATTTCAACTCGTCGGAAAGCTCCTTTTGTTTCATTTTCAGTTTTCGTTCAAATTATTTTTTTTCAATATATTGTTTACCTTTGGTACTAACTCATTTGTGGTATTGAATATGTTCGTTATTCAGAAATTCTTTTAATTCATGTTCAAAAGTTTGTTTACGTTCACCATAAAATATGGTTTCTCATTTTTTTTTTATCTAAAATCGAAGGAAACGTCATAACGTCTTTTATCCTCTTGATCATGGTATTGGCTATACCATTCGTTTATCGAATTATTCAATAAGTTATAGTGATTAATATCACGGTTCATGTTAAATCAGGGCATACTTTTCAGAGAAGATAATTCGACAATTCTCACCGCATTCCTTAGTCAAGGTTCAGTCCCTCAATTCATACTTCCATAAATCGGCGTTTTACAGGACGTCCCCTGTATATTCATTGGAAATATATTTAAGTTGGTAAGTCTCTAACTCAATATCATCCAAAGTCTTCGACACTGAAAACTGGAATTATTTATCAATTTAAATCAACACTGATGTTGTGATATTACCGGGAAAGATGGGCTTCTGATATCCAATATTTAAGACAAAATAAACATTTTTACCATTGGTACACGAATCGCGTACCATAATGCGTTTCAGCGTCATTTATAACAAGGGACTCGAAGAACCAGGCTAGACATATTTCACATGTAAGCGTTTTTTTTTCCATCCACTGGAGCCAGGTGTTATCACGTTATATGTGGATTGTGGGTTAGGATAAGGGTTAGGCTTCGGCCAGGGTTAGGGTTAGGGCTAGCCCTGTCTACATCACGAAATCTGCAAGCCACAGCCCTTATCCTAACCCTTATCCTAACCCACAATCCACATATGATGTCATAACACCTGACTCCAGTGGATGGAATAAAACGCTTACCTATTTCACAAGTCATGTCGAACGATGACCTCATATTCTTAATTGGTGAGCATGCGCAATAAATACTATCGGCGTAGACTGGAATAACCAGTCACTAGGGATTGTCATTCGTTTGAGACTTCTGGCGTATGTCGCCGAACATAACTGATTAGAAATTATAGTAAAAACAGAAACGATTAAATGTAAATCAGTTTATGTATATTCATATATTACATTATTATATGCGTTGCGATCTATATTTGATAATTTATAGGCACCAATAAATAGCGATTTAGATCCTTCAAAATCAGCGCTAGAAACGCAACACTTTTTCACTACTACTTTTTCCTCTATATTTCT
This sequence comes from Patella depressa, assembly GCA_948474765.1. Classification (NCBI taxonomy): domain Eukaryota; kingdom Metazoa; phylum Mollusca; class Gastropoda; family Patellidae; genus Patella; species Patella depressa. The sequence goes on from OX419716.1 coordinate 23,648,023, forward strand.
GAATTTCTTTCTGTTTCTTTATTTCACAACATAGTCATCATAAGTATTATAAATATCCACTTCATTACTATCTCTTTCAAGGCCGCCGTTTTGGCTTATCATTACTTCCCTGGAAAAAAACATCTGCAGATTCCTCGTTAAGCGGTTCTTGTTCCATTATGTTCGACGATCTTTGCTGCTTTAACACTATAAAATATCATACGTACACGTCAACATGGCTAGTAATAATATACTAGTATATATACTTGTGTATTGCGCAGCCATTGCTGAACTTTATGGTAAGTAATATAATTATTTGATATAGTTATAGACTTAGTGTGGCTATTTACCGTCGCCTTCAAATACTTCAGTTGATTGCGGATATTTTTAACTGTTGGTGCCATATCATCACATTATACAGTCTTTAATATTTGAAATGAAAGCAAAGATAAAGTAGTAGCGTAGCCTGTTGTGGATTTGGTGTTGTCGCTCCGTTTTCTTTTTCGTTCCTTGTCATTTTGTTGTTTTCCTACTTTTTACACTGTTCATGGCAACTCTTTATTTATTTTTTCGTTTGCTCTATGTTCTACATACCCCCCCCCCCCCCTTGATGGATTATTTTCTGTCCGATTTACACTTTCTTTTCAGTTGAAGTCTCATGTGCAGTATGTTTTATAAATATTTATTGTAATGTACACCAAATCAAGTTCGTTTAAAGTGGGGGGGGGGGCGAGAGAAACTATGTATATTCGCAATATACACATACTGTAACCACACATAATAAGCCTTTGTTAGTTTTTAATGATTAAACACGCATTACGCAAGAACTAAATCTAAAAGTTGAGACAAAACTTGATGCGATATCACTTATGTGGAAGCGGACGTTAAACCACCAACTTGATTACTGTAAATGTTTCAGCTCTTGATGAATGTAAAGACACGAAAGTTGTACCGGTATGTAAAGAAAATGAGAGATATTGTTTCAACGCACCCACCACATGGAGAATTTTCATGGAGAAAGTGTGTATGGCAACCTGCAAATATTGTACAACAGGTAAATTATATATAATATTAATTTTCTTGTTTTCAGGGGATATAATATGTCCTCAACTACTATTATTATAATTTGTGCGGTTGATCGTTTCCGATTCTCACAATTGTATCGGGTGCAGGGGAAAATATACTTTCTCTTTCTGGACGTCTTCATACTTTTTCACCAGTACGATAGCGTACGTAACTAACGTACGAAAATTAAATGGTAGCTGGCATTTTTTTTCGCACGTATACAGTGAATGGCCATCTTTAGTCAATCCCCACGCTAAAACATCAACAAAATTGATTGTTTATATCTGAAACAGACACGACGAAAGCACAAAATAGTGCCAATGTGCCGACGTCAAATCTAGAGTTGTAATGTTATTTTTGTGAAAAATAATTGAAAGAAGCGATAAGACGTTATGACTGTACGGATTATATAGTCCTAAAGGCTACAAGAAGGCTATTGTTTACAATGTAACATTATGTCTTGCAGAATGTAACATTCCATTTTGTGCAGGAACACCCCTTCTTAGATATGTATTTTAAAAGTGCTGGTGTAGATTTGTATTTTAAAAGTGCTGAATCGCGTCTGGCTATTCTAGTCTACACCAATAGTATTAATTGCGCATGCTCTACAGATAAGAATATAGCGTCACCGTTTGAAATGACTCATGGAATATGCAGCTGCTTTCTTCGAGTCCCTTGTTACAAATGGCGTTGAAACCGGTTATGGTACACGATTCATTTTATGGTACACGATTCGTGTACCAATGGTCAGATATTTATTTTGTCTTAAATATTGGATATCAGAAGTCCATCTTTTCCCGGTAAGATCACAACATCAATGTTGATTTAAATTGACAAATAATTCGGGATTTCGGTGTCGAAGACTTTGGATGATATTGAGTTAGAGACTTATACCTACTTTATCCAATTGATACATATTTGTCTAATTGTAACATGTACTCGCCTTGAGTTTTAAAATTTCATCAAGATAGCAACAGGTTCTACTTGAAAGTAGGGTGACTTCTGTCAGGCGATATTTTACACACAACTACAATAGGTAATCAACAACTACTATATATATATATATACATCCTTGACAATCACATGGATGTAGAGAATATACTTATCGCAGTGTTATAGCTTCTGGCAGGACTGTGAACCCGATTGTAAATCCATAGACCCCCCCACCACCACCAATAAATTAATTGTTTACTCACTATCAAATATATAAAGCAGTGTTAAACATGCGACTGTCGAGAAACATGGTTCAAAAATGTGGACACTTACATTTAATAGACCAATGGAAACACTGATTAATGAATTAGTAATGCTCGTAACCACTACTTTAAGAATATGGTTGAACATATTTGACCCAACTCCAAGAAGAGGTATATTACTAAAGCATGTTATATAAAGGCGATAATGAGTTGATGGACACCTGATTGTACTAGACTGAATGAAAACGATACCGTTTTCAGGATTAAAAACTTCATTGATTAATTTAAGCTGGTATTAAAATTTCAGATAATGTAGCTGTAGGCAAGAATACGAAACAAAGCTCATATTTTGACCAGATTGTATATAATTCATCTAATGCTGTAGATGGTGAAAGTCGGGATAAATATGGATCTTGCTCAGTTACAGATAATAGTGACGTCAAATCATGGTGGTGTGTTGATTTAGAGAAGCAATACACAATCAAGGAAATCAATGTTTATGGTGGCATTAATGGTAATAAATGTTTCGTATATGCATAGAGGATCACTAATCAATTAATAGTTAACTAATTAACTCTTTTACCGAGGTCTTTCTATTGGCCTGAAATATTATATAAACTATTAATTAGACATTAATTTATGAATATGACAAGACACTAATCAACTCTCCATGCTATCTTATGTGTCGGATTTTCACTGGATTTGAATCCGATCTGGTGCCCAACGCTCATTGATGATTAAATCCAAAAATGGAAAACCGGTACTGTTTTTTATCGTACCAACTTTAGTTGGATCTCAGAAATGATTCTTGTTCGTTAGGACAGCTCCTTCCATTATACCCCGTCAGACCGAGGTGGCGTCCTTACTGAGCTGCTACTGCGACAGAAAATGGTCCCAGAGCGCGCCAAGAACACCATAATCGTTGTGGCAACGCCAGATATCGTGCTGTGGTCGCCGAGCCACGGCGTTTGTTTTGAGCTTATTCAAAACAAACGCCAAGGTTCTGCCATATGACATAGAAAGCTGTGAGAACGTGGTAGGGTCACGAAGGTCCTTACTGCGCTGCCACGGCGACAAAAAATAGTCAAGATCACCATAAGCGTGGTGGAAACGCCAGATACGTGCTGTGGTCTCCATGGTCGCCAATGATCGCTGAGTCACGGCGTTTGCTTTGCGTATGTTTGAAGCAAACGCAAGGTTCTCCCATATGACCTGGAAAGTTGAGAGAACGTAGTGGCTCGCGAAGGTCGCGAGACAAGCATAGTAACATCTCTATGAACGTAGTTTACGCCCAGTACGTGAAAAATTGCCTTCTTTGCAACGGTGCCTCATGGCGTCTTCACCATAACCCCTGCGTGTCGGCCGCGACCCGACCAAGCGTACGGAGTCCTTATGGCGTTGTCATGGCGATGTTACGATGATTGAACCACTTGCGCTACGATCTCAAGGGGCTACCACTATGCAAATGGCGATGTTATGAGGTTCCCCCTAGTACTTTTATGGAGTTCTTAATACGACCATGGTGCGGTAACCAAGCTTGCATTAGTCGCCTATGGCGAGCATGCTTTTCATGTACGACTTGTTTTGAGAACGCGCGATTCAAAGGTCATCTTGAAATTTCTGAAAAAAAATCTAACCAGCTTATACAGTCGCCGTGATCACGTGGTGGAAACGCACTTGTAGTCCAGCTATGCGTTGAAGACGTCTGGCATCAACAGTGACGTGGCCCCTTGCAGGATGGCTGTGTAACATCTTCCCAGTGAGGTTCATGTCTCTAGGCTCCTGGTATGATATTGTGCCTCAGCAGGTTGTGCAGCACCACAGCAGTCTCCACCAAATGTCTGACGGTCTCTACCTTCTGTTCCAAGTTCCCAGCAGGCACCTGAACCAGGATGCCGAAGGCATTGTCCACCAGTCTTCTAACCCTTGAGATCATGTAGCTGGAGATTCTCTGCTCACCTGTCAGCCATCTTCTATTGTATGGCTTTATCATGTAGCTCTTCAGGACAAAAGCATCATCAGCCAGGATGAAGTATGGAATACCTGGCTCTGTTTCCCCAGGGATTGGGTATGATGGGGGCAGCCCAATGGACCCATCTGCTAGGAATTCAAAGAACTCAGAGTCTATGAATATCTGGGAGTCAAACATGTGTACTTTACCTCCCAGCTCAATCCAGATGAACTGGTACAGTGCATATACAAAGGCCAGCATTGGTATGGAGGAGAACCCCTTGTTGCGGTAAAGACTGTCAGTGTTTGCTGGCTTCTTGTTGGCTGTTTTCCATCCAAGGCACCAACGGCATGGGGGACATGCCACCTGTGTTCAAGCTGCTGGGCAAGGTTTCTTCATGCTTTAGGGGAGGTAGGTGGCTTGAAGATCTCATCTTTATACGCCTGTACAATGGTGACGTGTAGTTGTCCGCAGTGGCCAGATGTCTCAAGGTGATTTCCAGATTGAGTCCAGCGGACTGGGGGTGTCTGTAGTTAGTCTGCTGCTTTGGATGACTGGTGCCACTCTCTCGAGGATATCATCGAACATCTCAGGGGTAAATCTGGTGAAGTTTCTGAAGGCAGCGGGGTCTTCTAATCTGAGTTGTGTATCCAGGAGGCTAGTGTATTTATTGACCATACTGTTGTCTTCTTTCTTCAGTGAGCCATGGCCTGGTCCAGCAGCTCCTAGTGAATAGTCCCCTCCTTCCTGCTGGTAGGTCAACCTCCCCCAGTCTTTTATGATCCTTCTCCGCCTCAAGGGCTGGGATGTATTTATACAGTAGGGAGATAAACATCATGTCTTCTTCAGATAGATTATGCTCTGGTACATCTGGAACTTCTGGGTCTTGTAGTTCTGCCATCGTGTTGTGGAGTCAAAGATGCGATGATTTTGTGGATCTGCTCTGAATCAAAAGCGGTATGAAATCGGTGATCTCGAAATTTTCCAATGCGTAACACAGCTTAACAATCCACAACAGAGCTTGATCATCGTGTCCGAGCGTGAATTAAAGCGTCATAATCGCATCAAAGCATAATAAAGCTTATCAAAGCGTGATTTAAAGCGTAAACAGGCCTAATCAAATTGGAAATAACCCGTCCACCAATGCGTAACCAATTCGTATCAGAGCTTATCAAAGCGTACCATTACTTAGGAGATCGTGATATTTTTGGAAAAGTAAACAAAAGTTATGGCGCGACATTCGCCGTTGGTGTGAACTAGACTGAAAAGCATGGTCGCCATAGGCGCGTAATGAAAGCTTGCTTCCGTCATGGTCGTATTAAGAACTCAATAAACGTAATGGGAACCTCATAACATCGCCATAGGCATAGTGGTAGCCCAATGAGATGTTGTGGCAATCGCGCAACAGTGGTGGAATCATCGTATCATCGCCATGAAAACGCCATAAGGACTCAAAACGCTTGGTGGGGTCGCGGCCGACACGCGAGGGTTGTGGTGAAGACGCAATCAAAGCACCGTTGCAAATGTTACATTTTTTGCAGCGTCTTTGCACATGTACTACATTCATAGACAAGTTACCAAGCTTGTCTCGCGACCTTCGCGACCCACCACGTTCTCTCAGCTTTACAGGTCAGGTGGTAGAACCTTGGCAATTGTTTAGAACATACTCACAGCAAACGCCGTGAATCAACGATCATTGGCGACCACCACGCTTAGGGTAATCTTGGCGCGCACTGGAGACCATAATTTGTTGTCGTCACCCCATCACGTTCTCGCAGCTTTCCCGGTCATATGGCAGAACCTTGACTTTTCTTTTGAACCTGCCCAAAGCAAACGTCGTGGCTCGGCGATCAATGGCGACCACGGAGATCACAGCACTATATCTGGCGTTTCCACCGCGCTTTTGCCGCGCTTATGGTGATCTTGACGCGGCCTGACACCATTTTTTGTCGCTGTAGAAGCACAGTAAGGATGCCAACCCAGTCTGACGGGGGTATTACTAAAATTAAATTTAGCTGTGCAAGATCAGCCAAATACAACCCAAAACTGCGACTGTGGCTGGAAAAATGTCCATAACAAACCTTATAATGATTACTGCTCGGGTTTTTAAACTTACATTTTATTGATAAAATCTAATGTTTTACAGCATTGTAGAAACTGTTACCTTTTAGTGGTTTTTCATTATAAATATAAGGTTACCCATGGGTTTCCATGAAAACCATTTTAAGGTGTACTGTTTGGGTGCTAACATCGAAGGCATGATATTATTTCACCGTGATTGACCCCAGATGCTTAATTTCAGCTAATAAAAATTGAGAAAATTCGTGGTTTGTGCTACAATTTAAACTGAATATTTTGTGATTTATTTATAAGTTTACATTACCTTCACGGCCGAAAGATATCTTTTCTATTCTGCATTCACACATATTACATTCTTATTTATTAAAGCTAAAGTCAACCTTACTAATTTTACTGTGATTCTCAGTAATACTGGTAGTTGTGATGAATCAACTCTTAGATCATCACCAGTTTGTTATAAAGATCCTGGTAGTAATATAAATCTGTATAGTATAGATAGATGTAATGAAGGGAATGTAGATTTTAATGGACGGTTTGTATTTATAACAACAGACAAAGAATATACATCTCTAGGATTATGTGAAGTAGAGGTTTATTCAGGTAATAAATAATTTTATATATTGACGAGTGGATATTTTATTTGTATATTTTAATATATAAAACACCATCGGCTGCCAGACGGGACAAGTCCACAGTTTCGAGAGATAGACAGAGAACAAGCTAAAAAGAAAGTGACTTTTATTACAATCAAGGGCCATAATTCATATAGTTACGATTCGATATGCGCAAATATCGAAAGGAACCAAGATCTTTGGGTTATAAACATGCATTTCACGTTTCATCAAAATCGGATTAAAAGTGTGACCTCTGCAGGGTGCACAACCTTGATATACATTATTTTTTACACTATTCGCGTACAAGTGGCAACCATTTTGTTCGGCAGTTTTGGTTTGATTTTCAAAAAGTTCTAACTCAACCTTCCTTAAGGTGTAACCGTGATATATTCGAAATTTTTTTGTTTTCTTTAAAAAAAAACAAATCCGTTAATAATTGTGACCACAAGCCAAAAACGGCAATCAGGGGTCATAATTCAGGAAATTACGATCCGGCATGCACAAATATCGACAGGGACCAAGATCTGTAGGTTATAAACGTGCATTTCAGGTTTCAACAAAATCGAATTAAAATTGTAACCTCTGCAAGGTCCACAACCTTGATATACCATATTTTTACACTATTCGCGTACGAGCAGCGGCCATTTTGTCCGGCAATTTTAGTCCGATTTTCAGGAAATTTGAACGCAACCTTCAGTATGGTGTAACTGTGATACAATCAAACGGGTATTTTTTTGAAGCGGATAATAATTGTAACCTCCACATGGACCACAAGCTAAAAAGGGCGATTTGTCGGACAATTATGGGCCATTATTCAGGAAGTTACGATCCGATGGGCGCAAATATCGACAGGAACTAAGATCTCTAGGTTATAAACATGCTTGTCAAGTACATCTGTACAAACACTCTTAGTTTATGACCAAAATCAAATCCATATACTTACCATCAGATATGATATACCCAAACAGAACGTGCTGTATCTAAATTGTTTTACCGTTTACAGTATGTCCCTTTTATTTATTAATCAGTAATATGATATTTATTAATTTTGACTTTTAATTCTCAGCTCGATGTTCAGATGGATTCTATGAAAGCTCTATAGGAACATGTTTACGTTGTAACTGTAATGCGAGACCGTGCGACCCCGATACGGGACGTTGCTTAAAGAAATGCGGTATAAATTGTAAGAATGATAAATGTGATGTTACTGGTAGATGTACAAGTGGCTGTAATGTGGGATTCCATGGTTCTAATTGTACGGGTGAATGTAGTCCAAACTGTAAAGACGATGTTTGCTACGGAGTTGGTGTTTGTTCAGATTGTAGAGACGGATTTTATGGCAATGTCTGTTCAAAAAACTGTCCCAATTGTAAACCAGGGGGTTGTAAAAGGAATAATGGTGTTTGTATTAATGGATGTAAAGACGGTTTCTATGGTGCTGGTAGAAAGTGTAAGAAAGTATGTCCAAACTGTAATCCTGGTGGATGTCAAATGAAAGATGGAGCTTGTATTAATGGGTGTAAAGATGGATTTTATGGTAAGAAATGTGAATTGAAGTGTTCAACATGTAAACCTGGTGGATGCGATAAGCAGGGTGTTTGTACCAATGGATGTCTAGACGGTTTTTATGGGAGTGATGGGCTATGTCTTAGAAAATGTCCAAACTGTCTAGCAGGAGGATGTGATAAAGATACTGGTGTTTGTATCAGTGGGTGTATAGAGGGTTGGTATACAGATACATGTAATACAAGATGTAGTAGTGATTGTCAAGGTGGATGTAATAGATTAACAGGTAGATGTGCAGCATGTTCTCTAGGTAGATATGGGGATACATGTAAAACAAGATGTGGTATTAGTTGTCAAGGTGGATGCAATAGATTAAATGGTGAATGTACAACATGTTCTCCAGGTAGATATGGTGATATCTGTCAAAATGAATGCAGTTATGGTTGTCAAGGTGGATGTAATAGATCAACTGGTACATGTATAACATGTTCTCCAGGTAGATATGGTGATTACTGTCAACATATGTGTAGTGATGGATGTATAAGCAGTGTGTGTAGTTATGACGGACTTTGTTTATGTAAAGCATCATATTATGGCAATAAATGTGAAAGCAGTTGTTCGGATACTTGCTTTGAAGGATGTAGACCATCGGATGGATACTGTAATGCTTGCATAACTGGTTATTATGGACGAACATGTAATCAAACGTGCAGCAGGACTTGTGAAGAAGGGTGTAATAGAGATGGTACATGTTTACGATGCTCAAAAGGTTTTTATGGTGAATACTGTGACAAAAACTGTAGTAATAATTGTATAGATTCCCATTGTGAAGGACCGATTAACTATCTAGTGTGTTCTAAAGGATGTGTTGAAGGGAAGACGGGGCGATATTGTAGTAAGAATTGCCCTCAGCAATGTATTCACTGTGACCAGTTCAACAGAAATCTATGTTTAGCCTGTAAAGATGGTTGGAGGGGGTCCGTCTGTTCTCAGTCATGTTCGTCTTTATCTGAAAATTGTATTAAATGTCACCAAGATCTACCACGTTGTTACTCCTGCAAATCGGGTTGGTTTGGAAAAAGATGCAATGAAGCATGTCCTACGGGTTGTCTTGATGATACTTGCAATCTTAATGGGACTTGTATATTATCATGTAACTCTGGATCTTTTGGTCCCATGTGTAATGAAACCTGTCCTATAGGATGTTTAGATGATATATGTAATATGGATGGTACGTGCGAAGTTTGTAAACATGGATATTATGGATTAACTTGTGACAAGAAGTGTAGTACCAAGTGTAAATCTAGTACTGGTTTAACTGTATGTAATATAACAGATGGTTCATGTATAGATGACTGTGGTGATGGTACATCTGAACAGAACTGTAAAGAAGGTAAGAAGATTTAGTATGTATTGTAAAACGTTGTAGGGTACTGTGTGGGTATACAGTTTAGTACAGTATAACTTGTGTATCAATTTAAACAATAGATAACAAGCGATCACGATGAATACCATTACCTTTGGTGTACATTTATTATATAATGTATTTTAAAATGAAAACAATTCATATGCACGTTCGCTGAGAAACATAATGACCTAAATCCGTTGAGAAAATTATCTATGAATGAGGCGCAGGTAAAGTGTATCAAGGTACTTTCGTGTCATATATTCTTTACCGCGATGGGGTTGGGGCAAGGAAACCAGTTGGTCGGAGGGTCCGGATATAATCGCACCATCTATATAATCGTGAGTAGAATTGAATTATTTTAAGGTATTAAAGATGAGTATCTTATTATGTTGTTTATCAGATTGTGAAATGGGATATTATGGTTCAAACTGTGATGAAGTATGTCATTGTTACCAATCACAATGTGATCAAGATACAGGAGTATGTGATTATGGATGTGAACATGGATGGATGGGATTTAGATGCGACCAAGGTAAGTTAGATTTATTTACTTACTAAGAATCACGGCGGCCTTAAATAGAACAGATTTTATACCGAAAATATCAAACGAAGTTATTTTAATTATAAAATTTTAAAAGTATCTTGAACGTTAGGTACTCTGTTAAAAAGTGTAATTCTAAATTTAATATCAGTCTATCAAGCTAGTAGTTTGCTCCATTATTATCTATAGACTTGGAATCAGTATAAATTAGATTTTTTGACACGGAAGAAAGGACAGTTACGGTTATATTTATGGTTGGATTTTGTTTTAATTTCATACATTTATCTTTTTTTGTTTCAGTGAAAGCACCAGCAGACGGTAGAAAATCTTTATAAATCAAAATTAACCACTCCCATTTTGTGTTATGCATTGAACAATTGATTATCAGGTCTATTATTATGACTTAAAACAAATATTCCGGGAAATAAGAGACCTGAAAGCCACTAATTTTCGGAAAATGTCTAAGTATAACTTCTTAATTCACGTTAAAATGTAACATTTGATTTAGAAACCCTAGCCACTATACCAACGGCAAATAGAAGCCCATCAAAAGTTTTGTCACGAAATTTTGAGGTGGCGCTGGACCGTTTATGTCATCTGTAGAGGATGCTAAATGTTTCAAACCGTTCAATTCATCTTGGTTTTCTTCATACTAAATGGAGCTGAATCACTGTTGGAATTTTATTCATCCCAATTACATATTCAACTTTCACAATATTATGAATCTCGAAAAAGCCCCCAAATGAAGTCAGCAGCCTAATCATTCGTCAATGATTTATTTCAGTTTAAGTGAAAATAAGTGAAATTCAGTGAAATTCTCGGCGTTTTGTCTTCAAAGCGCAATCGAACCTAATGCGCCCCGAACACCCCTTACAATCAAACCTCCACCCTTTCTCACATGCAGACATACAGAAAACCCAACAATCTCTATCTACATGAAACAAATACTTCCTCTTCTCTAGAATTGCATCGTACATAATAATATCAACAGATTGTATATTTTAGTGGCAACGTACTGTTTTAATTCTCCAACCAAAGGTAAATATGCTCTGTTAAGAGTTGATACAAGAAACATAAAATATGACAAAATCTATATCATCAACGGATCACAGGATACACCATCATCTATAACATGTGATCTAAGAATGTTTAACGAGGATGTCGACGGTGTTTTAAACCTCAAGATATTAATCGAAGATGATAATACATCTCCTAGTTGTTACCACACAAAGGTACGTATACACTGTTGTTACTATATATACAAAGGTACGTATACACTCTTGTATTATGTATACAAAGGTACGTATACACTGGTGTTACTATACAAAGGTATGTATACATTTTTCTTATCCTTACAAAAGTGCACATATACAGTTGTCACTATATACAAAAAGACAGCTGTTAATTAATATACAAACATACAGTTGTTACTATACAAATACAAAGTTGTTACTATACAAATACAAAGTTGTTGATATACACAAGTGCTTATACGAAGGTCATTGCAAATACGTTTGGCTAATGAGTGTGAAAGTCAGTAGACAGACTGAATTGTCATGGCTAAATAAATATTTAAAAAAAAAAAGAAAGATTACGAGTGTCCAGTCAGAAATATGAATTGATGGGGTACTACCCCACCCCGTCTCCCTGCAGCTCTTCCGAAAAACAGAAGAACGCATTTGTCACTATATCTAAACATCTCCACAATAGCTGTACGCAGTCAATGTAACTCTAACATCGCTAGTCTGTATTTGGTTCCTCTTTCTGTTTAATATGAACATATCGTTATAATATATCACCACGTTTAAAAAAACTGCTACCATTAAACTTCCCCTTTAACAGACGGACATGGGAGTCTTGAAATGGACATTAAGAACAGAGGAAGTGTCTGGTGTCTATAGTTACTATGACAGATTATATGAACTGAGTTGTGATTTTACAACAGCAGAAACTTTGACAAGAAACAACAAAGAGTCTATAAGTGGGTAAGTTTTTTTTAAAGGGTTTCATTAATATTAAGTATTATTTGTGGGCTCTTGCCACAAATAATATCTCATGCTGCAATTGTTTCAACAGCTCGACCGTACCTTCCAAATGCGTAAAAATCCACTTTAATAGATTAACTGGAATTATTTTTTAGTTTGTTTAAATAAGGCGATATTCGTTTTGTTTATTAAAAGAATTATTCAAGCAAAACAAGATTTTGAGTAAGGATCAAAACTTTATAAATAATAATCTATTTTTTAAAGTGCACATTATGTTGTCTATATTTTGTTTTATCTTGTTCTCCGCAGTATATATCAACCCAGCAAAGTCAAAATCACCCAGACTACCGAGGAGGTCCAGCTATTCATTCAGAATCCAGCAACAACCAGTCGTGTTTCTCAAGTACAGATTGGCTCCAGAATTCAACTAGCAATGCTATTAAATAAACGCGATGGCATAACAGCCTCTGGTCAGTAAATGATTTTTTCAGAACGGATAATTAATTATTGATTTGAAATGGAATATAACATCTACGTCGTTTACGAGAGTTCCGCTGTCATCGACTAGTAATAAATGTATACTTTTGTAACAGGTATTTCACCATATAACTGTTCCTGCTCTACACCTGATGGGAAAACAGTTCATCAACTTACAGACTCTAGTGGGTGAGACTAAATTTTAAAAATCGATTAGCTTGAATCCAGCAAAATAAATTATTACCATATAAAGTCAGGGTATTTAGTAAATATTTCCTTCAGTGGTAATTTAAAAGGTCCTTATGAGTTATAATAAGAAACGAAAACCACGGGCATGTGAAGAGATTACAATAATCCGTATAGATTTTGCTCGTCACCAGTGCAGGGGCGGATCCAGGAATTTTTGCAGGAGGGGGTTTGCCAGTTTTCTGTCACGGAAATCTGCCATCATCGTCTCTAAATTACATAGGCATTCATACAAATTGAGCTTTTTAAACAGAGAAATCATTTTTATACTGATATAGGATCACTTTGTGATGTAATTCATTGATGCAAGGCATTTTTTTTTTTCGTGTAGCTGAGCAGGGGGGGGGGGGGCCCAAACCCCCCTCTGGATCCGCCCCTGCAGTGTGTGTATTTCTCATATGTAATGCGGAACACGGATACGACAGAGCGTATCGAACAGCTTTCCCACGGTAAAGATTCATATAACATCGTCGTCTTTTTACCGTCTTTTTTGCCACAGCGTTTTTAATATTATAAATCTATGTGTATCCAAGAACACGACGGTGCATATTTTATGTGATTATTTACCATGTTAAGGACTGAAATTTAATCGTTATTTTTGATAGTGTTTACTCGGAATTTTTGTACTTTTCCAATATGTTTGTCTGCATGATGGCTGATCTACGTGCTACATTTAGAGAGGCGGGAACTTGCAAATCTCTAAATGATTTTATTTTATGGTAAAGGGTATAAACTTTTTGAAATGATACCATAATGAAAGCAAAAATAGCTGTTAAGTCGTAGTCGATGTTTTTAAATAAGATTCGACATTAAAGTTTGTTTTAATAACTCAGCGATTGTCGAGTTCCTTCACTCCTTCCGGGAAATTGTAGGCTTTGACTAGTATTAATGGAGGTTTTGGAGATGTCTGCCATCATGCTGTAATATTAGAAAGCGTAAATCTGCCAAAACTCTAAAACTACATTGACGCAACGTATCACGTATAAGTGGTACAGAGGGGGAAATTCCGCTAGCCAAAAGTCTCTATTGAGTCTGATCTACTATTTCAGTCGGGAAATAGTCAAATAAACCACAATTTCACCATGGCTCTCTGAAGGCCTTTCTTAACTGATCACCTCGTCACACTTCCACTAATTGACCTCCTATTGTATTGAAGACTAGACTTAATTGATTATGATACTGTATCCAATGTCAATAAATTGGTCGTTTTATAGTTTTATTAATTACAAATTAAAATTGAAGTTACACATATGTTTTCCAAATACCATCATCGTTGAACCAGAGTGGACACGATCCCAGCCCGGCATATTTACGCGACGAAATATTTATTGCTTACTATTACGGGGAGCAAATTGCATCACTTCCGGTTTAATGCAAAAAAAAATAGCTCGTTTACAAACCTTTTATGTGCTTTTCGATGATGATTATTTCTGAATATAATATTTAAAATGTAAAGAAGCCTTGTTGCAAATTAAAATTCTTACCCTTTAAGGAAGTTGAGACACATTTGAGTGTTCTTGACGATCCCCGTAATGATATTGTGTAATATTTGTGCATGAATATTGTTTTTATTCGTCGTTTAAATTTTAGTAACTTTGACAAATTTCTTCAATTGTTTTTAAAATCGAATTGGTTCTAAATAATGATTTAATTTCCTAATATATGGACTGTAACATATTAATGAAATCCGACTTAATGACTTAAAATTTTGTTGTTAAATAATATTTGAAGTCGAATTAATGGTCGAAATTAGCCAAGTTTACTGTCGAGGTTAACTGATCGTGTGATCAAGAAGAAAAATTATGTTCATGGTGGACAATTTGGTAAAAGTGATGAAACCATTAAACTTTCTCATGTAAAATCGTTTCCAGAATTTTGTCCATTTAAACTATTTCAAACTTGAAATGGTTACTCCATGTGTAGATTTAGAAGTACTATTACACTTAAATATTATTTCAGATGTCCTGTTCGAGATTCTCCTGTATTAGCTCTAACCGGAAGTAATGGCTCTTACCTAACATCAAATATATTTGATGCTTTCACAGTTGAAGGAAGTTTAGGCCTCATCTTCAGTTGTAGTTTTGAATTCTGTTTTGATTCAAATGACACGAAGTGTACTGATGTAAGTTTTTTTTATTGAGGAATCTGTATGGATTTATCTTAATCGCTCGACTTTTCATTTAACACGACAGCAGCGGCTACTGTAACAATTTTTTTTATCTTTTTCCATATCTTTAAATGCCCCAGAGACCGTGTATTCGGTTTTTTGTTTTAAAAAAAGGTCTCCTTATTAATATTATTAATTGTATATTATAGAGATGTAGTTATCAGCGAACTCGGTCAATACTCGGAGTCACATCTAGAACAAAACGATCAACAAATGGGAATAAAAAGAATGGTCAAGCGTCAACTTATTTACTGTTGATACCAAAAACACAGAAAGACAAACAAACTGGTAGGTGATTGTTTTTCAACCAGATTGATTAAAATTAATACGATATCCCCAGGGAGTTGTTTAGTAACTTAGATAAAATTTAATTTATTATCCGATTGATGTGATGCAAATTTGGTTTTCAGTTAATTAAAATATAGATAAACATAAAGATAGTTCAACATAATTCGGGACCATATACATATATAAGAATCTTTGAAAGAACGGTTCAATAAATGTGTGTTAATGCAAATATAACTTTCTTATCTTTTAAAAATTTTGATAAAATATACAATTTTCACTCATATTTTAAGTTAATGCATGGTATAACTTACTTAAATGTTTAATATTTTAAGAAAATGCATAGAACTTTTTTCAATTCTTAATATGTTGATAATGCATATAACTTTCTTGCATTTTAAATGTAGCGGCGTGAAGCTAGCTTGTTGTTCGTTGTTCGGTATTCGCGAATACCGAACAACGAGCTGGTTTGTTGTTCGGTATTCACCGGATATGTAATTATTTATCTAATAAAGTAACTTTTGTTCGTTATTCGCCAAGATGAAACTGCTCTTTCTTCGGATAGACAGAGAAATTGTTAGAATCTATTTCCCAAGAGTTCGAAGTGTTATAATCCATTTAGGCTCCTAAAAACCCACCTGCGGCGTGTTCCCTACAAAAGTACATTTATTATATTACTAATTCCTTATACGGTGAATATCGAACAACAAACCAGCTCATTGTTCGTTATTCGCCAATACCGAACAACAAACTGGCTCGTTGTTCGTTTTTCGCCAATATGAAACTGCTCTTTCTTCGGATAGGCAGAGAAGTTGTTAGAATCTATTTCCAAAGAGTTCGAAGTGTTATAATCCATTTAGGATCATAAAAAGCCACCTGCGGCGTATTCCCTACAAAAGTACCTTTATTATATTACCAATTCCATATACGGTGAATACCGAACAACAAACCAGCCCGTTGTTCGTTATTCGTTAATACCGAACAACAAACTGGCTCGTTGTTCGTTATTCGCCAATATGTAACAGCTCTTTCTTCGGATAGAAAGAGAAGTTGTTAAAATCTATTTCCCAGAAGTTTGAAGTTTTATTGTCTATTTAAGCTCATAAAAACCCGCCTGTGGCGTGTTCTCTACAAAAGTACCTTTATTATATTACTAATACGGTGAATACCGAACAACAAACCAGCTCGACAACAAACTGGCTCGTTGTTCGTTATTCGCCAATATGTAACAGCTCTTTCTTCGGATAGAAAGAGAAGTTGTTAGAATCTATTTCCCAGAAGTTTTATTATTTAGTCAGGCTCATAAAAACCCGCCTGCGGCGTGTTCCCTACAAAAGTACCTTTATTATATTATTAATTCCTTATACGGTGAATACCGAACAACAAACCAGCTCGTTGTTCGTTATTCGCCAATACCGAACAACAAACTGGCTCGTTGTTCGTTATTCGCCAATATGAAACTGCTCTTTCTTCGAATAGACAGAGAAGTTGTTAGAATCTATTTCCAAAGAGTTCGAAGTGTTATAATCCATTTAGGCTCATAAAAATCCACCCGCGGCGTATTCCCTACAAAAGTACCTTTATTAAATTACCAATTCCATATACGGTGAATACCGAACAACAAACCAGCTCGTTGTCCGTTATTCGCCAATACCGAACAACAAACTGGCTCGTTGTTCGTTATTCGCCAATATGTAACATCTCTTTCTTCGGATAGAAAGAGAAGTTGTTAAAATCTATTTCCCGGAAGTTTGAAGTTTTATTGTCTATTTAACCTCATAAAAACCCGCCTGTGCCGTGTTCCTTACAAAAGTACCATTATTATATTAATAATTCCATATACAGTGATTACCGAACAACGAACCAGCTCGTTGTTCGGTATTCGCGAATACCGAACAACAAACTGTCTCGTTGTTCGTTATTCGCCAATATGTAACAGCTCTTTATTCGGATAGAAAGAGAAGTTGTTAGAATCTATTTCCCAGAAGTTTGAAGTTTTATTGTCTATTTAAGCTCATAAAAACCCGCCTGTGGCGTGTTCCCTACAAAAGTTATTTTATTAGATTACTAATTCCATATCTGGTGAATACCGAACAACAAACCAGCTCGTTGTTCGTTATTCGCCAATACCGAACAACAAACTGACTCGTTGTTTGTTATTCGCCAATATGTAACAGCTCTTTCTTCGGATAGAAAGAGAAGTTGTTAGAATCTATTTCCCAGAAGTTTGAAGTTTTATTATCTATTTAAGATCATAAAAACCCGCCTGTGTCGTGTTCCCTACAAAAGTACCTTTATTATATTATTTCTAATTCCATATGCGGTGAATACCGAACAACAAACCAGCTCGTTGTTCGGTATTCGTGAATACCGAACAACAAACCAGCTCGTTGTTCGTTATTCGCCAATACCGAACAACAAACTGACTCGTTGTTCGTTATTCGCCAATATGAAACTGCTCTTTCTTCGGATAGACAGAGAAGTTGTTAGAATCTATTTCCAAAGAGTTCGAAGTGTTATAATCCATTTAGGCTCATAAAAATCCACCCGCGGCGTATTCCCTACAAAAGTACCTTTATTAAATTACCAATTCCATATACGGTGAATACCGAACAACAAACCAGCTCGTTGTCCGTTATTCGCCAATACCGAACAACAAACTGGCTCGCTGTTCGTTATTCGCCAATATGTAACATCTCTTTCTTCGGATAGAAAGAGAAGTTGTTAAAATCTATTTCCCGGAAGTTTGAAGTTTTATTGTCTATTTAACCTCATAAAAACCCGCCTGTGCCGTGTTCCTTACAAAAGTACCATTATTATATTAATAATTCCATATACAGTGATTACCGAACAACGAACCAGCTCGTTGTTCGGTATTCGCGAATACCGAACAACAAACTGGCTCGTTGTTCGTTATTCGCCAATATGTAACAGCTCTTTATTCGGATAGAAAGAGAAGTTGTTAGAATCTATTTCCCAGAAGTTTAAAGTTTTATTGTCTATTTAAGCTCATAAAAACCCGCCTGTGGCGTGTTCCCTACAAAAGTTATTTTATTAGATTACTAATTCCATATCTGGTGAATACCGAACAACAAACCAGCTCGTTGTTCGTTATTCGCCAATACCGAACAACAAACTGGCTCGTTGTTTGTTATTCGCCAATATGTAACAGCTCTTTCTTCGGATAGAAAGAGAAGTTGTTAGAATCTATTTCCCAGAAGTTTGAAGTTTTATTATCTATTTAAGATCATAAAAACCCGCCTGTGTCGTGTTCCCTACAAAAGTACCTTTATTATATTTCTAATTCCATATGCGGTGAATACCGAACAACAAACCAGCTCGTTGTTCGGTATTCGTGAATACCGAACAACAAACCAGCTCGTTGTTCGTTATTCGCCAATACCGAACAACAAACTGACTCGCTGTTCGTTATTCGCCAATATGAAACTGCTCTTTCTTCGGATAGACAGAGAAGTTGTTAGAATCTATTTCCAAAGAGTTCGAAGTGTTATAATCCATTTAGGCTCATAAAAACCCACCTGCGGCGTATTCCCTACAAAAGTACCTTTATTATATTACCAATTCCATATACGTTGAATACCGAACAACAAACCAGCTCGTTGTTCGGTATTTGCCAATACCGAACAACAAACTGGCTCGTTGTTCGTTATTCGCCAATATGTAACAGCTCTTTCTTCGGATAGAAAGAGAAGTTGTTAAAATCCATTTCCCAGAAGTTTGAAGTTTTATTGTCTATTTAAGCTCATAAAAACCCGCCTGTGGCGTGTTCCCTACAAAAGTACCTTTATTATATTACTAATTCCATATACGGTGAATACCGAACAACAAACCAGCTCGTTGTTCGGTATTCGTGAATACCGAACAACAAACTGGCTCGTTGTTCTTTATTCGCCAATATGTAACAGCTCTTTCTTCGGATAGAAAGAGAAGTTGTTAGAATCTCTTTCCCAGAAGTTTGAAGTTTTATTTTCTATTTAAGATCATAAAAACCCGCCTGTGGCGTGTTCCCTACAAAAGTACCTTTATTATATTACTAATTCCATATGCGATGAATACCGAACAACAAACCAGCTCGTTGTTCGTTATTCGCCAATACCGAACAACAAACTGGCTCGTTGTTCGTTATTCGCCAATATGAAACTGCTCTTTCTTCGGATAGACAGAGAAGTTGTTAGAATCTATTTCCAAAGAGTTCAAAGTGTTATAATCCATTTAGGCTCATAAAAACCCACCTGCGGCGTATTCCCTACAAAGGTACCTTTATTATATTACCAATTCCATATACGGTGAATACCGAACAACAAACCAGCTCGTTGTTCGTTATTCGCCAATATGTAACAGCTCTTTCTTCGGATAGAAAGAGAAGTTGTTAAAATCCATTTCCCAGAAGTTTGAAGTTTTATTGTCTATTTAAGCTCATAAAAACCCGCCTGTGGCGTGTTCCCTACAAAAGTACCTTTATTATATTTCTAATTCCATATGCGGTGAATACCGAACAACAAACCAGCTCGTTGTTCGGTATTCGTGAATACCGAACAACAAACCAGCTCATTGTTCGTTATTCGCCAATACCGAACAACAAACTGGCTCGTTGTTCGTTATTCGCCAATATGTAACAGCTCTTTCTTCGGATAGAAAGAGAAGTTGTTAAAATGTATTTCCCAGAAGTTTGAAGTTTTATTGTCTATTTAAGCTCATAAAAACCCGCCTGTGGCGTGTTCCCTACAAAAGTACCTTTATTATATTACTAATTCCATATACGGTTAATACCGAACAACAAACCAGCTCGTTGTTCGTTATTCGCCAATACCGAACAACAAACTGGCTCGTTGTTTGTTATTCGCCAATATGTATAAGCTCTTTCTTCGGATAGAAAGAGAAGTTGTGGGAATCTATTTCCCAGAATTTTGAAGCTTTATAATCCAGTTAGGCTTATAAAAAACCCGACTGCGGCGTGTTCCCTGTAAGAAATCTTTTATTACATTACTAATTCCATATCTGGTGAATACCGAACAACAAACCAGCTCGTTGTTCGTTATTCGCGAATACCGAACAACAAACCAGCTGGCGAATACCGAACAACAAACAACGAACAACAGGCTAACTTCACGTCGCCTATGTAATTTTTCTCCATTACAGATATGAACAACATCTCTGTTGAAGGTGCCGTTTCCAAACATTTGACAGTTATAACTGGTTCCATCATGGTATTGGTACTGTGCGGAGGTTTGGTTGCTGTCGTGCTGCTCGTACGATCTAGTCACATTAGAACTGTTATGAAACAAACCAGTGTGAAAATAACGGAATAACTTTATAAAAGAAAGTTGAAATAAGAATTTAAATATTACCAATAGTATCCACAATTTCATGTCTAAATCTGTAATTTGTACTTATCGATAGTTACTTTGTCACGAAGTACTTTATGGATGTTTAATAAATCCCTGTAATGTCATTTTAAATGCTCATTTGACGTCTTCGGTGGAGGAGAGGGGTGGAACAACGATATCGATATTCTGTAATGTTTCAATTATAAAGCGCGTAGTCATCTCTTAAAACGGATGTACATTGGAGTCCATGCTGGAATTAGGTCCCAGTCTATAGTACAATAGCCTTTGTGTCCAGTATTAAGACAAGTGTGAGTCATGTGGGAGGAATTTGGTGCAAGAGTTGGATAGTATGGTTTGTATGCTAAGATCTGTTTTGTCCTTAAATATGACACCTCATCCCTGTATTCCAGTCTTCCTAGCTGTAAACGGATAGGACGGTGTATGCAATATCAAAAAAATAACGCGGAGAGTGTAATAGGTCGCGACCTCACTACAAGTGTATGGGAGCCAACAACGTCATTCGTCTGGAGGAAGTTATAAAAAATGTCGCATGCCACAAAGTTAGAATTGTAGCTAATATTATCATAATTATTTTAATAGTTTTGAGGGGATTTTTGTGTATGGGGGGGGGGGTGATTTTCACCTCATTATTTTGAATATTAAACGATATTGAAATGTGGTCGTATATTGTCGTCGCCCCCGTCCGTCCATCCGTCGGTCTAGAGGCTAAAGTTAATATCCGATTGACTTTAAATTTATACACAGTGATTTTTTTTTTCCGATAATTACTACCAGAGTTATGGCCCTTGATCACTTTGAAAATCTTGTGGACGATCTAGGGGCCAAAGTTAATATCCGAATGACTTTAAATTGATCCACATTGTTAAAGGTCATGAGACGAAGAAACCTATTGATTTTCAGAGATTCCCGATAATTACTGCCAAAGTTATCTCCCTTGATCACTTTGAAAAATTTTGTGACGCACTAGAGGGCACAGTTAATATCCGAATCACTTTAAATTGATACACAAACCAATGAGATGAAGACGACAATTGAATTTCAGATTGATACACAGAGTTTAAGGTCTTGAGACGAACAACTATATTGATTTTCAATGAATTTTGATAACTGAACAGCTAAATCCATGATATTAAATGTTTCGTGATCTAAATGTTAGCATGGGGCAGAACTTGATAAAACCAAACAAATTATAATGATTTTCAGATAATTACTTAATGAGTTGTTACTCTTAATCAGATTCTAGTGTATTATAAATGTTTCATTGCCGAAAAAAGTAAAAAAATATGACTTATTGACTGCCCGGACGATTTAGCTGCAGTGGGCGCATGTTTCGTTGGCTGGCAACCTAGCTTTCGAATAACAGGGAAATCATTGCCAGACTTGTGAATGTATCTTGTTTAAATACTCTTGTTTCAAGCTGCTGCAATGTTTTCTAAATATACTAATATATACCAGGAAAGTAAAATGATTAAGGAAAATAATGATACAAGATAATAACAGAATATGAGAACAAAATGTCAATCCGTCTTGTTATTTTACATCAATCTTAGATATAAGAATTGGTTTCAAGTTTAATACCCAAACATTAAACTGACGATTGTTGAGCAGTTCATGGGCCAAAGGAGTTTAAAGTTGTAAATGATTTGGGTATACAAGTAGGTGCAGATTGGTGGATGATATTTGCTCCCTTGATTCGTGGTTGTTTTGCCCTAAGTTTTCTTCTGCTAGTCAAGTAGCTTTAGATTCCTTTAGCTTGTAGTTTGTGGGGATATTTGCTATGCTATTCGAAATACCCAAAACAATTTGGCATTGACAATAGTGTGGTTAAGTAAAAAGGGGTCGAAATAATTCTGCGCGCTGTGTTTTTTATAGTTTCACTCTGTAAAAGTCTTAACAATTTATAGTCAGTGAGGATCTCGTCCTTTCATTGAGTCGATACATGGTTTGACTCGGTTGTACATGAAACTAAATTGAAAAAAGCATGAATTTAATTTTTCATTTTGGAGCCTATTTTTTGACTTACCACACGACAGTGGTATTGGACGGGGGTGCTGTGACGGAACAACGTCTAGTCGTTCGGATTGGAGTTCACGTAAAAGAATACTTGACTGTTGGAATTCAATTGCTGTTCAGGTAAAATTGCCCGGATATGTCGCATGTCAGTCTACATTAACCCGATTGTAGCAAAAACGTAGGACGTTAAACCTTATTTCATTCGTCTGCAGTATTATTATCTGCTCATCCACCTGTAGTAACCATCCTGCCTTTATTCTGTATAATCTAGTTCGATCACTAAAATACCATTGAAACAATTTAACTCTCATGTGGTCATTTCTGTAAATAAAATGACTTGTGCTGGTTTAAATAGTGTTCAATGATACACCAACATAAAGTATAAAATTATTGCTTAAAGCTTTAGAAAAAAAAACTTTTATCAGTTATAAAACATATAAATGTGTTACAAACGGATTGAAATTAAAGAGAAAACTGGGTTAAAGGGATCGATCTCAAATATTGATGACTTGTAATAAACTAACAAAAGATAAATTCAATACACACTTAATACGATTATCTTTATTGTATCATTATTACCAGAACGGTTTTAACTTTATCCGAGTTGAGTTATTAACTTTTGTTGTGTTTTATTAGTCTCCACTGTTTGCCTGTCATAAACTGTGATATTCTTTGATGCTGAAATATGGCAGCAAAAATTCGAAAAAGAGTAGGCGGGAAGTCGACTGCGTGGGCAAATTGTCCCTCATAGCAAACTGTGTTGCACATGTTCGTCATCATTTCGCCCATTCGTGCATAAACATAGGACGTTATACCTCGTCATATTTCATTTATTACAAAAGGAAATTTAAAGCATTGTAACATCACTATCATTCAATCAAAATATATGTTGTCTTATTAGATAGAATTCCTATTGGTTTATATTTTTATTAACAATATCATTGTTTTGTGTGTTTTGCGGGACTTCGTAGTTTCTCGGTGGGTATTTTTTAACTTGTGTTATACGTGAATGTGATGTAAGCGTTGCAAGTCAATGAATAAAAAATACAAATCACGCCGACAAGGAGATGTCGCTGAATAGGAGTGGCTGCTCATACAAATTCTACTGTATTCACACATTCTTTTAATTCGCGTTCAACAATTTGTGTACGTTCACCATACAATATTGTTTCAATTGTTATGTTTTAAATTTAAGAAAACGTCATAGACGTCCTTTATCTTCTTGATCATCGTCCTTCATCTTCTTTTATGGAATTATTCAATGCAATGAAATGGGGTTTGACGTCCTACTTTTCTGCTCTTAACCTTGGCTAATGACGACGGGCATGCGCCATACAGTGTGCTATGAGGGCAATCTTGCCCGGGCAACGACACTACGGCCTACTCTTAAGCTTATATCAAATTCCAATTGATAAAGGATCTTTTAGGTGCACGTCAATGTGTACATGGGACCTCGGTATTTCGTCCCATCCTTGTCAGGCCCTCCGTCCTGCATCACTGACAAGGGGAAACCACGCCGGAAAATCTGGATGAACTTTCTTGGCAGGGATCGAACACCCGACCAACAGGCTAGCGAGCCAGCGTCATACCCACTTAGTCACGTGATCCTTTATAGTAATTAGTATCATGGTTTATGTTTAACCTGGACTTCTTTGTTCATTCAAGATAATTCGACAATTCTCACCACTCCTTAGTCGAGGTTCAGTCCCTCAATCCATACTTGCCCCAAACCCATTCAGCGATTTTACAGTACGTACGTCTCTTAATAAATATTCATTGAAAATAAATTTGTTTATTTGCAGTATTAGAGTGACAATCATTAAAATAGTCGTATTTTTATAACAGTATTATGTAACACGATTCGTATACTCCGTTAAACAAAAATAATATGATATATGAGTAAGTTTCCTTCCTGGTAGTCATATAACTATATTATAATGTGTATAATATAGATATATTCGATCAGTATATATATGCACGTCAACATGGCTAGCAATAATATATTAGTGTATATAACTGTGTGTTGTGCTATAATTGCTGAACTTTATGGTAAGTAGCCTATGTATTACAATTATTACATGTTCATAGTTTAAGATCCCGTGTGGTTATTTACCGTCGCCTTCTTACATGAAGTCAAATACAATATACTTCTGAAACATACTCTGGTGATTGTGAATATATTTTTTAACTGTTGGAGCCACACATATATTTCAAATTAAAGCGTAGATAAAATAAGTTTTGTCGCTCTGTATTTTTTGTTTCTTTTTCGTTCCTTGTCATTTTGTTTTCCCACCTTTTTTACACTGTCCATGATAGCTCTTTATTTCTTTTCCTTTGCTCGATTTACCACCCCCGCCCGGATGTATTATTCCCTGTCCGATTTACACCTTCTTCTCAGTAGAAGTCTCATCTTCATCTTTCAATTAACTATGAATTATTTTTTCAACTATTTGAATGTTTTCGATTCTTTTCATTGATTGCTGTTTAAGAAATTTATTTTTAATATCTATACACTACATGTACTTCTGTGTTGCTCTTTGATACCCTTAGTTTTTATCGATACGATCGCTTTAATTATAAATAGAAAAACAGTTTTAGCTTCAACGTTACTGTGTTCATTTGTGATATTAATTAAAAAATTCTTTCTCCGGCAAAATATATTCATCAGCTGATTAGAATACATGAACCTGAAATAGTTTGCATACGAAAGGTTCAAAAGCAAATTTATAATATTTTTAATGGATGCCAACCTTAATCTCCTTCTAAAGAGACCAAGATAATTTCATGAAGGAGATTATAATCCCTTTTATATCCTTCTAATCATAAGATTCTTGTTTCGTATGATCTGGCAATAGTTCAGGTGTAATTTAGTTACAGATGATTGACATCTCAAAGATTTCTGAGAGAATTTACCATGTCTGACCGATGGTAACTTTGCAATTAATGTTATATTATTTTTCAAACTCTGTTTCATATAAGATTGTTATCATCATAAACTAGACATCTGAAGCTGCGACACAAGCCATATTTTCAGCCTTGCCTGATACGAATTTAATGATTTTTAGCATACAAATAGCTACGCTAGTCCTCTGTAAAAATGATAATGCCAAAATTCCTGAAAATTAGAAAAAAATCACAGGTCGTTGTGTGAACTGGTCTGAAATTAAATATATTTCATATAATCACAATTCGTCCAGTAGAAATGTCCATCGTGGCGTAAGCCTCAATTTGAAACCAAGTTTGTTAAAATCGGTTGCGTAGAACTAGTAATTCGGGAATTCCCTCGGTAAGGTCTAAATAGTAAGGCCACCTTCAGATTTCGTTGGGTGTGATGCTCTTTACGGATGCCTCTTCTTACCTTAATCACATGTACTAATTTGCATATAATACCTATGCAGTATGTATTATAAATATTTATTATAATATGATGTACAGCAAACAAATATATATATCCTTTAAACTGGAAGGGAGATAGTTAGGTATGTTCGGAATAAATCCCAGTCCTGTAAGGACACATTCTGTAAGCACACATACTAATCCTGTTGTTAGTTTTAAATGTTTACACATACATTATGCAAGAGCAAAATCTGCCTATTGTAGGTCTTTCGTTAGGCCTGAAAATTTATAAAAAATATTAATTAGACATTAATTAACTTATCCAGACCATAATCAATTCTCGATGTCCAGGCTAGCCTGCGATATTTGCTGGATTATGGTCCGATTTGCTGCATAACTTTCCTTCATGATTTAACGATTAAATGGATAATCGAGACTATTAGTTTTGTCATACCGACTTTAGTAATGATGATCGAGGCTAAGCGGAACTTTCATTCGCTTAGTTCTCGGTTCATAAGGGATCAATTTGACTAAAATTTTCAGCAAATTACCTTTACATTATCTAGTTTTAAACTTTGTTAGTGCGAATTGCCAGCTCGTTATTTAATCTCCCATAATGTATATTTAAACATGCATTATGCAAGAGCTAAATCAATCTTTGTTATATACTAGTAGTATCAATAATATTAACTACTCCAAATAGTAGTGTAAATGTAACTTTGCGCGGAGAGTGGCGCTATGTCGTACTCTTTTATCGAATTCCAACTGCCAAGGGTTGTCTTACGTACACGTCAATGTGTACTCGGGACCTCGGGTTTTCGTCCCATCCGAAAGACTAGACGTTGGCCTTTGCCAGGTCCTTCGTCATGCAGAACCGCACCGGCAAATTCCAATTAACTTTCCCGAAAAAACGCAGGGATCAAACATTGGACCTCCAGGTTAGTGAGCCAACGTCTTACTCACTGAGCCACAATGAGCACACCAGACGTCTATTATTGATAAGTCAAAGTTGAGGCAACACTTGATTACTGTAAATGTTTTAGCTCTTGATGAATGTAAAGACAGGACAAGTACATGTAAAACACGCTCTATACGTTGTACAGCCGAATCTGGTGGTTGGAGAGCCTACATGGAGAGGAAATGTATGTCAACCTGCAGATATTGTACAACAGGTAAATAATTTCTTATATTAATTTCTTGTTGTCAGGTGATACAATATGTCTTTAAAGGGACAATAACACTCTTGCTGGCTTGGCAGCTCCAGAAAATAAATAATAGCCTTATTCTAAGTACTAGATATTTAAGTGTCCTACCCGTTGTGTAAGTTATCCATTACAACCTATTTTACTTGTCCAGAGGGTTCGAAAATATTTTAAAATCCAAGTTACATTTGAAAAGGTTTACGTTAGACTTTTCAAATCAATTAGTTGAATTTTTCCATTTTTTTTTTAAATTAGGCGTGTTGAGATGAAATTTGTATCATCAATAATTGGAATATTGTAAAATAATATAATTTGTTGACCAGTATTAAGATTGGGACATATTATGCAGTTACAACAAGAGTGGTATTGGGGCTTTAAATATCATTATTATAATTTGTGCCGTTGATCGTTTCCGATACTCACAAATGTATCGGGCACAGGGCAGAGTATGCTTACTCTTTCTGGACGCCTTCATACTTCTTCACTATTGAGCTAGTAGGCCTAAACTCTCATTTAGAAATTCCATTTACTTTAATTTAATTCGATTTTGTACAGGAACACCCTTCTTAGAGAGGAAATTTAAAACAGTGATTATATCATAACTATATTGTAGATTTGTATTTTAACCAATTTGTACGTGTTTGTCTAATTGTAACATGTAGTCGCCATGGGCTTTAACGTTTCATCAAGATAGCAACAGGGTTTAATAATCTACTTGAAAGTAGGGCGATATTTTACACCCAAAAACAATGGGTACTTAACAACTACTATACCATGACAATAACACGGATATAACAGCTGAAATGTTAGAGAATGTACTTATCACGCTGCTATAGCTGCTAGCAGGATCATGATTGTAAATTCACAGATTCCCCCCCCCCCCCCCAAACCAAATTAATTGTTGACTCACTATTAGACAACGTTGTCCGGGCCAAGTACATTAAACATGATTTTCAAAAGTAGACACGTACATTTATCAGACAAATGGAAACAATAAGGCTCGTAACCATTACTTTAAGAATATGGTGGTACTGCTTTGTTCTGGTGTAAAAAATAAAAGGTGTAATATAACAGAGTTAGTATGTTAGCGGACATGCTCTCTCGTTGGTTCGCGAAATTCCAGATTGTACTTATAACTAAAACGAAAACTACAATTTTCATGAACAAACACCACATAGAATAAATTGTTGTTTGATTTTGTTGATTTAAGCTGATATTAATATTTCAGAAAATGTAGCTTTAGGTAAGACTACCAAACAGAGTTCATCTTTAGTCCAGATTGGATATAATTCATCTAATGCGGTAGATGGTGAACGTCAGGATAAATATGGATCTTGTTCAGTTACAAATAATAGTGACGTCAAATCATGGTGGTGTGTTGATTTAGAGAAGCAATACACAATCAAGGAAATCAATGTTTATTATGGCAGTAATGGTAATAAATGTTTCGTATATTTATATAAGGATATTTAGATTATTTTTGGTATGCTGCACGTTGTTAATATATTGTCTATTTACGCGTTGTGCATAGAGGATCACCGATCAATTAATAGTTTTAATACTAATGGTCTTTTCCGGAATTCTGATTAGGATTAATTGACCGTTTAAAATAATGTTTAATCGATGTCTGATTATATTTAAACATTCATTATGCAAGAGCTAAAACTACCTATTGCAGGTCATTCTTTCGGCCTGGCCTGGAATATTATATGTTTGGGTTGAGTAGGAAAAGTCCATTAAAAAGTGGGATGGTTTAGGCTTGGGCACTACAAGAACTTTCTTATCTACTGTTCGTAAGGTCCTTCCATTAAAATACTCCCTGATGCACGTAATGTTTCGTAGAATCAGATAGCACACTTTAGATATATGTTTGATTTGGGTTTCCATATTGAGATTGCTATCAAACATCACTTCGAAAATTTCTTATGCTATTTTGAATTGGAATAGGGTGGTTACCAACATGGACATTGGTTATACCGCAAATATCACGTCTAGACTCAAGACCAAGAAATAAAGCCCAGTTTTCTCATCATTAAGTTTAGTTTATTGGCTGTCATCCACAATTTAATTTGTTCATAACACTTTGAAAGTTGGGAATTGGTTTAAACAGCTGACATTGGTGTAGGCTTGAATATAGACATAATGTTTAAGAAGGTCATGGTCACTGATAAGTGAACGCAAGTCTTTAGTGTATAGGGTGAACAGTACTGGCCCCAATACTGATCTTTGGGGAAATCCACAAGTTAAATTAACAGGAGACACAATCGTGAACTGCAAAACTTTGACTTCTGTCTGTTAAATATGACCAGAACCAATCCAGTGCGTTACCAGCAAGTCCATAAGCCTCAAAAGTAGATTATTGTGGTTGGTGGTATCAAATTCTGCGCTCAAATCAAGTAGTACCAAAAGAGCAACATTGCCACTATCAATACCAGTACGTATATAATTGGACACACGAAGAAGAGCAGATTCTGTAGAATGGAATGGCCGATAAGCAGACTGATAAGGTTTCAAAAGTTGTCTTCGGATGCTATGTAACTTCTCAGGAAAATAATTTGAAAAAGCCTCTGCTATTGCTTGATATCCATCAAGATCAGGACGAGTTGTGATTTTGTCTGTCTTACCCATAAGTCAGACATTAATTTAAAGAGAGCATTGGAGTCCTTCACGTAGCTCTGTTTCGCTGTTCTGATTTCCTTGACAACACGGGTTCTAGCGTCTGCATATGCTTTACGATGAACTTCCAGAGAGGATTTTCTCCATCTTCGTTCAGCTCTACGCCTTTCGGATTTAAGCAATCGCACATCATCAGTGTACACCCATGACGTATTAGGTCTGAACGAGTTCTTCTGGGTTTTTGCTGGAGCATGCTTATCCGGGAGAACCCCCCAATGTATTATTATAGTTGAGAGCAAATTCCTTAAGTGTAGATGGTGGATGAAGAAAAAGGTTTGATGTCATTAAATCATGACGGAAAGCCTGAGTGTTCATGCGTCTCAGGTGGGGGGGATATTAAGCAGGCATGACATCAGTGAAAACTTCCACATTACTGTCAGCAAGAGTTGATAAACCATCCAATCCAGAATATGACCTTTCTTGTGGGTTGGAGAACTAACATGTTAAAAAAGATTGTTTGTGAGTAACTGAGTTCGTAACTTGACTGTATAAGGATTGTTTTGATCACCAAAGTGAAACTTGAAATCACCAAGTATAACTGGTCTGTTGAAGAAAGAACATATTCAAATAAATTGGGAAATTCATCATGAAACATTGCCGTCTTCAATTGATATTTCTTTGATACTGGAGGACGATATGCAACAATTACTCTTGTTGTTGCAGATTGTGTACATGTCAGTAAACATTCTAAATATCATATGATTTAACTTCTACGACTTTTGGGTTTATAAAATTTTAGTGAAAGATGTTCTAGATAAATTGCGCTGTACCACCGTCTCTAGACGCATGAGGTTTATGTTCAAATTAGTAACCATTCGGTATCATGGTAGCAATTTTTGATTTATCACCTTGTGGTTTGAGTCAGGTTTCAGTCAAGACAAACATATCGATGTTCTGATGTGTAATAGTCTCCTCAATGTCAAGTCCTTTATTACAAGCAGATTGGATATTCAAGAGACATAGTTTTAGGCGTAGGGGGTGAATTATCTTTGTTAAAAATACATTTGATATAGATTTTGTCGAATTTGATCAAATACTTTCAGGACAAGAAGATTTATTTTCATTCTTTTTTAAATGTTGATAAAATTTACATTGGGTTAATGAAGGATCTGACCTTTACTTCTTGTTCCCATTTTTGTTCTACAGTGAACACTCAATATTAACTCCAATAGTATGTCAAATACGCAAGATGAAATTCTGTTGTCAACATGGTTTAATCTGAGTAGGTCTTCACTACTATATAGCTCACTGACATTGAAATCGATAGACCCCTTGGTTGTAATCCTGAACACTGTTAACAATATGTTGTACTTCGACATAAAATAAATCTACAAAATGGTCCAAATACTGCTAAATTACAAAATTAAATTCTCCCAAAATAATTCATTTGGTGTAACACCACAGATATACAGGTCCATTCAACTTTTTCTTACATAGGCATTCACTCTATACACAGAGAAATCACAATTTTGACAGAGCTCTTCAGTGCAGTTTCTAAATCCCGGTCCATACCGCGACGTGGACACACACACGACACGACTAATTGTCTTACTGTTGTTTAGCCAATCAGAGAGTAGCTTTTAGTCATGTGGCTGTGCAGGTCATGTGCAGCATATTTCTTTTTAGGAGCAGTCAACTTCAGCGGCATCTTGGCAAAATATAATGTCACTTTTATGCTTCCGGTTTGCTTTTGGAATCACTCGCTAGAAGGAAGTGGCGTAACTCACGACGCATGTGAGAGTTTGGCCCGTGTGTACTGGTACCGTCGTAGGCAAGTGAAGTAAAGACGCGACCCGATTTTTTTTACAACTACCCAAGACGCTGAGTCCTGTCGGGTTGTGTGTAGTCGTAGCAGTATGGACCGGGCTTAGGCGCAAGAAGATCATTGACAAGGCATGATATTAGTTCACCGTGGTTGACCCAAAAATATAGATCAGTTGATCAAAATTGAGAAAATTCCTGATTTTGTTTATATAAGTTTACATTACCTTCAAGGCCGAAAGATGTCTTTTCTATTATGTATAACCACACATTACATTCTTATTTATTTTATCCATAGACAACCTTACCAATTTTACTGTGATTCTCAGTAATACTGGTAGTTGTGATGAAGCAAATTTTAAAACATCACCAGTTTGTTATAAAGATCCTGGTAGTAATAGAAATCAGTATAGTATAGATAGATGTAATGAAAGGAATGTAGATTTGAATGGACGGTTTGTATTTATAACAACAGACAAGAAATATACATCTCTAGGATTATGTGAAGTAGAGGTTTATTCAGGTAATAAATATTTTTATACATTTATACATTAACGAGTGAATATTTTATTTGTCTATTTTAAAATATAAACATAAATGCAATGGGAAAATGTTGAACGGTCCATTTGACCGAATAGGTATATTTCATTATCTAGCCGCGAATCCATTTACCTAACAAATCAATGCCCATGTTAGCTATATACAAAGAATTATGTGAAACATAAAAAAAACGCAATTAATATATTAAAATGGCTGAACAGAATAAAAAAAAATAAAATAAAATTCTCCAAATCCTGCACTCTTTTTCAAAAAATGAACAAATGTTGTTTATCTATTTGACATAGTATATTGAAAACTGCATCACGTTCGGTGTTTGTTCAATTCTACCACTCCACCGAGCCCTTCATCCAGACGACAAAATGATCGCTTGTATCAACGCAATATTCCCGATATTGCCCAATAACCAAATTGAAAACGCAGTGGCAACACCATCCATGACCCAATATGAAATCAAGTTTGAACCATTGAAACGACCAGGCATATTTTCCAAAAGTTAGTACTATATATCCCAATGCCAAATGAACAGGTTTTTGTTTTACCGGTGTAATTTGAGGTTCCTGGGTGAATAAGTTTAAATGTAAACCCTAAGTCAGTAGCTTATCTAACATAAATCTGTACTTATATTCTTAGTTTATGACCAAATTATATCAAATCCATTTACTTACCATCACCGAAACAGAACGTGCTATACTTATAAATTGTTTTTACTGGTTACAGCATGTCACTTTCATATTTATTAAACAATAATATGATATTTATTAATGTTGATTTTTAATACTCAGCTCGATGTTCAGATGGATATTATGAAAATAGAGGAAGGTGTTCACGTTGTAACTGTGATGGGGAACCATGCGACCCTGACACGGGACGTTGTTTACAGAAATGCCCTATAAATTGTAAGAATGATAAATGTGATGTTACTGGTAGCTGTACAGATGGCTGTAATGTGGGATTCTATGGTTCTGATTGTACGGGTAAATGTAGTCCTAACTGTAAAGACAATGTTTGCACCGAAGCTGGGTTATGTTCAGATTGTAGAGATGGATTTTATGGCGATCTCTGTTCAAAGAAATGTTCTAATTGTAAACCAGGTGGATGTAAAAGGGATAGTGGTGTTTGTACCAATGGATGTCTTGGCGGATTTTATGGAAGTGATGGATTGTGTCTTAGAAAATGTCCAAACTGTTTACCAGAAGGATGTGATAAAGATACTGGTGTTTGTATCAGTGGATGTATAGAGGGTTGGTATAAAGATACATGTGATGCAAGATGTAGTAGTGATTGTCAAGGTGGATGTAATAGATTAACAGGTACATGTACAGCATGTTTTCTAGGTAGATATGGTGATACCTGTCAACATGTGTGTAGTTATGGTTGTCAAGGTGGATGCAATAGATTTACAGGTACATGTGCAGCATGTTCTCTAGGTAGATATGGTGATACCTGTCAACATGTGTGTAGTTATGGATGTCAAGGTGGATGTACAAATGGTATATGTACAGCATGTTCTCCAGGTAGATATGGTGATACATGTCAACATGAATGTATTAATGGTTGTCAAGGTGGATGTCATAGATCAAACGGCACATGTACATCATGTTCTCCAGGTAGATATGGTGATTACTGTCAACATGAATGTAGTAATGGATGTCTTGATAACATATGCAATAAAAATGATTCATGTAGTTGTAAAGCCACTCATTATGGTGATAATTGTAACATTACATGTAGTGTTGGATGTATGAATAACGAGTGCTCTAGTAATGGTGGATTTTGTTTATGTAAGGGCACCCATTACGGTGAGAAATGTGAACAGGAATGTAGTAACAAATGTATAGATAGACAATGTACAGCATCATCAGAATCAAGTAAACCACGGTGTAGACGTGGATGTGTTGATGGTTATAAAGGTTCTTACTGTCAATCACCATGTCCTGTTAACTGTGTAACATGTAACACAACTGTCTGTTCTGTTTGTAAACGACGTTGGTATGGTAACACGTGTCAGACATTGTGTCCTATCAATTGCCCAAATCAATGTGATTCAGTATCTGGCGAGTGTGAACAATGTTTAGGCAACACATTTGGCAGGTTTTGTAATTCAACTTGCAGTGATCGATGTAGAAGTCAAGGTACAGATAAAACATGTAACATAGCTGGTGATTGTTTATTTGGCTGTGTTGATGGTAACTATGGTAACAGCTGTGACAAACTATGTAGTCCTGGATGTAATACAGGATGTGACCAAAATGGAAAATGTCATAACTGCAATCAAGGATATCATGGCGATAAATGTGATTTGAAATGTGCTAAATTTTGTAGACGTGGGTGCAGAAGACAAGATGGTCGTTGTATTGATTGCATCCCAGAATATTATGGTAATTATTGTAATAACTCTTGCAGTAGTACTTGTTTAGAAGAATGTAGAGCATCGGATGGTTACTGTAATAAATGTATGATTGGTAGTTATGGGCGAACATGTAAACAAAAGTGCAGCAAAACTTGTGAAGGGGGGTGTGATAGAGGTGGTAAATGTTTACGATGTTCAAAAGGTTTTTATGGTGACAACTGTGACAAGAACTGTAGTAATAACTGTATAGATTCAGATTGTGAAAGACCAACTAACTATCTAGAGTGTTCTAAAGGATGTGTTGAAGGGAAGACAGGACGATATTGTAGTAGGAATTGTCTCAAGCATTGTATTAACTGTCATCAATTCAACCGATATCAATGTTCAGCATGTGAAGATGGTTGGAGCGGGACGTATTGTAATCAGCCTTGTCCAAATGATTGTATCAAATGTAATCAAAACAGACAATGTTTATCCTGCAAATCAGGTTTCTTTGGAGAGAGATGCGATGACCCATGTCCTACGGGTTGTCTTGATGATAGTTGCAATCTTAACGGAACTTGTATATCATGTAACACGGGGTATTTTGGTCCCATGTGTAATGAAATCTGTCCTATAGGATGTTTAGATGATATATGTAACATGGATGGTACGTGTGAAGCTTGTAAACATGGATATTATGGATTAACTTGTGACAAGAAGTGTAGTACCAACTGTAAATCTAGTACTGGTTTAACTGTATGTAATATAACAGATGGTTCATGTATGGATGACTGTGGAGATGGTTCATCTGGACAGAACTGTACTGAAGGTAAGAAGATTTAGTATGTATTTTAAAACATTGTTCGGTACTGTGGTATACAGATTAGTACAGTATAACTTATGTATAAATTTAAACAATAAATATTAAGAGATCATTTACGATGAAAACTCTTACCTTTGGTGTACATTTATTATATAATGTATTTTAAAATGAAAACAATTCATCTCCACGTTCACTGAGAAACATAATGTCTTAAATCCGTTGAGAAAATGATCTATGAATGAGGCGCGGGAAAAGTGTATCAACATACTTTCGTGTCACATATTCTTTACCGCGAAGCGGCTGGGGTGAGGAAACCAGTTGATCAGAGGGCCCGGATCTAATCCCACCATCGTGAGAAGTATTGAATTATTATACGGTATTTATTATGCTGTTTATCAGATTGTGAAATGGGATATTATGGTCTAAACTGTGATGAAGTATGTCATTGTTACCAATCACAATGTGATCAAGATACAGGAGTATGTGACTATGGATGTGAACATGGATGGATGGGATTTAGATGCGACCAAGGTAAATTAGATTTGTTTACCTACTAAGGCTTTAAATAGAACTGATTTATTTACTTACTACGAATCCCGGAGGCCTTAAATAGAACTGATTTATTTACTTACTAAGAATCACGAAAGCCTTAAATAGAACTGATTTATTTACTTACTAAGAATCACGAAGGCCTTAAATAGTAATGATTTATTTACTTACTAAGACATAGAACAGATTTTATATCGAAATATCAAAAGAAGTTACTTTAATTATAAAATTTTAAAAGTATCTCGAACGTTCGGTACTCTGTTAAAAAGTGTAATCATAAATTTAATAATAATAGTCTATCAAACTAGTAGTCCGATCCAGTCTTTATAAAAGATCAACCATAAATGTCTATAGACTTGAAGCCACTCAACATTAGATATATGACACGGAAAAAGTTACAGTATAATTTATGGTTGGATTTACACAGCTTTTTTGTTTTAATTTTATACATTTATCTTTCTTTTCTTTTTCTTTTTTTTGTTTCAGTGAAAGAACCAGCAGAAGGTAGAAAATCTTTATAAATCAAAATTAACTACTTTCATTTGGTATTATGTATTGAACAAATGATTATCATGTCTATTATTTTGAATTATGGCGCATTTAAAACAAATATTCCGAGAAATAAGAGACTTGAAAGCCACAGATTTTCGGAAAATGTCTAACTTCTTATTTCACGTTAAAATGTGGCATGTAATTTAGAAACAAGAGCCACTATATCAACGGCAAATAGAGGCCCATCAAAAGATTTGTCACAAAATTTTGAGGTGGCGCTGGCACGTTTATGTCATCTGTAGAGGATGCTAAATGTTTCAAACTGCTCAATTCATCTTATTTTCTACATGCTAAATGGAGCTGAATCACTGTTCGAATTATATTCATCCCAATAAAATATTCAGTTTTCACAATATTATGAATCTCTAAAAAGCCCCCAAATGAAGTCAGCAGCTTAAATCATTCGTCAATGACTTATTTCAGTTTTCCCCCACAATAAGTGAAATTCGGTGAAATTCTCGGCGTTTTGACTTCAAAGCGCAATCGAACCTAATGCTCCCCGAACACCCCTTACAATCAAACCTCCACCCTTTCTCACAGCATACACACAGATATCCCCACAACCTCGACATGAAACGAAATGTCTCCTTTTTCTCTAGAATTGCACCGTACACAATAATATGATCAAATTGTATTTTTTAGTGGCAACGTACTGTTTTAATTCTCCAACCAAAGGTAAATATGCTCAGTTAAGAGTTGATACAAAAAACGTAAAATATGACAAAATCTATATCATCAACGAATCACAGGATACATCATCATCTACAACATGTGATCAAGGAATGTTTAACGAGGATGCTGACGGTGTTTTAAACCTCATGATATTAATCGAAGATGATAATACATCTCCTAGTTGTTACTATACAAAGGTACGTATATATACTGGTGTTACTATACAAAGGTACGTATACACTTGTGTTACTATGTATACAAAGAAAGGTGATACAAATTTCATTGAATTAACCATTGACTTTATACGCGTTCGTGAAATAGATTTTTTAATGTCCGCTTCAATCGAAGTGATATCGCAGGCAATCTTTTAACGTAACCACTTTCCGCTAATATAAGAATACAGGATATCCTAATCGAGAGCAAGGTATCACAAACCGCTATATACTCGTCAGTGATTGAACCGTTTAGAGGCTTTCAGATGTAAGCTTGCGGTACTTTCAATTTGTAAGTATGTTATACTCTGCCATAGTGACACACCGGCTTACACTGGCTAATCGGTTATACTATCCGGATATAAGCGTGCTTGAATACCAGATATTACAACCTATACACACGCAGCGTTAAAACATATTTTTACACATTTATGAAAATACTTACAATCTGATTACCGTAGGATGAATAAGAATACACTTTATAGATCTTATAAATGATGTAAATTAGATATACATGGCATGTAATATACCAAACTTTACAAAAATATGATTCTTCATATTACGGTTAATAAGTTGAAATGAATACTATAACATGAGAATTATTAGGAATGATTATATATGTATACGATTACTTATCGTTGCACCGTTTATCCCGTAAAATAACATAATTAAGTCCATTAGAGAATGGAATAAA
Source organism: Patella depressa (assembly GCA_948474765.1). Lineage (NCBI taxonomy): Eukaryota > Metazoa > Mollusca > Gastropoda > Patellidae > Patella > Patella depressa. The sequence goes on from OX419716.1 coordinate 23,686,274, forward strand.
ACTTTTTATCCCTAAATTTCACAGAACTTCCTGGACATTCTACCGTTTATTCCGTAAAACAACAGAATTAAGTCCATTATAGAAGGGAATACAACATTTTATCCTAAAATTTCACGGAAATTTCCTGTTTAATGCTGAATATTCCACAGAAATACATAAAACACGTAATTTGAAGACATAATTCACACTTTTAACACAATTTCTCCACAATAGCCATCGATTAACAGCAACAAAGTGTTAAACTACTGAATTCGGCCACATAAAAATGGATATCGTTTACAGTGTATAAAATTGTGTTACTATACAAAGGTGTGTATACACAGTTCTTATCCTTACAAATGTGCACATACACAGTGGTTACTATGATATACAAATAGACAGTTGTTTCGATACAAATACAGAAGAACGCATTAGTCATTATATCTGAACATGTCCACACTAGCTACAATACATTAACCCCTGGTCTCATCTGTACACAGTCAGTGATATCTCTCCATTCGCTGGTCTGTATTTGGTTCCTCTTTCTGTTTAATATGGACATATCGTTATAATATATCACCACGTTTAAAATAAACTGCTACCATTAAACGTCTCCTTTAACAGACGGACGGGGGAATCTTCAAATGGACATTAAGAACAGTAGAAGTGTCTGGTTTCTATAGTTACTATGACAGATTATATGAACTGAGTTGTGATTTTACAACAGCAGAAACTTTGACAAGAAACAACAAACAGGCTATAAGTGGGTAAGTTTTGTTTCAAGGGTTTCATTAATATTAATAAGTATTATTTGTGGGCTCTTGCCACAAAAAATAACCCATGCTGCAATTGTTTCAAAAGCTCGACCTTTCCTTCTAAATTCGTAAAATCCACTTTAGTAGATTAACTGGAACTATTTTTAGCTTTGTTTAATAAGGCCAAATTCGTTTTGTTAATTAAAAGAATTATAGAAGCAAGACAAGATTTTGAGTTAGAATCAAAACTTTATAATTAATAATCTATTTTCTAAAGTGCACATGGTGTTGTCTATATTTTGTTTTATCTTGTTCTCCGCAGTATATATCAACCCAGCAAAGTAAAAATCACCCAGACTACCGAGGACGTCCAGCTATTCATTCAGAACCCAGCAACAACCAGTCGTGTTTCTCAAGTACAGATTGGCTCCAGAATTCAACTGGCAATGCTATTAAATAAACGCGATGGCATAACAGCCTCTGGTCAGTAAACGCTTTTTCAGCACGGATAATTATAAGTAGTGATTTGAAATGGCAAATAATATCAATGTCGTTTACGAGTGTTCCATAGTCATCAACTAGTAATAAATGTATACTTTTGTAACAGGTATTTCACCATATAACTGCTCCTGCTCTACACCTGATGGGGAAACGGTTCATAAACTTACAGACTCTAGTGGGTGAGACTAATTTTAAAAAATCAATTTGCTTGAATCCAACAAAATAAATTACTACCATATAAAGTCAAGGTGTTTAGTAAATATTTCTTTCAGTGGTAATTTAAAAGCTCCTTATGAGTTATAATAAGAAACGAAAACCACGGGCATGTGAAGAGGTTACAATAATCCGTATGGATTTTGCTCGTGAAGTCATCAATGTGTGTGTATTTCTCATACGTAATGCAGCACACGGATACGACAGAGCGTATCGAACAGCTTTCCTACGGTAAATGTTCATATAACATCGTCGTCTTTTTACCGTCTTTTTTGCCACAGCGTTTTTAATATTATGAATCTATATGTGTATCCAAGAACACGAAGGTGTATATTTTATGTGATTATTTACCATGATAAGGACTGAAATTTAATCATTATTTTTGACAGTTTTTACTCGGAATGTTCATACTTTTCCAATCTGTTTGTCTGCATGATGGCTGATCTACGTGCTACATAGAGAGGTGGGAACTTGCAAATCTCTAAATGATTTTATTCTATGGTAAAGTTGTATAAACTTTCTGAAATGATACCATAGTGACCCCAAAAATAGCTGTCAAGTCGTAGTCGATGATTTTAAATAATAAGATTCAACATTAAAGGTCTTTTTTTAATAACTCAGCCATTGTCGAGTTATTTCACTTTTTCCGGGAAATTGTAGGTTATGCACTTGACTAGTACTGATGGAGATTTTGGGGATGTCTCCCATCATGCTGTAATAGAAATCGTAAATCTGCCAAAACTCTAAAACTACATTGACGCAACGTATCACAGAGGGGGAAATTCCGCTAGCCAAAAGTCTCTATTGAGTCTAATCTACGTATACCATTTCAGTCGGGACATAGTCAAATAAGCCACAATTTCACCATGGCTCACTCAAAACCTTTCTTAACTGATCGTCTCGTCACACTTCTACCAATTTCCCTCCTTTTTATTGAAGACTAGACTTAACTGATCGTTATACTGTATCCAATGTCAATAAATTGGTCGTTTTATAGCTTTATTAATTACAAATTAAAATTGAAGTTATATGTTTTTCTAAATACCATCATCGTTGAACCAGAGTGGACACGATCCAAGCCCGGCATATTTACGCGACTAAATATTTATTGCTGACTAATACGGAGAGCAAATTGCATCACTCCCGGTTTAATGCAAAAACAAAAAAAGATAGCTCGTTTACAAAACTCTTTTGTGCTTGACGGGGATGATTATTTCTGAATATAATATTTAAAATGTAAAGAAGCCCTGTTGAAAATTGAGGGCCTTGCCCTTTAAGGAAGTTGAGACACTTTCGGGAGTTCTTGACGATCCCTGTAATGATATTGTGTAATATTTGTGCAAGGAATATTGTTTTAATAATCGTTTAAATTTCAGTAACTTTGACAAATTTCTTCAATCGTTTTTAAAAACGAATTGGTTCTAAATAATGATTTAATTTCCTAATATATGGACTGTAACATATTAATGAAAACCGACTTAATGACTTAAAATTTTGTTGTTAAATATTATTTGAAGTTGAATTAATGGTCGAAATTAGTCAAGTTTACTGTCGTGGTTAATTGGGTCAAAGCTAGCAGTAATCACTTCTGATCGTGTGATCAAGAAGAGCATTATGTCCATGGTGGACAATGTGGAAAAGATGATGAAACCATTAAACTTTCTTATGTAAAATCGTTTCCAGAATTTTGTCCATTTAAAATATTTCAAACTTGAAAAGGTTACTCCACTTGTAGATTTAGAAGTACTATATATTATATTTAAATATAATTTCAGATGTCCTGTTCGAGATTCTCCTGTATTTGCTCCAACCGGAAGTAATGGCTCTTACCTAACATCAAATATATTTGATGCTTTCACAGTTGAAGGAAGTTTAGGTCTCATCTTCAGTTGTAGTTTTGAATTCTGCTTTGATTCAAATGACACGAAGTGTACTGATGTAAGTTTTTATACGCCCACATTTTCATGTGGACGTATATTGTCGTCGCCCCTGTTCGTCCGTCCGTCCGTCCGTCCGTCCGTCCACAATTGTTTGTGAACAGTCTACAGGTCACAATTTTTATCCGATTTCAATGAAACATAAAATATAGGTTTATCACCCTAAGATCTCGGTTCCTTTCGATATTGGCATGTATCGGACCGCAACTTCATGGGTTATGGCCCCTGATTGTACGAAAAATCACGTTTTTTAGCTTGTGAACAGTGTAGAGGTCACAATTTTGAACCGATTTTGATGAAACTTTAAATGCATGTTTATAACCCAAAGATCTTGGTTCCTTTCGATATTTGCGCCAATCGGATCGTAACTTCCTGAATTATGGCCCCTGATTGTCCGAAAAATCGCACTTTTTAGCTTGTGGTCCCTCTGGAGGTCAAAATTGTTATCCGATTTAAAAAACCGTTTGATTATATCATCGTCCCATGGTTATGAAGGTCGAGTTCGAATTTCGTGAAAATCGGACCAAAATTGACGGACAAAATGGCCGCCGTTTGTACGCGAATGGTGTGAAAATATGTTATATCAAGGTTGTGGACCTTATAGAGGTCACAATTTTGAACCGATTTTGATGAAACTTGACATGTATGTTTATAACTCAAAGATCTTGGTTCCTTTAGATATTTGCGCCCATCGGATCGTAACTTAATGAATTATGGCCCCTGATTGTCCGAAAAATCGCCCTTTTTAGCTTGTGGTCCCTCTGGAGGTCAAAATTGTTATCTGATTCAAAACACCGTTTGATTATATCACCATTACATGGTTATGAAGGTTGAGTTCGAATTTCGTGAAAATTGGACCAAAATTGACGGACAAAATGGCCGCCGTTTGTACGCGAATTGTGTGAAAATATGTTATATCAAGGTTGTGGACCTTATAGAGGTCACAATTTTGAACCGATTTTGATTAAAATTGACATGTATGTTTATAACCCAAAGATCTTGGTTCCTTTCGATATTTGCGCCCATCGGATCGTAACTTCCTGAATTATGCCCCCACTTGTCCAAAAAATCGCCCTTTTTAGCTTGTGGTTCCTCTGGAGGTCAAAATTGTTATCCGATTTAAAAAAAACGTTTGATTATATCACCGTTCCATGGTTATGAAGGTTGAGTTCGAATTTCGTGAAAATCAGACCGAAATTGACGGACAAAATGGCCGCCGTTTGTACGCGAATGGTGTGAAAATATGTTATATCAAGGTTGTGGACCTTATGGATGTCACAATTTTGAACCGATTTTGATGAAACGTGACATGCATGTTTATAACCCAAAGATCTTGGTTCCTTTCGATATTTACGCCCATCGAATCATAACTTCCTGAATTATGTCCCCTGATTGTCCGAAAAATCGCCTTTGTTAGCTTGTGGTCCCTCTGGAGTTCAAAATTATTATCCGATTTAAAAAAACGTTTGATTATATCACGGTTTCATGGTAATGAAGAGAGAATTTGAATTTTGTGAAAATCGGACCAGACTTGACGGATAAAATGGCTGCCGTCTGTACGCGAATTGTGTAAAAATTTGTTATATCAAGGTTGTGGACCCTATAGAGGTCACAATTTTGAACTGATTTTGATGAAACTTGAAATACATGTTTATAACCTAATGATCTTGATTCCATTGCATATTTGCCCATATCGGATCGTAACTTCCTGAATCATGGCCCCTGATTGTACGAAAAATCACCCTTTTTAGCGTGTGGTCCCTCTGGAGGTCGTCACAATTATTATCTGATTTAAAAAAACGTTTGATTATATCACAGTTACACCGTAGTTATGGGTGAGTTTGAATTATGATTTTCTGATGATTACTTACTCTTGTTGACTGCCCGGACGATTTGGCTGCTGTGTGGGCGTATGTTTCGTTGCCTGGCAACCTATTTTTTTTTTTATTGAGGAATCTGTATGGATTTATCTTACTCACTTGACTTTTCATTTAACACGACAGCAGCGGCTAGTGTATGTGTAACATTGTTTTCTTTTTTCATAACTTTAAATGCCCCAGAGACCGTGTATTCGATTTTTTGTTTTAAAAAAAGGCCTTCATATCAATATTATTAATTGTATATTATACAGATGTGGTGATCAGCGAACTCAATCAATACTCGAGATCACATCTAGAACAAAACGATCAGCAAATGGGAATAGAAAGAATGGTCAAGCGTCAGCTTATTTATCATTGATCCCCAGAACACAGAAAGACAAACAAACTGGTAGGTGATTTTTTTTTCCAACCAGATTGATTAAATTAATACGATATCTTGAGGGAGTTCTTTAGTAACTTAGATAGAATTAAATTTATTATCCGATTGATGTGATGCGAATTTGGTTTTCAGTTAATTAAAATATAAATAAACGTAAAGATATTTTCAACATAATTCGGGACCATATATATATAGGAATCGTTGAAAGAACGGTTCAATAAATGAGTCATACAATAATGCAAATAGAATTTTCTTATCTTTTAAATACTTTGATAAAATATACATTTTAATATTTTAAGATAATGCATATAACTCATAAAACTTTCTTCAATTTTAAATATTTTTACAATCATATAATTTTTTTATATTTTAAATATGTTGATAATGCATAATATGCCTTTCTTAAATTTTAAATATGTTGACAATGCATAGAACTTTTGTTTAAAATAACAATAACCCTCACACCCAATTTGGTCTTTTCCATACAGTTTAAGTAATGTATATGTCATTATTCTCAATTACAGATATGAACAACATCTCTATTGACTCTGAAGGTACCGTTTCCAAACATTTGACAGTTATAACTGGTTCCATCTTGGTATTGGTACTGTGTGGAGGTTTGGTCGCTGTCGTGCTCCTTGTACGATCTAGTCGCATTAGAACTGTAATGAAACAAACCAATGTGAAAATAACAGAATAATTTTATAAAAGAAAGTTGAAATAAGAATTTAAATATTACCAATAGTATCCACAATTTCATGTTTAAATCTTCAATTTGTACTTGGCTCTTATCGATAGTTATTTTGTCATGAAATACTTTATGGATCTTTAATAAATCCCTGAAATGTCATTTCAAATGTTCATTTGACCTCTCCGGGAGGAGGAGAGGGGGGTGGGACAACGATATCGATATTCTGTAATGTTTCAATTATAAAGCGTGGAGTCATCTCTTAAAACGGGTGTACATTGGAGTTCATCCTGGAATTTGGTCCCAGTCTTTAGTGCAATAGCCTTTGTGTCCAGTATTAAGACAAGTGTCAGTCATGCGGGAGGAATTTGGTGCAAAGTTGGATAGTAGGGTTTGTATGCTAAGAGCTGTTTTGTCCTTGAATATGACACCTCATCCCTGTATTCCAGTCTTCCTAGCTGTAAACGGATAGGACGGTGTATGCAATATCAAAAAAATAACGTTGAGAGTATAATAGGCCGCGACATAACTACAAGTGTATGGGAGCCAACAACGTCATTCGTCTGGAGGAAGTTATAAAAAATGTCGCATGCCACAAAGTTAGAATTGTAGCTAATATTATCATAATTATTTTAATAGTTTTGAGGGGATTTTTGTGTATGGGGGGGAGGGATTTTCATCTCATTATTTTGAATATTAAACGATATTGAAATGTGGTCGTATATTGTCGTCGCCCCCGTCCGTCCATCCGTCGGTCTAGAGGCTAAAGTTAATATCCGATTGACTTTAAATTTATACACAGTGATTTTCAGCGTTTTCCGATAATTACTACCAGAGTTATGGCCCTTGATCACTTTGAAAATCTTGTGGACGATCTAGGGCCAAAGTTAATATCCCAATGACTTTAAATTGATCCACAGTGTTAAAGGTCATGAGACGAAGAAACGTATTGATTTTCAGAGATTCCCGATAATTACTGCCAAATTTATCTCCCTTGATCACTTTGAAAGATTTTGTGACGCACTAGAGGGCAAAGTTAATATCCGAATCACTTTAAATCGATACACAAACCAATGAGATGAAGACGACAATTGAATTTCAGATTGATACACAGAGTTTAAGGTCTTGAGACGAACAACTATATTGATTTTCAATGAATTTTGATAACTGAACAGCTAAATCCATGATATTAAATGTTTCGTGATCTAAATGTTAGCATGGGGCAGAACTTGATAAAACCAAACAAATTATAATGATTTTCAGATAATTACTTAATGAGTTGTTACTCTTAATCAGATTCTAGTGTATTATAAATGTTTCATTGCCGAAAAAGTAAAAAAAATATGACTTATTGACTGCCCGGACGATTTAGCTGCAGTGGGCGCATGTTTCGTTGGCTGGCAACCTAGCTTTCGAATAACAGGGAAATCATTGCCAGACTTGTGAATGTATCTTGTTTAAATACTCTTGTTTCAAGCTGCTGCAATGTTTTCTAAATATACTAATATATACCAGGAAAGTAAAATGATTCAGGAAAATAATGATACAAGATAATAACAGAATATGAGAACAAAATGTAAATCTGTCTTGTTATTTTACATCAATCTTAGATATAAGAATTGGTTTCAAGTTTAATACCCAAACATTAAACTGACAATTGTTGAGCAGTTCATGGGCCAAAGGAGTTTAAAGTTGTAAATGATTTGGGTATACAAGTAGGTGCAGATTGGTAGATGATATTTGCTCCCTTGATTCGTGGTTGTTTTGCCCTAAGTCTTCTTCTGCCAGTCAACTAGCTTTAGATTCCTTTAGCTTGTAGTTTGTGGGGATATTTGCTATGCTATTCGAAATACCCAAAACAATTTGGCATTGACAGTAGTGTGGTTAAGTAAAAAGGGGTCGAAATGATTCTGAGCGCTGTGTTTTTATAGTTTCACTCTGTAAAAAGTCTTAACAATTTATAGTCAGTGAGGATCTCGTCCTTTCATTGAGTCGATATATGGTTTGAATCGGTGTACATGAAACTAAATTGAAAAAGCATGAATTTATTTTCATTGTGGAGCCTCTTATTTGACTTACCACACGACATTGGTGTAGGACAGAAGTGCTGTGACGGAACAACGTCTAGTCGTTCGGATTGGAGTTCACGTAAAAGAGTACTTGACTGTTGGAATTCAATTGCTGTTCAGGTAAAATTGTCCTGATATGTCGCATGTCAGTCTACATTAACCCGATTGTAGCAGAAACGTAGGACGTCAAACCCTATTTCATTCGTCTGCAGTATTATTATCTGCTCATCCAGCTGTAGTAACCATCCTGCCTTATTCTGTATAATCCAGTTCGATCACTAAAATACCATTGAAACAATTTAACTCTCCTGTTGTCATTTCTGTAAATAAAATGACTTGTGCTGGTTTAAATAGTGTTCAATGATACACCAACATAAAGTATAAAATTATTGCTTAAAGCTTTAGAAAAAAAAACTTTTATCAGTTATAAAACATATAAATATGTTACAAACGGAATGAAATTAAAGAGAAAACTTGGTAAAAGGGATCTACAATATTGATGAGTTGTAATAAACTAACAAAAGATAAATTCAATACACAGATAATACGATTAGCTTTATTGTACCATTATTACTTGAACGGTTTTAACTTTATCCGAGTTGAGTTATTAACTTTTGTTGTGTTATTAGTCTCCACTGTTTGCCTGTCATAAACTGTGATATTCTTTGATGCTGAAATATGGCAGCAAAAATTCGAAAAAAGGTAGGCGGGAAGTCGACTGCGTGGGCAAATTGTCCCTCATACCAAACTGTGTTGCACATGTCCGTCATCATTTCGCCCATTCGTGCATAAACATACGACGTTATACTTCGTCATATTTCATTTATTACAAAAGGAAATTTAAAGCATTGTAACATCACTATCATTCAATCAAAATATATGTTGTCTTATTAGATAGAATTCCTATTGGTTTATATTTTTATTAACAATATCATTGTTTTGTGTGTATATTGCGGGACTTCGTAGTTTCTCGGTGAGTATTTTTTAACTTGTGTTATACCTGAATGTGATGTAAGCGTTGCAAGTCAATGAATAAAAAGTACAAATCACGCCGACAAGGAGATGTCGCTGAATAGGAGTGGCTGCTCATACAAATTCTACTGCATTCACACATTCTTTTAATTCGCGTTCAACAATTTGTCTACGTTCACCATACAATATTGTTTCAATTGTTATATTTTAAATTTAAGGAAACGTCATAGACGTCCTTTATCTTCTTGATCATCGTCCTTCATCTTCTTTTATGGAATTATTCAATGCAATGAAATGGGGTTTGACGTCCTACTTTTCTGCTCTTAACCTGGGCTAATGAAGACGGGCATGCGCCATACAGTGTGCTATGAGGGAAATCTTGCCCGGGCAACGGCGCTACGGCCTACACTTAAGCTTATATCAAATTCCAATTGATAAAGGATCTTTTAGGTGCACGTCAATGTGAACATGGGACCTCGGTATTTCGTCCTATCCGAACGACTAGACAGCTGTCCTTGTCAGGCCCTCCGTCCTGCATCACTGACAAAGGGAAACCACGCTGGAAAATCTGGATGAACTTTCTTGGCCAATGCAGGGATCGAACACCCGACCAACAGGCTAGCGAGCCAGCGTCATACCCACTTAGTCACGTGATCCTTTATAGTAATTAGTATCATGGTTTATGTTTAACCTGGACTTCTTTGTTCATTCAAGATAATTCGACAATTCTCACCACTCCTTAGTCGAGGTTCAGTCCCTCAATCCATACTTGCCCCAAACCCATTCAGCGATTTTACAGTACGTACGTCTCTTAATAAATATTCATTGAAAATAAATTTGTTTATTTGGAGTATTAGAGTAACAATCATTAAAATAGTCGTATTCTCATAACAGTATTATGTAACACGATTCGTATATTGCGTTAAACAAAAATAATATGATATATGAGTAAGTTTCCTTCCTGGTAGTCATATAACTATATTATAATGTATATATTTAATAGATATAATCGATCAGTATATATATGCACGCCAACATGGCTAGCAATAATATACTAGAGTATATAACTGTGTATTGTGCTATAATTGCTGAACTTTATGGTAAGTAGCCTATGCATTACAATTATTAGATGTTCATAGGGGGGTTGGGATGGCCTAGTGGTCTAGAGTGCCGCGCTTCGACCTCTAGCTGGCCGGTCACCTCTGGCTTGCGGCTGTGGTTTCGAGCCCTGGTGTGAGCGTATGTGGCATGGAGATAGGGGCTCCTTCTCAACCTCGTGGGTTTCCTCCGGGCACTCCGGTTTCCTCCCACAGCAAAGACCCCTGCGCGTGCGCTAAGATAATGAAAATGGAAAAATAAGACTTGTCTGCGATATCACCTCCGGTGGAAGCGGACGTTAAACACCAAGAACAACAACAGTTTAAGATCCCGTGTGGTTATTTACCGTCGCCTTCTTACATGAAGTCAAATACAATATACTTCTGAAACATACTCTGGTGATTGTGGATATATTTTTTAACTGTTGGAGCCACATTATATATTTAAATGAAAGCGTAGATAAAATAAGTTTTGTCGCTATATTTTTTTCTTCCTTTTTCGTTCCTTGTCATTTTGTTTTTCCCACCTTTTTTACACTGTCCATGGTAGTTCTTTTTTCCTTTTCCTTTGCTCGATTTACCCAAGGATGTATTATTTCCTGTCCGGTTTACACGTTCTTCTCAGTAGAAGTCTCAATTAACTATAAATTATTTTTTCAACTATTTGATTGTTTTCGATTCTTTTCATTGACTGCTGTTTAAGAAATTTATTTTTAATATCTATACACTACATGTACTTCTGTGTTACTCTTTGATACCTTTAGTTTTTATCGATACGATAGCTTTAACTGTAAATAGAAAAACATTTTTAGCTTTTTCAACGTTACTGCGTTCATTTGTGATATTAATTAAAAAATTCTTTCTGAGTCAAAATATATTCATCAGCTGATTAGAATACATGAACCTGAAATAGTTTGCATACCAAAGGTTCAAAAGCAAATTTATAATATTCTTAATGGACGCCAACCTTAACGTCTTTCTAAAGAGACCAAGACAATTTCATGAAGGAGATTATAATCCCTTTTATATCCTTCTAATCATAAGATTCTTGTTTCGTATGATCTGGGAATAGTTTAGGTGTAGTTACAGATGACTGATATCTCGAAGATTTCTAAAAGGATTTACCATGTCTGACCGATGGTAACGTCGCAATTAAAGTTATATTATTTTTCAAACTCTGTTTCATATAAGATTGGTATGATCATTAACTAGACATCTGAAGCTGCGACACAAGCCATAGTTTCAGCCTTGCCTGATCCGAATTAAATGATTTTTAGCATTCAAATAGCTACGCTAGTCCTCTTTAAAAATGATAATGCCAAAATTCCTGAAAATTAGAAAAAAATCGTTGTGTGAACTGGTGTGAAATTAAAAATATTTCATATAATCACAATTCGTCCAGTAGAAATGTCCATCGTGGCGTAAGCCTTAATTTGAAATCAAGTTTGTTAAAATCGGTTGCGTATAGAACTAGTAATTCGGATCTAAATAGTAAGGCCACCTTCAGATTTCGTTGGGTGTGATGCTTTGCGAATTCCGCTTCTTACCTTAATCACATGTACTTATTTGCATATAATACCTATGCAGTATGTATTATAAATATTTATTATAATATGATGTATCGCAAACAAATATATATATATATCCTTTAAACTGGAGGCGAGATAGTTAGGTATGATCGGAATAAAGTCCAGTCCTGCAAGCACACATCCTGTAAGTACCAACGATCTTATTTTATAAACTGATAAAATGTACAACCCTCTCAAATTAAACATATATTGATCACAGTCAAGCAGTATTTAAACCACGAGCACACCAGATGTCTGTTATTGATAAGTCAAGTTGAGACAATACTTGATTACTGTAAATGTTTTAGCTCTTGATGAATGTAAAGACAAGAGAAATACATGTAAAAGATTCTCTACACACTGTATAACAGCCGAATCTGATCGTTGGAGAACCTACATGGAGAAATACTGTATGTCAACGTGCAGATATTGTACAACAGGTAAATAATTTCTTATATTAATTTCTTGTTCTCAGGTGATACAATATGCCTTTAACTACTATTTTTATATTTTGTACCTTTGATCGTTTCCGTTACTCACGATTGTATCGGGCACAGGACAGAGTATGCTTACTCTTTCTAGACGCCTCCATACTTCTTCACTATTGTGCTAGTAGGCGTAAACTCTCATTTCGAAATTCCATTTACTTTAAATTAATTCGATTTTCTACAGGAACACCCCTTCTTAGAGAGGAAATTCAAAACAGTGATTATCATAACTATGTCGTAGATTTGTATTTTAACCAATTGGTACATGTTTGTCTACTTGTAACATGTACTCGCCCTAGCGTTTCATCAAGATAGCAACAGGTTCTAATAAACTACTTGAAAGTAGGGCGATACTTTATACCCACAAACAATGGGTACTTAACAACTACAATACCATGACAATAACACGGATATAACAACTGAAATGTTAGAGAATGTACTTATCACGCTGCTATAGCTTAGTAGTTAGGGGGCTTGTCTGGCAATTTTTTTGCACGTGCGTGCACGCATGCGCGTGCGTGCATGGGCGTGCACGTGACCTTGCACTGGATGACCTTTAGCACGTGCATGACCTTTAGCACGTGCATCACCCCTTGCGTGACCCCTGACACGTGCGTGACCTTGCACGTGCGTGTCCTTGCACGTGCATGACGTCCGGAGAGAGGGGCGCGCGCGCGGGAAAAGAGAGAGAGAGAGAAGAAGAAGAAGAAGAAGAAGAAGAAAGGGGAAGAGAGGAGGAGGAGAAGGGGAAACAACTCTTTTACATTGATTAAGTTGGCCCTGAAAAGGGCCGTTGTCCTCACTCGAATGCGAGCACTAGAATGTGAGGGCACGACGCACTTTATGTCGGTTGCGTCTAATGGCCTCCACTAATTCGGGAGGAGGTCTTTTCCTGGGAGGTGTTTTTAATACCTCGGCAGGTAAGACAAAGATATCGTCAGGGGTAATCACGGCAAGCGTGTGACCCCTGAGATACATGAGAGTATCCGTGCTGTGGTTGTCTTCGATGCGTAACACCGGAGCATCCATTCTCATACTGATAGAGTGACGGGTGTTGTACCGTTTTATGATCGTAAGGACGAATCCATTTGATATGACGTCACGGACGAGTCCATTCATGGGTGACGTCACGGAAGAATCCATTTGAAGGGTATGACGTCATGGACGAGTCCATTCATGGTGACAGGAATAAAAGGAAGGGAGGCGACAGCTTCGAACATTGATATGCGATCAGCGAGCGAAGCAAGATGAGTTATTCTTTACGACCCGTGGATAGACGCTACAGCCGATTATTTCGAACCGAATCACTGTGTGTGGAGATTGGTCCCACGTTCCAGCCAACGATGTACCACAACAACTACACGACACCTTTGAGGCCATCATCGAGGAAATACGCCGAACCTTGAACGCCAGAGAAAGTGACTATGTTAGAATCGCCATCAGTCACCCAGGACTCAAAACACCGTTTGTTGAAACATCGTTTGTTGAAAGCCGAAGACGTTTTGCAGAAAGTGGCTGCCGTGTTACAGAGTAACGAAGAATTTAGACTAGATCAACGCATGTCCATGAGTATTTGTCACGTGTCCCCTCCCGATGGTCGAGGTAGCGGTGGAACAAACATGAAGAAGAGACACTGCGCAAATTTCGACAAATATTTGAAGAAAAAGCAATGTTTGGTCACCATAAAGAATGCCGACGAACTCTGTTTTCAGCGAGCCATTGTCGTCGCCCGTCATTATGCCAACAAACAAGACACGCCTGAATGGATAAGGGAGAAGAAGAGATTAACCAACAACACAGGACCCCAAACATGGCAGACCAGAAAAACGGAAGCACTCATCGATGCCGTCGGTGGAGCCAGACAAGCCTGCACGGGGATGGAAACCTGGGAATTGTACGCCAAGTATTTAGGAGAGCAAGGTTATCAGCTCAACGTTTTCTCTCGGGCCATCTTTGGGAAGGCGATCTATCGGGGAACAAAACACGTCACAGGCACACCAAAACATCTCAACCTGTACACGACAGGCATTACGACGTCATTACCTCCATGCCCGCCTTTGTAGAAAGGTCGTATTTTTGTGACACCTGTCAAGTGGGATACAATGCTGCAGAGAAACATTCGTGTCACGTGATGTGTCAAGGATGTAAGACAATGGGTCCACCCTGCCCCCCCGATCCCAATACAAAGACGTGTTACCGATGTCATCGTGTGTTTGTGAGCCGCCAGTGTTTCGACAATCACCTTGCCACCCGTTCCAGAGCCAAGTGCAGTGTATGTCATCGATGGAAGAAATGTGAGAAATGTCAAAAAGAGTGGGACGTCATCAAGGCCAAGCGTAATTTGGAAGAACACCGATGCGGTGAATACGAGTGTTCCATCTGCCGAGAGTGGCACACGGCCGAGAAACAGTTTTGTTACATCCAACCACTGAAATCACCCATCGACATGAATAAAGAACGAAAGACCCAAATCGATAAACTACAGCAGACAACATTAACCCGTTTCGTCTTCTTTGACTTTGAATGCCAGCAAGATACCGGTGAGCACATTCCCAACCTATGTGTCCTGCAAACCTGCTGTCACTTTTGTATCGACAATCAAGATGTACTGGAATCACCAACGGGAAATTGTGTTTAACGGCCCAGACACGCTGGACGATGTAGGAAAATGGTTTTTACAACTCGCTGCTCACGGTACGGTGGTAGATGGTCGGAAACATGACAGTCACGAATCGAGTCCCGTGATCGCCGTGGCTCACAACTTTAAAGGTTACGACGGACTGCTGATTTTACAGACGCTGCACAAACATTCCGTGGCGCAACCCGAAGTGATTATGAATGGTGGTAAAGCGATGACGATCACTGTCGGTACGGTAAAATTCATCGATTCCCTCAACTTTCTACCGATGGCTTTACGGGACATGCCCAAGACCTTTGGCCTGCAAGAACTCAAGAAAGGTTACTTCCCTCACCACTTCAACAGACCGGAGAACGAAGATTACGTGGGCGCCTATCCTCTCGACACCGATTACGATCCGGATGGCATGAGTGTATCGGAACGAGAAAAATTTCACGAGTGGTACGAGCAACACAATCACCACGTCTTTGATTTTCGCCAGGAAATTCTCGCCTACTGTAAAAGTGACGTCGATGTCCTCCGCCGATGTTGTGGCGTGTTTCGAGAGATATTTCTCATGGACACGGGAATCGATCCCTTCGAAAAAAGCTTGACCCTGGCCTCTGCCTGCAGTCGCGTGTTACGCACGCACTACCTCAAGAAAGACACCCTCGTCGTCATTCCTCGAGCCCTGATGCAAGAGCCGAAACCTGGTAAGGACTGGCACCGCTTCCAGCCTCGACAACAGTCCAACAAAGCCCTTCGATGGTTGGAATGGGAACAACATCGACAGACCATGACAGCTTTCCGAAACCAGACCCCACTACCCAACATTCGACACGCCCGCAACGGTAGTGAATGCCGAGTTGGTCCTTATAGCTTAGATGGTATGGACACGACCACGGGTACGGTGTACGAGTTTCACGGGTGTGCCTTTCACAGTTGTCCCAAATGTTTTCCGGGTCCCGTCCAAGACCTTCAGCATAAACATCCATACGATCCATCTCGCAGTATGAGGGACTTGTACCAGAAGACACAAGAACGTCACCGTCGACTCCAGGAGCAGTACGGTATGAAGACCATCCACGTCATGTGGGAGTGTGAGATGGAGGAAGAACGACGCCATGATCCCGAGATGAACGAATTTTTACAAGGCTTGGAAGATCAGCAATGGCCCGCTCCCGAACCTCTGATGCCCCGCAACGCTTTCTTCGGTGGGAGAACCAATGCCATTCAACTGTTGGTGAACGAGTCGGTGGAAGACATGCGCTACATCGACGTGGTGTCCTTGTACCCGTACATCTGCAAGTACGGTACCTTTCCCATCAAGGAACCCACGATCGTCACACAGCCCGATCAAGACCAGTGGCAGCAGTACGAAGGATTGATCCAGTGTTCCGTCTTGCCACCCCGTGGCCTGTTCCACCCGGTGCTCCCGTTTCGGCGCAAACAGAAATTGGTGTTTGCCCTGTGTCGAAGCTGCGTCGACGAACACATGCAACAAGGGGAGATTGCCGAATACCAACCTTGTGAGCACACCGACGAACAGCGAGCCTGGGTGGGTACGTTTGTCACCCTGGAACTCAAGAAAGCGGTGACCCTAGGATACCAAGTACTAAAAGTCTACGAAGTCTGGCACTGGAAAGAATTCAGCACTTACGATCCCGAGGCCAAAACGGGCGGTCTGTTTACTGGGTACATTAATCACTACCTCAAGAAGAAGATGGAAAGCAGCGGTTATCTCGACACCTGCCTCACCGAAGAAGACAAGACCCGCTTCGTCAAGGACGTGTACGACACCGAAGGTATTCGTCTGGATCTCGCGTCGATAAAACCCAACAAAGGGATGCGGGCGTTTAGCAAGTTACAATTGAACACAGCATGGGGTAAATTCGGACAGAGAGACAACTTTCCCAAAACAGAATACATCACGGAGCCCAGCGTCTATTTTGAAAAAATGTTGGACGTGACCCAGACCGTACGAGATGTGCAGTTAGTGAACGATAACATGGTCTTGATGGAAACGCTGAAGAAAGAAGAACACGTGGCACCCTGTCCCATCACCAACGTGGTTATCGCCGCCTTTGTCACGGCTCAGGCTCGTTTGAAACTCTATTCCGTCTTGGAAAAGTTGGAAGAACGCGTATGTTATTTTGACACCGATAGCGTCATCTATCAATACCACGCCACGTCATGGAATCCCCCGGAAGGTTCGAGTTTGGGTCAGTGGAAGAACGAGTTGCCCGAAGATGTCACCATTCGAGAATTTGTTAGCGGAGGGCCAAAGAATTACGCGTACCGCCAGAGCGATGGTAAAACTGTATGTAAAGTCCAAGGGTTTCACCTTGAATTACCGTGCCTCCCAGCAGCTGAATTACGCCATCATGAAGGAGAATGTACGGCATGTCCATCAAAACGAACCTCTGGTCATAGCCAATCCGTTCAAGATTACCAGATCACGTGACCGCCGTCTTTGGACACGCCCCGAGAACAAACGATATAAAATCGTGTATGACAAGCGGTTTGTTCAATTCAATGACGATGGCCAACCGAGCAACACTTACCCCTATGGATACTGACTTTCGGGTCTCAGGACGATGGCGAACAAACAAAGAAGATGACGAACCGGCAGAAAATTTGATCGAGAAACTTAGACAACGATGGCTCAACTTTCGAGTGTTGAAATGTTTCCTGCCCATTATAGAAGAAAGGCAACACGAAGAGTGTATCGGCTGCAAGTACGAACATCCCAGTCAGAGATACCACTCTTGTCTGGGACTAGGCGTTTCTTCCATAACGGGTCAACCCTCGCATCCCGTGGACGATTACAATCACTACCTTTGGGTGGACGAGCCGAAACTGCAAGACATCGATAACGTGCTAGGCAGTATGATGGACGATCCACGAGATCAAGTCAAGACGTGGGAGGACGAACAACGATGGCGAGAAGACGTCGAGAAAGCCTTGAAAAAGTTCTGGACGGCGGTACCGGGCTTTAAGACGGTGTTGATCAAACGCAAAGACGAGTTTGTCGAACAGAAAGAAGACCCCATACGCCAGTGGATGGACGGTTTGCCGAAGAAAAAGAAACGATGGTCTCTGGATCAAATGGATATCAATGTCATGTCCGGCAACATGGGAGAAGGCTGGGAATGTATTGGCAGACATCTGGGGATCAGAGAAGCGCGAATCAGTCAAGCCAAGATGAGTCATCCCAACAACGCGCGCATGCAAATTATCACCGTGTTCAACCATTGGCGACAAAAACACGGTAATCGAGCCGACCTGATGACGTTGTTGGAAGCCTGTCACGTGAGTGAAGCCTTGATCGATTGGGACGAAGTGAAAAAGTACGTGGAAAGCCTGGAAATCATAGACTAAACAACGAACCAATCAAAACGAAGGAAAAGAAAGAACCAATCAAAAGCGAGTGACGTCACGACCAAGACTATAAGAAGCGAAGTGTCAGACTGAAATTTCATTCTGCTCTCGATGGCTAGTCAAGCTTGTTTCTCCTGTAACAATGTCGGACACTGGTATAGAGACTGTCCTACTCGTTCCCAACAACAGCAACGAAAACCAAGACAAGACAGACCAGCCTACGGTTCCTATGGAAGTTGTTACCTCTGCGGAGAACCAGGACACTGGGCACCCCAGTGTGGAAAACGAGCCGAAGCCCAAAAAGCGAAGAGTGATGAAGAAAGAAAAGAAACTGTCAAAAGAAAGTGTTATGGAATCAAGAGACCCACCGACGAAAATCACAAGTGCCTCAACTGTGGACAGCTCGGACACGGCCTGCTCGGGTGCCAAGAAGAAATCCAAACAGAAAACAACTTTGAAGCCGTTGCCAGTCGCATGTTCGACAACAACATCGACATGCCCAGAGACAACACCCGCAGTCAGCGATACTGGTACTGGTGCGGAGAAGCGTTCGAGCTCTACAGACGATACAAAGAAAAAAAGAAAACAGCCGACGAAGCTTTCTATTCCACCCACTATTCTCCCGACTACCAGTGAAAACGGTGAAACTTCGAACGGTGAAATACCGAAGACGGCTGTCCTCTTGTTGGCAGAGAAGGAAGCAGAAAGTTTTTCCCGAGCACTCATCCAATATGCGGGTCCGAGAGATATGACCGAAGTCTTGTCGTATCCCCCTTGTTTCGATATGAGTGAATGGATACCCGTCGTCGTCACGTTTGCTGAAGTGGAAGACTGGCACCCACACGACACGATGCAGAAGCTTTTGGGACATGTGTATTGGATTCCTCGCGTCCTGAGAAATGTACCCTGGGTGAGACAAGAGATCCTGAAGAGAGAACGCGATAACTAACAGTTTTTTTTCTTTTCCTTTGTATGATATGTTTTTTGAATGTTCTTTTCCTTTGTATGATATGTTTGTTGCATTGAAAGTTCTTTTTGTATTTTTAGTAAAATAAATTGTGTTCTAATTTCACTCCATGTCTGTTGTTCTGGCGCGAAGGTATAAAAGGCCGGGGAAAAGGGAATGGGGGAAAACAGTGCAAGATGGATGTGACGTTCAAACATCCCTTTACCATGTTAGTCAGTGGTCCAACGGGTGTTGGGAAAACGGTCTTTGTGCAGAAGTTTCTTCAAGCGTCCCTGTTCGACGTCCCTCCTCAACGTATCGTGTGGGCTTATGGCGAATGGCAAGAGAGTTACGATCGCTTTCCCTACACTTATGTCAAAGGTTTGACGGATATTGACGACGTGATGGGTCAAGTCAAAGGTCCACAAGTCTTAGTCGTGGACGATTTGATGGGAGAAGACACGGAGATATTGCAAAAGTGGTTCACGAAAAAGAGTCAACACCACGACACGAGTGTCATTTACATTGTGCAAAACTTGTTTGACAAGCAACAGCGTACCATCAGTCTGAATGCCCATTACCTGGTCTTGTTCAAAAATCCCCGTGACGCCTCGCAAATTGGTGTGTTGGCCCGTCAGATGTCCCCTTCCCGTTCCAAGTATATGCAAGAAGCTTATGAAGATGCGACGAGTACCCCTCGCAGTTACTTACTCGTTGATTTGAAGCCCGACACACCCGAAGCTTTGCGACTGAGATCCAACATTTTACCCCAAGAGGAACCACCCATCGTCTACGTCCAAAAAGTATAAAAGGGGGACCTGTACCTCGAATTGACTCTTGTTTGTCACGATGGCTCGTACGAAGAATACGCAGAGGAAACACCCACCTCCCACCCTTCCCAGGGCGACGTTCCCGACGTTGGCACCGGAACTTCGTGATCCCACGGTACGAAGTCAGACTCGCCCGAGAATGAGGCCCCCCAGAACACAGTGGTCACCCCCGTCGTTGACACCACCCACGAGTCCCATGTCTCCTTTACCGGTCACACCACCACGTCTCACCTTACCGGTCACACCTCCACGTCCCACGTCACCACCTTCCCCTGCTCGGTCTCTCTCACCGATCTTTCGCAGACCACGAAGAGAAAAGAAGAGTTCTATGAAAGGACTCAAGTCCTTCATTCGCAAGTTACAACATCTGACTCCCGATATGGCTTATGGGCAGTTGGTCAAGAATACGGGCCGGGCACGTGTTGGATTGTTGCAGTGGTTCAAGTTGGCGGCCAACCATTTGCTGAAGAGTAACATTCAGCCACTGCACGCTCAGCACAAGAAATGGGTGGAACGAAATCGACAAGTGTTGACCCAACTGACGGAGAGAAACATGCCGACGACCGAAAAACTCTCCCTGATCATGAAACCTGGGGGACGTGGATTTTTTGGGGGTGTGTTGATTCGTATCTTGCTGCGATGGAAGGAAAGACTGCAAGAGGAAAGAAACAAGAAACGAAATCAATTCGTTCGACGGACCGCACAGCGCGAAGGGGACTGAGTACCGAAGAATTGAACAAACATCGAGCGTTGCTTCGCAAACTGAGTAATGTTCCACCCGACGTCAAACGGCGACTTGTCGATCAACAGGGCGGTGCCATCGGGGCATTGCTGGCCATGGCCCTCCCAGCTTTGGCTCCCTTGGTATCTAAACTATTGGGTGGACAACAGGGTGGTAAACATCCCTTCCTTAGACAGCGCGATAGAGCGAACGCTATGGCTGCCGAGCTATCTAAACTATTTGGTGGATAACCCAGGGAACAGAAAGGTATAAAAAGGGGACCGGAGAACGACCCCGAGCTCAGTCATGGAGACACTGCGGTATCTCTTGAACACTGCACCGAAAGACCGTCCCCTTTTACTCGAGACCCAACCCATTGTCGACGGTGGATGTGAGTGTATCGGAAACCTGATTCGCGGCAACGTTCCTGTGACCGACAAAGAAGTCAAGCGCTTGAAAAAGGACGCCCCCTTGTTACGACGTTTGGGCACGTCTAAAACACCTTGGAAGACCCGTCGGCGACTTCTGAAGCAACAGAAAGGGGGTTTCTTAACCCGATTGTTTCGGTCCTTTCCCAAAGATGAAATTCGCCAAGAAAATGAAACTGGTACCCTTCGAGGGACTCCCCGACGTCAAACCCGTCGAAGTCAGGCCAGTCGAACCCGTGTACGATCGAGATCCACTGCAGCAGGCCGTCGAAAATGTCCACCAAGACATGCAACACGTGCTAAACGATCCCACCCTAACCGACGAAAATAAAATTCAACGGTACGGACAGTTGTTACATCGTTATCAAACGATGCAAAGGAAAAGAAAACAGGTTGTTCCCTTGTTGGATGACAACATACCCGAGCCAAAAGAAGAAAATTCGGAGGCACCCATCCTGGAGTCGGTCCCTCGACCTTATCAACATCGAGCTCGCCTTTTGTTGAAACACATGAAAGAGAAGACACCTTGGTCGTGGAACGAGAACTAGGAATTGGTTCGGAATGGGGTACCCGTACCCAACACCAATGCCATTGACATTGTGAACGATTTGGTTCGTCGGCGAAAGAATACCCAGGCTCCCGTGGGATGGTTTGGCGTGATGCAAAGTTTGAAGGCCACGAACGTACCGCGCGAAGCCATCGGGAATCAAGATCGATGGAACGTGTTGTCCACGCCACCGACACGGACTCCGCCGCGACGCCCGAGAAAGAAGAAAATCTCCAGTTCGGATACCCCTAGTATACCTACCAGAAGATGGCTCTCCTTGCAAAAACTATAAATAGCCTGTTCATAGGGACACCTGCTGAAACATGGAACGAAAGCTGAAGAAAGTGTATTACGACCCGAACCACCCGGCCGCTTTCGGTGGCGCTCTGGGTCTTCACAAAGCTACCGGTGTGTCCTTGGACAAAGTCAAGGCATGGTTGAAACAACAAAGGGCGTACACCTTGCACAAACCATTGAAAAAGAAATTCTCGCGGTCTCCCACGGTGGTGGCCGGCATAGATCATCAGTGGCAAGCCTACTTGAGCGATATGTCGGCCTTGGCCAAACAGAATGAGGGATACCGGTATTTGCTGTGCGTCATCGACGTGTTTTCCAAGTACGCTTGGGTGTTGCCCCTCAAAAACAAGACGGGGGACAGTTTGGTGGATGCCTTTCGTCAAAGTCGACGACCCCTGCGACTTCAAACGGACAAAGGTACCGAATTCCTCAATCGAAAAATGCAAGCGTACCTGAAGAAGAAAAAAATTCATTTTTTCGTGACACACAACGTCGAAACCAAAGCCAGTGTGGTCGAACGATTTCAACGGACCCTGAAACAACGCATGTGGCGATACTTTACTCATCGACAAACACAACGGTACATTGACGTACTAGACGACCTGGTTCGAGCTTACAATGCTAGACGACATCGGACCATAGGTATGGCGCCCAAAGACGTTCGCCCCGAACACGAGTGGATGTTGACAACGCCTCTTCCACGTCCCCCGAAAAAGAAAAAATCAATGGACATTGGTACGACCGTACGTTTGGCTTTGCCGAAACATGGTGCCTTCGACAAAGGTTACTGGCCCAACTGGACTCTGGAAACGTTCAACGTCGCACCCAACGTCGGTCCCGGTTACAAACTGTTGGACGAAAGAGGCGAACCCATACAGGGCACCTTCTATCCCGAAGAATTGCAAGCGGTCCAAGTCAACGACGATGAGATCTTTCCCATCGAAAGAGTACTCGAAAGAAAAAAAGACAAAGTATTGGTGAAATGGTTGGGCTATCCGGCGAGTTTTAATTCGTGGATCGACAGGACCAGTCTCCAAAACGTATAAATAGGAGCGACAGACGCCGACATCAGTCAACATGCAAGACGAAACCACGTCTACGTCCGTGAGTGCCCACAATTGGTCACTCTTGGGAAAACGTGTGCCACAAGCGGAAATCGTCTTTTTCTGTCAAGTGATTTTAGTGTACGTCGTGGTGGGAGTTTCTTTGTCCCAACTGGCTTTCAAACCCGACGGTTCGCAGACCACGTTGTGGACGGCCTTGCTCTCCAGTACCTTGGGTTACCTGTTACCTTCTCCAACCTTGAAAACCAAACATAATGAACAACGACCGGCCCTTTTACCTCACGCTCCCTAGTGACAGTTCCATGTCGTGGTATCCCGACAACAAAGTCTCCACGTATCATACACATCTGGACCCGCCACTTCTCGTCGATCACCGGGAATGGGAAGTGGGTCTGTCCATGATCACGTTACCTGACCAATGGCAAAACATCGATCAACGAGACAACACGATCGGCTTACGCATTCATCCATGGTCGCCCCCGAGCGACGAACCCGAAGTAAAGATATGCCGGGACCGCCACAGAATCGACCCGTCGAATTGTTTCAAAGGTGTAAAGGGTGATGAGATCAAGGGATCCATCGAAATGGAAACGCACATCAAGAGTGACGACTACGACTCGCTGAGGCATATCCTGACTGTCCTGAACACCAGACTGAATGATTTGTGGAACCTGCCTCCCATTTACAATCATTTGGCCCATAAACCCGTTCGTTTGGATCCCAATAACAAGGAAATGACCGACCACGAGAAGCAAGAGCAGACCGAGTACGAAACTCGAGAGGTGA
The DNA here is from genome assembly GCA_948474765.1 of Patella depressa. Lineage (NCBI taxonomy): Eukaryota > Metazoa > Mollusca > Gastropoda > Patellidae > Patella > Patella depressa. The sequence continues at coordinate 23,710,417 of OX419716.1, forward strand.
TGCGCAAAGGGGCCGTATCAAGAGGTCCCTTCGTGTCTTTCAAGAGAGACAACACCAACGACAAGTGTATCTGAAGATCAATCACGTGCAGTCGCTTTTCTGGTTTGACGTGTTGCCGAAAATCGAACTTCGTCTGTGTGGACCCATCGTGTCCATGTTGGGATGGCCTGGAAACGAACTGTTGGTTTCCCTGCAGTCAATCGATATGACCGGCGTCGATGGCCAAAGTCTACGGTATTTCTACGCCCACCACACCCCAAATCTTCAAATACAGTACGATCTGTTTTACATCTACACGGACATTATCGAACCCCAGACCGTGGGCGACGTGAAGGCTACCTTGTTGGACGTGATTCCCAGTCGACGATTGTATCACCGCCCCGCCAGGATTCACTACTTACCTCTGTATCTGAAGATCAATCACGTGCAGTCGCTTTTCTGGTTTGACGTGTTGCCGAAAATCGAACTTCGTCTGTGTGGACCCATCGTGTCCATGTTGGGATGGCCTGGAAACGAACTGTTGGTTTCCCTGCAGTCAATCGATATGACCGGCGTCGATGGCCAAAGTCTACGGTATTTCTACGCCCACCACACCCCAAATCTTCAAATACAGTACGATCTGTTTTACATCTACACGGACATTATCGAACCCCAGACCGTGGGCGACGTGAAGGCTACCTTGTTGGACGTGATTCCCAGTCGACGATTGTATCACCGCCCCGCCAGGATTCACTACTTACCTCTGAAGTACAGTCGACTAAGCTCCATTGGTCTCTATATAAGGAACGGAATGGGGAAAGCCGTGCCATTTCTCGACGGTAAGGTGGTGACCCAACTTCATTTTCGCCGCCGATGATGATTCGAGTGTACAAAGGTGGAGTGCTCAGACAGCGAGGGGCTGGCAATGGTCTGGTGGTGTACAGAGGAGGAATTCTGAGACAACAGGGTGCCGGTCGATGGTCGGGGTTATTGAATGCCGTCAAATCGGTCGGGAAGACCTTGTGGTCGGCCGGTAAAGCTGCCGTGAAAAAGAATGTGGCCCAAGTGTTACCCAAAGTGGGGCAAAGCGTGCTCGACGCCGTCAGTGGTCGTGAAAAATGGAACTGGAAGAAAGTCGCCCAGGACACGCTTCGCCCCGCGGTGTCAAACACGATGTCCGACACACTCACCTGGAACCTATAAAAGACCCCTCACGAACCCCGTCCACTTCACATCGTCCGAAGAGGAAGAAGAAGACACAGGTCACCTCTCACAAGCGACGTAAACTAGATATCTTCGACCATGGCTACGCAGGTAATGCGCAATGATTCCTGTCCCTGCGCGCGAGACGAATTGCAGGATTTGTTCAGTGTACCCGACACGCAGACGGCCATAAACAAGGTGACGAAAATCAGAAAGTATCCACTGACGCCCGACTTGAACCACGACGGACCCATCGAATTTTATATTTCCAATGCCACCACCCATTTCATCGATCTGGCCAACATGACACTGCACGTGGCCCTGAAGGTGACCAAGAACAACGGGGATGACCTGGATGCGTATAGTCAAGTCGCACCCATTAACAGCTTGTTTCATTCGTTGTTTAAAGATGTCAAATTACGCCTGGGAAAGGATGCCGAAACTTTGGTCACCACCTCTCTGCCCACCTATCCCTACCGGGCTTACTTGGAGAATTTGATGAGTTTCGGTAAGGGAGCCAAGAACGACCATCTGTCGAAATAAGTCCTGTGGGAAAAAGATACCGCCGGACAGTTCAATTCCACGAAATCCGTCGCCACCGCCGGAGACGGTGGACGACAGGCTCCGAGTAACAAAGGATTGGAACAACGCCAGAAAACCATCGCTGCCAGTCGCACCTTTGAATTGCAGTCGCGTCTACACTTGGACATGTGTTTACAAGATCGGTATCTGTTGGACGGTGTGGACTTGCAGTTGAAATTGGAAAAGCAATCCCCGAAATTTTTTCTGATGTACGGCGAAGGCAACGATGCCGAAGACTACAAAGTCGAGTTCACCAAAGCCTACCTGGATATCCCGTTCGTCACTCTGGCTCCCAGTACCTACACACGGGTGGACGCGCAACTTCAATCGTCCAACGCCAAGTATCCCCTGAAACGCGTGGTGGTCCGCGATATGGTCATTCCCGACAATCGTGCCAGTCACGTCCTAGACAATCTGTTTGTCAACGAAAGCCTGCCCAAGAGATTAATCGTGGGTATGGTACGTAACACGGCCTACGACGGAAGAAAAAACAGAAATCCCTTCCAATTCGAACACAATCAATTGCAGAACATCAAATTGACCAAGAACGGGGAAATTGTGGACGAATACGACGTCGATTTTCCCCAGCGACAAGCCATCGCACCATACCTGGATTTGATGAAAAGAGTGGCCGTCTTAAACACCCGAGAAGACCTGGACCTCCCTTTCAACGACTATATCAATGGGTACACTTTGTATTGTTTCGATTTGACCAACGACCACGGAGCCGACGGTAACTACTTTCATCCCAAAGCAGCGGGTAACCTGTCTTTGGAACTCAAATTCGGTGCGGCCCCGACCAATCACCTCAGTCTTGTTCTGTTTGCCGAATACGACAATGTCTTGGAAATCGACGCCAATCGACAAGTCATCACAGATTGGTGAGGCTCTCTCCAATCGACAACTGACACGGGCTTTAGAAAAACACCTCCCCTCTAACGTGTTCGGGGGTGTGTGGGCTCGTAATCATTTGGATATACTGCGCCCGACCTCGTACCCCAAAGCCTACGTCATCAACACGGACGACGAAGACCAACCCGGTTCACACGATACACTCGTCGAACAATGGGCTAGGGATCATTTTCCCCACTTGCAAAAAGACCAGAAGAAGGGACAACGATGTCGATGCTTTTTTGCTCTGTAAATATGTTCAAGTTCAATTAAATTTGTGTTCAATTTTGTGTTGAATAAAATGCTTTGTAAATATGTTCAATAAAATGTCGACAACATATCACGTGTCTGTTGTTTGTGACGTCATGTGACGTCATGTGACGTCATGCTATTCTGATTGGTTGGAAAATGGTATCGCCCCAACACCTTAGACTCGTCCCGACTCCAGCCATAAATAGGAGTGTCGAAGCCCAAAGAAGTCACATTCGAAATGGATCGAAACGACAAACGATTTTGCGCTACTTGTCGGGGGTATTACCCCATGTTTAAGGGTAATCGGCCAGAAGCAGATTATCTAGTCTGTTTCTGGTGTGGGACCGAAATTGGGAACACCTGTCATAGGCGGTCAAAGCATTCGGTGAAATGCACCAAGAAGCCGAATCGGTGGGAGCAGCCAAAGTGCTCCTGCTAACCCACACATTGTGTGGACCAACGGCCCTTTTCAGGGCCAACTTAATCAATGTAAAAGAGTTGTTTCCCCTTCCCTCCTCCTCTCTTCCCCTTTCTTCTTCTTCTTCTTCTTCTTCTCTCTCTCTCTCTTTTCCCGCGCGCGCCCCTCTCTTCGTACGTCATGCACGTGCAAGGACACGCACGTGCAAGGTCACGCACGTGTCAGGGGTCACGCAAGGGGTCATGCACGTGCTAAAGGTCATGCACGTGCTAAAGGTCATCCAGTGCAAGGTCACGTGCACGCCCATGCACGCACGCGCATGCGTGCACGCACGTGCAAAAAAAATTGCCAGACAAGCCCCCTAACTACTAGCTTCTAGCAGGATCATGATTGTAAATTCATACATTTCCCCTCCACCAACCAAATTAATTGTTGAATTACTATTAGACAACGTTGTACGGGCCAAGTACATTAAACAGTGCAGCCATAAATCTTACGCTGTCGACTGTAGAGAAACGTGATTTTCAAAAGTCGGCATGTACATTTAACAGACAAATGGAAACAATAATGCTCGTGACCATTACTTTAAGAATATGGTTGTGCTGCTGTAAAAAATAAAAGATGTAATATAAGATAGTATGTTAGCGGACATGCTGTCTCGTTGGTTCGCGAAATTCCAGATTATACTAATAACTAAAACGAAAACTACAATGTTCATGAACAAACACCACATAGAATAAACTGTTGTTTGATTTGGTTGATTTAAGCTGATATTGATATTTCAGAAAATGTAGCTTTAGGTAAAACTACCAAACAGAGTTCATCTTTAGTCCAGATTGGATATGATTCGTCTAACGCTGTAGATGGTGAAATTCAGGATAAATATGGATCTTGCTCAGTTACAAGTAATAGTGACGTCAAATCATGGTGGTGTGTTGATTTAGAGAAGCAATACACAATCAAGGAAATCAATGTTTATTATGGCAGTAATGGTAATAAATGTTTCGTATATTCAAATAAGGATATTTAGATTACTGTTGGTATGCTGTACGTTGTTAAAATATTGTCTATATACGCGCTGTGCACAGGGGATCACTAATCAATTAATAGTTTTAATACTACTAATGGTCTTTCCGGAATTCTGATTAGGATTAATTGACCGTTTAAAATAATGTTTAATCGATGTCTGATTATATTTAAACATCCATTATGCAAGCGCTAAAGCTACCTATTGCAGGTCATTCTTTCGGCCTGGCCTGAAATATTATATGTTGGAGTTGAGTAGGAAAAGTGCATTAAAAAGGGGGCTACAAGGAGTTTCTTATCTACTGTTCGTAAGGTCCTTCCATAAAGATACTCCCTGATGCACCCACTGTTTCGTAGAATCAGACAGCACACTTTAGATATTTCTTTGATTTGGGATTCCATATTCAGATTGCTATCAAACATCATTCCGAGATTTCTTATGCTATTTGGAATTGGAATAGGGTGGTTACCATCATGGACATTGGTTATATCGCAAAGATCACGTCTAGATTCAGGACCAAGAAGTAAAGCCTCAGTTTTCTCATCATTAAGTTTAGTTTATTTGCTGTCATCCACAATTTAATTTGTTCATATCACTTTGATTGAAAGTTGGAAATTGGTTGAAACAGCTGACATAGGAGTAAGCTTGAATATAAACATAATTTGAGAGTAGTCAGTGTAAAAATGTTTAAGAAGGTCATTGTCACTAATAAGTGAACGCAAGTCTTTGGTGTATAGGGTGAACAGTACTGACCCCAAGACTGATCCTTGGGGAAATCCGCAATTTAAATTAACAGGAGACACAATCGTGAACTGCAAAACTTTTACTTCTGTCTGATAAATATGACCAGAACCAATCCAGTGCGTTACCAGTAACTCCATAAGCCTCAAAAGTAGATTATTGTGGTTGATGGTATCAAATGCTGCGCTCAAATGAAGTAGTACCAAAATACCAACATTGCCACTATCAATACCAGTACGTATATCATTGGAAACACGAAGAAGAGCAGATTCTGTAGAATGGAATGGCCGACAAGCAGACTGATAAGGTTTCAAAAGTTGTCTTCGGATGCTACGTATCTTTTCAGTAAAATAATTTGAAAAAGCCTCTGCTATTGCTTGATATTCATCCAGATCAGGACGAGTTGTGTCTTTGCCTGTCTTACCCATAATTCAGACATTGATTTAAAGAGAGCATCCTTCATGTACATCTGTTTCCCTATTTTGATTTTTTAAGTGTGGATGGTGGATGAGGGAAAAAGGTTTGATGTCATTAAATCATGACGGAAAACCTGACTGTTCATGCGTCTCGGGTGGGGGATAATAAGCAGGCATGACATCAGAAAGTAGCCCGAGATTTGTAGATCGGACACAGTGAAAACTTTCACATTACTGTCAGCAAGATTTGAAACCATCCAATCCAGAATATCACCTTTCTTGTGGGTTGGAGAACTAACCTGTTAAATAAGATTGTTTGTGAGTAACCGAGTTCGTAACTTGACTGTATCAGGATTGTTTTGATCATCAAAATGAAAATTGAAATCACCAAGTATAATTGGTCTGTTGAAGAAAGAACATATTCACATAAATTGGGAATTGATATTTCTTTGATATTGGAGGCCGATATACAACAATTATTCTTGTTGCAGATTGTCAGTAAATATTCTAAATATTATATAATTTAACTTCTACGACTTTTGGAGGATAAAATAATTTTAGTGAAAGATGTTCTCGATAAATTGCGCTATACCACCGTCTCTAGACGCACGAGGTTTATGTTCAAATTTGCAACCATTCGGTGTTATGGTAGCAATTTTTGATTCATCACCTTGCGGTTTGAGCCAGGTTTCAGTAAAGACAAGCATATCAATGTTCTGATGTGTAATAGTCTCCTCAATGTCAAGTCCTTTATTACAAGCAGATTGGATATTCAAGAGACATAGTTTTAGGCGTAGGGGGTGAATTATCTTTGTTAAACATACATTTGATATAGTTTATGTCGAATTTGATAAAACATTCAGGACAAGAAGAATTTGTCGAATTTGATAAAATATTCAGGACAAGAAGATTTATTTTCATTCTTTTTAAATGTTGATTAAAATTTACATTGGCTTTTTCTGAGTTAATGAATGATCTGACCTTTACTTCTTGTTCCCATTTTTGTTCTACGGTGAACACTCAATATAAACTCCAATAGTATGTTAAATACGCGAGATGAAATTCTGCTGTCAACATGGTTTAATCTGAGTAGGTGTTCACTACTATAGCTCACTGACATTGAAATCGATAGACCCCTTGGTTGTAATCCTGAACACTGTTAATAATATGCTGTACTTCAACATAAAGTAAATCAACAAAATGCTCCAAAGTCTGCTAAATTACAAAATTAAATTCTCCAAAATAACTCATTTGGTGTAACTACACGGATATACAGGTCCATTCAACTTTTTCTTACATAGGCATTCACTCTATACACAGAGAAATCACAATTTTGGCAGAGCTCTTCAGTGCAGCTTCTAAATCCCGGTCCATACCGCTACGACTTGCCCAGAATCTACCCAACGCAACGTCTTGTCTCAGATAATCAGTGCAGTGTGGACAGTCCCACGACCACGATTCAATTATTTCCCGTCGCGTCGTGGCCCGTCGGCCCGATTGAGCATGTTCTATCGTAGTCGGATGCAGTTGGATATAGTCGTAACCCATCGTGTTTGTGTGGACACACACGACACGACCAATTGTCTTACTGTTGTTTAGCCAATCAGAGAGTAGCATTTAGTCATGTGGCTGTACAGGTCATGTGCAGCATATTTCTTTTTACGAGCAGTCAGAATCAGCGGGATCTTGGCAAAATATAATGTCAGTTTTATGCTTCCGGTTTGCTTTTGGAATCACTCGCTAGAAGGAAGTGGCGTAACTCACGACGCATGTGAAAGTCGGGCCTGGTACCGTCGTAGGCAAGTAAAATAAAGACGCGACCCGATTTTTTTTACAACTACCCAAGACGCTGAGTCCGGTCGGGTTGTGTATAGTCGTAGTGTATGGACCGGGCTTAAGCGCAAGGCCGAATGATGTCTTTTCTATTATGTATAACCACACATTACATTCTTATTTATTTTATCCATAGATAGCCTTACTAATTTTACTGTGATTCTCAGTAATACTGGTAGTTGTGATGAATCAACTCTAAAATCATCACCAGTTTGTTATAAAGATCCTGGTAGTAATAGAAATCCGTATAGTATAGATAGATGTAATGAAGGGAATGTAGATTTTAATGGACGGTTTGTATTTATAACACAAGACAAGGAATATACATCTCTAGCTTTGTGTGAAGTAGAGGTTTATTCAGGTGATAAATAATTTTATATATTGATAAGTGGGGTGAATATTTTATTTTATTTGTCTATTTAAAAATATAAACATAAATGCAATGGGAAAATGTTGAACGGTCCATTTGACCGAATAGGTATATTAAATTATCTAGCCGCGAATCCATTTACCTAACAAATCAATGCCCATTTTAGCTACATGTATATACACAGAATATATGTGAAACATTAAAAAAAATCGCTATTAATATATTAAATTGACTGAACAGAATAAAAAAAATCAAATAAAATTATCCAAATCCTGCACTCTTTTTTTCAAAAAATGAACAAATGTTGTTTATCTATTTGACCTAGTATATATTGAAAACTGCATCACGTTCGATGTTTGTTCAATTCTACCACTCCACCAAACCATTCAACCAGACCACAAAGTGGTCGCTTGTATCAACGCAATATTCCCGATATTGCCTAATAACCAAATTGAAAACGCAGTGGCAACACGTTAAACATGTAAAGCGTCAATGAAGAAGACAGTTTTCGTCTTCATATTAGAAATAAAATGAAATAAAATTAAAATGTACGCTGAAAAATAACGAAATTAGATTATGCATTATCTTAAAATAAAAATACACGAATAGAAGTCAGAAATTAGACGATGGCACGACATTAACGAATTAAGAATTTTGAACCTAATATATCGCCATAATTTGATTGGCTTAGTTATTACGTACAAAATACCCTTAGACCTTTACCGTCAATAGTTTTTGCACAAAAATAAAAACATTGACCATCCATAAACCAATATGAAATCAAGTTTCAACCACTGAAGCGACAAGGCATATTTTCCAAAAGTTAGTACTATAGAACCCAATGTCAATTGAACAGGTTTTTGTTTTACCGGTGTAATTTGAGGTTCCTGGGCGAATACGTTTAAATGTACACTCTAAGTCAGTAGCTTATCGAACATAAATCTGTACTTATATTCTTAGTTTATGACCAAATTATATCAAATCCATTTACTTGCCATCAGAATAAGATACCGAAACAGAACGTGCTATACTTATCAATTGTTTATACCGGTTACGGCATGTCACTTTCATATTTATTAAACAATAATATGATATGTATAATGTTGACTTTTAATTCACAGCTCGATGTGCAGATGGATATTATGAAAATTCTACTGGAATATGTTTACGTTGTAACTGTGATGGGGAACCATGCGACCCTGATACGGGACGTTGTTTAAAGAAATGCCCTATAAATTGTAAGAATGATAAATGTGATGTTAGTGGTAGATGTACAGATGGCTGTAATGTGGGGTTCTATGGTTCTGAGTGTTCGGGTGAATGTAGTCCTAACTGTAAAGACAATGTTTGCACCGAAGCTGGGTTATGTTCAGATTGTAGAGATGGATTTTATGGCGATCTCTGTTCAAAGAAATGTTTTAATTGTAAACCAGGTGGATGTAAAAGGGATAGTGGTGTTTGTACCAATGGATGTCTTGGCGGATTTTATGGGAGTGATGGGATATGCCTTAGAAAATGTCCAAACTGTCTAGCAGGAGGATGTGATAAAGATACTGGTGTTTGTATCAGTGGATGTATACAGGGTTGGTATACAGATACATGTAATACAAGATGTGGTATTAGTTGTCAAGGTGGATGTAATAGATTAACAGGTACATGTGCAACATGTTCTCTAGGTAGATATGGGGATACATGTAATACAAGATGTAATATTGATTGTCAAGGTGGATGTAATAGATCAACAGGTAGATGTACAACATGTTCTCTAGGTAGATATGGTGATTACTGTCAACATGAATGTAGTATTAGTTGTCAAGGTGGATGCAATGGGTTAAATGGTGAATGTACAACATGTTCTCCAGGTAGATATGGTGATTACTGTCAACGTGTGTGTAGTGATGGTTGTGTTGATAACATATGTAATAAAGATGGTTCGTGTAGTTGTAAAGCCACTCATTATGGTGATAACTGTAACATTACATGTAGTGATGGATGTATCAACAACGAATGTTCTAGTTATGGTGGATTTTGTTTATGTAAGAACACCCATTACGGTGAGAAATGTGAACAGGAATGTAGTAACAAATGTATCAATAAACAATGTACAGCATCATTAGAATCAGGTAAACCACGGTGTACACGTGGATGTGTTAATGGTTATAAAGGTTCTTACTGTCAAACAACATGCGTCCCAGGATACTATGGTAATTACTGTAACAATTCTTGCAGCACTACGTGTTTTGGAGGCTGTAGACCATCAGATGGATACTGTAATGATTGTATAACTGGTTATTATGGACGAACATGTAATCAAACGTGCAGCAAGACATGTGGGGGGAGGTGTAATAGAGATGGCAAATGTTTACGATGTTCAAAAGGTTTTTATGGTGACTTCTGTGACAAGAACTGTAGTAATAATTGTATAGATTCAGATTGTGAAGGACTGATTAACGATCTAAAGTGTTCTAAAGGATGTGTTGAAGGGAAGACAGGAAGATATTGTAGTAAGAATTGCCCTCAGCATTGTATTCACTGTGACCAGTTCAACAGAAATCTATGTTTAGCCTGTAAAGATGGTTGGAGGGGATCCGTCTGTTCTCAGTCATGTTCGTCTTTATCTGAAAATTGTATTAAATGTCACCAAGATCTACCACGTTGTTACTCCTGCAAATCGGGTTGGTTTGGAAAAAGATGCAATGAAGCATGTCCTACAGGTTGTCTTGATGATACTTGCAATCTTAACGGGACTTGTATATCATGTAACTCTGGATCTTTTGGTCCCATGTGTAATGAAACCTGTCCTATAGGATGTTTAGATGATATATGTAACATGGATGGTAGGTGTGAAGTTTGTAAACATGGATATTATGGATTAACCTGTGACAAGAAGTGTAGTACCAACTGTAAATCTAGTAGTGGTTTAACTGTATGTAATATAACAGATGGTTCGTGTATTGATGACTGTGGAGATGGTACATCTAGACAGAACTGTAAAGAAGGTAAGAAGATTTACGTATTGATTGTAAAACGTTGTTCGGCACTGTGGGTATACACTTTAGTACAGTATAAATTGTGTATCAATTTAAACAATAAATAAAAAGGCTTAGAGATCATTACTATGAAATCTCTTACCTTTGTTGTACATTTATATAATGTATTTTAAAATGAAAACAATTAATTCATCTTCACGTTTACTGAAAAACATGATGACCTAAATCCGTGGAGAAAAGGGTCTATGAATGAGGCGCGGGAAAACTGTATCAAGATACTTTCGTCTCACATATTCTTTACCGTGAAGGGGTTGGGGCAAGGAAACCAGTTGATCAGAGGGCCAGGATCCATCATGAGTAGAATTGAATTATTTTAAGGTATTAAAGATGAGTATCTTATTATGTTGTTTATCAGATTGTGAAATGGGATATTATGGTCCAAACTGTGATGAAGTATGTCACTGTTACCAATCACAATGTGATCAAGATACGGGAGTATGTGACTATGGATGTGAACATGGATGGATGGGATCTAGATGCGACCAAGGTAAGTTAGATTTATTTACTTACTAAGCATCCCGAAGGCTTTAAATAGAACGGATTTATTTACTAACTACGAATCCCGAAGGCCTTAAATAGAACTGATTTATTTACTTACTAAGAATCACGATGACCTTAAATAGAACTGATTTATTTACTTACTAAGAATCACGAAGGCCTTAAATAGAACATATTTTATATCGAAATATCAAAAGAGGTTATTTTAATTATAAAATTTTAAAAGTATCATGAACGTTAGGTATTCTGTTAATAGTTAATAAGTGTAATTATAAATTTAATATCAGTCTATCAAACTACTAGTCCGATCCAGTCTTTATAAAAGATCAACCATAATTGTCACTCAACATTAGATTTATGACACGGAACAAATTACAGTATACATGTAATTTATGGTTGGATTTACACAGCGTTTTTGTTTTAATTTTATACATTTATCTTTCTTTTTTGTTTCAGTGAAGGCACCAGCAGAAGGTAAAAAATCTTTATAAATCAAAATTAACCACTTTCATTTTGTGTTATGTATTGAACAATTGATTATGAGGTCTATTATTTTGAATTATGGCGCATTTAAAACAAATATGCCGGGAAATAAAAGACTTGAAAGCCACTGATTTTCGGAAAATGTCTAAATATAAATGAAATGAAATGGGGTTTTTAACGTCTTACTCTTTTGCACCTAACCTGGGCTAATGGAAGAAGGACATACGCCATACAGTGTGCCATGAGGGAAATTTCGCTCGGGTAACGGCACTACGGCCTACGCTTATATCGAATTCCATCTGCCAAGGGATCTTTTACGTGCACTCCAATGTGTACGCCATACAGTGTGACTTGAGGGAAATTTTGCTCGGGTAGCGGCGCTATGGGCTACTCTTATATCGAATTCCAACTGCCAAGGGATCTTTTACGTGTACTCCAATGTGTACACGGGACCTCGGTTTTTCGTCTCACCCAACCTCCAGCGCCTTATCCACTTAGCCACACCGACCCGTCTAAATATAACTTATTTCACATTAAAATGTAACATTTAATTTAGAAACCAAAGCCATTATATCAACGGTAAATAAAAGCCCATCCAAAGATTTGTCACGAAATTTTGAAGTGGCGCTGGATCGTTTATATCATCTGTAGAGGATGCTAAATGTTTCAAACTGTTCAATTCATCTTGTTTTTCAATATACTAAATGGAGCTGAATCACTGTTGGAATTATATTCATCCCAATTACATATTCAACTTTCACAATATTATGAATCTCTAAAAAGCCCCCAAATGAAGTCAGCAGCTTAATTCATTCATCAATGACTTATTTCAGTTTACCCGCAAAATAAGTGAAATTCGTTGAAATTCTCGGCGTTTTGACTTCAAAGCGCAATCGAACCAAATGCGCCCCGAACACCCCTTACAATCAAACCTCACACGCAGACATACAGACAACCAAACAATCTCGATCTACATGAAACAAAATGCTTCCTTTTCTCTAGAATTGCATCGTACATAATGATATCAAAAGATTGTATATTTTAGTGGCAACATACTGTGTTAATTCTCCAACCAAGGGTAAATATGCTCTGTTAAGAGTTGATACAAAAAACATAAAATATGACAAAATCTATATCATCAACGAATCACAGGATACATCATCATCTACAACATGTGATCAAAGAATGTTTAACGAGGATGCCGACGGTGTTTTAAACCTCAAGATATTAATTGAAGATGATAATACATCTCCTAGTTGTTACCACACAAAGGTACGTATAAACTATATATACAAAGGTATGTATACACTCTTGTATTATGTATACAAAGGTATGTATACACTGGTGTTACTATACAAAGTTAGATAACACTTTTCTTATCCTTATACAGGTGCGCATACACAGGTGTTACTATATACAAAAAGACAGCTGTTAATTAATATACAAATATGCAGTTGTTACTATTATTATGTATGTGATAGAACTGATTAAACACATGTAATTTTAACACAGAGATCATTGCTACGATAGAGGAGTAATAAAGGTTTCATGAATCGGAAGTGACGAACGCCAAAGGAAAACACGAGTTGTTCTGACTGACTGACTGTGACTGACTGAAGTGACTAGTGATAACGGATACATGGGGGAATTTCTGCTCACTAATAATTCCTTCGAAGATCAAATGTTGTTGTGTGACACTGTGAGAGGATATCTGACAATTCATAAAAAGAATTGACTGCCACTAGATAAGAGAACACGAAAGAAAAACAGATTAAAAGTCCGTGCTTTACCATGTTTTTATAAGGTAGGGGTAGGGGAGACCAGGTACATTGAACCGCCATGGATATAAAAATGAATAAAACTAGACAACCACAAGGCTATCCATAAGTGAGACAATTTCTTAGATCCATTTCACCATGTTTTTATAAGGTAGGGGAGATCGGGGTACATTGAACCGCCATGATATCTTTTATGAATAATGCTAGACAACCCCAAGGCTATACATAAGTGAGACAATTTCTTAGATCCATTTCTCAATGGGTCTACCGGACTAGAGTCGCTCGTCAGCAAATCATCCTGTTCGAATTCAGACGGAATATTGGACAATTTTTTGTTTAATTCACTACAAAAGTTGAATTTGATCCCACCAAACTGCCAAATTATGGGCATTTTACGGCGAATTGTAGGAGCATAGGAAATACAGACTCCTGCCTGTTTCGATCGTTGCATGGAAGTCAAATCTGTGGATATTTGTTTTTAACTATACACCGATTGTTTGTAGATTCATTAGGTCACTACGAAATAAGTGACTAGGATTGAGATCTAAGTCCAGATCTATGTTATCATGAAATTTTTACCACTGTTCAATGTGCCCCATTATTTGGTTAAACCTGCCCCGACTAATTTGTAAAGAGGGGTACACTAAACCATTACGGTAAAGTGGATTAAAATGTTTGGGGTTTTTTTTAAAAAAAAAAATAAGTTAAAGATTAATTTAATTGAATCTGATACACGATAGCAACTATGATATGTCTTCAAACAATACAATAAAGCAAAGAGGTCTTCCAATAAAAACATTTGATATGAAATAGGACAAACATATATGTGAACAAAATGGTTCAATGTGCCCCGGTTTCCCCTATAGAAGGAATAAAAACAACGGATTGTACGGACTATTTCTATTTGTCTCGCGTTCTCTTATCTTATGACACTTAGTTTACTTTATCGAATCGTCAGATATCCTCTTGCGATCACATATAACAAATTTTGTCTTCGAAGGAATTATTAGTGTGCAGAAATTCACCCATGTATTTGTTACCACTCGTCACTTCAGTCAGTTACATAGAGGGATTACTTGTGTTTTCCTTTGGCGTTCGTCACTTCCGATTCATGAATCCTTTATTACTCCTCTATCGTAGCAATGATCTCCGTGTTAAAATTATATTTGGAATGTGTTTAACCAGTCCTATCACATATGTGATAATGACTGACACCAATATTGTCCTTTAACCCCTGGTGTCATCTGTACACAGCCAATGATAACTCTCCCATCGCTAGTTTGTATTTGGTTCCTCTTTCTGTTTAATATGGACATACCGTTATAATATATCACCACGTTTAGAATAAACTGCTACTATTAAACTTGTCCTTTAACAGACGGACAGGGGAATCTTCAAATGGACATTAAGAACAGAGGAAGTGTCTGGTTTCTATAGTTACTATGACAGATTATATGAACTGAGTTGTGATTTTACAACAGCAGAAACTTTGACAAGAAACAACAAACAGGCTATAAGTGGGTAAGTTTTGTTTAAAGGGTTTCATTAATATTAAGTATTATTTGTGGGCTCTTGCCACAAAAAACATCCCATGCTGCAATTGTTTCAACAGCTCGACCGTACCTTCTAAATGCGTAAAGATCCACTTTAGTAGATTAACTGGAATAAGGCGACATTCGTTTCGTTTATTAAAAGAATTATTCAAGCAAAAAACAGATTTTGAGTAAGGATCAAAACTTTATAAATAATAATCTATTTTTTTTAAAGTGCACATTGTGTTGTCTATATTTTGTTTTATCTTGTTCTCCGCAGTATATATCAACCCAGCAAAGTGAAAATCACCCAGACTACCGAGGAGGTCCAACTATTCATTCAGAATCCAGCAACAACCAGCCATGTTTCTCAAGTACAGATTGGCTCCAGAATTCAACTAGCAATGCTATTAAATAAACGCGATGGCATAACAGCCTCTGGTCAGTAAATGCTTTTTTCAGAACGGATAATTAATTATTGATTTGAAATGGAATATAACATCTACGTCGTTTAGGAGAGTTCCACTATCATCAACTAGTAATAAATGTATACTTTATTTTGTAACAGGTATTTCACCATATAACTGTTCCTGCTCTACACCTGATGGGAAAACAGTTCATCAACTTACAGACTCCAATGGGTGAGACTAATTTTTAAATCCAACAAAATAAATTACTACCGTATAAAGTCAAGATATTTAGTAAATATTTCCTTCAATAATTAAAAAGCTACTTATGAGTTACAAGAAGAAACGAAAACCACGGGCTTGTGAAGAGGTTACAATAATCCGTACAGATTTTGCTCGGGAAGTCACCAATGTGTGTGTATTTCTCATACGTAAGGCGGGACACGGATACGACAGAGCGTATCGAACAGCTTTCCCACGGTAAAGATTCATATAACATCGTCGTTGTTTTACCGTCTTTTTTGCCACAGCGTTTTAATATTATAAATCTATGTGTATCCAAGAACACGAAGGTGTATATTTTATGTGATTATTTACCATGATAAGGACTGAAATTTAATCGTTATTTTTGATAGTGTTTACTCGGAATTTTCATACTTTTCCGATCTGTTTGTCTGCATGATGGCTGATCTACCAAAAATAGCTGAAAAGTCGTAGTCGATGATTTTAAATAAGATTCGACATTAAAGTTTTGTTTGATAACTTAGCTATTGTCGGGAAATTGTAGGCTATGCACTTGAGTAGTACTGATCGAGATTTTGGAGATGTCTGCCATCATGCTGTAATAGAAAGCGTAAATCTGCCAAAACTCTAAAACTAAGTTGACACAACGTATCACGTATAAGTGATACAGCGGGGGGAATTCCGCTAGCCAAAAGTCTCTATTGAGTCTAATCTACGTATACTATTTCAGTCGGGACATAGTCAAATAAACTACAATTTCACCATGACTCACTGAAGACCTTTCATAACTGATCACCTCGTCACACTTCTACCAATTTTCCTCCTTTTTTATTGAAGATTAGACTTAATTGATCATTATACTGCATCCAATGTCAATAAACTGGTCGTTTTATAGCTTTATTAATTACTAATTAAAATTGAAGTTATATGTTTTTCAAAATACCATCATCGTTGAACCAGAACGGACACGATCCCAGCCCGGCATATTTACGCGACTAAATATTTATTTGTCCATTTAAACTATTTCAAACTTGAAAAGGTTACTCCGTTTGTAGATTTAGAAGTACTATTATATTTAAATATTATTTCAGATGTCCTGTTCGAGATTCTCCTGTATTTGCTCTAACCGGAAGTAATGGCTCTTACCTAACATCAAATATATTTGATGCTTTCACAGTTGAAGGAAGTTTAGGTCTCATCTTCAGTTGTAGTTTTGAATTCTGTTTTGATTCAAATAACACGAAGTGTACTGATGTAAGTTTTTTTTTATTGAGGAATCTGTATGGATTTATCTTACTCGCTCGACTTTTCATTTAACACGACAGAAGCGGCTAGTGTATGTGCAACATTTTGTTATCTTTTTTCATATCTTTAAATTCCCCAGAGACCGTGTATTCGATTTTTTGTTTTTAAAAAAGGTCTCCTGATTAATATTATTAATTGTATATTATAGAGATGTAGTGATCAGCGAACTCGGTCAATACTCGGAGTCACATCTAGAACAAAACGATCAACAAATGGGAATAGAAAGAATGGTCAAGCGTCAACTTATTTACTGTTGATACCAAAAACACAGAAAGACAAACAAACTGGTAGGTGATTGTTTTCCAACCAGATTGATTAAATTAATACGATATCCTGAGGGAGGTGTTTAGTAACTTAGATAAAATTAAATTTATTATCCGATTGATGTGGTAATTTATAGATAAACATAAATATATTTCAACATAATCCGGGACCATTTATATATAAGAATCTTTGAAAAAACGGTTCAATAAATGAGCGATAATGTAAATATAACTTTCTTATTTTAATAAAATATATAATTGTCATACACTGTAACAAAAATATCCGTGAAAAAACGGAAAAAATTCCGGAAACAAAAATTACCAGGAAAATTTTATCCGTATTTGTTTTTCCTGTAATTAACAGAAATTCCATTTTCAAATACAGAAAAATAAATCCTGGTAATTTTTGTTCCTTAGACTCAAAAATGATAAGAATTTCATTGAATTAACCATTGACTTTTTATGCGTGTGCGAAATAGCTTTATTTAACGTCATTTTCCGCCGAAGTGCTATCGCTGACGAAATTTACCACTTTCCGCTTATATAAGAATACCCTCATCGAGAAAAGGGCGTGTTGATCAACTACTACTAATGGTCAGTGTCAGGACCGTTTAAGGCTTTCAGATGTAAGTTTGCGGCTTACACTGGCCAATCGGTTATAATATCCAGATTGAAGCGTGCTTGGTTACCAGACAATACAACCTATACTCACTGGTTTTGAAAATTGTTTTAACACATTTATGAAAATACTTACAATCTGATTACCGTATGATGAATGGGAGTACACTTTATAGATCTTATAAATAATGGAAATTAGCAATACATGACTTTTGATATACCAAACTTTACACAATATGATCCTTCATATTATGGTTGATAATATTCATATTATGAAATGATAATTATTAGGAATGATTATATATGTATACGCTTTCTTATCGTTGCATTTGAAAACAGAAATAGTCCGTTATATAATGGAATAAAACATTTTATCCCTAAATTTTACGCAACTTTCCTGCCATTCCACAGTTTATTATGTAAAATAACAGAATTAAAGTCCGTTATAGAAGGGAATAAAATATTGTATCCCTAAATTTCACGGAAATGTCCTGTTTAATACTGAATAGTCCACCGAATTACATAAAACACATAATTTGAAGAAATGATTCACTCTTTTAACACAATTTCTCAAAAAAATCCATCAATTAACAGAAAAAAAGTTTAAAACTACGGAATTCGGCATCATAAAAAATGGAAATTTTTTACAGTGTACATTTTCAATATTTTAAGATAATGCATATAACTTACTTAAATTTTAATACTTTAAGACAATGTATAGAACCTTCTTCAATTTTATATATTTTGATTATGCATATAATTTTCTTATATTTTAAATATGTTTATAATGCATATGACTTTCTTAAATTTTAAATATGTTGACAATGCATAAAACTTTTGTTTAATATAACATTAACCCCCACACCCAATTTGGTCTTCTCCATACAGTTCAAATAATGTATATGTCATTATTCTCCATTACAGATATGAACAACATCTCTGTTGACTCTGAAGGTACCGTTTCCAAACATTTGACAGTTATAACTGGTTCCATCTTGGTATTGGTACTGTGTGGAGGTTTGGTTGCTGTCGTGCTGCTCGTACGATCTAGTCATATTAGAACTGTTATGAAACAAACCAGTGTGAAAATAACGGAATAACTTTATAAAAGAAAGTTGAAATAAGAATTTAAATATTACCAATAGTATCCACAATTTCATGTCTAAATCTGTAATTTGTACTTGGCTCTTATCGATAGTTATTTTGTCATGAAGTACTTTATGGATGTTTAATAAATCCCTGTAATGTCATTTTAAATGCTCATTTGACGTCTCCGGTGGAGGAGAGGGGTGGGACAATGATGTCGATATTCTGTAATGTTTCAATTATAAAGCGTCGAGTCATCTCTTAAAACGGATGTACATTGGAGTTTATGCTGGAATTTGGTCCCAGTCTATAGTACAATAGCCTTTGTGTCCAGTATTAAGACAAGTGTGGGTCATGTGGGAGGTATTTGGTGCAAGAGTTGGATAGTAGGGTTTGTATGCTAAGAGCTGTTTTGTCCTTGAATATGACATCTCATCCCCGTATGCCAGTCTTCCTTGCTGTAAACGGATACCGACAGGACGGTGTATGCAATATGCAAAATAACGCGGAGAGTATAATACGCCGCGACCTCACTACAAGTGTATGGGAGCCAACAGCTTCATATTGAAATGTGGTCGTATATTGTCGTCGCCCCCATCCGTCCATACGTCGGTCTAGAGGCTAAAGTTAATATCCGAATGGCTATAAATGTATACACAGTGATTTTCAGCTTTTTCCGATATTTACTGCCAGGGTTATGGCCCTTGATCACTTTGAACAATCTTGCGGACGATCTAGGGGCCAAAGTTAATATCTGAATATTTTTAAATTGATCCTATTGAGTTTCAGAGATTCCCGATAATTACTGCCAAAGTTATACCCAAAGTTATACCCAAAGTTATACCCAAACAAATTTGGCATTGACGTACAGTAGTGTGGTTAAGTAAAAAGGTCGAAATAATTCTGTGCGCTGTGTTTTTATAGTTTCACTCTGTAAAAAGTCTTAACAATTTAAAGTCAGTGAGGATCTCGTCTTTTCATGGAGTCGATACATGACTTGACTCGTTTGTACATGAAACTAAATAGAAAAAGCATGAATTTATTTTTCTTTGTGGAGCCTTTTTTTTGACTTGCCACACGAAAGTGGTGCAGGACGGGGTACTGTGAAGGAACAACGTCTAGTTGTTCGGATTGGAGTTCACGTAAAAGAACACTTGAGTGTTGGAATTCAATTGCTGTTCAAGCAGGGGCGTGGTGAGGGCAATTATTGAGAAGAAATTATGAGTAACAAAAAAGAATTTGGCACAAAAACCCTTTTACTGACCGCGGAGCTGTGGCCGGCGAAGCCGGCCACCGCGAGCGCCGAAGGCACGAGCCCGCGGCGGGGGATCCGGGGGGCCCTCCCCCGGGAAAATTTCGAAAATTAGAAGCCCAGAAACGCAATCTCCAGCAATCCGAGACAAGAAATACGGTAATAAAATATGATTAAATTTTCCAACTTGACTCTTTCAAAATTTTTTTAATTGGGTCAGATGAAACAATTTTTCCACTTACAAATGTTTTTCATTTTTTGAGTAATTTGATTGTGATTTTGGCGCAAAAACTTTTTGGCGCATGAGTATGGCTACTCATGAACTCATTCTCACCACGCCCCTGTGTTCAAGTAAAATTGTCAAGATATGTCGCATGTCAACATTAACCCGGTTGAAGCAATAACGCGGGACGTTAAACTCTTATTTTATTCGCGTGCCGTATTATTATCTGCTCATTCGCCTGTAGTAACCTACCTGCCTTATTCTGTATAATCCAGTTCGATCACTAAAATACCATTGAAACAACTTAACTCCCATGTCGTCATTTCTGTAAATAAAATGACTGTTGGTGGTTTAAATAGTAATCGATGATACACCAACCTATATTATGAATTATTATTTAAAGCGTTAGAAAAAAAGATGGAAATTTTTTTATCAATCATAAACATATAAATATGTTACAAAGGGATTGAAATTAAAGAGAAAACTGAGTTAAAGTGATCTCCAATATTGATGAATTGTAATAAACTAACAAAAGATAAATTCAATACACTGATAATATGATTAGCGTTATTGTATCATTACTACCAGAACGGTTTTGACATTATCCGGGCTGAGTTATTAACTTTTGTTGTGTTATTAGTCTCCACTGTTTGCCTGTCATAAACTGATATTCTTTGATGTTGAAATATGGATTATAAAATATCATTATTTTAGCTTTAACTAAGATTGGGAGAAAAGTGTAATGGCTTCTGAATAACAGTAAAAACGATATTATTTTGATAAAGTGTAATAGCTGCAGAATAACAGTAAAATGGTATTATTATGATCAAGAAAAATTGATATCTTTATTGTTTGTCATATAAACACTGATGGTCTCTATATTAATGCAGATTAAATGTGGTTTATGACTCAAAACAAAGGAAATTAAAGATAATATTCGCCCTTTCCTCGGTGGTTATTATATTAAACATTAATACGTTTATAAGAAAAGCAATATGGCGCCTTTCCAAAACAAGACTTCTTCTCCCTTTTTCCCCCTTTTGCTTCCAGGTCATATTGACTTTTTGTTGTAGAATCGAAGAAAAGGGTGCTAAAGTACATTTTCTGCCAGGTTTTGGTGAATATTCATGATTTTAAGGCGGAAGGATACATGAGTTCAGGGGCGGATCCAGAGGGGGGGTCCACCCCCCACCCCCCCTGCTCAGCTACATAAAAAAATAATGCCTGGCATCAATGAAATTACATCACAAAGTGATCCTACATCAGTATAAAACGATTTCTCTGTTTTAAAAGCTCAAATTGTATGTATGCCTATGTAATTTAGAGACGATGATGGCAGATTTCCGTAACAGAAACCTGACAAACCCCCTCCTGCAAAAAATCCTGGATCCGCACCTGGAGTTGAGAGGTTGGCTAGGTTGAAATGTAGGGCCGAAAATTGTATGCTATCTGTCTCTACTTCCAGCTTGTGTATCTCACGTTTTTCATGAAGAACCTCACAAGTGCTTTTTGGCAAGACTGTGTCGCATGTTCCTCCATCTTTGGCGGAAAGTGTCCTACTCAACGAAAATTTGGGAAAATGTTCCATCTAAGAGACGGGAATTAGCATTAAAGTCAATGGGGAAATCATTAGTGATCTGTGGCCTTATAGTAGTAAATAATTTGAACGTTAAAATCGGGTCAAGACTACTTTCTATTATTTATTACGGAAAGCCTTGTGCGCCATTTCAAAGTTATTGATTATTCTGTATATTTAATAGTCTCGGTCACCCAGAACCCCCTAATCTTCAACGTAGAATAATTGTTTGGATGATAGAGACTATATATTTAATAACGACAGTACCTTAAACGTGCGCCTACTCTACTGTGATTGATTATATTCTATTCAAGTTTGTCAGTAGTAACTCATGTTATATATATAAAAAAAAGATCAAATGTTTAATTGTATTAAATCAAAGTCAACAATTGATAAGAAATAACAATAAACTCTACTTTATATTCCGGGTATCTGATAAATGAACGGTAAAGATTAGAATAGCGATAGTTCTAACAGATCCAAAATCAACAAAACTATAGACAACTTGCTTTATAACACTATCTCGTGATCAAAATATACTTTTTTTTTATACGAGGGGTTTAATTTATCATGTGATGATAAGTTACCTTCGATGTAGGTCTTATTCTCGTAATTCAAATTCCAACTGTCAAGGTCTGTTTTAATTGAAAGCCAATTTTCATACCACCCGAAAGACTATACCTTGTCTTTTACCGGGTACTCTCGGGGGGGGGGCACTGGACAATCCAGCCGAACTTTCTCTGCTAACGCACGAATCGAACAATAAGTAATTTTTTTCGGCAACAATCAGAGACATTTCAGACAAAATTACGATACAAGGGTACCATTTTGTTCATTCCCATATAGCGGACTCGCCGAGTTTTGGGGGAAAAATTTTGGTCGGTGTTAAGGGGTTGAATGGTCAAGGTCAATAGACCCAAGCTGAAGGATAAAACTAATTAAGCAGATAATTTGGGAAGAATTCAGTTTTTGTCAAAATTTATAACAACCTTTAACACATACTTTTTAAACGCATAAAGTGTCCAACATAGTCCAAAAATTCCAACAAATTCAATCTTCCTTGTTCAAATCTTCAATCTTCCTGTTGATATCGGTGTATGTTTTCGTTTCAGGTGGTTGTCGCTGGCCACTGGATTTCAATCGTCTTTTGCTCTTGTTGCAAAAATGCCATTACTTCAAAAATATTAGGATGAACTTTTCCAATTAATTTCTTTAGGCGTACGTGCCATCCCTTGAAAGAGTTGGGTTCCATTGTACCCGTGTAAATTGGTCGTTTAACCATTGCGTAACCATATAATCAGCCAGTTGTCTATATTGTTAACGTTATTAATTAATGAGTGAGTTGAATTCTGACAAAATTCTTTAACACTTTAGTGAACTATATGAATAATGATTGGTCCCTGCCTCATGAACCCTTTTAATCCGTTCTTAACCCATCAAAGAGTGCCGCAGTCGCCTTTCCAAATTCTGGCGAGTCGGCGATATGGGAAGACCCCGTACCATTTATAGACCAATTTCACCCCATGGATTTAACGACTTTATTATAGCGGGTGGTCAGACGCGGTGAGTACTTGTCACCATTTTTTTGAGCCAGAGTTTCCAGACCTACGTGCAGTGTATATCTTACTTAGTAAAATATAGTTCTCCAGTCAGTAATACCAATAATCAAGTGGACAAGGATAGCCATAGATTGACCAGTATAGTGGTGTAAGTTTTAATTTCATCAAATCAATGAAAAGCACAACTTCAACCATCAAAATACAAATTAAATCTCTTTAAATACATAAATCACAAGCATAAAGTCACTTGGTCAATTATATTATCGATTTAATATTAACCTTTATGTCGCATGAATCTATAAATCAGATTTTATAACTAATAGTTTTATGCATCAGCTGCTAGGTCATCGAAGTAAGAACATCAAACAGCAATTGATGACATTTATGATACTCGTAGAACTCGAGTCCTTAATACAAAATGTTGTGGCTTCTACATTGTTCTCAAGTATATACCCATATCACAGAGGGTTTATTCCCACGAAGGCGCAGTTATTGACCGTAACGGATTAAAAGAGGTCGTTTTCGTCGACTTCGCGGGAATCCAGCTCCCACGGACTAAAATGGATTAAAAACGTAACAACGGTGTTATAGATTGTTATGGTAAGAATATACACTTTCATAATCCCCAATGTAACTAATTAACCAACATTTTAGCATCACTTTTGGCATAAGAAAGAAAAACATAACTATACTATAACAAATTTCGCTAAATAAGACATAAAAACATAACTATGCAATAACAAAAATTAATAGAAATAAAAAAATAAGGTAAAACATTCGTCTGTATGTGAATACATTGGCGTTTATCTGTCAGGAAGAAAAAAATAACCATGGGGGAAAAGTTTGCCATTAATGCTGCAGTGTATGGTATAGAGTTGGGAAAATATCCTGGGAGTTACGTTGAAGGTACCGTCTCCAAACAATGTATCTGACTGGCAAAGATATCTCAAATTGGTGGGGTAACAAAACCAAGAATCCTATCATTGGCACCATCATCGATTAGATAAAATAGCTCACCACCAATGGTATGCCTTAAAGTTCACGTTTTGTTGTGAAGATAAATTTATAAAATCGTATTCATCCTTTTAATCATTGGTTGCCAATTGGTTAATAAAATTCAGAGAGAACATAAATTCATAAAATCTTTAACACCGTTAATTGGGTCCTAATAACAACATGTCTCTCTTCAAACAAAAGCCGACAAGTCGATATCTGCGCCGGGAAGGATTAATTTTGGTCACGCTCTGTAACTGTGCCTTCGCGGGAATACACCCCACAGAGCAAGCTACTACTTTAACGATGTGTAATTGATACAGCAATAATAATATAAGAATGACTTTTTCATTGTCAAAATTTTAAGGAAACACAATAACCACATTACATTCATTTTGGTGCAAATTTCGAGACAAAAATTTCGTATGATCGACACTAACTAAAGGCGTACATTCAAAAATCTAAATTTCTTATAGATTAATCAAACAGAAACTATTATTCCACCAAAAGAACAATAATCAACTAAGCTCTTCGTTCATTGTGCTAAAACAACGTGACAATCTAAAGTTATGTCGCTACAGAAGACTCGCATTTGTAAAAACAGGAAATCAAATTTCAATCTTGAAAACCATCCATCACAATTTTTTTGCCTTTTAAATCGCCTACTGGCCACGACATATCGAAAAACTTGATCAAGCTGATGTCTTCACTAGAGACGTTGAACAATACCGAATAAAACTGTAATCGGGTGTAAAAATTAATTCAATTAAGAATACTTCACATCCTACTCTTTCTTTCCCTCACAGATATATCTATGGTAATCTGAACGTTAGGGATGCCGCACAATTTTATTCCCTTAAAGCTCAAGCGGAAACTGTTTTAATGTCACGGGGCAATATATTTTACTTCTTTTAAAACTCAATCAGAACCAGTATCAGTAACGTGGATTATAGGGGATGCTCGATTCACAGTCCAGAACGTTCCGAATCGACAGAATTACAATCGAGTGACGCGGAATTCAGTCCTGTCACAGTTCTGCTAGTCCCGACAGCTGAGGTGGAGTGAGTAGAATCGTGACGTATTCCTAGGTAAAAAATATGTTTCAGCTGTCATGATTGGTTGAGATATTTTTTATACGTCGACACATGCGTTGTACACCGAAATTATCCTTTTCACTCGATTGACACCAGTTTTGGAATTCAATTCCGGAACTGACACTTGTCTTCTGCAACAACGTCCAAAATATCGTTCGATAATATGGCTTAGGCCTACTCATACTATTTTTGACCAACTACATCACTGTGTTCAATTTGTATTTCTAAAAAAAAATCATTAATTTCCTAAACGGACGCACAAAAGACCGAAAAATAATAATGTAATTTGACGGGTCCTTCTGATCGGCGAAAACAGCACTCAGTATCGCTCCTGACAATGAAAGAAAGATATGTTATAGACATACATATTATCCAGCATTTCACTCATTTCATAAAAAAAAATTTGACAAAATTATGGATAAGTGAAAAGCAGGTATTTCTACATTTGATTCATTTCCTCAAATGATTGTTTTCGATGTTGAATATTTACATAAAATAAAACATAATTGGATAAGTATTAACATATAATGCCCTGTATATCTGTATTAGTCTGTTATAAATAAAAGTAGATGAATATTTACACAACTCTATAGAATTGGTGTTAGTTATCTTTGCATTGCGTTGATGGAATATCACTCTACTATAATGTATTATATCTCCTGATTAAATGAATATGAATTGTTACTTCCCCTGATAACTAAATTGATATAGATGTTTAGATAATATCTATAATTGACTTATTTATTAGTCCCACATGACACGTCAATTCAATATTTATTGTCTTTTAGAGACCGCGGCAAGGAAGCGTAAATTCAGTAACAATACACTTATATAAAGACTGCTACGACGTGCACAATTATTGTTTTCGTGTATTATTCCAAGAAGTAAGAATTGTTCCTCCTCTCAATGGAATCGGGTTTAATTGTAAACTATTCTGATGTAGGTTTATGTCATTTAGTATTGGATATTTAATTGATCTCTTGATATAATATACAGGGTATTACAAATTAACTTATGCGACGGGTAGTAAGCAAGGTTGGACTACTAACTGTACTCATTTACATGCCGGTTACAAGCAAATCTTTGGGGAAAGGGATATAGCTATTAACTGTTCTGGAACGGTTCTCTTTTCTACATTAAAGTGACAATAACAGTTTAATCTCCGATACTTATGATATATGTATAATGAACATTGTTTATCATCTGTCTGCAAAGGCCCATGCTGTCAATTCGGTTGCCGCGGGTTCGTTTAAGATTCGTTTGGTTTGTATTGGCAGTGATTCCCAACCAGTGTGCCGCAATTCTCAACAAATGTGCAGCGAAATTTTGAACGGCATACCAAGAAAATTTCTCACTAAAGAAGCCAGCTATCTGACTGATGAAATTCGAAACACTGCAATAAACCCAGCCCATAGCTGTGGTTGTCTTTATTTAGTTCGAGTCATTTTATGTGTCTATATCTATGCCGTTTTTGAAGGGGGGGGGGGTCACGGTGGCTAAGTGGATAAGGTGCTGGTTCGCTAGACTGGAGGTCGGTGTTAGATCCCTGCATTGGCCGAGAAAGTTCATCTCGATTTTCCGACGTGATTTCCCCTTGTCAGTGATGCAGAAGGAGGGCCTGATAAGGACAGTTGCGTAGTTGTTCGGATGGGACGAAAAACCGAGGTCCCGTGTACACATTGGGTTGACGTAAAAGATCCCTTGGCAGTTGGAATTCGATATAAGAGTAGGCCGTAGCGCCGCTGCCCGGGCAAAATTTCCCTCATAGCACACTCTATGGCGTATGCCCAGGTTAGGTGCAAAAGAGTAGGACGTTAAATCCCATTTCTTTATGCCGTCTATGACTTGTTATGTTTTATTTAAGCCAGGTGTGACGCTATTTTTTCGTGTGTTCCATGGTATACCGTTACCAAAAAAATATTGAGAACCACTGTTATCTGGCCTTTTTCTATACCGAACATGATTGGTCACTATCAAAAAAAAAACAACCTATATATCTATATAAATAAAATCAATAATGTCTGTGTATGTTTGTCCACCCTTCGCCCATCACGCACCCCCAGAATTCGTGGTATCAAATTAACCAGTGAACCCGTGACTGTTTTAGACCATGCTTTATGAAGGCCAAAATCACAGAGTGTACTGCTAGTTCTGAATAGTATTTTGAAAATAACCCCAAATTCTACATGTACTAATCAACAATATTCTTGCGTTAACCCACAAAGTCAGAGGGGTCAAAACCAAAAGTAAGACACAGATAATTCCACGCTACGTCGCTGCACGGCGTGCGTAAGAGCCAATGGAGGACATACGCGCTACTGACATCTGTGTCGCACTTTTGGTTTTGACCGCACGATACTAGATCTTTCCGATCTGTGAAATATTTTTCCGTGTTATAGCCACAATTCTAACACAAACCCTACAAAATAGTTTTAGATAAACCTAACCCTTACCCTAACCCTAACCCAAACCCTTCAGAATAGTTTTAGATAAAACTAACCCGAACCCTAACCCTAACCCAAGGGAAAATATTTCACAGATCGGAAAGATCTAGTATTATGCGTTTAGACCCCTCTGACTTTGTACCGTTGATTACAGATTAAACATGGATAAGTGTACAAATGTGTTGTTTGTTATTGATGTGTTCCCATTTGAATATTGTTCACAATAAGAAGAAAAATAAATAAGATAGGTTTACAGGGTCATTTTGTTATACGAAAAACTAAGTGACGCGTTTTCTGTGGCGCTCAGTATATAGGGGATGCTCGATTCACAGTCCAGAACGTCCCGAATCGACAGAATTACAATCGAGTGACGCGGAATTCAGTCCTGTCACAGTTCTGCCAGTTCCAACAGCTGAGGTGGAGTGAGTAGAATCGTGACGTATTCCTAGGTAAAAAATATGTTTCAGCTGTCATGATTGGTTGAAATATTTTTTATTCATTTAGCACATGCGTTGTCCTCCGAAATTCTCCTTTTCACTCGATTGACACCAGTTTTGGAATTGAATTCCGGAACTGTGAATCGAGCATCCCCATAATTTCAATGGTACAAGGTAGATAACTCTATTATAAGGCGTGGAATATGGCCACAGATCACTAATTATTGCCCCATTGACTTTAATGTTAATTCTCGTCTCTTAGACCGGTTGTAACTTTTTCCCAAATATTCGTTGGGCAAAACGCTTTCTGCCACAGATGGAGCAACATGTGGCAGACTCTTGCCCAAAAGCATGTATGGGGTTCTTCATGAAAAACTTGAGATAGACAAGCTGGAAGTAGAGACAGCTAACCTTGCAATTCTCGGCCCTCCCTTTCAACGTAACCAACCTCACAACTCTTGTATCCTTCCGCCTCAAAATCATGAATATTCACCAAAACCTGGCAGAAAATGTATTTTCAAACCCTTTTCTTCGATTCCACACCAAAAATTCAAAATGCAAAAGGGGGAAAAAGGGAAAGGGAGAGAAGGACTAAAAATAACTTTCGCCCTTGGTGATCTGTGTCCATATAAATAAACGTACTGTTTATAACTGAAAGACGCAATATTCCCAAACTGACACGACCCGCGCGTTTCAACCAGTTATAAATCTATAACAGTAAATCTCTTTGATCTTTTGGGGTATATTATATGCCTGGAATAACTTGCTGCCCGAAAGTCGAACGGCTTTGGATATATACAGGCAGTGCCGGACTGGACCCACCTGTCCACCTGTCCGTGCCTATAAAGAAAAACTGAGAAATAAGAGGAGAGGGGGAGAAGAAAAGCAGGAAGGAGAGGACAGAACACTGGACAGGAGAAAGAAAAGACAGGAAAAAATGACTTACAAACAACACAAAAAGGAAGTGTACTACAAGGAAAGAACTTTATACAGAGAATCAATCGTGTAATTCACCTAACCTCTGCTTTGATCTGAAAAAAGAGAGAGAGAGAAATGGGGTTTAACGTCCACTCAACACAAACTAGGTCATTTCGGGACTAACATATGGTTTAATTTTATTTCAATAATTCGCTTAGGCGTAGGGGTCATTAGCAGTGGGAGGAAACCGGAGTGTCCGGAGGAAACCCACGAGGTTGAGAAGGCGCCCCTATCTCCATGCCACATACGCTCACACCAGGGCTCGAAACCACAGCCGCAAGCCAGAGGTGACCGGCCAGCTAGAGGTCGAAGCGCGGCACTATAGACCTCTAGGCCATCCCAACCCCCCGCTTTTATCTGAAATGTTTTGAAAATGGGTTGCGGTTGTCAATTTTCAAAATTTTATTAACACGGTGGCGTGGAGGTCGGGTGTTTGAGAAAGTTCATTCAGATTTTCCGGCGTTGTTCCCCCATTGTCAATGATGCAGGACGGAGGGCCTGACAATGGCAGCTGTCTAGTCGTTCGGATGGGACAAAAACCGAGGTCCCGTGTTCACATTCAATGGCGTGCACACAAAATATCCCTTGACAGTTGGAATTCGATATAAGAGTAGGCCGTAGTTCCGCTGTCCGGGCAAAATTTCCTTCATTGTACACTCACAATATGGCGCATACTCGTCTTTATTAGCCCAGTTGGGACAGGAAAATAGCCCGTAAACCCATTTCATTTCTTTTTCTCGAGTTATTTTCATCAATCTTTCTCAGCATAACCTTAATCATGGCCCTGCACTTTGAGGCTTTTAACTCCATAATGGAGGAGGGGTGTCTGCAAGCGTTTTAAATACATATGGATTGTTGATTTGCTTTGCTAAGAGAGCATCTATCGACATTTAGAAATTAGCTATAGGTTTGATAAATGATCGAGTTTTGTTATGTTCAACTGTCAAAAGTAAAGTCAAAGAGAAACACAAACTATAAAACGTTTTGTTACTGAAGGTAGATTTAAATGGAATGGATCTTGTCGAATCTGTGGGCAAAACATTGAATCAAATCAATCTGGATTAAAGAGGTTTATTATTTTACACTAACAAAAAATCTCGAACTTGACGTACTTAATGTGTAATTGCCATATTGAATTGCTGCACTACACAGACATCTCGTACCTATCAGATATACCTCTTTGTTCTGAAATTTGTTCTTTAATTCCATATAGTTTGTAGGTTGTTTTGTGTTTATAAGAATTATTTGATATATAATCCATGAATTAACTTTAGCTTAATCCTGTTTTCTTGTAAACAGATCTTTTTGCGATGTTGGCTACGGTCAGTTGAAAACCAATATCCTATAATTAACCGCGATATGATTATCAGTGTATAGACATCTTTGTGACAAGAAAGATTGCCATGATATGGTTAAAGAGAAACTCAGCGCACAAATCGCCACAAACTCTTCAACGTTGTCTTTATTTCAAAAAAAAAAACAAACACTCACATAATAATTTGAAAGTTTCCAGCGTGGTTTTCTATTATCAGAGTTACAAAAACAGGAGGGGTGGGGGAGGGGCTGGCGAGGATAGGCGCTAGTCGTTCAGATGCTACGAAACTCGAAGTACCATGTATTTTGGCGCCCACGTAAAATAACCATTGCCAGTTCAAATTAGAATACAGTAAGTTACAACGACGATGTCCGGCCCAAATTTCCCTTTTAGATTGGTTAAGATTCGCCGCGGACAATTTTGATGTTGTTTAGGGAACTTTTCTGGTGAGTGATATTAATTTTAGCTACTGTGTCGATTGCAACTTTAAATTTGGTTTCATGTCGGCAGATTAACTATGTATGATAGCATAACAACATAAGACCACCTGCACTGAACCCAACCCATTAATATATTATCAATGCTGAAACAAAGATGTTTTGGAAAATGAACAGGTTTTTCTTCGTTTGTTTTATTTTATATTTATACGGGTGTAACGGTAAGTTAAATGATTTTCTTCTTTTAATTTTAGTAATCAATTCACAATCTCCTTTTAACTCAACAAGATGGCTGACTTTTAGTTTCACTTGCAGTATACCACACTGATCAGCAGTTTATTCACAAGACAGTTATTAGAAGACTTTCGAAATACCTCGGTACAGCAGATTGGCCTTAAACGAAGCAACACAAACGGGCCTGGCGGAATTGGGGCCTTTTACTCATTTTACGCCTTAGGGTACCATTTTATGTACAAATTTAAACTAAATAGGAACTATTTTTATCCAGATTGTTTGTTTTCTTAATAATTTATAAAAATTGTTTTAGAATTTATAATGAGCAACGATAACAGAAATTCCTGGAAGATTAAAACTTCACAAAATTTTTCACAATATTTGTAGGCGATGATGTTGGATATGAACCAGGATCAAACAACACTGTGTATGAACCGAATCTGAACGGTACTGAGTATGAACCGAATCTGAACGGTACTGAGTATGAACCGAATCTGAACAGTACTGAGTATGAACCGAATCTGAACAACACTGAGTATAATCCAAATCTGAACAGCACTGATGAAGAACTTGGATTTAATAATACCGGGATCGGCAACGATATTGGGAATATTGGATATATTGGTGCCGGGAGTCCACCTGGAGATAATACAGGTAGGTAAACTAGATTTTTTCTTTGTGGAATTATTTACGATGTTTCGCCAATCCAAAATTTTGAAATTATAAAGTGTGATAGCATATGATATATTAAATAGACATCACAGGGGCGGATCTAGGAATTTTGAAAGGGGGGGGGGCGCCGCAAAATGAGGGCACTGACCACGGAGACGGGACACGCCGCTGAGAGTGGGGTGGGGCCCCAAGAAAGTTACCCGTCATTTTCTTGCATCTGTAGCCAATTCAAGAGCTATTTGGCAGGTGGGATGCAGGTGAATACTGATCTCTACGCTACATGTAAAATGTATAGGAGACTAAGTCACTAAATTTCAGTAAGCAGTGGCCAGTAGTTACAAAACACCATAAAAGTGTGCATGAGATCGACTGAGACCTAATGGGCACCGGCAAGGCTGTGAAACATTTTCGGGAATGTACTTAAAATTCGTCAGATGGTTCGCTGCGTCATTATATATGATAAATTGTTATCATCACTAAATTGTTATTTCTGTAATCATTTTTAGTTTGTGGTAACATATTTGTGGGTGAATCGGGAACTTTCTGGTCACCAAATTATCCTTCACGTTATCCGCTAAACAAAGATTGTGAATGGCAGATAATCGTTCCTCTTGGTAACAGAATTATATTATCCTTCTCCAGTTTTGAGGTTTGTTTTTTTTAAGATTAAATCTAATCAACTGGACATTACTTTATGTATATTTCTGTAAATATGATAGTTATTAAACTTAAACGGAATATTGTGAATAAAAGTGGTTTAAAGTATGTAAATGATATTTCAAAACAAATTACCGAGTCGTTCGGAATTGAAATTAATCATTCTGCCCGGAGGAAACCCACGAGGTTAAGAAGGCGCCCCTATCTCCATGCCACATACGCTCACACCAGGGCTCGAAACCACAGCCGCAAACCAGAGGTGACCGGCCAGCTAGAGGTCGAAGCGCGGCACTCTAGACCACTAAATTCGACAAATTAAATTCTCAAACATTTTTTTGAAGTAAAAGAAAAATAAATAAAGACGTTTGAAGTATTTGTAGTTAAAAAATATTTCCTATTTAGTGCAGTAAATGGGTATTAAAATGAGAAATGCATCATTTTGCCCGAAACAGTTAGGTGTTAAGTAAACATTGCACGAGCCGTTGAGCCAATGACTAACGCCGCGTGCAGTCAACGCACGTGTTGTGGACAGTCATCTGTTACAGAGATAATTCGTAAAAATTCTCTGTGAAACAGATTGCCTCAGCCCCTCCAAAAAGACTCGCGAGGAAACTATACAATAGTACATGTAATTGACTTACCATTGCAGGTGGAGGAACACCCTACGTGTAATTATGACTATGTAATAGTAAGCGATGGGCATACTTCACTGGATATTTTATGTGGATCTGTAACACCAAATCCTATAACTAGTAATGGCAATACGTTAACTATTAAATTTTACTCTGACAATCTTCAATCCGCTAAAGGATTTGTTGCTAGTTTTGTCGCTGAGCCTTTAGGTAAGTATGAGGTATTTTTTTTTTACTGATCACTTATATACCTAACGGACAGCACAGTCTGTGGATACAAATCATCTGCAGTGTTTGCGTACGGAAAACTACAACGCATGTCAACGATAGCCAACGGGGTTATATCTACTGGTTTTGAGATAATCCATTTTCAAAGAATTTCTTTTGCAACATAAAAAAGTACAAGCGTACATTAAACCAGTAACCCACCATGACACCATCGATGTGTAATTGTCCAAGGAACGCGCATGCCAAATTACATGAATTAACGGAATCTTGTGCATATTCCGAAGAGTAGCGCTTTGGGCCCAATTCATGCTCCATAAAAAATGGCCCCATTGGTGTTGCGGACAACACTTTGTCCTTAGTTCACCTTATAGTATGAAAATGTGACTTACCATGTTACCTTTCATTAAAATACTCTTTCGTAAAAAGATTTAGACTTGCGCTCTTTATGTTTAGTAATTCATTAGTGAGTAAAAACTGGCACATCGTGAAACAGTATTTGTTAACAACTGGTTAGCGAATTTAGATGAAATAAAATGAATTGGGTTTGAACGTCCTACTGTTCTGCGATAATGAAAACGAGCACATGCCATAAGTGTGCTATGAGGGAGGTTTGGTCTTGACAGTGATGCTACGGCCTATTTATATATCGAATTCCAACTACCAGGGGCTCGTTTACCTGCACTCTAATATGTGTGTCCCACTCGAACGACTTGACAGTTGTCCTCGCCACGCCCTTCGCCCTGGACCACTTACAAGGGAAAAGCACGCCGGAAAATCTCGGTAAACACGAGCAAACCTGCAACCTCCAGGCTAGCGAAATATTACCCGCTTAGCTACAGTGACCCCTGGGCGAGTAAATATGGGTCGTTTTTGCTACTTATTAGGCTAAGTGTTGTTGTTTTATCCATTTTTGTTCTATTTTAACAGGGGGTTGGGATGGTCTAGTGGTCTAGAGTGCCGCACTTCGACCTCTAGCTGGCCGGTCACCTCTGGCTTGCGGCTGTGGTTTCGAGCCCTGGTGTGATCGTATGTGGCATGGAGATAGGGGCGCCTTCTCAACCTCGTGGGTTTCCTCCGGGCACTCCGGTTTCCTCCCACTGCTAAAGACCCCTACGCGCAAGCGAATTATTGAAATAAAGTTAAACCATATGTTAGTCCCGAAATGACCTAGTTTGTGTTGAGTGGACGTTAAACCCCATTTCTCTCTCTCTCTCTATTTTAACAGAAGTAACATCCACTGCCGCACCAACCCCCCAATCAGGTAAGTAAATACAATAATAATTTACACAAAATGAACATCTGTAAACTATTCTATTTTGATGGGAAACCAATTAATTAAGATCGAGTCATAGGCGTTTTATAGCTGAGGCCCTGGAGGCGCCAGCCTCCTCGCGAAAAAAATCAAAGAAGTTGAACAAATAAAACGGGAGAAAAGTGCAAAAACCGATGAGAAAAATGAAAATGTACCCTAGTTAGAGAGGGCCCTAAAGGCAGACAAAAGGCCCCTTCGTCTGACAAAAGAGCCCCTCGTCTGACAAAAGGGCCCCTCTGGTCAAGGGAAAGGGCCTCCGAGTTCGAGTCAATCTCTTTCTTTACACTGTTAATATATCGAATCCACTACTGAATGAGAATGCAGTCATTACACTGGTATGAAAAACATTAATCAGGACACACACCCCCCCCCCCCGGAACCCCACGAAAGAGGGCCCTTAAAATAGTATAGCCTCCGACATGATAAACCTTAAAACGCCCCTGGATCGAGTATGTCATGCAAATGTACTGAAACAATAATTATACGTTGCTGACACCGGGTCCATTCACTTGCTCTGATATTTTACGTTTTGTTGTTTTAGATGTTTGTGTACATTGTGACATACACGTGGGATTGACTTGTGTTATTGCTTGTCTGTGGTGCTGTTCTCTCGCACTAATACATTTATATGAAATTTCCAGTGTGCCAGCTTATTTTATTTTATTTATTCGTTTTTATATATATTTATTCATTCATAATGGTCATGTTTTATTTATTTATTTATTTAGATGGAAAGACATCGGATGTTTCATCAGACATGTTAACTATAATATTAGCAGCAATTGGAGTAATCGTGGTGCTAGGGTTTGTCGGATTATTAGTCGGTCTTATCTTCTGCAAACACACTAAAGATGTAAGACCATTTAAAGATTTTACATCTAAATATTCGGCTTTTATTATTAAATATTTTAAGGAGATGGGTAGAGGGATCCGTGCTCGATACTAAAATATGTAAAATAATATAAAATAATTTTATCTTAAATATCCATTTCGTCAGAGTGTCATAGATTCGCATCACAATGATAATCACGATGATCATTAATTGCACATGTCTTCTAACGTATCGTTTCAGAGAGTTCTAGATCTTCAGAAGAAATCACAGCGTATCAGATCAAAACGAGGGCCAAAGATGCGTAATATACCAGTCCTCGAGCCTTTCAAGAAAATGCCCACAATTTCCGTGTCGCCATCACCATTTAAAAGTGTGACAAACAAGAATGATATATTTATAGAGGAAGCATGAAAGTTTCTAATGAAAAAACATATAGAAATGACCCTACTTGTACCAATCGACATCCGTTTTGTGTTTCAAATTAAGATTCTATTATTTACAAAATGAAATAGGAAATTATTTTGACATGTGTAAATAAATATTTTTTGGGTTGTGCTAAAGTATTAACAATATTCTTAATTAATGATAAATTTCTGATAAATTAATGAAGATTGGCAGGAAAGTTTTTCGTCAAATCGGGATCACATACAGAATATATTACTCGAGAGGTCACAAAATGGCAATCCATCGTAGTCAAATACTGTAAATAATCTATATACTATTATTTACCATATATTTATCATAATATTATTTAGTGTATATCAACGTTGTTGATCCTCTAGAGGACACAATCTTCACCCAATTTGTAACCCAAAGATATTGGTTGCTTTCGATATTCACGCATATCGGATCGTAAATAAGAGAATTGTGGCCCTTGAGATCAGAATTTTTATCTGATTTAAAAAAAAAACGTTTGAATACATCACCGTTACACCATATGGATGGTTGAGTTCGAATTGTGTGAAAATTGAATAAAAACTGTCTGGCAACATGGTCGCCCCTTCTACGCAAATAGTGTAAACATATGTAATACAGTGGTTGTAGAAGCCACAATTTTGATCCGATTTTAATGAAACTTAAAATATATCTGTATGTTCCAAATATCTCAGTCCATTTCGACATTCGTGCATATCAGACTATATCTTCCCGATTGTACTAAAATTCGCCTTTTTTTACATTGTAGCCTACTCTATCCATCTCATGCAATATATGAGGGCGTGTCTTGCTTGACCATAGCTGGTTCTACTCTTCATATTATATAGAATGAAATAGTTTGATTTACTCGGTTTCTACTGTGACCAACATTAATTACCCTTTTCCTTATATATTTTATTCAATTGGCCCATCCCCGAGTCTCGTTCGATATTTGACATAACGTTTTCCTTGCGTTTTAATGTTGTTTTAATGTGTTATTCATAAATTAAACATACTTTTAGCCGGATTATTCATTATTCTGATTCCAATCGGGGTTTATTTTAATGTGTGTATGATATTTACTTAGATTTATACGCTGCCTTTACCATAAAGCAATGTTTAGTGATTAATTGAATTTTAACTACGCATTTGTAGTGCCTAACAGATTGTTTTTTCATCGGTAGGGCCTATGCTAATAATTTTGTATACTCGTTTATAATTTGTAAATCAAAATTAGGGTATGGTTATGAACTTTCCGTCAATGTATAATTTGTTATTTGAGGCCTTATGGGTTCTTATTTTTAAATCATTCTAGTTTTTCCATTTCATATTAAGATATATTTTGTACTTCTTTTGGTCATATCATGGACGAACAGGATATAGGAAAAAGGGAATTGTTCTTTCTTGAAAAAACAAGGTGACTATAGTGGCACCTATCCACTCTGAATACCCGTTGTTTTCTTTGAATCGCTCCAGAGTACACATTATTAGGCCTATGTTTTTGTAATTTCTAATGCTTTGTTCTTCTTTTTATTATTAAAAGATACATGTATTGAACTGGATGTTGAAGATTGAAGAAACTTCATGAAAGTGCTTGCTGGTCTGCCCCCCCCCCCCCCCCCGCTCAGACTTGAAAATTTTTTATGCGATTTTATTGGCGACTTTTAGACCTGTAATTTTGGAATTTACCTTCCGAAAATACGTCAGAATGCACCAAATTGAATGCACCAAATTTTTCTGGGGGAGTTTTATGCGTGTTTAGGACATATTAAACTTTCAAATCGTTTGTAGCTGCAGTTGTAAATTCGGAATTGATAAGGATTTATGGAGCAAGAATGTACATGTGCAAGAATTAATGTTTAAAATTCGGAAGTCCGTTGCAGGAGTGAATCATAAAGCCCCTGAGTCTTGTGGAAGGGCATCAGTAGGCCTATAAAAAGGATATATATACCCCTACCTCGACGAAAAGCCTCTTTGTATGACAAACCACGTTGATCCAATATAGATCTGTGTGCAATCATCAATTGGTACAACAATTGGTGCATGTGTGATAAGGTTCAATTTACAACGAGTGCGGTCCAAAGTACGATCCATGATAAAACTGACATGCATCCTGATCAGTTCTTGACGTGCATCAAGTATGTCAGAGATTCAATTACCTCCCTTGCTAGAAATGTCATATCCTCTCTAGACTGTTTTGCAAAGGTTTGTCGATCAGATTTTTTTTTTTTTGTGGTTACAAACGAAGCAACCTTGTTATTATTGAATTTTCATTTATCATAAATGTGTATAATCGACGAAGCTTATGATTTGTTTATTATTACTGTTTCCAGACAACGAACGATGTTATTAAACTTGCCAAATAGCCTACCCGCGTTGTCTTGATGATGACAATTTTTTTTTTTTGTTTGTTGTGTTGTTGTATTGACATGGACCTTATAGGCCTAATACATGTACTGGCAACGACTTAATAACCTATATTAACCAGCGATGTGTGCCACGCTGTAATTTGTATTATAAGGACCATGGTATTGACTATTCAATAATATTGTAATTAATTTTTTTTTTAAGTAGACTCAAGGCTAAGTAAGCCAGCTGAAGTTCAAGTACATTTCTCACAGAGCATGCTTGCCGCCATCACCATGCAGCTATGACAGGTAATTACTAGATTAAGATAATGGGGCTCTGGCTCACTAGCCTGGAGGTCGGGTGTTCGATTCCTGCATTGGCTGAGAAAGTTCATCTCGTTTTTCCAGCATGATTTCCCCCTCTTCAGTGATGCAGAATGTAGGGCCTGACAAGGACAACTGTCTAGTTGTTCGGATGAGACAAAAAACTAGGTCCGCCATACACGTACATTGGCGTGCACATAAAATATCACTTGAAGTTGGAATTCGATAGGCCGTAGTGCCGCTGCCAGGGCAAAATTTCCCTCATAGCACACTGTATGGTGTATGTCCGTCTTCCATTAGCCCAGGTGAGGTGTACAAGAGTAGGACGTACGTTAAACGCCATTTCATTTCATTTACTAGATAATGGAAAAGTCTCGCCAAGATAGCCTTGCCCATCCATGGTCACAATAATAAGGAAGTGTTTTAAAGCTCCAATAGCATTTTTTTAAGTTATATTTTTAAAATGTATTAAAATAAAGCCCAAAAATAGATTGAACCTATAAACAGTCCTACCTTGTTAAAGAATAATCCTATTAATCCTATAATTCAGTACTGCCAGTTGAGAAATTGGCAAAAATATCATTTTCAACTTCAAATTCAAACGTTTGAATATGGCCGTCCATGGAGAGGAATGGGAAAACAAGGGAGGTAATTGGGTAACTATTTCCTCAATCACCCTGTGTCACCCTTTATAATGCCCCAAAAATTTTGCCCAGGACCGTATAATAGTGAGTTAACAACCTTTTGAGCAAAAGACATAGAAATAATTATGTTTTGACTTTCTTAGAAAATGTGAAATTGGAACTTTAACATGGCATAGTCTGTTGCACTTATTATATTATTACGGTAGTACATGTATTATTATTAGTTGGCTAATTTCAAGATCATATTTCCTTTCAAACCCTATATAATAGTATATAGCTGCAATATGAAAATACGGTAAAATACCGCTCTTCCCCACTTCTGTTCTCAGGCTAATTTGGAACCCCTACCTTCTATTTTTCACCACAAATGTTTATTTTTCGCAAAAGGAATAATTTCTCGTCATATCTGACACAAATAATTGTAATAATTCGACACTATGTTCAAGAAGCATTTAGTTAAACTGGTTGTTCAGTTCAACCATACATGTATTTTGTGTATGTTTTCAATTGCAGAATTCTACTTGAAAATAGTGTTGAATTATCATGACATTGTGTCAGCTGTGGCAAGAAGGAAGGATCTGGGTGAAAAAAAGTCGGTAAAGATTCAAAAATAGCCTTAGACCAGAGGCGGGGGTAATCAGTATTTTCATATTGCAGCTATATAGGGCGCGATAGGAACTGTCAGCGGGCATCGTCCAATCAGAGACAGTTTCTAAAGGAACTAGATCATATTATGGTCATGACAGATAGATTCATTATTTGGAAAGTGAATTTCATAATATAACATTATACAGTATCTCTTGCAACCAAGTTGCATTACCATGTAGGCTACCAATATAGCATTTCATGTTTATCAAAATCAGTTCAAAATTGTGACCTCTGCAGTGTTCACAAGCTAAAAAGGTGATTTTTCGTACAGTCAGGAGCCATAATCCATGAAGTTACAGTCCGGTACATCCCAATATCGAAAGGAACTGAGATCTTAGGGCGATAAACCTACATTTCAAGTTTCATTAAAATCGGATAAAAACTGTACATAAACAGTTGTGGACGGATGGATGGACAGGAGCGACGACAATATATGTCCACATGAAAATGTGGGAATATAAAAATAAATTATTATTATTATACATGTGTAGACTTATAGCTATAAACCATTTTTTTTTTGTTATATTTTAATTCTGAGTATACTGTTAGTAACCCAGTGACCATGTTACAAGGCTTATTTCACAACAAAGATTGGTAGTATTTTCTTGACCCAAATCAACAAAGTTTATCTCTTGTAAAATTTTATCGTTAATATCAGTACACTATACCACTTTTATCTTTTGATAACTAAAAAAACACAGCTCTTAGTGATATAACTGTATAAATCAGTCGTCTCAATAGGCTTAGCTACAGAATCTGCTGTCTGCAGGATTCTTATGATATTCGGACTCTTGTAGATCACCATGGCGTAAATTGGTATTAATAGTATATTGCAGTGCAAAGTTTGACCTTTATCAATAAATCTCACTGGTTTTCAGAAACTTCTTCATTTCTCTAAAGATAACAAACTCAACTACTCATAAT
Organism: Patella depressa; assembly: GCA_948474765.1. NCBI lineage: Eukaryota > Metazoa > Mollusca > Gastropoda > Patellidae > Patella > Patella depressa. Next base: position 23,751,569 of record OX419716.1, read on the forward strand.
AAAAAAAAACCCTTACTTTTTCTTTTTAACAACCTTACATTTAATTTTATACAGATAAATTTCTCAAGGGTTAATGATGGACCCAGACGAAGAAATAAATCAAGATGGAGAGCAAAGTGATAAGGAGGATGGAATACTTGACCAAGAGGAAGCATCTTTAGTAGAAGAATTAAATAGACTCAGAAATGCTGTTAATAAACAGTGTAAAAAATCAGATCGGATAAAGAGATTAACAGAATTGATTAACAGTGAAAAAAATAAATTAAATGAATTAACAGGTTGGTAGATATTTTTGAGTTGTCTGACATGTCTGCTTTAAATTTAGAATGCATTGAATGAAACGGGATTTAATGTTACACTTTTCTACACGAACTGTGCTAATGAATATGGAGATGCACCATACTATGAGGGAAACTGAATCCAACTTTCAAAGGTTGTTTTTCGTGCATGCTAAAGGTGGATATGCATGGGACCTGGGTTTTCCAATCCGTTCCAAAGGAATCAAATCTTTTTCTTGTCGGGCCTTCATCCTGCACCACTGATGAGAGAAAATGTGCTGTGAAATCATCAGGAACTTTCTTGGAACAACCCTGAGATTGAAACCTGTATCTCCTAGTTAGTGAGTCTGCACTTTAACCACTGAGCCACAATTAAAATTTTGAACACAATCTTTTGATCATACATTTTGTAGTTATCTCCCTTGTCTACATTCTACATGTACATTCATATATGAAATACAAAAACAGAGTTATTGAAATATTGAAAACTGATAGATCATTCATTAATGCATATAAGGAGTTTCACACACATTTTGTTAAGTCAGCTTTTGTATCTTACAAATCATCTGCTCCTGCAAAATAAGTACACAAAGCAAACAAAAAAAATCTGATATATCTAGAAAACGTAAAATTATTATTAACCAATGTTTTTGTTGTAAAATCTAGTTAGTACATGTACTTATGAAGTTAGAGTTATTAACCAATCTATTACGTCCTTTAAGATATATCTCATCAAAACAGACTACAAGAAGGAATAGTAACTATTTAGTATGTAGAGACTCGCACATGTAGCTATTGATGGGTGTATATTTGTTGCCTGTCTTTCAATATTTAGAATTTTATACATAAATTCTCCTAACTTGTATTTTTGAATTCACTTTTTTTCCAGTTAAGAAGAAATCAGACGAGAAATCTGGACATTCAAGAAAAAACAATCCAAAAACATCTTACAATGAAATAAATGAAGATGATGATCATGAAGATACAATGAATACAAATTCTTCTTTCTCCACACATTCTTCAGAACAAGATCATCTAGAAGACAGCAATATTCCTGAAAATGACACTGATTCAACTTCTTATGAATGCACCATTTGTTGTTTAATTTTCGATACAGAAGAGAAATTGGTTTGTCACACTAGAACCCACAGTGGTCTGAAGCCATACCAGTGCGATATATGTGATAAAAATTATTACCACAAAAAAGATTTGAAGAAGCATAAAAACATCAAACACCCAAATATTGATAATGGTTTCGAAAAAACTAATCAAAATCCAAAATGTTACGAATGTGATCAATTGTTTACTGATACTCAAAATTTGCAGAGGCACTTGGAATCCATTCATAACGTGAACAGTGAAATTGGACATCAATCAAATGAAAATGGAAGGGAAGAAAACATTAATAAAGATGTGGTATCTCAATCCGAGGACAGTGATTTCAGATATAAGTGTGAAATTTGCGACAAAAAGTACTTAAAACAGTCAACTTTAAAAAATCATATGAAAAAAAAACACGGCAAAAAATCTGATACGGATGAAGTTTTTGATTGTCCAGAGTGTGGGAAAAGGTTCCGATTTAGATCGAGTATGCTTAATCATTCAAAAACACATAGTGCTGAAAAATTGTTTAATTGTTCAAAATGTGAGGAAACTTTCCGATTACAATCTGAATTAAATCGTCACATGAGACAGAGTCATGAACTTGCTGATTGGTCACCTTTTCAATGTCACTTTTGCAGCGAATATTTCGCGCAAAATTATCTTTTGACAGCTCACATTACAAGTCACACAAAAGTAAAAGTGTTTGAATGTAGAGACTGTTCCGAGAAGTTTAAAAGCCACGATGAGTTAAAGCAACATAGGACCATACATGCAGCAGAACTGAAATTCCAGTGTGATACCTGTGGTCGTCGGTTTCGCATACCTAAACTTCTGCGTATACACTTAAGGGTACACACTGGTGAAAAACCGTATCAATGCATGGAATGTGGAAAACTTTTTACTCAACAGGGAGCACTGTGGACTCATAAAAAGAGTCATTCAAATGTGCGTCCATATCAGTGTGAAATTTGTAGTAAGCTGTTTCATCTCCGTGACTCGCTTACCCGACACATGAGAATCCATACTGGAGAAAAGCCATATAAATGTGATATTTGTTATAAAGCATTTAATCAGAAAGGTAATTTAATAACACATTTCCGCATTCATAGCGGAGAGAAACCCTATAAATGTGATATTTGTGATAAAACTTTCATGTATAGTGGTTTATGTAGCGACCATATAAAGTCACACAAACAAAATGATTCCCCTCAGCAACCACTGTCATAAATAAAAGATTCTCCATTTTGCAATAATGTTCAACAGCGAAGTGAAAAACGTCAAGCTTGCACATAGTGAACTATAATGAGAGGAAACCTTGAGTATGGAAACATAATTTTCTTAGCAATTTATAACTTAATTCAGTTTGAGACACTTAAATTTTAAGTTTCATTATGAACAGATCAAATCAAAATAAACATTGTGATTGTTGTTTTTGTGCATTAAGAAGTAGATACTCCCAGGCTGTCTCAGTGCCCATTAAATTAGGCAATACAGTAAACTTCACATAAGTCGGATTTAAGTGGACTGACTAATTTTATACAAGTTCAGCAAAGATCTAAGTAGCCGAAGACTGAAATTCTATCTTGGCTCGATTAGAAATAAACTGCAACAGCCTTTCGTTCCTACAGTTTTACATCCACTCCCACCATGGGTGACATCGTAGACAAGCAAGAGCTGGATAATAACTGATTCAAAGGCGCATTTCAAGCTTTTGTTTGTATGTGCGAAAAGTTAACTTCCGTTTTCTTGCGAGTGGATAACTTCTGTTTTGTCGCCATCTTTGAAAAATGTCCTTAATTTTCCCAGAAAGAGCCTCGTACAGCAGACAGCAGGTTTCGGATTTTCTAGAAAAATTATATTATTGTATCGCGTCAAATAGGCCGATTTGAGTCAAAATCATAGGGGAAAGTTTTAGACCATTGGTACGAAACTGACTTAATCAAATTCTGAACATGCTGCTGAACTGACTAAGGTGAAGGAAAAAAGCCGGAATTAGATCAAATCGACCGAACATTTTGATTCGAATTGAGCCAAGATCCGACATAAGAAATCTGACTTACAATAGGACACTTCGATCCTGCACGTTTTTCTTAACGAAATTATCTGAGTTGAGCGATGATCCGACTTATATGAGGTTTACTGTATAAACAGCATTTGAATTAAGCAAAAATCTCTTTAGATATATTGTTTACATTCTTAAATTAAATGTAAATTTGTTTACATCTTGTATCCAGTTTGATCAAACGTGAGTTCATGAATTTCATTTGATTATGGTTTATTATTAAAATGAAACCAGTTTCATTATTGTTTATTTTTTTCGTCAGCCCAGACTGTTCAGCATTCACAATTGCTCATCATTGGCCTTAATATTAATTGCCCTTTTTTTGAAGATAAAAATATTCTTGTTTACATCGTGTGAGACTGTAATAGCAATAAACAGCCTTGTTCTAGAAAATTCTTATGACACATGAACAATACGTGAGTGACTAAGAATGGACCACTTCACGCCTTTGTTCTACTACCAGACACTCATCAACACAACACCCAGTATAATCTATTGACGACAATGTTTACATATCTATAAACACCGATAATGAGATAATGTGGATAATGAGATAATGTGGTTTTCTATACGTGTGCATTATTCTGAACTGGTCGTACAGTTTTATAGTTACATAGTGGATGTCGATCGTAGCCATGTTTGAAAATTAGGTTTTGAAATAAAAGGCTATTTTTCCGGCGTGCAAAATGACCGATGGGTCAGATCTAGTTACGGTCATTATCTTCAGCCATCAGTCCCGACCGGCATATACCGCCAACTGGAATCTATGGTCCAAATGATGGTGTTTACATTGATGTGACGAAGAATCATGCCGAAATGTCTTGCTGACACCCGAGAAGCTTTAAGGTTATCATTGAATTGACTTGAAATTTGTACACTGTTAATACACTGTACAATGACTGAGGCCTCTAGGAAGCCCACAATGAAGAGGGTAACAACATACATACATATATATAAACAATTTATTTAGTATGAAATAATTTTATTTATTTAATGGCTTTCTGGAGTTAAAAACTTTAATTCCATTCTGTAAAGAAGCTCTTGCATGTCTGGTTAATAGAGCACCAACATCTAATTTCTCTGTTACCAAGTCCCTGTAACAATAAAAGTCTTATGCCAGAAACATCCTTACGTAAAATCCTAAGGCACTTAACTACAGTACAATTTGCAAATACATCTACATAAAATAGAAGTCACGATACAATGATGGTGAAAAGTAACAGACATTTAAAAAGTCAAGTTCATAATTACATGTAAGAGCAGTACTGGTATTTATATTTGCAACAAGGAATTATATAATATGTCAAATGGATACAAAAAATCATTTGTATTTTAGATAAAATGAAAGGTAGAAAAAACATAACTTATAATTCTCATAACTTTGTCAACTCACTTTATATATGGTGTTATATCATCTCTTGTCCATTTCTCTCGGGTTCGAAACAAGAAATCAAATCTTTCGTTGATGTCTTCTGGTAGATCATCCACAGGAAAATGCCATATTACTGGTATATTACAATCTAAATTAGTTAAGGCCAAACCCTGAATAAAATCATAACATTGCCAACCATTACATCTGTTATTTATCTGATGATGATGTTATTATATATAGAAGATATAAGTTGACATAGTTACAGTACTTTTTGTGTTGTGAATATAGGGTTTGGAGCTTAGAGACCAATACAAATAAGCATATATAACAGCAATTCTCTAGCTGACTTTCTGCTCACACATAATTATAGATTACTGAGGTTGTTTTGAAAATTAAACAAAATAATGCGTAAATATTGCTACAAAATTTTAGATTTCACACTGAAGCAAGGAAATTTAAAAGAAAAAGAAGCAGAATAAGAAATATAATTTTATACCTCTAGTTGACACATATTTGTTTTCATACCATCTGGAACACTTTGCTGCCATACTTGTAAAAATTCTTTATAGTTGAACTAAAGAATAGAGCAGATTAATATTTACAGTAATATCTCAACAGTTAAATCAATTATTTCAATAATTTTGCTTAAAGGGAAAAACTATGAATATAATCTGCTGTTCTTCTTACAAAAGAATCTCAGAATGCACACACAAAATTATATTTGACGGAATGGGAATATGTATCGTTGAATGGGGTTTGGCTAGTCACATGCTCAAAGCATATTTTTTTTTTATAATTTATCTCTGTTTTTAACTTCATACAAATATTTCCTGTAGTGCAAAAGGTCGGGAAAAGAGAATCTAAGTCTCAAATTACTAAGCTAAGCTTCAGTTGCATGTCTTCAGAACTTTTTCAGAAGTAACTTCTGATAAGTAAATAATTATATAGTCACCTGTCCTGACCCTCGTAATAGCAGCTCAGCAAAAAAACGACAAACTTTATCTTCATTTATCTTATATACATTTTCTGCAATAAATAAAAATATCATTAAGAATCAATCAAGTGGATAATCGAGACTATGCTGTTTATATTAATGATTTGAGTAATGATGACCGAGGCTACGTGAGTATTTCAAACACTTTTTTCTCGGCTAATAGTGGACCAATTTGACTGAAATGTTCAACTTAATTACCTTTACACTATCTAGTTTTTAACTATTATAGTGAGAACTGCCATCTCTTTATCTTATCTCCCATAATGTAACTTTCATTACTTTCTATGAAAAAATCAAAGAAATGGGCTTTAACGTCCTTTAATTTCTGTACCTATTGGGTAAATACGACAGCTTACTCTATTTTTGAATTCCAAAAGTGAAGGGTTCATTTAGGTGCACGCCAAAGTGTACACCAGACCTTTTTTTGTTTTTTAGTTCCATCCAAATGACTATACATTTGTATGTTGTCTCTTGCCAGGCAGAGGCAACATGCTGGAAAAGCTACATGAAATATCCTCGGCCAATGCAGGGATCGAACACCAGACCTCCTACTCACTGAGCCACCATGGCTCCCACATTACAAAATAAATGAGTTCAACCTGTTACTTTAGTCGTTTGGTTATTAGATATTCCCAAAAAATTAAATGTGTGACAATTAACAAACTTGATGAAATAGAAATGAACCTTTTACTTACCATTTGTTTCTTCCATTCTTTTATCACAGTAACAATTGATCATATGCTCTATCACCGATCTACAAAAAAACTTCCAGTATTCATTCATCAATTGAAATGAGTCTTAACGATCTGCATTTCTACCCTAACAGGGCTAATGAATATGGGCATACATATTTTTTGTTGATTTCCAGTGAGAAATGGAATATTGCAAGTTTTTGCTGTATTGCAAATTGTATTGAATAGTTAATCTGAAACTTCTACACAACATTAATTGGCCATTTCCTTGTAAACTTTTCTTTCAAAGAGCTGGTGAGTTCTGAAACTTCTCCTTTAACATGTGTACATATCAAACTTTTGTACATATGTTCTCAAAGATGCCCTCCTGCATACAAACTGTGTGATTGGATAATATATTAGGACTAAAAACATATTCAAACTAATTTTATCTATTAAAACTTTGCTTCTAAATGGCTCTAAAAAAATATTTTAATTTAAAGAAAACTACTGCATGAATGATTACTATAATACAAAAAAAATTTATGAAATTTTGGAATTAGGACCCAGTCAAGGGAAAAATGTCATCTTTAGTTTTTAACAAAAAAATAACCTTTCGTTCGATTTTTCTTTTAGAAACTCCTTATTCCACTAGCTTAGTTATAAACAAGAAAAAAATCAATTTGGCAAAAAAAAAATTAAAATTGGCTTCAAACGATTTTTTAAAAACGGGGTACCATCCCATAATTTTTTCTCAACAAAATGTTTCATGATATTATTAACCAATCTCAATGAAATTCGTTGTGTATACTTCCAGCAACAGCTCTGATAATCCCTCCAAATTTCATTAGATTATCTTTATTCTTAAAAAAGTTATGGCCAAAACATGGTTTTCGACCAGCCTCTCCCCATAAAACTTTGCTTCAAAATGTCTCTAAAAAAATATTTTAATTTAAAGAAAACTACTCCATGGATGATTTTTTGTCAGTAGCCTGGTAGTCTATAGTCTATGTTAATTTCTTCATCAAGTTCTCCTACTTTTTGCCAACAGCATCTTAATTATTCTAAAACATTTGAAGGAAAAAAAGATAGGTTGCCAGGCAACGAAACATACGCCCACAGCAGCTAAATCGTCCGGGCAGTCAACAAGGGTTGTCGCATATTTTTACTTTTTTTGGTAATGAAACATTTGTAATACACTAAAATCTGATTAAGAGTAACAACTCATTATGTAATTATCTGAAAATCATTAGAATTTGTTTGCTTTTTATAAAGTTTTGCCCCACGCTAACAATTAGTATAGGAAACATTTAACATCATGGATTTAGCTGTTCAGTTATCAAAATTCATTGAAAATCAAAATACTTGTTCGTTTCAACACCTTAAACTCTGTGTATCAATCTGAAATCAATCGGAAAAGTTTGGCATCTATAGCGTCATAAGGTTTTTTCATAGTGATCATGGGAGATAACTCTGGAAGTCATTATTTGAAATCGCTGAAAATCAGTAGGCTTCATTGTCTCATGACCTTAAACAGTGTGTGTAAATTTAAAGTCAATCGGATATTAACTTTGGCCTCTAGAGCATCCACAGGATTTTTTGATGTGATCAAGGGCCATAACTCTGGCAATAATTATCAGAGATCGCTGAAAATCAACAGACTTCTTCGTCTCATGACCTTAAAGACTGTGTATAAATTTAAAGTCAATCAGATATTAACTTTGGCCTCTAGAGCATCCACAAGATTTTTTGAAGTGATCAAGGGCCACAACTCTGGCACTAATTATTAGAAATCGCTGAAAATCAATAGGCTTATTCGTCTCATGACCTTAAACACTGTGTATAAATTTAAAGTCAATCGGATATTAACTTTGGCTTTCAGAGCACCCACAAGATTTTTTGAAGTGATCAAAGGCCATAACTCTGGCACTAATTATCGGAAATCCCTGAAAATCAATAGGCTTCTTCGTCTTATGACGTTGAACACTGTGTATAAATTTAAAGCCAATCGGATATTAACTTTGGCCTCTGGAGCGTCCACAAGATTTTTTGAGGTGATCAATAGGCTTCTTCGTCTCATGACCTTAAACACTGTGTATAAATTTAAAGTCAATCGGATATTAACTTTAGCCTCTAGAGCGTCCACAAGCAATTGTGGACGCCAGACCGACGGATGGGGGCGACGACAATATACGACCACATTTCAATGTGGGTGTATAAAAATCATTACCTTGGAAACAATTCCTCTAATGTCTGACAACATTCCTCCATTTGTATCCCAGAATTTAACCAATCATTTTCATCACACAATTGCATTATATGGTTAATAATTTGAGTTTGAAAATCAAAATCTAACAATCGCCAATAACCTACAGAAAATCATAAAACCTTACACTAATATCAACTTTTATATTAGAATTCTGACTTTATATCCAACAATGACAAGTCATTCAAGCTAGCTCAGAAGTCAAGTTTTGAATGATTCAATTCAAAACATAAGTCTAAACTGAAAGTGAAACATTGAAATCATGTTAGAGTTCTTATGGAAAATGTCATGCTGATAGCACGCTAGAAATGAAGAAATGAATTATATTAAAATGTATACTGTCGAGCAGTGCCAGATGTGTACAAGCCCACAAAATGTTTTAAAATATTTCTATAAAGATGTCTGTACTGTATCATGTTCAAATTAATTCAAAAGTAATTAGGAAGATTCAGGGGAGGGGCATTCTGGTTAATTCGAGACAACATTTGGGGGTGGGTAGACGAAGAGTAATTCAACCAATTCACCTCGAGCCCAAATTTGATGGCTTAAAACATTGAAAGTGTCATGGTGGTCAATTTGATACCAAACATGTGAGGGTGGAAATGAAATGAAATGGGGTTTAACATCCTACTCTTCTGCACCCTACCTGGGCTAATGGAAGACAGGCATACCCCATACAGTGTGCTATGAGGGAAATTTTGCCCGGGCAGCGGCGCTACGGCCTACTCTTATATCGAATTCCAACTGCCAAGGGATCTTTTACGTGCAAGGGAGTAATGCGACGAAGAGTGATGAGTGAACACACACCTATACATAATTGGTTTGATTTTATAGATATTAGCCTACCATCAATTAAACAGGCTTTAATATGATGTAGAGCTTGTTTTATTTCTGTATCACTTGCTTGTATAACATCTAATAAATCACTATAGGTATACTGAAAAATATATAAATTATATAACAATGTAGTATATTTGATTTAAAGTCACTGATCATCATCGTATAGTTACATGATTATAGATATAAAAAAAAAAACAGATCTACTCAATATAAAACAAAACTATTTATAATTGGAACAATTCCTTAAGAAAATGGAAATTTCATTACTAAATGTGCTAGACTATAAAAATACACTGAACTGGGCTAATGAAGACAGGTTTATGCTATGAGGGAGAAATTTTGCCCCCAGAGCGGCACCACAGCCTACTCTTATATCGAATTCCAACTGTCATGGGATCTTTTAAATGAACGCCAATGTGTACATGGGACCATGGTTTTTTGTACCATCCGAATGACAGGATAGCTGTACTTGTCATCCAGCATCACTGACAAGGGAGAACCACACCAGAAAATGCTAAACCATATGAAAAAGACTGTTGACCAAATGATGTGGTTATCTCCCCTTGAACATATTCAACAATTCTTACTTTTTTCCCCTGGTGTTGTTCATCTTGTTCACACTCTTTACCACTATAAAGATTCTTCTCTAATAATTCTTTCATTTTCTTAACCTTAGGTTTACATGGTCGTAATTCATAATAATTATTTAACACAGATGTAACCTGAAACGATAGCTGGAATTTTGTATGGTGACTAACGTGTAACTACATTATGTATGTCCAGTGACTGAGTAATTAACATGAAAGTAGTTTAAATTCTGTACGCCAACATTTGAATACATCATAACGTATATAAATTTCCATAACATACCAATGCCATGCCTAATTAACGTAGTTGAAACACAGACCAAAGCTATTGTTAGGTTAAAACCATGTTAATGCTGATTATGGCGGGGTAGTCATATCATCAAGTCATTTATTGCTCTATATGGTTACAGAGAGAGACAGAGAAATGGGGTTTAACATCCACTTGACGCAAATTAAGTCATTTCGGGACTAACATATCATTCAATTTCATTTCAATAATTTGCTTGCCAGTGGGAGGAAACTCATAAGGTTGACTGAATGGCAGATCTTATGATACAGCGCAAACACACTAATCATTCAACCACACAAGTATATGGTTACAAATATTTGGTAATGGCTTATTTTTCAATCATTCCCGCATTGTTTGATGGTGGTCCTACTGAAAACTGGACAGTATAGCATGATTAAGGATTCACTACCCACCTGATTATATGTGACATGAACTTCCCCTTCATTTGATAAATCAGTTCCAAACTTTAAATCAGGAATTATAAGTAAAGAATTTGATGTTTCTGCTTCTTTTATCTCGTATGTTTTATCATTAGTACAGAGAACGGCGCTGTCATCTTTATCTCCTCGTATCACAACCCTGAAACAATAAAACATCTAATTACTCTCGTATTACAATCCTGAAATCTAGAGAAACAATGAAATGTCAAGGCAGTAGCATGTAAAATCAAATCCTTTCCCCACCCACCCCTGCTAGTACTAAAAATTGTGAAAAAAGAAGACGATTTTTTAAATTATGTGAAACTATACGAATCAAATTTTTTATTCAAATTAAGCAGGGCTGCTTGCATGACACCATTACATGTAACAGCCATAATTCTAAATTTACAAAAATTTTAATTTAAAGTGCCAATCCCGATAACTTTTTGGGGAATAAAACTGCTTAATTTTGTGTTAAAATCCTTTAAAATCCATAGTCTAAGGCCCACCTACTAACCCGATATTTGTGATACGCTTGTAAATAACTTAAATCTGACCGTCTTCATCTGGAAATGGAGAATGTTTTATTATACAGTATCTGGATAAAACCAGACTTTTTTCTATAAAAATAATATGTAGGTGAAATTTACCTTTTGTTATTAAGTACAGGGCATGGGTCATTCACTGTATAGACCTCTCAAGAAACATTAATCGATTATCATGTCACCCAATGAAAAAATTGACCCGAAATCTTAAAAGGGTTACGTGTCCGGATAAGCAGTGTTGACGTTCAAGTCCAAACGACTCAATATTTTGAGCTGAAATTTTGAGACAAGGTAAATACACCATGCCACTATATTTTGGTCCATAAATTTCATAAATACTCGGACTTTAATTTTTGAGACTCTGTTCTTATCGGGATTGTCCCTTTAAAACTTGACTGAATGCTTCCTTGAAATTGATGTCTGCCCTTGTCACTGCATGCCACTGTAGCCAGGATAAAAATATATTTCATGCTCTAGTCTCTGCACATCACTGTGGCCAGGATAAAATATATTTCATGCCCCATTGCTCTGCCCCCTCCAAGTAAAAATAACACATTTTAACAAATTTAGTGTACCATACAATACAATGGCATCTTGATAGTTTGTTATTAGACCTGTCATAAGTCATTTAGGGACTAACACATGAGAGATTTGTATTTCAATAATTTGCATGCACCTTCTTGTTGTAGGAAGCTGGAATAAAGTTAGGTAAGCGACCCTACCATATTCGCGTCAAAACCATCTCATTTGACTCAATAACAGACCACTTAATTGGTCAACCAACCATACCACTCTACCAGAATTATATAACCGATTAATATTAATAATAATGTACCTATCACCAACTGTTAAACATTGAAGAACTGTAGAATCTAGTTCAAGTAATTTAATACTATCATTGTCTAGTGTCTGTGAGAATATAACACATTGTACTGTAGGTTTTATTTCCTTTCTCTCTAACTTGGCAAAACTTAACACAGACTCAACATCTTCTAAATTTCTGCAAAAAAGTACAAAGAATCATTAAATTATAAGTACAATATCATGTCACTTAATTCTTCAATGTACAGTCGCTGAATGCTTACTATCAATGGAGGTGATCTGTCCAAACGCTTCCAGCCAAACTGCATAGGCATGACTGTGGTACAGAAGGCTGATTGTCTGCGATATCACCTTGGTGGAAGCAAACATTAAATAAATCTATTTAACACACACACAGAAGGCTGCAGACCACTTGATATCTACTTGTACACATGTATATGCACTGTCTTGGCAACACCGGGACTGTACCCAAGATCACTTTGTTAATCAGTGAGCGAGCCTCTTCTGCACTGATCCAGCATGGCTCTCTCAAAGGATATAAACAATAAACATATTGATAGACTGTAAGTTCCTTTAGATGCAATGTGAAAATACCTATCACTATTGTGCGATTAAAATACATAACTAAAATACTTTTCAACTGATCTGCATGACTCAAAAAATGTACATGTGCAGATCACATGTTTTTTAAAATACAAAATTCTACTTAAAGAATCATGGTGAACGAATAGGAATGGTGAGACCTGAGCACTAAGCTGCACCTGGTGAAAGGACCGCAAATTCTCATTGGTATGCAGACATTTCATCCCAAAGTCAACTCATCCCCAAGACAACTCATCCGAAGATGAAAGACAACTCATCTCATCCTAACTTTAAAACATGGGTTGAGATAGTCGAGACAACTCATCCCAACAAATAGATGTACGATACATGCCAGTTATATTTGTTTCAAATTATATTGCTTTCTTTGAAAACTACCCAGACCATTCTGAATTTTTAATGTTATCCTAATAAAATTGATATTGTTGTTTTAAATTTGAAGTTGTGTTACGTTCGGGATACTCTGCGTATACTTTACTTATATCTTTGAACCAGACATCAGGGGCGGATCTAGGAATTTTTGCAGGAGGGGGTTTGCCAGGTTTCTGTCACGGAAATCTGCCATCATCGTCTCTAAATTACATAGGCATACATATAAATTGAGCTTTTTAAACAGATAAATCATTTTTATACTGATGTAGGATCACTTTGTGATGTAATTTCATTGATGTAAGGCATTATTTTTTTTATGTAGCAGAGTGGGGGGGGCACCCCCCCCCCCCCCCGTCTGAATCTGCCCCTGGACATGTAACATAACTGAAAATGTGCTGATTGTTTACATAAATATGCATTGAATGATAGCATTGTCTGATGTATGACATAATATCGTTATCTTTACTTTATACTTTATGTATGAGTTTCAGTGTATATAATATGTTGGGGTGAGCTGTCTTCTATCCCAAGTTAAATTACAATTTAATTGTAACTTGGGATGAGTTGTCTTGGGATGGGTTGTCTGCCAGCCGTCAGGTATTCATCTCAGGTTAGCATGTAGTTACTCTAAGTAACGTAAATGTTTCGGCTATGTCGGAGGGCATAGCCGAAACATTTACGTTAATTAGAGTAACTAGTTAGCATGAACTTTAAAGGTCCATGATCTCAGCCTCAGACTGGTGCGCAGGTTACTTCCATTATTTTCCGTATCGATCAGTTGAATTTGATAATGAAATTCGGGTATAGTAGCCTATCTAGTTGTGTCAGTACATATGCAAAAATCTACAACATAATACAATTTTTAATACCTGACAACACAACTTTCACTTTCCACATCATCCATTTTCCCGCCGTATTTTTGTTTAATAAATAATAGTCTCTGTTGCCCAGATTTTTGGTCTGGGTAACCGAGTTTAAACACTCGACACGCCGAGTAAATTGGCAATCAATAACCGAATGAAGTTGAATAATTTCCAGTCCTAATCTTTAAAACCTCATATTATAGATATGCCTACAGATCAAATTTGTGTGTTTGTTTGTCGTTTGAATTTCAATCCCAAAGTTACATCTAGATACTACCACAGACGTACTTATAATTATTATGAATACAATATGGATTCGTAGGCCCATGTTTTGACTTCCGGATTGACCGTTTGTAGCGCCACTAAGCGTGTTAGTTTTACCGGCAAAATGTAAACACGACACTAAAAGAACAGAAAACATCAAACATTTTAACGCTAGTAGAGGTTGTACACCATTCAGAAATTATCAACAAAGGACAATAATGAAATATCTAAACCTTTAAAATGAACAAGCGCATAATGGGCATTTAAAGGCACATTTCCACGGTTCCAGCACATGTGCATCATAAATAATAATGAGATTTCCATTGGCCTAGCGAGTATTACTGTCCCTGCAGTGTTACTGTTATCTGTCTACATTTAAAATCATGCTGTCCAGTGAGGGTTAATTTAACGTGTCTACTAATACTAAAGGGTTGTCATTCTCACCCCATCATGAAGAAGGACAATAAATCTGATAATCAAAGGCCCTATAAACTATCTCATCAGAAAATCTGTCTAACGGGAGTAAACTTTGAGAAGAAATCCATCATTGGTTATGTTGATCTGACCATTCATCCACTACGTGCAGATTTGAAGCGTTTAAAAATCAATTTTAAACAGGGTCGTATTTATCGCATCTGCATAAATGACCAGTGGGAGGCAGCTTTTCTCTACAATGACCCAACACAAGAAATTTGCCAGGGTGAAGCCAAGCAAAGGAATCTCGACTTTTTCCAAAATTGTCACTTGTCTGCTATGAATGCTGTAGATGCAGACAGTGTAAATGGGGAAGTTACAATTAAATTACCTCCAGAGACGCATCCACTGATTGCTGAACTGCGTCCATTTCGACTGTGTATTGAATATTCTTTGGAAGATCCGAAAGGGGGAATTCATTTCGTTGTACCTGAAATGTCTGGTGACATGGCAGATATTGGTGCACACATGTTCACCTATGGCCACGAAAACTCTTCTAGACTGTGGTTTCCTTGCATTGATTCTTATTGCGAACCATGTACCTGGAAAATTGAAATAACAGTGGATCGCGATATGACAGCTGTATCGTGTGGGGACTTGATTGAGGCTGTCTATAGTCCATGTCTTATGAAGAAAACTTTTCATTATTATATGTCTACACCTGTCAGTGCTCCAAACATCGCTATTGCTATCGGTCCTTTTGAGATTTTCGTAGATCCAAACATGCATGAGGTTACTCATTTCTGTCTTCCACATTTGAGTGGAATCCTTAAACATACAACAAGTTATATCCATGAAGCATTTGAATTCTATGAAGAATTATTATCAAGTCGTTATCCATATTCTTACTACAAGCAAGTTTTTGTTGATGAAAGTTATGCAGATGCAATGTCATATGCGACCATGACGATATTCAGCACAAATCTTCTGCACTCCTCTCGTATCATTGATCAGACTTTCATGACAAGAACACTAATGGCAAAAGCAGTAGCACAGCAGTTTTTCGGTACATTTATATCCATGCATACTTGGTCAGATGCATGGTTACCCAAAGGTATTGCTGGGTATCTTTCCATGCTGTTCATCAAAAAAACATTTGGTAACAATGAGTTCAGATATGTTATTGCACGAAAACTTAAAGAAGTCTCTGAGCATGAAAATAAAGTTGGTGGAATTGTCCTTGATCCAACCAAAAAAGAATCAAACCTACATTTCTCTGCTAAAAATTCCCACACAGTTTCTCCACGGCATGCGGCCATGTTCAGCCAAAAGGCAATGCTAGTTATGAGGATTTTAGAATTTCGAATCGGAACAGAGTTGTTGCTCCAGGCCTTAAATAAGCTGCTGTCTTTAGCTTACAATGCATCACAACAAAAATATGTTAGTAACACCTGGGTGAATATGCTTTTATCAACAAGTTCCTTCTCAAAGATCATCTCCACCGTAACTGGGAAGGACATCTTGCCGTTTCTAGAACAATGGGTTTACCAAAGTGGATGTGCACGATTTTATGGAAACTTTGTTTTCAATCGTAAACGGAATGTTGTTGAACTTGAAATCAAGCAAGATAACAGTGTGAAAGGTGCGTTGAAATATGTCGGGCCGCTAACAGTAACTATTCAAGAATTAGATGGGTCGTTTAATCACACGTTTAAAATTGAGGAAAATAAAACTAAATTTGAAATTACATGTCATTCCAAAAGTCGTAGAAATAAGAAGAAAAAGATTCCATTGATGACTGGAGAAGAGGTTGATATGGATCTTAGTGCCATGGACGCTGATTCTCCAGTTTTATGGCTCAGAGTCGACCCTGAATTGAATACTTTACGTCAGTGTGCTTGGGAGCAGCCAGATTACATGTGGCAGTATCAGTTGCGTTATGAACGCGATGTCGTTGCGCAGAAAGAGGCAATTGATGCTCTGTACAAGTATGGAACTCCAGCAACACGGCTTGCTTTAACTGACACTATCGAAAACGACTCTTGTTACTACAGAATTAGACTTGATGCATGTGAATGTTTGGCTAGTGTAGCGAACTCTATGGTTAGTAATTGGGCAGGGCCTCCAGCAATGATGACCATATTTAGGAAAACATTTGGTTCTCATTCTTGCCCATCCATCATTCGTCAAAACAATTTCAACAACTTTCAGCATTATTATTTGTTGAAAACGATGCCAAAAGCAATGGCAAGACTGAGAAATATTCACAATATATGTCCAATGGAAGTGATGAAATTTCTGATGGATTTGTTCAAGTACAATGACAACAGTAAGAATAAGTATTCGGATAATTATTATAGGGCTGCCTTAATTGAGGCACTGAGTCTGACCATCACACCTGCAGTTGCTACGGTAACCGTCTCAAGTCAGGGTATCAGTACAGAATATCTTAGTGCAGACATGAAATTAATCTTAGAAGAATGCACCAGATGTCTGAATCTGGAGAAACTTCTCCCTTGTTATCGACACACTGTAACAGTCAGTTGTATCAAATTAATTAGAACAATGCAGAAATATGGCCATCTACCCAATGATTCTGAAATATTCCAGTGCTACGCAACATATGGTGTTTTCCGTGACGTTCGTGTTGCTGCTTTATCATGTTTGGTTGATTTTGTTCGATCTGAATCAAATCAGATTATGTTTGATTGGTTATTGGATTTGGTAGAGTATGATCCCGATCCGTTCATTCGTCATACAGTCTTGATGATGTTCGTTGACAACCCACCTTTCAAAAAAGGTGAATACAGCCCCATGAATACTACAGAATTAGTGGACAGGTTATGGAATTTAATGAACTCTCTCTTGTGTTCGGACAGTCGTCTCAGATGTGGCGTCACAGACCTGTACCACACACTGTATGGCCGTACTCGACCCTTTTGTTTACCCATACCAGAAAATATGATGGTTCTTAATCTCAAGCAACGAACAACTATGTTGAATCCGTCAGTGGTTCCAGAGAAACTTCAGGATCAGATGTTTGAGGATGAACTAGAAGTAGAAGAAAATGTCAAGCGAGCTGCATTTGGAACAGATGTTGAGAAATCTGGTCAGAAAAGGAAAGCAGATTCACCCCTTTTGGAAGCAAAGTCCAAGTTTGAGTCTTCATTTGTTGAATTTGTTCGTGCAGGAAGTATGGATAATTCTCAAGTTTCTGAATCAAATCCAGCTAAGCAGATTAAATTAGATGAAGAAGGTCAAAAATCGAAGGTCATTCAGAAACCGACAAGTGAAGCTCAAGATGATAGAAGCCATCTTAGTGAAGATTCCAGTTCTCCAACACATAGCCAATCTTCACAGTCAGTGGCAACACCGGCAGCACAAAGCAGCCAGTCTGTTGATATTCTGTGCAATTTGTCTGGGCCTAGTACACCCCTTCCGATGGACTTGTCTCGGACACCAGTAGGCACCGTTCCTTTGATGAGTGGAGAGAGTTCCAGCAAGTCACATAAATCGAAAAAGAAGAAGAAAAAGAATAAACACAAACACAAGCATAAACACAGACATGATAAATCACGAGATGAAGAAAAAATGTCCAAAGATCGTGCTAGTTCAGAACAAAGAGAAAGTGAACAATCAAACAGTAATCTGGCCCCTTTAACTACTCTAAAAAGTCCCCCTTCGTCACCCGAATTTGAAGTGATGTAAATTTACAAAGCAATAACACTTTTGTGTTTGAGAATTATGTGACATTTAATTTTAATCGTAAGTCATTGCTTAAGCTGTGTTTACAAATATTCTTCATATAAGTACTATTTGGTTTTCACAGAAGTAATCTGTTGTTTTGTTATTGTTTACAGTGGTTTATTCTAATTGAGAAATATGAAAATTAAGGTGCTAACAAAAAAGGGAAAACATCTAATAAAAGAAAGCTCAACTTAATTTGAAAGGAATAAGGGAATTGCTCTATTAAAACTTTCTTTTTTATTTCTTTTTTGCTTATAAATATGAAAGCCCAGTGACATTTTGTGACATATGATCAGTTTTAATGTTGTTTGCTGATTAAAACATACAGTTGACTTTGTTTCAAGCTCTGTATTTAAAACACTAAAATGATATACATGCTTTCTGAAAAGAATGGGTTGATGAGGTAGTCATAATTATTATATGATTTAAGTATGAATAATTTCTAGAATAATAATTGTTTTGTTTTTGATGATAGACAGGATAAACCTGTTTTTTTTGTCATGTAATTTAACTCAGTACCGTAATAAAACACCCGAAATATCTTATTTTGGTTAAACTAATTATTTTTGAACTGAGCATAATGCTATGTTAATATTAAGCATGTTCTATTTGAATTGATTAATTGCAAAATTTGAGGCCCATGAATTAACACAAGCCCATAATACAGCCAAAATCGTTTGATGTTATTTAGTTAAAAAAAAAATCATCTGTTCAATGCAAGCTACGTGTATGGTGGCTCATTTGGTAACACTTGTGCTGTTTTGTTTCAAACCATTGGTCAAGTTAAAATTCTTTGAGAATCTTTGAATAATATTTGGTTCTTATTATTGCATAATTTATTAATTACTCAACTAGTGAAAGTAAACAGTTTTAAACCCAACACTCATTATCTAAACTAGATGGACCATTTTAAACTATGGGGCAGTAGGAACCCAAAATATTTTGATGATTGTCAACAAATTTGAACAATTTGCCCAAAATGGTTTGACACCAAATATTAAATACAGAAAATCTTGCTGTAAAAGCACAACTAAATGATACCCAAGTTGTAGGGTAAGGTGCTAGGTCACTAACCTGAAGGTCTCAGGTGTCCGGGTGTTTGATGAGAAAGTTCTTCAGGATTTTCCGTTGAGGTCTACCCATGTAATATGAACTGTTGACAGAAGTATAGACTGGAACACAGCTATCAAGGCCACATTTCCCTCATCCCCCGGGGGGTTGGGATGGCCTTGTGGTCTAGAGTGCCGTGCTTTGACCTCTAGCTGGCCGGTCACCTCTGGCTTGCGGCTGTGGTTTTCGAGCCCTGGTGTGAGATAGGGGTGCCTTCTAACCTCGAGGGTATCCTCCCGGCATTCCGGTTTCCTCCCACTGCTAAAGACCCCCTACGCGCAAGCGAATTATTGAAATAAAATGAAACCATATGTTAGTCCCAAAATGACCTACCTTGTGTCAAGTGGACGTTAACCTCATTTCTCTCTTTCTCTCTCCCCTCACCCCTAAAGCACATCACTGAAAAGTAGGATATTAATACAATAATAGGATAACCCTGACTCCTTTAAACTGCCTCTTATATTTAACTTCTCTTGCCAATGTATAGCTCCGATTTTGCAAAAATTATTTTGGAGAAAATTTGTCTAAAATGTGTAGATTAGAAGACATTGCTTCAGATCTTGATCTGTTCTGCTATATTTGTTAGAATGTGAATTACAGTTCGATGAATAAAATGGCTAAAGCATGCCATAACAATTTCCTCTCTAGCCGTAAAGTGGTTGGGAAAAATTTACAACTGACTGTAAAAGGGATGGTTTATAAGATATTAATCTAGTAGATGAGGATGATGTTGTGAAAGGGATGGGTAGATGAAGACGATGTTGTGAAATATAAGTCTATGATGATCTATTGTTTTCTGTTGTTTACTTTAGATATTTTAATATAGATTAATATATTGAATTAGTGACCTATATTGATATCTACCCAACCTAATTATAACTAGATCTGCTACTGTCCCATGCAGATATGAAAGCTTTCATATTCAACGTCATGTGTCATCGATTGTATCAAGTATCCTAAATAAAAGGATAAGAAGAATAAATTATCAAAATTGGTCAAAAACTCGCTAAGTTACAAGTCTAAATATAGTATGAAACATTGCACCCAGGCATAACAATAATCTGAAAACTAAAGGAAAAT
Source organism: Patella depressa (assembly GCA_948474765.1). Classification (NCBI taxonomy): domain Eukaryota; kingdom Metazoa; phylum Mollusca; class Gastropoda; family Patellidae; genus Patella; species Patella depressa. The sequence continues at coordinate 23,772,268 of OX419716.1, forward strand.
AACTGAAACTTGTATTACTGTAATGAGACGGATAAGAAAATGAAATGAAAATGGTGGGAAAGAACTAAAAATGGCAGGTTGGACAGGCGACCTTACTCTTGTCATGTACAACCGGGCATTCGAAAAAACGCTAGTTAACTCAATGACAGGCGCGCGTGCTAACCATTCAGCCACCCCTCCCACCCCCCCTTGAAATCAGACACGTGCAATATGTCATAGGGAGAATAACAAGTCGCTCACAACAAAATCGTAAATTAATGAGTTTAGGTCAAAAGGTTGAGCTACTGTTTTAGAGTATTTATTTGTTTTAAAGAGACACGTTATGGGTTGTTCATAGTTAAATGAAAGTTTAATTTTAAATAAGACCAATAAAATTAGGATTTAATAATGCCAGACTAATATTAAAATAAAGTTTTAAATTAAGAATAATTATTGGTCTAATGCAATGAAATGCTTTGATTTGACGGATGAAATGTACGATGGGTGTCCAGACTATGTGGCTAAGTCGTTGGCCTGCTAGCCAAGAGGTCGGGTGTTCGACCCCTGCATTGGTCGAGAAAGTTCATCTCGATTTTCTGGCGTGCCCCCCCCCCCCCCCGCCGTGTACACATTGGAGTGCACGTAAAAGATCCCTTTGCAGTTGGAATTTGATACTGTTGAATACGCTCTATACAATGACTAAATGTGCAGATTATAGCCACCCACACTGCATGTTTTGCTTAACAATGAAAGGGTGCCGTTTTCAATTTTCGATCCTTTTATTTTTACTCCTGATATTTTGGACTGTTGGTCAATGGTTTCATATAAAAGACCAAACTGATCCCGCAGTGAATATTCGCTTGGCCGCTACAATCACTGATAAGCATGACATCGACGACAAATTAAATTCTCAAACATTTTTTTGAGGTAAAAGAAAAATAAATAAAGACGTTTGAAGTATTTGTAGTTAAAAAATATTTCCTATTTAGTGTAAATGGGTATTAAAATGAGTAAAATGCATCATTTTGCCCGAAGCAGTTAGGTGTTAAGTAAACATTGCACGAGCCTTTGAGCCAATGACTAACGGTGCGTGCAGTCAACGCACCTGTCTGTTGTGGACAGTCGTCTGTTACAGAGATAATTCGTAAGTAATTCTCCGTGAAACAGATTGATAAAAGACTACCGATAAGACTCCTACATGTATGCTGACTTTAAGAGTAAAGGACCTTTAAAAATGCTCCAAATCCAAATTGTAAAAATACGACTTTTTGGGTTTTCGATCTCTTTTTTTTTTGCTATCCCTGATATTAAAGAATCAACAAATCAGCATGCTTATCTCTGCTTAACCTAAGCAGAAAATGCTCATCTTTGCACTCAATCACGACATTGACCTACCGAACGTATACACCAAGATTGAACATTCTAGCTCAATTAGAAGGAGAGTTATTGTGTTTCAAAGTCTCGGCCCTTCAAATTGCTACTACTTTTCATATTCACTTCAAAATGGTAACCATCAGTTGACCTAAATCAAAATTCTGCTCCCTGCGATTTTTGGGCCATCCTTCAAGGATTCAGAAAATATAACTCCCGTGTCTGTAAGTAAAATAGCAAAAAAGCCTTAGGGATTTTTCACGTTTCAAGATGGTGGCACTTCCGGTTCGATCGACAAACTTCATATTTTGTGTACAAATCAGTAATTACTTTTCTAGTATCAAAAAAAAAAATCAGGTCATTCTGACCTATATTTCGATGATTTTTTTGAAAATTTTGATCCTTAATTTCGTCAAGGGGAGATAATTCAGAAAATTTCTAATTATATTTTTGAAGTCACATCGGTAAGATCTACTTATATACTAAATTTCATGAAAATCGTACAACTATTAAAGAAGTTGTCAAATTGGTCTAAACTTCCGGTTCGAAATCACAGCGACGAATTTCCGAAATTCGAAAATGTGAAACTGCAGATCAACATGATTTTTTTCAAGGTATTCAAAGAAAAAAGGATTAGTAAAATCGGTCAAAATATAACAAAATTACGACTATGCATTGCCAATTTTTTCATTCGTAAAATTCGGTGATTTCGGATTCGTAAAACATTCTGAAAATATATTTAAACAACATTCGCACCCCATTTTTGGGGGGGTAGGTCAAAATTTCAGAAAGATCCTATGGATAGATTCTGAGAAATCCGATTTGCAGAAAACACACACAAAAAAAAAATAATAATAATTTATAACTTTAACAGAAACAATAAGCTTTCATATGTAATATGAAAGCTTAATATTGATATCTAATATACATGTAGATATTTTAAGAGGAAAATCCATCAAACCATTTGGACCCCCATAGCTATATAAACATCAAAACTGTAGCTATATGAATATCATATTGTAAGGAAGTAATTTGTGATATGGTAGTTTACCATATGACTGCACTTGTTATCACTTTAAGTTTGAAAATATGTGTAAATCCTTTTTTTATGGGGATCATGGTGGCTAAGTGGGTCGGGTGTTCAATCCCTGCATTGGCCAAGAATGTTCATCAAGATATTGGTGTGCACGTAAACGATCCCTTGGCAGTTGGAAATCGATATAAGAGTAGGCTGTAGCGCTGCTGCCAAGGCAAAATTTCACTCATAACACGCTGTATGGCGTTTGCCCAGATTCATTAGCCCAGTTTAGGAGCAGAACAGATAAATTTCATTTCCTTTTTTTATTGGTGCAGTTTTAGGATAGGTCTGGACTCTTTTTAAAACAAAGGAGATTGGGGGAGGGGCTTTGATATCAAATATCAATAGGTCACAGTTCATGGTGTATTGAGTATAACTGATAAGGTCATGTATGTCAAATGAAATCGCAATTGATAACTGGAAGTTTAAAAACAATGAAATATCTTATCAGTGGTTTTAAAAGCTAGACATTATAGTTGGAGATTATACCTTGGTATTTTCATTTTAAAACATTTTTATCGAGTGGCTTTAGAATTGTGTGGATTTTTACTGAAGAAAACCTTTTTTTATTTACTGTTTTTTTTCTGCTGATTCGAGGTATTATAGCTAATGCATAGGCCTACCTATAAACTAGGGGTCGAAGGATATACAAAAGATATTTTTTTTTGTGATATTTATTATATCAACCAGTCTTATTGTTGACAAGCGATTAAACCCGGGAACAATTTTATGCGCAATATTTGACAATATGCTCAGGACATTATCAGTTGTAATCTTTTTATCTGCAGTTATTGTCATATAAATTTCCTTTGATATTGACTCACATTTGGATTAGATTGATCATAGTTGATTGAACTTGAGGGGAAATATTTATTTGATAGCTGTACTACATGTACATAATTTGCACGGATATTTGATTGAATTTTAATCAAGTTTAAAAATGCAGAGAATTAGATCAAAATCCACATCATCAACAAAACCAGAAATTTTTCTGATTGGAGAACAGCTCAGGTAATTAGGGTTATTTTGTACTTTTATATACCAAGTTTAAGACCATACATAAAAGTAGCATTGGCCAGGGCTTCCTCTTCAAAATTTGGAAAGATTGTGGTGTACAAATTAATTTCATTTTTCATGTTAGTTTTTCTAGGTGTGCTACCGTCTTGCAGGCTTTAGTGGCCAAATGGTTAATGTGTGCCATTGGATCTTAAGGTCTGTCATTGATTCAAGTAGCATGGTTTCGATTCCCCAGGAGGAGGGGAGCCTGTCCAACCTCATGGGTTTTATCCGGGTCCTCCAGTGTCCTGCCACTGCTAAAGACCTCTAAGTGAATTAAAGAAAAAAATGTGAACCATACGTTAGTCGCAAAATGACCTACTTTGTGTCAAATGGATCGACCCCATTTCTTTCTCTCTATCTCTCGCAGTAGGCCTACTGTGGTTAACCCATTTGCTACTAGCAAGAATTTCAAAATTGCTACTATATGTGGTTAGTTTTAAAGTTGTTAACCCTTTTGCTACTAGCAAGAATTTCAAAATTTAATCAAATATTATACTTTTATGTATTGAATTTGAGTATTAACAACTTCAACTGTACATTTTTTATTATCTAGATTTGAGATGGGGGCTCAAGGTTTGATTTTCAATAGAAAGTATCATTTACGTACGTATAAATCATGTTTTGTTGGACAAGAAGTTGTGGATTGGTTGCTGAAATCAAGACATATACATTCAAGGGAGGCTGCTGTGACAGCCATGAGAATATTACAAGAAAATCACATAATCCATCATGGTTAGTTCTTTCAATATCAAAAATAATATTTGCCCAAATCATATATTTATAGTCCTTAAATTGGAAAGTTTTGTTCTAAAATTAACATGCATTTGCTTTTAAAAGTCAAAAAATTATCATTCTTATACATCCACATGTAATGTTGTCACCTGAGTTACTTATTCAGACTTGTGAAATTGATCGTTTAGCATATTTGCACCTATAATATGGAACAGCTTACCATCCGCATTAAGAATAATTGACAATTTAAATTATTTTAAACGTGCTCTTAACACCTATCTTTTTAGAAAATATTTATTGTAAATTTTTACTTATTGTTTCTGTTACAATTTACAATTTCAAATAGTTTTAAACGTAAATCTTAAACTTAAATTTGTATATACATGTATAGGAATACACCATTTTTAGTCATCTGTCTCATTTGTAAACACATTTTAATAGTATATATTTTTAAGTTCAATTTGTTTTTAATAGATGCTTTGTACAGCGGTTTGAGATTTTTTGTTTTAATGTAAATCGCTTTATCAAAAATAATTTATTATTAGTATTATTATTATACAGCTCAAATTTTGAATTTTTTTTTTTGAGAATTATTCGTTCACTTTCTTACTTTTAGAGCTAAGTACAAAGTTTCATAACGCACTATATGGACCAGGAAGTGTTGCCTCCAAGAAGAACAAGATTAGAGGTTGGAGTTCAGTTCCTGGTCCAAAAATGCTTTGTGGAATTTGCTGACAATGATTTTAGATTTCGCACATACAATAGGATATGGGTGTCTGATAAAGATCTCAGTGTGTTATTTAAGGCATATGTGTGTAATGGTTCACATTTGCAATAAAAATCACCTCTTTTCAGGTTTCGAGCATGTTATCTTATGTATTATGAAGTAAAGAATTGGTCTATATGAATATGTTACCTGTCTTAATCCAACATGATTACCAGTAGTGACAACATCCAAATTTCTTAAATAAGTAATTTTGAATATTTAATTGTAGTTTGTGATGATCACCTATTTAAAGATGAGAAATTATTCTACAGATTTCGTCGAGATGACAATACTTACTCCATAGACAGGGATTTACGATCTTTTTATACAGGTCTTCGTGTCTATCAGAAGTAAGTTTTATTGGGATACGATAATATTTTATGCTTACAAGTTCATTTTATACAGATAAATTTATATGATGTTAGTAGCTTAAAAAGTACATTTTATATAGTTTAAAAGTAAATTTGATACAGATAGAAAGCAAATTTAATACAGAGCAAACTTTATACAAGTAACAAAATATAAGTTATTTTATGCAACTATCAAGTCAATTTTATATAAATATAAAGTCAATTTTATGCAAGTAAAAAGTTGATTTATAAAAAGTAAAATGTTTATTTTATACATTTTATACAAATAAAAGGTTAATTTTATGCAAATAAAATGTTAATTTTATACAAATAAAATGTTAATTCTATACATTTTGTACAAATAAAATATTAATTTTATACATTTTATACAAATAAAATGTTAATTTTATACAAATAAAAAGTAGATTTTATACAAATAAAAAAAGATTTTATACAAATAAAAAGTAGATTTTATACAAATAAAATTGAATTTCATTCCAATAAAATGTATATACATATTTGTATATTGTTTTTGACTGCAAATTTGTTTTATTATTTCAGAAGGACGTACTTTGTAAATAAGACTATTATTTTGAATATTTTGTAGAATAAGAAAAAGAAGGGATATAATGAAAGATTATAATGATTCTGGACGATTATATCAAGATGTTTTCACAGGTTATAATTTTGTCAACTGGATGATGGAGAATGAGGAGACATATAGTCGAGATCAATCAGTAAAAGAAGGAAGAGAGTTATTAGAGAGTGAGATAATCAAACATGGTAAACAAATTTATTTTGAGAGTCATTCATCCTGTACTATCAGGAAAAGGAAGTTCTTTAATGTAGTCAAAGCTAATTTTCTCCTAAGACATATCTTGATTGTTCATTTTATCTGCTATACTCAAAAAGACAACATTTAACTAGATTCAACAAAGCAACCTGATTGAAATGTATATTATATGGTCATATATTTAACTATTGTAATTTTATGGGCTCTTTGGCTTAACATCTTATATCTGATCTCAAGCTTTTATTTGACAAGGAGTAGGGATGCCTTCCTAACCTTGTGAGTTTTACCTGGGACCTCCAGTTTCCTCCCAGCGCCGGTTTCCTCCCATTGCAAAAGACTCCTTTTGTGTCAGTGGATATTCTACTCTCTCTCTCTCTCTCTCTTGCTATTCCTCTCCCACTCTCTCTCCCACCCTCTCTCTCTCTCCCTCAGAAGACCACGCGGGCCGGTCGGTCGGACAAAAAATGAAAAAAATAATTTTGTCCAATTTGTCTTAAAAAACCAAACTTTTTCTGCTGAACATTATAAGGGGGTATTGGACCGACCATGGAGCTCCATGGAGCTATGATGATCATGTTGTATGTGGCCGAAGGCTTTAACAGGCCGCTATGCCATCACTGGGGTCTAAAATGGCCTGGTATAATAGACTTTCTGGGCTGAGTGTGCTTCGCGTGGGCAATGGGGATTCCGAACATCGGATTCCCCCGACACTGTCGCCCGCAAATTTACTAATTATAAAGTCACCTGCACCCTGTTTGTGGGAAAACGCTGGGCCAGAATCCAAAATTCAAAAAGGAGCTTTTATGAATTTCACTTTCGTCACTCTGTACCAATGTGCCAATCAGCGCTTCCGGCAACAAAAAATGGGAATTTTTCAATTCAATGAAAATATTCCTACTTATTCTTTATCCCTAACTGGTTAATCAAATGGTCAAAATTTGGGATTCATTTTTCAAAAATTTCTAGGGGGAGAGCTTACCCCAACCCCGTCCGGGCTTCGAGGTCAATAAAAGGGGCTGCTCTGACACGGGAGCCCAAGCCAGTTCCCCGCCCCCAATCCACCCCTGGGGGTGATCATCAAATTTTTCAGGCGGTGGTGAAATGATGAAAAAAAAAATTAATCTGTGACTTTAGAGCATGAGCCCAGGGAGTTAACCTAGTTGAAAAGTGTACCAATTTTCTCTTTTATGGTATCAATACATGTATATCTGGTATCATCAAAATGTAAGTCTGACGGGTTTCTGGCGGTGGGTGTGGTATTCAACGCCCAAAATGCTATACCCCGCAACTAAGCTAGATTAGCTCAAAAGTGTACAACATGAAATTCCCACAGCAGTGGCAGAGGTCATTCAGGACTCCTGTGGTGGTACTGAACAACTCCAAAGTTGCTTTGGTAGTGCGAATTTCATGTAGGTTTACACTTTTGAGCTAATCTAGACTAGTTGAGGGGTATCACATTTTGGCGTGGAATACCACACCCACTGCCAGAAACCCGTCAGACATACATTTTGATGATACTAGACATACATGCATTGATAATATATAAAAGAAAATAAATACACTTTTCAGCTAGGCTGACCCCCTGGGCTCCCGGTCAACATTTACTTACCATTGGGTGTGGTGATACAGAAAATCACACAATACTGATTTTGATTCAGGGTGTCAAATTCTCAAACTCAATCTCAATAATTCTTAATTAATTAGTTTTGATGATGAATAATACACTTTTGAATCTGCCAATGTAAACATTTTAGTTCTTACCACTGATGGTGATGGGATGCTTTCTGATAAAAATGATATGATAGTACAGCCCCCCCCCCCCCACCCAAGACCACCTATCCCACCCCACCTCACCCCCTGGAAAATCTGCCTGTTCCTCTATGGGAGTCTGTAGTAAGGGAACATGGGTGTTATGATTGAGGATAATTTCTTAAATTATCAGGGTAATAGTTGTTGATGTAAATAATGAGGAACTAACAGAATTTTGAAATTGTGAATATTTTTTTGAAGCACTTTAATTCACAAGTATATAAGTATCTAATTAAGTGTATTTGTATATTTTCAGTTACAGATGATTATCATTTCCGTGATGGTCAGTATCGGTATCAGTTCTGTCTAGATTTTAATCAAGCATACCTTCTGTCAGATATCTTCCGTTTAAAGAGAAACAATAATCGATCTTACAGTAGTTGTAGCAGCTCTAATAATATCTCAGTATACAGTGATAGTAAGTGACCATTACTTTTATTGTGGGCATATATCTGTATCACCTGCATATCTCTGTCTGTCATAGAGTCACAGTTCCCCCCTCCTCCCCAACCACAGACCCCCCCCTCCCCAACCACCCCCTTATTTACATCCAAACTTTGTTCGTAAAATCTTTTGAAAATAATACAGGATAGCCCCCAATGGAATTTTTATATAATTTGGTGTGATTGTTCTATAAAGTATAAGAAAGAACCCTATAAAATTTTGAATTGTAACAGTTAATATTCCCCTTCACTTTTTGACTGTTCAGCTTGTAAACTCAAGTAGAGGAATAATTTGTAAAGGGAATATTTAAGGCTTGGTGTTAGTATTCATTTAGGTGTAAGGAAGAAAGCTATCCAAATATACAAGATTTTGATATAAATTATTGGGGGGACAGGGAGATGGAAACTGTAGCTCTACCAGAGATAATGTAGGTCTAGAATTTATCTGTTTAAATGCAAATTGAAACAACTTTTACATATTTCAAGTCAATAGAGTTTGAGAGTAAGACTGGGTCTAGAAATCCTGTTAATTACAAAAGTTGATTTAGTTTTAAATCAATTATTTTTTTAGTAACTCTTGTGAGACCACGACAAGAATCTATCACACAATCATCCAATGGTAGTCCTGATCAACATGACTCCTTACAATTCAGCCAATCATCAGAATCTAGTGAAACTTGTTCCGAACCAGATAGTAATGGAATGCTTGAACCAAAATCAGGTAACAATTTAATATATCTAGAAAATTATAGATTTTATCAATCTGATTAAAATACAGATCCTATTTCGTTTCGTTTTTATAGTTCAAAATTCCGTTTTACTTGTCTTTACTACATTAGGATCTGAAAGACTTGTTATTTAACAAGTGTTCTGTTTGAAATGAGAGGTCAGCCAATCAAATTTTCTGTCGAATCGAGGGTTTGACCTTTTTTGCACGGAATTGTGGTAAGGCATTATCAGCGATACAAATCAAAACAAAGCAACAACGATTCTGATTGGTTAATCGAATGACTGAGGTTATAGGGTCAAATGTCGCGTGCTTGACATCTGAACTGGCTGAACGTGACCTCCCGCTATAACTTGTTAGATCTACATGTAGTGTAGGCCATCGAAATTATAAAAACCGAAACGAAATATAGATCTGAATTTTAATTAGATTAAGATTTTATGAAATAAATACAAATCTTTAAATAACCGGAAATAAGAATATTGTGAAAACCTGCAATTAGAACATGCCTTATTCAAAATCTGTTAGTATATATATTGAAGAATATGCTAAGAGATAATGTAAGTCTAGAATTATAAGTGTGGGCTCAAAACCAGTAAATTCCAGAGGCGGACAGTGCCCTTTATTACTGCTGAAAGTGCCTTTCCTCAGAACCAAATGTCAGTTCCAAACGTTTACTTAGATGAAAATATCTACCAAATAGCTCTTGGAATGGCTACAGATGCAAGGAAATGACATAATTTTCTTGGGGAACACCCCCAGCCCCAACCCACCCTCTCAGCGGCATGCCTCGTCTCCGCGCCAGTGCCCACATTTTGCGGCATCCCCTTTTTAAAATTCCTAATTGCTTTAGTATTGCAATATAAGTATATTTACCGAATATAATCAAGCCTGCAATTGTTTATTAATTTCTTTCCCTAGTGTTAGTGCGTCAAGTGTCGGTGAGTGAACTTGAGGAACCCAATGCTCCATATAAACGACAAAAAATTAAGGTAATAATTGCTAAATGAGTGTTGTCTTTCACCAGTACTACATGTAATACCAGGTTTATTTATATCTGGTATAACAACCTTTTACCAGGTTTATATGTGGCATATATCATTCTAGAACAGAACTGTCAAAGTTTGTGGGGAAAAAGGTCAAGATTTGTTCTGCACGCGCAATAATCCATGCTCAGACTGGTTAGCGTTTACACAACCAAAATTTAAAGCAAGCCGTTCCTCGTACCGTTCCGAGACTACTCCACTTCAGTGGGCCAGATTGGCACTGCACCAGGCCCGACATGCTCAAGTTTGACACGTTTACGCTACAAAATAACAAAGCATACCGTACCTGGAACCGTTTCTGGTACGCATAAAATTTATAATGTAAACAGGGTTATAACCTTTACCAGGCTGATGTGTGGCATATATGTGATATTATAACCTGTACTAGGTATATGTGACATTATAACCTTTACCAGCATTATGTGGGGTATAACAACCTCATACCCCTTTAAAATGTGATATAATAACAATAACCATGTAACCAGTTTATATATTGTTTAACTATGTAACATGTTTGTTTATTTGTTATAAATATAACATATGGTACAATAACAACATACAAAATGCACACTTTATATGACATTGTTATACAAAAATAACTACAGTATGACAATGTATGTATTATATATTTTTAGATATTAAGTGATGGAATTGGTTATGGTTTTGTCATTAGAGGAGATGGACCTACCTATGTCCAAACACTTGATCCTAATGGCCCAGCAGCTGCTGCAGGAATAAAGGTAACTAATAAGTCACAGCCATATAGGATGGGAAATTTGAGTCCCCAGAACTCTTTTTTTTAAAGAATATTTCTATTCAGGATATCGGAATGGGATATATAGTTACGAGTCTAAGGATCTTTTATGACTAAACATCATTTCAAATGTCTGGAAATTATTGTAGGTCAAGCTTATGCATTATTTTGATGAGGAGCAATTTATTTTAAAAAAAACATATGTGTATTTGGATTCATTTATTGGGGAACAGGTATATGAAATGTCCAAAAAGAGTAAACAACTTAAAAACTGTATCTGTTTCAGGTTCGACAGTATATATATTCAGTAAACGGAGAAAAGGTTATCAATAAAAATCACAAAATTGTGGGAAAACTTATACAGGAACAAACTTCTTTGTCATTGGTTGTTTTATCACATTATAAGGAAAGGTAGATGGGGATTGGTGGAACCGATATACTCCATTCAACTTCACTAATTTTCCTCATTGGTAGAAAATATATAGCTAATCCAATGGCTGTTATCAATATGGTATTATGCCATTTTGTCATTGACCAATTTGACTTTTTGGGGCTGTTTTGAATACAAGATTTATGGTGATATTTCCATTAATGATGGAGTACATGGACCATTTAATTTCTGCTTTAATCAAATATTCTCCATTATGGCATTATCTACTGGAGTAAGTTTCGATTAGGATTGGGTTTCGGGCAAATCGAAAGTATGATAGATGGGAAGACTTATTTTATAAGCTTTTGGTTTTGATTGTCTTGTTTCCAAGGGTTTTGTTTTAGAAGTTTGACCCTTCTTACAGACCAAGCTATATTATGTAATAATCAGTCCATTTGATTTATGACAAAGTAGTTCGACTCAAGGCCCATTATCATGTTACATCATTGATATAAAGCTCCAACATATCCTGTACAGCTGGGTAAACTGGAATAATACATCTTATTCACAAACTATAAGCTAGACACCCAGTTTTAGGACCAACAGATTTGCCAAATCATTCATTGACGTCATCTCATTTATTAAGCCAGGTCTGATCTCATGCAATTCCGGGTGTTAATAACTAGTTGTACGTAATTTAATTAATTTTCTGCTCCATTAGAAATTACTGACTTTTGATTATCTATTGCTTTAAATTAATTTGTAAATATGTTGTCTTTATAAATTGCGCTTATTTGTAGACTTATCATAGCTGACTAATTATTTATTAGATGCAAATTTTTCTTCATTGTAAATATAATAAAAGATCAATTTATTTTAAAGCAGTCATTCTTGTTATTTTGAAAATGTCCCATCCAGCTGTTTTGTGAAGGAAGGAAAATACATCTAGAAATAAAAAGGAACAATAAGTGAAGAGACAACTTCCACCCAGAATTTAATCGAGAGCAATAATTTTTGGCTAAATTCAATGCATGCCGCTTAATTTCGATAGGGCTTACGAATTAAAATTCATATATTATATTATAATTAAAAGGTTTTAGTAACACAGTAAGTGCCAGGAGCGTGGTGAGAATGAGTTCATGAGTAGCCATACTCATGCGCCAAAAAGTTTTTGCGCCAAAATCACAATCAAATTACTCAAAAAATGAAAAACATTTGTAAGTGGAAAAATTGTTTCATCTGACCCAATTTAAAAAATTTTGAAAGAGTCAAGTTGGAAAATTTAATCATATTTTATTACCGTATTTCTTGTCTCGGATTGCTGGAGATTGCGTTTCTGGGCTTCTAATTTTCGAAATTTTCAAGGGGGAGGGCCCCCCGGACCCCCCGCCGCGGGCTCGCAACTTCGGCGCTCGCGGTGGCCGGCTTCGCCGGCCACTGCTCCGCGGTCAGTAAAAGGGTTTTTGTGCCAAAATCTTTTTTGTTACTCATAATTTGTTCTCAATAATTTCCCTCACCACGCCCCTGGTAAGTGCCCACAATAAAATTGAGTCACCACTATGAAAGTTGATGGGGTTTCTCCCTTGGCCATCGAGAATATGTGGATTAACTTTTTCACCATTCTGCATCTGTCGTCATTTTATTTTCTTGGCATACATGTATTTACTAGACTACTGACATTCAATACCCAAAACATGCTAAGAGGATGTTCAGTTATTGCCCCTTCAGAGTTATTGCCCCTTGATCAATTTGTATAAAAAAGATATTAATCTGCTTGAAAGTGGTATGTATTGTTTAGGTTCATGGAGACACGTTCCATTGCCTGGTTGGCAACCAAACTTTTCAAATACAGTACCCATGAAAATAAGCTACACTAAAGAAAGCATTTGATTGTGGATATTTTAAATCACTCCTGCTATGTTGTCACATCGGTTGACTACAATACCTAAATGCAAGAAGGATAACTTTTGGCAGTAAACGTTCATCTTCTCCGGAGTACAATAATGTTGCTAGCCTTATTGTCAACCAGAGCCACAGTGGCTCAGTGAATAAGATATTGGCTCACTAACCTGGAGGTCATGTCTTCAATCCCGGTGTTGGCCGAGAAAGTTCATCCGATTTTTCTAGTGTGGTTCCTTTTGTCAGCAGTGTAGGATGGACGGCCTGGCTAGCGACAACATATTGTCTTTTGCATGAGACAAAAAATCAAAGCCAATGTGCAAATGCATAATAACAGAATCCATAACAGTTGGAATTTAATATAAGAGTAGGTTGCAAATTTGGAAAATTTCCCTCATAGCACACTGCATGGCTTACGCCAGTCTTCATTAATCCGATGGGAGCAATCAATTAATCCACATTTGAATTGGTCCACCACCCAATTAATTTGCTATAAATAGAGACAGAAAAATGGGGTTTAACCTCCACACGACACAAACCATGTAATTGCTGATTATGGTGGGGTAGTCATATTATCAAGTCATTTATTGCTCTATATGGTTACAGAGAGAGACAGAAAAATGGGGTTTAACCTCCACTCGACACAAACTATGTCATTTCAGGACTAACATACGGTTCAATTTTATTCAAATATTTCAATTGTGCGTAGGGGTCTTTAGTAGTGGGAGGAAACCGGAGGACCCAGAGAAAACCCACTAGGTTGGACATGCGACCCTACTCCTCACAGGCGACCCTACTCCTTGTCAACCATGCAAGTTGACTCAATGACAGACCTTATGATGCAGCAAGCACTTGATAACCATTCGGCCATCCAACCTCTTCATTAGCAGGTTTAGCTTTTGCAAGTGTTGAAAAATTAATGGACTGATTCTAATATCACTCCTAATTGTTAAAGACTAACAACATTTATTCAGTCTAAAACATTTTGTTTTGTATTTTGACAAGATAACAATAAAATATTGAGCAACACAATATTTTGATACAAAAAGCTCATCAATACAATGAAATAATTTAATAATAATAAAACATATATACAACAGCAACATCTAAAATTTCACACAAACTTGCTTCTTTTGACAACAATTATCATATGACAGATATTAATTAATACAGTAAATGGCATAAGTAAAATACAAGATAGTATATCCAGATGTTGATCAAGCACTCTACCGAAGTCATCACAAACACAAGTCTGTACTCATTCACACTAAAACAAAAGCAGAAATTTTAACTGGTGAAGAATGATTTTGTCCGTTGGATAACTAAAGGTTTGTAGTGTTAGTGATTTTAAAGCAACATACATCTGTGCAAGAACATATATATATACTGATGGGAGAAAATGTATTTACCTCCATAATTAAATGGCAGAAACATATTTTGATAAATAATTGACATAACCTTCTCTTACTGGTCTTAAAAAATGTTAGTACTGTAGTATATTAAATATAAGAAAATGTCAGTTTCCTTTATGTTTATATTTTCATTACCATACACCCACACCTATTTTGATTATTTCTAACTCATTGATATCCATTCACTAATTGTTAATATTTCTGTTTGATTTTGGTCTATGTTCCTTACAATTTTGATTAGTTCTTTAAGATTTTATGGTGAATAGTTACCATGTTATTTGACTCCATGATGCCAATAGATTATGTTAATAAAGAACAGCACAATCTCAATCAAGCAACCATAATTAATGAATGGATATGAGTAAACTGATATAATTAGACTAACAAATGCTTTAATATATTGTACAAATCTGACTAAATTAATTTCTTACATTTCATTTTAACAAATTTATCACAATATAATTAACTATTTTAAAGCTATTTTGTTAAATGAATTATTTGGCCACTTATAAATGCAATTTATTGCTATTTATATTATAATGATCATTAGGTTTATTAATATAACAAACTCTACAAAACACATCCCAGCTTTCATATCAGTCTTCTAGTTTAAAATGTTACCTACCCTTGTTAAGGATGGAGCTATTTCTGTTGCATTAATAAATGCCTAAATGTCATATCAATAAATAGTCTGGTGCTATTATTGCCATCATAAATTAAAATGGGGAACTAAACACTGACTGATAACAATTTTCTGTTGTTTTATCAAATATCAATTTGTCTGAATTCTCAATGCAACAACTATAGCCCCATTATTACCATATGAGTAACAAAAAAACTACGAAGATCAAGGTAAGAAAAACAGAAAAGTAATGACTAAAGGACAAACACACAATTTAATTATAATTTTTTATCCTAAATAAATAACAAAAGCTTAAAAAAATACAGCATTATAATATTAAAAAAATATTAAACCACATATGAAATAAGAGCAACAAGCAGATGAAGTTAAAGGGTATTATTATGTTTGCTACTACTTTTATGTAATTATGTTGACCATGGTGATGAATATGATATAATTGTGATGATCACTTCTCACAATAACATTGACTCCGACTAGACATGATTACCCTTGAGGAATATTGACCAATTCCTAACTTATTTTGTATTTCTTTCAAAACAAGTTTCTTAAAGTTGACTAGGATAATGGTTTCTGTTACCTTGAATTAACCATGTATATTCTCTTATTTATATCTGGGACTGCCCCTTTAATAACTTTAATAATAATCATAGTTTGTCATATCATGGGTCAGAATACAGTGTGACAAAATGGGTTCCTCCCAGATAATATTTTATAAGGTTATTACATCTGCTTGATGTTCTTTAATTACAATAGACATTCACTGGTTTATCAGTTTCAGTGATTCAGGCAATAATAATTTGTAAAAGTTCCAAATTCATGATTTCCATAAAGGATCCGATGACTTGTGTCCTTTCTGAATCTAATTAATTTAATGTTATTGTATCTGGGGAATTACTTTCGCAGTTAATTTAGTGTAAATGATTCAAAATAGTTGGCAGCATTTACAGTTGTACATTTCATTAATTAGACATGTATGTATTATAAACCTCAAATATAAGATAGATATCAGTTTATAACATATCAAATTCAAGAAAGCCAACAGCATCTATACTTCTTTCACAAGAAATTGTTAAAAACTTGGGGCAAGGTCTATACTGTTTTGATAGCTGCAGTGCACAGCGGATTAACATACCACTCAATACAAATCAGAGCAATACCAGGTTATTTTGAATTGAAGATAAATAAAAGAAATCAGAGTCAAGATTCTATGAAGACTGACTGGCAGTCTAATATGTTCATCTATATTCCAAACTTTTCTGACAATTTGGTAGAACTTCAAAATGTCAGTAAACATTTCATATGTAACTTGAAATGTCAAAATAATTCAACTTTTTGATAATGTACATATTTGGCACAAATAATGTTCATATATATATGTTTTCTCTCAACTTATGCATAAAATAATATATCACAAAGTTGTTTGATATATTTGGAATCTAAAGATTTTGTGACAGCAGTTAAAAATAATATGCATAGGTCATTGCTCACAAAACACAACAGATGACTTACTTCAAGGTAAATGTCCATTAGACACTACAACAATGTCTATAACGTTTATTCAACATAATAACAGCCTAGCTATTGTTTCATGTAACTCCAATTATTTGAGCTAATAACTAGACCTACACAGTTCTAGTTTCAATTCACAACCTCTACTTTTAACAATTTGGGTGATTTGTATTTTACTTTCATATATATTATCAACACTTCCACTGCTAAATACAAAGACCTGTATTTTTATGTCACTTATTCTTGAGGCGAAGGACAGAATGTATAGCATAAATAGGGGTATTAACATGGAAGATACCCTTGCCAGTTGGTACTTTCAAAATTTACTATCTAGGTCAAAGTCGACGGCTAAAAATATAATTGTTTACATTTGATACCAAATGCAAGTCCTGCGAACAGGCCTGGAAATAACGATTTTAGACTATCTGACAAAATGTCAGGCACTAATGAAAAAGTAGCTGACATCTTCAACGCCGGACATGTATTAATAATATTTAAAAATACAAATCAGTGCCAGACAAAATGGTTAACGTGCACACGCTGTATCATACGGCCTGCCATTGAGTCAACTGGCGTCGTTTCAAATCCCTCTTTGTACGTGGCAAGGAGCAGGGTTGCTTGTCCAACCTTGTGGGTTTACTCCGGGTACTCCAATTTCCTCCCACTGCTAAAGACCCCTACGCACAAACGAATTATTGAAATAAAATTAAACCATAAACCATACGTTAGTCCCGAAATGACTTAGTTTGTATCTATCTCTGTTAGGATAGTAGGGGAGATAATCCAGCTACGCCTAAAGCTCAGCAGTGAAAGTGTTATGTTCTTATAATTGAATGTTAGAGTATGGTTAGACACCCTTTTTAGCGCACTGGCAGTTATTACATTGGATAAACAAACAAAAATACCTCAACATTAACTAGTTCTGTTAGCTAGATATGATGACATGACATCTACAGTATTGTATATCTGTTACTCTGACATCATATCATGCCAACAATGTTTCAATGTTAAAGAATTAGCTTGACAAAACTGTGTTAGTCATGCTTCATGGATATTGACCTTGTAGGAGTATATTATCTTATAATATCAGTTCTTTCTTGGATACACTTGGAAAACAATCCTAAAACATTCATTTCTATCACTGTTTTTTCTTTGGAATGGTAAATGCATTTATCCTAAAATGATCGCACATTTCTTTTACCTATAATTAAAAAAATATATTGATAAAATTGAGACAGAAAATATTAAGGTTATGTAGGTCAGGTTGAAACAAATTAATCTGAATGGACAAGTAAAGGCTTAGTGCCAGCACGATATATTGTTGAATCGATGTATCATGATTCACCTTGTCAAGATTCAGAATCAATGTATTGCCATTCTTTTTATGTATGTTTTTATGCTTCAGTAAGTACCTGTAACCTCACTTTTATTTATCCATGTCACACATTATCCATACATATACAAACACCCTTAAATTTTTTTTGGTTCTTATTTTGATCCACATCAGTAGGACTAAAAATATCAGTTATTCGTTTTTTGTGTTGTTTTCTTGGTAAATATTGACCTGGTTATGAATCGTGATACAAATCATATTATAGTACCTGTAACCTGAATCAAAATACGTCTTGTATCATGACTGCAGTGACAATACCCAGCACTATATATAAAAGCTGCCATTGATGTATTCCGTCTACAGCTACTTTACTGAATGGATAACCAACCGTCTTTTGAAAAATACATGCATATTACAGGGACAAATATATCTGTTATCAAGCGATCATATCTTTCGAGGCACGTAAGAGAGGCCAATATACATATTTAAATGTTCACATATTTTAATGAACAATGGCACTGTAATAATGAACTCTCGTGAAATCAATCGAGAATCAGGGTCAATGAATTGATTTTGTCATACCTTGAGATAAAAGTTTAAGAGTGTTCAGTTATGAGTCCTCATTTCAAGAATCAGTGAAACTATGCCTTTGACGTTAAGTCACCATAAAGTATTAAATTAGACTTGAATGTTCACTTTGTGCTGAAGTCAAGTCGTGCCTAATGTTCTAATATTTGTTTTTTATGTTAAATGTCATCTGCTGAACAAATATGCATGAAATTGTATTGAAAGATCAGTTTCTGTTAACAAAACTTTGAAACATGTGATAAAACTTACCACAAAAATGCCATATATGACATGTGTTATTGTAGTATATAAACAATAGAACCATAGTAAATATAATTCTTTAGTTCCTAATGGAAATATATAAACTACACAAACAATAACAGCTAATATAATCACTCTATTGTTGATTAATTCACATCTAGTATTACTCATTTGGGCTACGATCAAACGACACTGAAATATAAACAACATCACTATAAGTTAACCCCAATAATACTAGATCTCACAAAGTATACACTGATAGTAGTATACACATGCATCTCATGGGAAAGTTCAAGCTGAAAATATTGATTAATTCTCAAAAGTTATTTAATTCATCGCAGTTTTGCAGTATATGCTGATAGTATTATATACACATGCATCTTACAAAACCGTTTAAGCTCAAAATCAGTAGGATTACTGTAGGATGTTAAATCTCAGTTAATTGCATTTCATTTAGGCTCAAAATATTGAGCAGTTATTTAATTTGTCACAGTTGTATAGTTAAATTTGCTATCAAGTACCCATCTAAACATGAGAAAACAAAATGTTAGCATAAACAACACAGAGCTATTGTCAGATACAAAAGACTGGCATAAAAGTAAGAGCTCTTATACAAAATGAACCAGTTTTAAAAATCCATGATGCACGATACCATCAATTTCCGTATCACGATTCGTTATCCAAATAATAATTTCACAAAAATAGATTAATATTCCTGTAAATGCATAAATAAGTCCATGAGCAAAATAACTTTTTTACTTTCAGCGAGTGTAAAGGCGTTTTCGACACTTGAAGTGGTTTATTAGTTGACCGAGAAAACACCACATTTAAAGTGAATCATAAAAGTAGGTCTTTGAATTTTCACAGTGAAAGGCCGTCAAAATTTAACTGCATTTTTAAAACTAATTTCCTATATCACAATGAATCTTGATGCGCATTACATGTATATTGTGGCCTGGCGCATCGTTGCAGGCCTAGTGATTTATTATGTATTCAATAGTTCCTCTAAAGTCACATATTACCAATGTTCCTGTTGTGTAACAAGACACAGGTAACATGCTCATTGTAATTTCTCACCAGTTTGGAAATATAATTCTCAAAAACCCTACCTAGCACAGAAATTCAAACAGTGGCTAGACAAATAAAGACAACACTGATGATCACAATATACAAAATAAAAACTTACTGCTATATTTGAAAATGCTGTCCCAGTTGTCCAGTAAAATAATCTGGGATGTTTCTCTAAAATACCATAACTGGAAAATCTGATCCACAATAAAAGTAATATAAATAATATAGCTGTTGAAACTAATGGTCGTACTGCTTCTGTAAATGATCGCATCTTGCCAGTTTTATCTTTATATGCTCTTAAATAAAATAATAAATTTATTACACTCAAATTTTTCTGTAAGGAGAGAGATAAGGGGGAAACAATGCTGGAAAATATCACCAACACCAGGAGCGAACCCGCAACCTCCAGACTAGTGAGCCACCATGGCTCATTAAATCAGCAGGGCCCATCTCCCTAAGCCAATTAGAGGATTATTGTTAATCCCAATACCGTCTACAAAATTGCAAATAATTAAAGACCACATCAAATGATTCAGAATAGTTACAAAATCCATTTTACGGCAAGTTCAAACTAATCTGATTAAAATTAATTCAGATATTTAAGTTTTAGTATCCGACTGCCAAAAACGGTGACGTCACAGGCACTACACATAGTATACACATCATATATACAATATATCACTGCCCGTGCAATAATATATCACTGTATATACACACAGCCAGTTGGCACGTGTGTATTAGTCGGTCCAATAAACATTTGACTGACGTAATCATTAACGCGTAATTATTTACATGTAACTTACATATCAGTCAAAGCATTTTTCAAAAGCCAACCTTTCTCGTCTTGAGTTGTTATAGATTATATATTTGTGACAAGAATATTACCGAGTGTATTTCAAGATGCATATTACCGTTGTGTTATTGAGAGTTGTGGAAATTCCAGCAAGGGAAAGGGGAATAAAGTACCGACGTTTCATAAATTTCCCAAGGATGAAATCGTAGAGTGGAATGCGTTTGTAAACAATTCAAATCCTGATTGGCAACCTACAGTCACAACAGTGATATGCAGTGAACATTTTACGAACGATTGCTTAATTACCTATACACACCCAGCGTGTGTATTTATTAACGCCCGACTGATTCCTTAACCCCCCCTAATTAAATAAAACAACTGACAACGGAATAATTTGTTTTGTAATACATTTTAATTCAAGATCCATTTTAAAATTTGTTTCATTATTTTCGGCCGTTCTGTTTTCTCACAGCAGCGATTTTAATACACTCTACCATCGTGTACAGTCTAAACGTTTTGAGATATATTTTCGTCAGTATTGTGTTTTCAATAATTGGCAAAGTCGTTTTTACGGGAGGTCAATTTTTACGACTTTGAATGAAGATAGCTGAATTAATTTTAGTCGGATTGATGTGAATTTGCCGTAAAGTGGATAAAATAACCATGGACTGCTCACATAGAAATTTTCAGGGCCATTTTATGTGCACTTTAAAAAAATATTTTCTATACATACAAATACTCTGTTACAAAAATGTACACATTGCCGTGTTCTTTCCAATGATATAAAATTGTACAAAGTAGCATTTATATTACTATAGATAATATTGAAAAGCCAGTTCCACTAAAATTATGACTTTTCTCTATCATATTGGCAAAATAACGTGAAAAAGTATTCCTTATGATTTTTAAAAAAAAAATATAGGCCTAGTCCCTCGTGTTGGCAGCAGTGTTCAAAGTAAATATAAATATAACTTTTAAAAAGAAATATCACCCCAAATAACGGTCACTTCATCGCCAACGGCATTTAACATCTCTGCCTTTCTTTGCATATATGACAGGAATTGTCGTTTTCTTTGCTTCATTGCGTCAATAATCAAAATATATAGATGAAATCTTCGACAGTGTAATATTCCTCTATTTAGCTTGTATTTAATCCTAAAAGTTTTGATTCAATTTAGCTTTCCAAAGTCTAGAATTATTAGCCGTAAGTTTTGTTATCATCTGTTTGAGCGAGCGTATCCAAGATGGCGGCGACACGCTTGATCTCGGCTCGAGTATACGCATTCTTCGCATCATAACGTCAAAAAAAAAATAAATAGTTGACTTCTTCGACATTATCATATTCCACAATATGCCTGGCATTAAATCATAAAATTTGATTCTATTTCACTCTCAATATCATATAATTATTTGCCGTAATTGACAGCGTGAAAATATTGGAATAGTGCCAAAGTGATTGAAACGATGTGAATTTTCACCTCTGACCTATTCCGTAAATACTGAAAGATCGGGTGTTGAAACATATATTTTTTATTGGATGATTAGCGAATTAAACATTCCTTTTCATTGCGGGTTTTATTTTTATTACCCAATCACTAGAAATAGAAATAAGTTGATTGATTTCTCGCTTGGGTTCACTAATGCTGTTGCCAAGTACGAAGGGTCCGCGAGTTGATTCTCTACCGTCAGGCACGTGCCACGATTTGTTTCGCTAACGTCAAAAATGGGTTAAAGATAATAAAATAAATTCTTACTTGTATATGTTCCAAAATGTAATGGGGAATGTTAACACAAAAAATCCCACTGAAACAAAAGGGAGGCATAAAATAACCAAAGTAAATACATAAAACAACCAAAGTAAATACAGTTCTAAAATGAAATGAAATTTAACCTCCAACTGTTCTGCTTCAACTGGGAATGACAAGAACCCTATAATCCAAGTCTAAAATCTTGATTTGCGAGATTCATTTTTTTTACATCCCTAATAGTTGAGATATAATTGAATGTGATTACCTAGATTGACACAATAATCAAAATTGAACCTAAAATTGGTAAACATTTTAAATCAAAAATTTAATTGGGATTCGTATGTTATCTTTAATAGAAATAACCCAAGATTTAGCGTTTATTAAATCATTATTTTTAACAAAGGTCAAAGAGATTTAGGTGTTTTACATATATAAATATATATGTATATATATTGTAACTAGACAATATGCTAAATAATACTTACAATGGACTATAATTTCAAATAAATCTCCAGCTGTTAAATCTATATACGGAAGATTAAATTTCCAAAATTCTATACCATATACATATGTTATAAGATACAAAGCTGTCATTCCCTGAAAACATTTAAAAACAGCAGGATTATAAACTAAAAATAAATTCATAAATAGCGAGAGAGAAACAGAGAGACAGAAATGGGGCTTAACGTCTGTACAACACAAACTAGGTCATTGGGGGACTAATCTATGGTTTAATTTTGTTTCAATAATTCATTTATGAATTGAGATCTTTAGCAATGAAGAATAACCAGAGGACCAAGAGAAATCATACAAGCTGGGAGATGAAACATGCCTTTTCCTTTACAAAATCAAAAAATATTGGGCCAAAAGGTGGGGTACCCAGATTACCCAACAGCAATCTCAACACCATCATAATCATATGTTTCATTTTAGTTGTGGCTAAATGTCAAAAGATCAGCACTACCCATGGCCTGTTTGCTTGTAGTAAATGTTAAAATACTTAGCACAAAGTTTGCAGGAAACTTTAATTACAATACTGACCGTTCAAGTTCATAGTTTAAACACGTATGTACCGTGGCTAATTTTACTCCATTTGTTTGTCTTTTTCGAGCTAGCAGACGACCCCATATTATCTTAGCACACGCCCACAATAGTCTTAAATAACCAGACGCAGAAACCTTTGGTAACTGCGCTTAATTGCATACTGGATAATTTGGACTTGTGGGAAAAACAAGATGGGTTTTTTTACCAGCGGTATTGTTTTCTCCAATTTACCAATTTATTAATAAAATTAGTCTTGATACTTTTATCCAAATGAAGTATTTTCATCCAAAATATAATGAATTGCACTTCACAAGTTTGAAAGCAATTTTTGGCTAATGAATAAAATAATTCTATTGCTTTTTGCGATGCGATACCAATTAAATTGAACCCTGCATTTGTTAAGTAGTCCCAAAATGACCTAGTTTGTGTCGAGTGGACGTTAAAACCCCATTTCTCTCTCTCTACAAGTATAAATACAATTTGGCTCTCCTTAATTCATATGAATGTAGAATTACAGGAGCTTTCTTCTCATTTTGAAACTGACAGGAGCTTGTTATGACTCCCGCATGATTTCATACATGTGATGAACTGCGACACCTATATAATTATAAAAACCCAGAAGATTTGCCTTTTAAATAATTTTAAGTGGGCATTCATTCTCGTTATCAGAAATACGTCAAACTAAACCTACCAGCTGACTAACATCGTAACCCCATGGAAGAAAAAGAACGCCTGTGTTGTACTTTTCCCAGTGAGACAACAGAAAACAGAACTGAACACCAAGGATTATAAAATAAACTCGGAGCACACTTGCTCCAAATTCTCCACGACCGAATATGGAATACAAAGCCACCGGTAACATAACTGAAGCCCAACTGTCTAGACCATGATCGAAGAGTTCTCCGAGTGGACTACTGGACCGAGTTCTTCTAGCTTGCTTCCCATCTATACCATCTGAAAAATATAGTAATGGCTTGTATAAGTGTGTATCAAAACTGAAACGTATGGAATGATATACCTGTACAAAATACATACATATTTCAAAGATTTTTTCTTACAATTAATTGTCAATAGTAACAAATTCACACTGTAAATTCAAAATACATGTACAATGTATTACAAAACAATACCTCAACTATATAAGCAGTGTAGTACTACAGGCTTTTTCTACAGGCTACAGTTCAGGTTCTTTCTAAGTTTTATTCTAAAAACAATCTGAGGCAATTGTTAATCACAACTCTCGCGCATTCTCAAGAACAATATCTGGCTTGTTTTAGCTGTTATCACAGTCTGCATGAGTTCTCCCAAATTTTACCCCTTCTTTCTCTGTTATAGGTGCCTACCATTCTACCCCTGCTCTCTCTTTTATAGGTGTCTAACCCTAATTGATTTACATCATATAGTAGGGATTGTAACCGGATTTGGTCAACAAATATGTTAGTAAAGTTTCGTTTACGACAAAGAAATATGTAAATGACCAACATGTTTAGTTCAATTATAGATCAGTTAACTTATCAAAACAACTAGCATTACTTGCTATAATATGATGATTATAAATTTTAGAATCAATAATTGGTTAAAGATGACAATATTGTTATTGTTACCACCATCATATTGGTACAGTACCGTAGTGAATGATAGTACAACGAAATATATCCTAAATTTGATGTAGGCCTACATGTATCATAATACAAGTGTCACAATCTAGAGAGAGAGAGAAAGAGAGAGAGAGAGAGAGAGAGAGAGAGAGGGGGTGTGTGTTTAATGCCTACTGACAATTGGCTTGCGCGTGGGAGAAACCGCATAGGAGAAAACCCACGAGGTTGGACGGGCGACCCTACTCCTTGTCATGTACAATCAGGTATATAAAACCATGCCAGTTGACTCAATGACAGGCTTTATGACGTGTAACAATCCAATTCAAGTAGTGATACAAATCTTGAAAATAAGTTTAACAAGAAAGATGCTTTCATTAGAACCAATTTTTATTTAGAGAATATTTAATAACAGAATTGTCAAGTAGCATGTATGAGTACTGATCTGAAGAGCATACAATGTTGCGAGGGCGTCAAGTTAAAAATTACTCTTGCAATTCAAGCTACATCTTCAATACATGTAGCAAGACATTTTTGGGACTATGTTACGTAACATGTCAAAATGAAAATAATAATAATACTCTTAATTTAAGGCCTACATAACCTATGTTGATTGCTAGTGACAAGCGACAAATTTTAACAGATTCAAGTTGTCAAGAGAATGTGGCTACACAATCCTGTAATACTGGTACCTAAAATTTCCTTTAAAATATCTGAGATTTGTCACACAAACAGTGTCAGCGATGCAGAAGGAGGGCATGACAAGGACAGCTGCCTAGTCTTTCGGATGGTACGGAAAACTGAGGTCCTGTGTACACATTGGAGTGCACGTAAAAGATCCCTTGGCAGTTGGAATTTGATATAAGAGTAGGCCGTAGCACTGCTGCCTGGGCAAAACTTCCCTCATAGCACACTGTATGGTGTATGCCTGTCTTCCATTAGCCCAGGTTAGGTGCAAAAGAGTAGAACTTTAAACCCCATTTCATTTCATTTCATTGCCACACAAACACATGCATTGCAAACAAAAGAAATTTCAAATATTTACAAGAGAGAGAGAGAGAGAGAGAGAGAGAGAGAAATGGTGTTTAACCTCCACTCGACACAAACTAGGTCATTTCGTTATTAACATATCATTTAATTTTATTTCACTAATTCGCTTGCGCCTAGGGGTCTTTAGCAGTGGGAGGAAACCAGAGTACCCAGACAAAACTCAAGAGGTTTCCACAGACAACCCAACTCCTTGCCACGTACAACTAGGGATACGAAACTACACCAGTTGACTCAATAGCAGACCGTATGATACAGCGCACACACGCTAACCATTCGGTTATCCACCCCCAGCCCCCAAATATTTACAGTTCAGCAATACATTTATATTGTGTAATACATACCTAATGTATGAGCTAAAAAATTATTTATTGCTCCAACTAACCATACCCAACGTGGAGCCGGTGGAGGGACTGGATGATCAAGACTAGAACTATAGAAATCGACATCATAATATGTCATGATAGCAAAATTCACCAGTAGAAATATAAAACCTGTAAGAGTCAGGACATTTGGTGCTACCCATAATGGAACAAACTGAAAGAAAAGAATATCAATAACGTTTTTAATAATAATTTCCGTCATATAAAACAAAATAATGAAAAAGGATTTAACATCTTACATTTCTGCCACAACCAGCTTAATTCAGACATATGTTAGCTTCAAACGTATTATGCTTCTTTAATTAATGTGTTGCTGCTAATGGCTAATATATACATGTAGACCTCTTTTTGTTTTTCAATTCAATTATCTAAAGAGTATGTGTTACAAGAAAATATGCCACAAATTTGATTGGTACATTTCCTAGAACAGGAACCCCCATGATACCTGTAAATAAACTCACCTGAACTACCCAGTTCCAGAATGGATGTGTGATGTAATTACTGACTGGGCTGGTATCTACTGAACTATACTGAAATAGCAAATGTAAATCTATTATTAGATCATTTTCTTATTTTAAGAAATTGAACAGGGAGAGCATTACGGTAAATAATATGAAGAACAAGTAATTGCTGTACTGGTATTACCCAGTACATGTATCACTTATCATGTTGCTTGTATAAACAGATTTTAATCCAATGCATTTAACATAAAGACTCTTTTAACTAACTTGTACAAGATGTTCAAAATTTCAAAATCTATTAAATCAAAGTTTCAGGGATTTTCATTGCATTACAGCAATATCCAATACGCTACTATACAAAATCATATAACTATTTTACCACAGAGTTAGAAGCAAACATCCCTGTAGCACTTCTGCCCGGGCTAATTTCTCTCATAGCACACTGTGTGCTGCCTGTCTTCATTAGCCAAGTTCGGAGCAGAACAGTAAGACGTTAAAGAGCACATAAAATGAGTAAACTAAATTCATTGAGCTTATAAACATTGGTTACTATATGCATTTTACGGCAGTTTAACATCGATCTGATGAAAATTAATTCAGATATCGTCACCCAAAGTCGCAAATATAGGCCTCCCGTAAAAACGACTTGGCCAATTATTGAAAACACTCTTAATCCCCTCAGACGCCAGTGACGTCACAGTGACCGAATGCATATTCGGAATGTTTATTCCTTAATTACCTGTATACACTCGGCGTGTGTATTCGTTAACGCCTGACTGATTCCTTAATCCCCCTAATTAAATAACAATTGACTACGGAATAATTTGTTTTGTACTTTATAATTTGTTTTATAAAGACAGTTGTTGTAGCCATATTCCCCATGTTTTTTTTTTTTATCAGAATAAGCCGACCGTAAGCAAACAATAATTGGCTTCTGATTGAAACAAGATTGGTGTGAAATTGTTATAGCCGGCGCTACGGACATCTTTTAAGCCGATAGAAATAATCAATTGTCGGCTTTTAAGATACGAAATGGTTTCAAATAATAATCATATAAACTTAGATCACCAACATTTGTATTATTATTTATTGATCATTTTATCATACACCGAGCGAAATGGAGGCAGAATATTTGGAGTTATCATGTAGCAGTAGTTCTTTTAGCTTGGGCAGTGTATCGGATACAGATACGTCGCGAGAAATGATTAATATAGCGCCATATATGTTTTGAGCCGTATTTATCTGACTGTAGTAGTTCCGTAGAGGATGGCGATGTAGAGAATACGGGATCTAACAATGACAATCATCCGATTGTTGCGAGACTAGATTCTCTGGAATGGTACGTACCGGAATATATAATATTTTACACACTTATTTTTGTGTTCTAATTTATTGACTGAATGACAGTTTTAAAATTTTACTAATTTATAATATCTATTAAATTATAGAAAATCGCACGAGAAGCTCAATTTCTCGATTGAAGGGTGTGAGTGATCAAACAACAATTTTTTGATTGGTTAGAAGTATCTAACCGCGGGAAAATTTACAGTTACTATTGTACACAATTTAATCATATGGAAGAAATAGCTATAGTACTCGTTGACTATTTTGTTACTTGATTTCAGATCGAATCACCGATGTTTTTATAATAAAGTTAATGTTAATCGTATTGTTTGTATGATCGTATGATCATTGTTTTGTTTTTAATGAAGTATTCTTGTATTGTTTGTTAATTGGCGTTATGATTTTAGCAATTTGATTGTTTGATTAGTGTTTATTGTCAGTGTCAGAAAATGCCGAAGTTAAAATCAGAAAATGCCGTGGTATTTCTTAATAACACAATTTGTAGTCCTTCACTTAACAGTCATGTAACTTGCAAACGTTTTTATTCATCCGTCGATGATAGACAATGATCACGTGACAACCATAACTGAAATGGCTATAAAATAAAGTTCTGTACGACTATGACAATACGTACGTAACTAACGTACGAAAATTAAATGGTAATAGGTAGGGTGAGTCTGTCGTTCAGATTGCCAGTCAATAGTGTAATAAAAAAAAAATCGATTTAGAACTGCTTTATTGGCATAATGCCAACCGATATGTCACGTATCATTGGAATTCTCCAATGGAGATTCTGTCGGGGAAAACATCCACTGTTTCTCTCCCCGTGTATTCGATGTTCAATCAGGGAATTATATCCAATGACGATTTAAATTTACCTAACAACTGGTCAGTGAATCCATCAATGTATTATCCAGTTATTATTTTAATATCTACCGGTACCTGAAATTCACACGGACAGAGCGTGGAAGACGTGCAATTCTGAAACCATGTCGAGACTGTTTTAAATGACCACGTGGCTTATTTTAATGTACATTTTATGAATAATCAACAAGCTTGTTTTGAATATTTTACCGGATTATAGAAAGAATATCCATATCCCGACTTGACTGGCATTCATCGTAGGAATGGAACCCGGGAAAAGTTTTATTCTCTGTTTGCGTATTTCGAAAACTTCAATTAAGTTAGGTCGCAGCCCATAGCAATCGTTCGCAAAATGTTCACTGCATATCACTGTTGTGACTGTAGGTTGCCAATCAAGATTTGAATTGTTTACAAACGCAATCCACCTTTTCCGTAAGATTTCATCCTTGGGAAATTTATGAAACGCCGGCACATTATTCCCCTTTTCCTTGCTGGAATTTCCACAACTCTCAATAACACAACGATAATACGGCATCTTGAAATACACTCCGAAATATTCTAGTCACAAATATATAATCTATTACAACTCAAGACGAGAAAGGTCCGCTTTTGAAAATGCTTTGACTATTATAGTATAGTGATATGTAGCTTACGTGTAAAATTACGAGTTAATGATTACGCCAGTCAAATGTTAATTGGACCGCGAAATACACACGTGTTAACTGGCGGTGTGTATACAGTGATATATCGTACAGATAGTGCTATATTGTATAGATAATGTGTATAGATTATGTGTAGTGCCTGTGACGTCACCAGCCAATCAACCGGATAAAGGTTGTAATTGAAAATTTGAAAACCGTTTTTGGCTGTCTGATGTTTAAACGTTAATATCTCAATTAATTTTAATCAGATTGGAGTGAACTTGACATAAAATGCATATAGTAACCAATGTCTATAGGCTCAATGAATCTAGTTTTCTCATTTTATGTGCTCTTTAAATCCCATTTCTTTTAAGTAACATTTTTTTTTTTTACCTTATTCCTAAGTACGAGGCACAATAAAAATTATCATTCAATAAATTATTATTACCTTGACCTACTAATTCTTTTTTTTAAGTCATAATAAAAATGATATAAACATGATAACTACAAAACAGTTTGATTATACACGTGTATGGAGATAAATAATTACAGCAGAAACAGATGTTTGGGAACTTAGGTTTCATTCAACATTTATTACCCATAACATACAAAATAGGTGTAAATCTAGTGTAATCTATATGGTGTAAATCTAGATCTAACCTAGATCTCAACTGACTGGTCAAGATGTCTAAAGAGAAAGGTCACCAAAACAAAAAGTGCACTACATGGGTACATATGTATGTGTACATCCAAAGATTGCTACAAGGTGTTTATTCAAATAAAGATGTTTTATTTTGTCTGACAAACGCTGAACTGTGCATTGGAGAAATTAACTTAAAAGCAATAGTTTTTTATGCATATTTTTGAGAGGTTGGTAGGCTTACTAAATGTAAATTATTAGTCCGAAACGTCCCCTACCAAAGTCCAAATCATCTAGATTTTCTAACACTTTTGAGTTCAATATGTGGCAGGACCAAAATGTTATGTAATCATTCAAACAGATATTGTTTTTTCCCAGGCACTCTGACTCTGTCCTGCAATTAGGTAAGTAGGACTTTTAACCTTATTCACTGTATTTTTGTCCTGCAACACGTACATTGTACGAGAGAAAAGTCGTAATTTTCTTTAGGTCATCTTAGCTCCTTGTGTAACGGTAGTGATGTTTGACATTTTTAATTTCGTCCACCATCACGTCCGTTACACGTAAAACCGAAAGTCAAACTGTTATCAATCAAATTTGCATGATTCTTTCATTTTTTTTCGATCACCCGAATGTGTGGAACGGCTCTTGATTTTGAGCGCAAAGCAGGCGGCTTTGACATCTTTAATATCCTCAGTTTTTGCCAAATTCTTGTAATAATATAACGGACGTGATTTTGATATAACGGACGTGACGACAACAAAAGTTTGAGGACGGAATTTCCTTGTGGGGGTCCCGGCGTCGACCATTTTAAATTACCCGCAAAATCGTGAGGTATACGAACTGTGTGTAGAACAAGGGAGCTAATAACCGCGGAAGAGCCATGGATTTGAAACGGGAGGGGAAATATCGATCATCGTAAACGCAAATAACGGACGTGATTCTTTGACGGAATCTCGAGTGGACGATCGAAAATGCGAATAGTTTCTTCTCAAACGTCTCTAAATCAACAGAAATACTTACATCAAATCACTCAATTATGCCTCTTGATTTGTAACATAAACATATATATAGATGCAGGTGGTGAGCAACTCTTTCAATGCGTTAAAAAATCGTTTTTTTTGGACGGAATTTGTCACGTCCGTTACACACTTTTTAAACAATTTTTTTTATTGAAAAATATTAAGATTTTTGGAATTTGACACTTCTGATGGATAGAAACATCCTTTATCTTCAATTTAAGAAACAACTTGTAGATTTCAATCTATGTCTTCAGTATCAAAATACTTACCCTTTTTTAACACCACCAAGAGGGACAAATTTAGACATCAAAAAAGGGGGTATTTTTATTTTTGTTTCGCAATAAATACTTTATTTGTACTATTTTGATCATGAAGTTGTGTTTATTATCTCTTTATTATATTTTGTGTATAACCATACCAAAAATTACATTGGATTTGTCCTAGCTTTGGGAAAAATCAATTTTTGCAAAACCATATGTTAGTTCTACACCTTATCGTGGCCTGTGTCATATAATCGCTGCCTAGTCCTACCAGTTGTGTTAAGCAAAGGATTGTCAAATGTGTGCTCTTCGAGCCTTTACTGTCAATTGTTAATGCCCTCCAACCTGTACTGTTTGGAATGTTAATCATTAATGTGATCATATTATTATGGATATGGATACAAAATGCATGGGAATGTCTCATGTTATGTGGGAACAATCACCAGGGTTCCTCCTTGGATTAACATTTATTATAACTATAGTTATAGACCTACCCTATAAATTGAATAAACACCTAAAACTAACCCCAACTCATCAAAAATGTCAACTCAATGGTCAAGTTTTAGTCTTGCTGGAATCCCCCATACCCGCTTTCACTACCCTAGCTGTCCATGCCAGGCCCGTAGAGTAGCCAGCTTGCTGGCTTCTGAGTAGATAAAAATATTCATCTGTCAACTCTCTGTGTTTCCAGATGAAATTTTGACCCATTTGGTTCTGCGTTACAAGTGCGATTTTGAATCACACCGGGCATTACTACGCAAAATTGACAATATTTTTCATCAAAACAACGATTGATTATTGTTATTCATAATATTTCTACCACACCCAATTGCAATTAAGCATATAATCCTACCTGGCACGGGTATAAATCATCGTATTAAAAGTCGAGACGTTAAGCTGTTACTAAGACCGCCATCTTTTTTAGACCAGTGAAGTCTGGGGTTGTCATTATGAAGGCGTGCGCTAAATTTAAGGCTTTATAACAGCCAATCAAAAACGCAATTGCCTGTGGAAAAATGTAAACAAACTAAATGACATCCACGTGGATTTCAATGGAGGTGAATGTCGAACAAAAATATGACTTCAATAATTTAAATGCAAATATTTGGAGTCAGGCGATAGTTGTGCCACCACATTGGCCTCTGTAAGTTTAATTAGTGATATTAGTATTAACTTATCTTATTTTAAAGGTGTTATATGCATTAATAAAGAAATTGAATTTGCAACTTGGAACTAAGGGCCTCAAATCGTAGCTAAAAACAAACACATATACAGTATCTATTTCAACGTTTTTAGTTTTAGCTACGTTCTCGTAGCTAGCTTCTGAGGGGCAGTTTTTAGGGGGGACACACCAGTTAGTCTACAGTAGGTATTTTAGAGTTATGGTTGGCAAATTTTCTTTCTGGGGGAGGGGGGCAAAACATTTTTTTTCAGGGGGCACTGCCCCCCCCCCCTTGCCACCCCCTGGCTACGGGCCTGGTCCATGCTCCCCCAAGTCCAAGGCATAGATAGACTAAGATAAATAAATTCAGGGAGTGCAGACCTGTCAATACTCGTTTCACATTAAATAATTAATTAAATAAATGTCAGTCTGCCCATCTGACCTCACGCTCAGATATCTGAATATCTTAAGTTCAAGCCAGCGACAGGGGCTTTTGAAATCTTTTTATGCTTACTTTATAATGATCGAAGCCGGCGAGTACATTTTGCGGCAAGTACACCAGGGCTGCCATTCTGCTTACACCCAAACTAAAGTAAAACAAATATTTTCATTTGCTAGATTCTCTCCTGTCAATCTTTGAGCCAATCCAAAGTCCCGTTACATTATGCATTCCTAACGCACGTGGTAATTGGTGCTGGCGCTTTCTATTATCCAGACGTTTAAATACATTATTTATTCCAAAGAAATAGATTTGATTTACTCCATTTTATCAATCGGCAAATCTCGACTGATTTCGGAAGCTACATCTGGTGTAGGTTCTGAAATCTGGCGAGGAATGCCGAGTGTCCATTTTATAGGACATTGTGCTGGATGTTCGTGAAACAAAAATTCGGTGCAGGTCAGTCAACACGGTTGAGTGAAAATATCGCAGGAAGTCTACCAGGTCGTGTTTACGGTTGATTTATTGAGAGTTGCAAGAACTAGTTAGGTTGGAAACAGAAATCGAAAAAGAAATGGCAGCGTAAGCATAATTAAGTTAATAGTGTTGCTAAGTAATTATAGATCATGTGCACATCCAATATCATTATCCAAGTTATTCCAGGGATTGCTATTATTATAATTAAATAAGCAATAGAGTTGAATTAGGGATTATTAATTTACACATAATCAAAACTGCATGCCATGGCTAGATAAAATAACTGCCCCATATTGTCGCTCGTGTGATCAATCCAGATAAATGTGTGTGATAACTTTATTTGTTAAACATACGTGTATGGCTAGTGCATATATACCATCTAGATTATAAACTGCGAGGTATGCGAATATAATGCATGGTTGAACACCATATTTCACAGTTCAACTATACTATGTACACTTAATAGTAAATGGGGTTCATTTGCATCTGAAAATGGGTCAGTTATATATATATTTATGATATAGTATGTATTTCTATACTCCATGAAATAATAAAAAGGATATTATAGTTAGGCCTACCTACAGGTCAACTCAAAATGTAGACTATATTATGTTTTTCACTTTTCTTGTTATTTATTTGTTTGTTAGGAATATAGTAATATTGCAAATACATTTATGACATTATTAATGCAGACTTAGGCTATATGGTCACTTTTTAATATTAACAGAATATTTTTATGGTTCATATCTATTTATCATTTGCTGGTTTTATTTTTGCCCTTTGGAGTTTAAAGAGACATTATTGGGTGAGATCAGATAAAGAGCTGACATTTCTCGCTATAATAGTTAAACGATAGATAATGAAAACAGAATACATGTATACTGAAAGTTTCAGTCAAATTGCTTCACTCTGAACAAAGATATTAGTAATTCAATTTTAGGCTAGCCTCGATTGTCATTACCAACGTTGCTAAGATAATGAGCAAAGTTTTTTATTTTAGGTATACACCAGATCCCGAGCTTTCTAAAATTCTCACCAAATTATGGGAAATGGATGACAATAAATGCTACCCTGGAGAGGATTACGAAATTGAACTGCAAGGTAACAAAATAAAAATATATTTTGATCAGGTGAATATATTCATTCTAGGATATTAAATTAAGGAATAAAAAAATCACAGGAGCAGAACTCCAGTCGGGAACTACCACTCTTTATATTGTTTTACTGTATTGTATTTGTAATTTCAGGATTTGTAAAATCTACAAGAGATGTATCTAGGGATTTTGCGCGTCAACATTTAATTCAGGACTTGGATGAAGATAAAATATTTGGAAGAAAAACTTATGGAGGTAAGTATGAGGGATCTTAGTCGACTACAGCCTCTAGATGTTTGAAAAAGGCTGATTGATAAAATAAATGAACCGACCACCTCACCATTGTACATGTCCGCGCAAATTTTCCCCAGAGCACACTATATGGCGTTTGCCTGTTCTCATTAGCCTATTTCTGAACAGAACAGTAGGACGTTAAGCTTCATTTGATTTCATTCCACTTATTCTATTATGCTTAGCGCATGCATAGGGGTCTTCCCGGTGTTGAGAAGGCTGACACCAGAGATTGAAACCATGACAGCTAGAACTTGAAATGCGAATAGAAATGTGGGATTTTCCAAGCCTGGTTCACTCTTGTCAATCGTAACACCTGCAGGACTGACAAGGAAAGTGATGCTTAGATATTTGAATAATAATAGCTGGAACTGAGGACGACTAGACAGATATACCATTATCTGCTGTTGGGGCAAAATACTGTTCATTGCTACCCCTTAATCTTAAATAACCGTTTTGACCTCAGACCTTATAATATTAATAATTTACATGATGATTGATGTTACTATCAATATGTTGATTGTTCATTTGAATAATCAAGCAATGAAGTAAATCGGTATTATTAATATTCAACAATTCTGTTTTTAGCATTTAGGAAATTATTGGATAATTATGAAATGGAATGTGATCAGCAAGAGAACATAACATGGGAAGAAAAACAGGAAAATTATGATTTTTTAGATGCCATTATGGAAACTGATGTAATGAAGGAAGCCCATCAATATTTAGTTAGTGAGGGGAAAGCGTCCAGTGATGAAGATGACTTTAAAAAACATCTTCATGATATTTGGTTTAGGATGTACCGACGAAAAGGTTGTAGGTGAGCGAATGGTTTGATTTTAGTGAATAATCTGTGCAGCTTTTCTGTAATTAGCCAAACAAATAAAAGTTCAATGTTAGCCTATGGTTCACTAAACTTGATTATTATTCATGGATTTTGAACTTAATTCTTGCATTAAGTTTTTGTTTAGATGTCTTATACAATTTATTCCAGGCAGATTCCATTATGACTTCTGGTTCAGAATACCTGTTGGCTAAAGGGAAAACGACACTTAACAGTCATTCGTTCGGACTTACATTTTAGATACAAAAATTATTAGTGATGTAGACTCACAATTTTATCCTATATTTTTGTTGTTTCCAAAATTGATGAAATACTCTATGAATATATGTTTTAGGTGGCAATGTGCGTTGTCTGTACAGGAAGTCTCTGTTTCACACTTCAAATATGCCCACATTGTCTCTTGCATGTATTCCAACCTTTGATTTATCGTATAACTGTAAAGTGCAAATATTGTTACAGTGCGGCCAATTACAAGTGTAAAGATAGTCTCCTGTTAAATTGTTTAAAAACTATTAGCTGTTATAGTGAGAACTGCCAGCTCTTTATCTAATCTAGAGTAAAGAAATGGCTTGTTCTTGAATAATGTTATATCCATATAAAACTAGCAATTTTTCAGGCTGCTAAAATATCCCACATGGCAAGCACCCAACATGATTACAGCTAATGACATATATCGAGCAAGCAAGAGCACATATGTAATGAAATCAGATTATTTTGCCTATGGTCTCAATAATTTATAATCCTATTGTTCACTTAATCCTGGAAGACGTAAAGCTTTACCAAGTCTCTGAAAAGTTAATAAGATAATTTGATCTTAATCTTTTATATGAACCATAACTTAGACATATTGGATGAAAACTCTATGTCTATTGTGTGTTTATTTAACCTTGTGTCCAATCTTTGCCTGTGTTCTGTCACAACATACATCTATCACTGGAAAAACGATATTTAAATATCGATGGATGTATCTTTCAGGGGAAACGACTCCAGTAGTTTTGAGCATGTATTTGTTGGAGAAGGAAGGGGAGATGATATGATTGGTCTTCACAATTGGTTACAGTTTTATCTACAGGAAAAAGCGGGCTACATCAATTATAATGGTTACTTCCGTCGTGAAACGGTATGTTTCTTATTTTAACAAAAGTTGGTTTTTTTCATAGATACATCCACATATTATTATATAATCATATATTGACAGTCATTCTACAGGCCAGTGTTTTTGAGAGTTTTCTTTCCAAGTTATTCAACTACTTGTAGACATGGGTTATTGCCCTTGTAACCACTTTACTGGCAAGAGTTATTTAGATTTATTTCAAATTATCATAGAAATAAAGCCTGCCAAAATTAGGCTTTAAGAAATCAACTACTTACAGAGTTATTGTTGTCGTCACTCAAACCTTATAATCGCTCGAAAGTCCAAAGTCGGACGATTCTTTTAACTTTTCATAGGCATGATCTATATTGGAAATCAACGTTACTTGTCTAGTGATGGTCCGATATGGCACCTATCGGTTTTACTGATATCAGATATTGACAGCGAAATATATCAACCGATACAGATAGATACAGACTTCCTGAATTATGGCCCTTGATTGTCCGAAAATTGCCCCTTTTTAGCTTGTGATCCCTCTGTAGGTCAAAATTATTATCCGATTTAAAAACTGTTTGCTTATATCACCCATACATGGTAATGAAGGTTGAGTTTGAATTTCGTGAAAATCGGACCAAAATTAACAGACAAAATGGCTGCCGTTTGTACCCGAAAATATGTTATATCAAGGTTGTGGACCCTACAGAGGTCACAATTATGATCCGATTTTGATGAAACTTGAAATACATGTTTATAACCTAAAGATCTTGGTTTCTTTCAATATTTGTGCATATCGGATTGTAACTTCCTGATTTATGGCCTCTCATTGTACAAAAAATCGCCTATTTTATCTTATGGTCCTAGGAGGTCAAAATTATTACCTGATTTAAAAAACATTTGATAATTCTAATGATTTTCTGATAATTACTTAATATGTGACAACTCTTGTTTACTGCCCGGACGATTTAGCTACCTGAGCGTATGTTTCCTTGCCTGGCAACTATTATAGTGAGAACTGCCAGCTCTTTATCTAATCTCCCATAATGTATCTTTAAATTTAGAAAAATATGTAAAGATTTTGTACTATTAATATTGATTGAATTAGTCAGTTATTGATGTGACTACCATAATAAAAAAAGAAGGCATACATAAGGCACAATTAGTTTTTATGGACCCAATGAACAATGTTCAGTGTATCTGATATTCGAAATGAAATGAAATGGGACTTAAAGAGCCAATCCCGATAACTTTTTGGGGAATAAAACTGCTTAATTTTGTGTTAAAATCCTTTAAAATCCGTAACCCAAGGCCCACCTACTAACCCGATATTTGTGATACGCTTGTAAATAACTTAAACCTGACAGTCTTCATCTGGAAATGGAGACCGTTGTATTATATGTACAGTATCTGTATGAAAACCAGACTTTTTTCTATAAAAATAATATGTAGGTGAAATTAACCTTTTGTTATCAAGTACAGTGCATGGGTCATTCACTGTATAGACCTCTCAAGAAACGTTAATCGATTATCAGGTCACCCAATGAAAAAATTGACTCGAAATCTTAAAAGGGTTACTTGTCCGGATAAGCAGTGTTGACGTACACGTCCAAACGACTCAATATTTTAAACTGAAATTTTGAGACAAGGTAAATACACCATGCCACTATATTTTGGTTCATAAATTTCATAAATACTCGGACTTTAATTTTTGAGACTCTGTTCTTATCGGGATTGTCCCTTTAAGGTCCTACTCTTCTGCACCTAACCTGCTGGGCTAATGGAACACGGGCATACGCCATACAGTGTGCTATGAGGGAAATTTTGCCCAGACAGTGGTGCTACGGCCTATTCTTATATCAAATTCCAACTGCCAAGGGATCTTTTACGTGCACACCAATGTGTATCCGAATGACTAGGCATCTGTCCTTGTTAGGCCCATCGTTCTGCATCACTGACAAGGGGAAACCACGCCAGGAAATCGAGATGAACTTTCTCGGCCAATGCAGGGATCGAACACTCGACCTTCAGGCTAGCGAGCCAGCGCCTTACCCACTTAGCCACGTGATCCCCGACTGATATTCGAGCTATGTTCTTACTCGCAAAGTAAATGTTAACTCTGATGTCCGCTAATTTACAAACTTGTATCTTTTAGGTTAAAAATGACGAATATCCACGTTTGATAGCTCTTCAATTCACATGGCGAGGAGAGAAGGCTAAACCTATGTGTAGCTGTTTCTTGGGAACAAGTCCAGAGTTTGAGATTGCTGCATACACAGTAGCATTGTTGATGGGATATGATGGTACTACCGATTGCCAGATAGGTGAATATGAAACTGAGGTCACAGTTCATTCATTTGGTGGATATCATAAAAAGTTAAGCACAGCTTATATATCAGCTGCCAGAATGTATTAATAAGACTGAAATGAAAGCTAGTCATTTTATTTTTATTTTTTCTATAATGGTATTATTTCTACGGACATGTAGTTCATATCTACAATATTTCAAACTTACAAGCGTAACTAGTGTTTAGATATTATAGGCTTATACATAGAATGTTTCAATGGAATTTAGTAATTGAACTGGAGTATACAGGTCACAATTCTATGGAATACAATTACTGCTTATTTCTAAGCGACGTTTGCTTGATAATGACTAGGGAAGCCTAGTCAAAAGGTCGCTCAGTAATAAGCAGTAATTGTATTCCATAGAATTGTGACCTGTATAGGCTTGCTTATACATAGATTAGCAAATCAAATAAATTTACAACATGAAATTATTGTGTACATGAAGTAATTTGAAACTTGAGAATTAGCAAACAGGATTATTACCTGTGAAAAGTTTCTCCTAATTCTTGGGACAAATTGGTTTAACATTTATTTGCTAGCAATCAAATGGGTGTTTGCGAACCAGGTCCCTTAAATGTAGGCCAACAAAGTTGTTAACAGAAGTAGACTATTGTGTCGAATCAAGTGCTAAATATATGGCAGCAAATGAATATATATATATTTATATATGTAGGCCTACAATTATTTTTCTAGTGCTTCTCAGAGTATATAAGGCGTACATGTAAATTGTAGCATTACATTTAAAATTCTGTACTTAAAAACCACAAGTTATTGAATGTTTGTTTATGTAGTGCAAGAGGACTGCACTACATGCAAAAGAAAACTGATAAAACAAACCTATGGACATGACTAGAAGACAACTTGCCAGTGCATTCTGCGTATATGTATTCTCCAGTAATGGATGTTAAAATTATTAATTTTAGATCAGGTTATGTGTCTCTGAAATTTAAGTTGTATGCTATCTATAATAGTTTTGAAGAATCAAATCTTGTGTTTTTATTCTACATTTATGATGTATGCATTTACCACAGACAGGGCTTATTAGAATTAGTGCAATTAGTATTGAACTTGCCATCTAAAATTGTATTATTATTATTATCATATAATTGTTTTCAATTTCTTTACAAAAAGTCATTTATTATTGTTTTCTTTTTAAATTTTTTTTACACTTTAGAACTGCTTTGAACAACAATTCAAAAGTTGTGCGCAAAATCAAATAGCCAAGGCATGGGAAAAGGGTATTTTTGATGGGTGGTTGTATTATCCACATAATTTATTCATGTTTAAATATTTCTACCCTTGCAAATAGCCTAAATTCTGTTGTTTTTTTCTTCTAATATTTGTTACAATTATCTATTTTTTATGTTAGAGAATCTCACTCATATCTTTATCTTTACACAATAAAAGTAATTTCTTAGATATTTGTCTGTTGCTTTTCTTTCAACCTTCGGCTGAATGGGGTATGCTAAACATTTTACATTGTTTTTCCATCAGTAAGGTGGATGTGATTTCAGTTGGAGGAGCCACAGTGGCTTGCTAACCTGGAATCCGGTGATTGATACATGTATTGGCCGAGAGAGTTCATCAGAAATTTACAGCCTGATTCTCTCTTGTCAGTAGTGCTGGACAGAGGATCTGGCAAGATGAAACATATAGTCATTTGGATGGCTCAAAAAAATTAGGTGTGCAGTAAAAGATCAATTGGCTGTTGGAATTGGATATTATCAATTTTTCTAATAGCACTTTATGGTGTATGCCAGTCTTCATCAGCTCGGTCGGCTCAGAGCAATATGATGCTAAATCCTGTTTCATTTCACTGATTTCAACAAGGTAACCAATTCATTTAAAATACGAAGTAGATAATGTCACGTAACTGCACAGGTATGACCAAGGGAGATGCATAATAGTGATATTTCAAAGAAAGCTACAAGAGAATGTTATTTAAATTTGGTTGAATATTTGTCATTAAATGGATTTTCTTTGGGTTTTTTGTTCCAGATGCATTGAAACCTTTAGGTGGTAATAGTACATTTTAAAAAGTGCCACATATGGTCAAACTGGGGGGGGGGGGGGGTGGAAGCAGGCCAGCATTAAATTTTACCATCTTGCTACATGTAGTTCGTCTATATTAGTAATTCTCGCTCAAATATTGGCTATTCTATCTCCTCATTCTCACTTTCTGCATGGCCATTTTTATGTGGTTACTTTCGAGTTTGTCACAAAGTTTGTGTATCAAAAAATTTCAGTGGTGAACCTCATACAATCTCATCGGCAAAGACATGGTCAATGTTTTGCTCCATCTGTGGTGAATCAAATGTTCACAAAATGGCACTCTTAAAAGCTTGTGTTGAAAATCTACCATGCAAGCGAATGTTGACAACTGTGTTTCTATTGATAATCTAAAATAAGCCTGGTTCAGGCCTAATACCACGTATAATGAATGCATTGGATGTTAAATTTGTAATAAACAATAATATTTATTATGGTCTGCATCCTTTGTGTTCCGTATCAATTTTAGGCGATTACCTCCCTTAGTGTATTTTCAATCGGAAAATAACATCAAAGTACTTACTTCCGGTTGGTTGTTATTCGACGCTTATTAGTGAATTATTGATTGATCTGGCTTCCTAAAGGTTGAAAAATAACACGACACGACATGTTACACTGGCATTTCTATCTGCCTTCTTCTGATCTTCCACTTTCGAGATCGAAAATGAATAAATTCTATTGATATGTTGTTTGGAAGTAGTGAAGTAAGTCAAGTGTAAATTTTAAATACAACACTGTCTGTATACAAGACAAGTCATCATAAGAAGTCAAGACTTTTCTTGGCAAACTCTTTGTTTAACTGTTATTATTAGATATGATTTTGAAGGAGGCTACCCTGTCTGTAATTTGGTAGCACTTGATGAAACAGCTTGTCCAAAATGCCCAGCTTGCCTGCCAGAAGTGGTTGTATAATCTAGGTACGTTACAAAAATGAGATTATCACTAGCTGGGTTTTTCCATAATTTTTTGCAACCGATTTGACAAACGTGCACTGAGCGGCTCCACGAAAAAGCCGATTATTTCCTTATTTTTTGGTCTTTTTTGATATTTTTTTTTTAAAAGAGAGGGTGGTCCCCCTTCTAGAAGATATTGTTATCCAGTCAAACTTACATTCTGTGAAGCAATACGTAAGTACCTGTTTTCTTTTTATGACACGTTTGGAACGTTGCTCAGCGTTGAAATCTTTATAGGATCTCATGAAACTTTTCAGGATGCAAATGTAATCATTATTCTTCCTTTTTGTGAAATTTGGGTATGATTCATGGTTGCAGAAAGTTATTATTTGATGCGCAAAATGACATGGCCATCGTGGTTGATTTAGACCCCCCGCGAACATCGGGAAGTAACCCGATGTAGGAAATCGCAAGTGACAGTTGCAAAATCCAGTTATTCATTGTTGTTTGTACTTCGATCTTATTAGCTGCAAAAATGTTTTAAAAAAGTATAAAATCGACTTGAGAGATATAGCTGATTATTACTGTTTCAACAGATTGACTTTAATTAATGATAAAATATGCCTCCAAAAAAAAAAAGAAAGTTACTCCTACAACAACTTGTCCAGGTGTTTCTAAGACATTCCTGAATTCTCACTATCACAAACTGCCTGCAGACCCATCCGAGTTGAAAAATGGTCATATTTTATACCTCTATTATTTCAAATGTTCGCAATCTAGGATGCAAACTGTGGATAATGTTGTGTTACACTTTGGTTCAATGCCCAGTTCTTCAAGATCAAGAATAGCAGTTTCCTCGGATAAAATAAAATCACTGGTTAATCGCTCTACTAAATTCAAAAAATTAACTAACCCCAAAACAGCTTAACAAGTATTCTGCATTGTGTATGGAGAATTATCCAATTGTTAAGCAACCTGAAGATAAAGACAGAACTTCTGTATCGAGTGATAATGAGCAGGTTGAATCTCCATCCCTTTCAACTCCTGTGAAACCGGTACCAGAATTATTGACTCCTATGTCGACGAGTAGTAACATTATTGAACATGTTGAAACTCCAAAAATCATACCGTCAACTCCTGCAGTGACACCTTTGTCAACGCGTAGTAGAACGACCCCATATACACCGCGCAAAGTAAAATTAAGGCATCGAATAGACTTTTTAGCAAGTAACGTGGCTGAGATGAAAGAGAAGAACCGTAAATTACATTCAAACCTCAAACATTCAACTAAAGTAAAGTACCTAAAACAGGCACTAGTAGTAAGGAAAGACAATATTATAAAGAAAAAGAAACTAAACATACAAGACTTAAAAGCTCAACGATTTCACACCATACATGTATGGTGCAGCCAAAAAGAAGGAAACACAAAAAATGTCCTCAGGGGTTTCTGTCGAGGAACATCAGAATGTTTTAAGTAAAGTGAAAGAAAAGGATGACATTATAACGAACTTGCAGCATGAATTGCTTATTGTGACTGAAAAAAATGATGAATTACAATCAGAATCTGTAGAATCAAAGCGTGATAAAAATCATATTCTTCTGATACAAGAATGAAAG
This sequence comes from Patella depressa, assembly GCA_948474765.1. NCBI lineage: Eukaryota > Metazoa > Mollusca > Gastropoda > Patellidae > Patella > Patella depressa. The sequence continues at coordinate 23,816,384 of OX419716.1, forward strand.
TTTTCGATTGTATAATTAACAAAGTTCCGACAGAAAATATACCTAAACGTTTGGAACAGCTAGCGAAAAGATCTGGACATCCTGTGAAAGATATTCCAAAAAAACAACAGTGGAAATTATGGCACGTGAACTAGGTGTGATCGCTGAATTTCAAGCCGCTGAAACTTTACTTAATACCTGTAATGCAACTCTGGGATTTGATGCTACAACGCAAGAGGGGGTACATATCAATAGCATTCATCTTACGTTGAAGGATAAGTGTGTTGTAGTTGCCATAGATCAACTCCCAGGTGGTACACAAGAGTATTATAGTTCTCACATCTGTAACAGTATAGACACTCTAGCTGAAACATATCATATTTCTAAGGAACAGACTATCAAGAAACCAGGAAAACCCTCATCAATAACATTGCTAATACAATGTCGGATAGAGTTGCTGTCAATCATGCAACAATAAATAATGTTCAAGATTTGTGGGGATTGATTCGTAAACTATATAAAAAGAAGGATATGTATAAGATTGGGTATTGGTCACTAGAAGAAGATGTAAATAATGCCGTGGATTATGACCTCAGCAAATATGAACTGGCATCAGACATGCTTGACGATAATGTAGTGCTGGCGGATTAGTTGTGGTATTTGGACATTATTCATTAACTAAATTAAAATGATTAATAAAGATTGCATCAACGATTGTTATCTTGCTTGTATCTAATTAATTAATTAATTAATTAATTAATTAAAATTATAGTTCCAAGCATTTAGATTGAAGCCATGGCCAAACATCTTTTCACACTCAAAATTTGATGAAGATATCTTGGATAATAAGGAAGTTATGACCATTTTAGATAAAAGGTCACAATTTTCGTTGCAATTTATATGGAAAACAAAGGAAAATTTCGGACCCATTGTCTTTATTAGTTTTTGTCATAACTTCCTTATTTTTTAAGCTATTTTGATTTTTTTGGTATCGAAATGTTTGTTTTGGTCTGCTCTTTCAGGAAATAAACAAAGAATAGTGGAATATTCAAATCTCATTTTTTTGTAACGTACCTATATAATCGTTATCAATGAATACGGTACCGGTACATAATATTCTGACACGGACGTCAGAATAGCCCCAAATATCTGACTGTATTCTATTATCTGTCTGCGTCTTACTACTTACTATTCCTACTTAGTCTTAGTATTTTGATAGTTGGTTCGGCATTGGAGTTGCAATGATGATATTATAGTACCGGTATCCTGTAATTAAAGTGCTAAATGCCCACAATAATGTAGTTTGCAAGTGACTCTATAGACTATAGTGCTAAAATGGAATATAACAGGTGAAAAACTTATTGTTTGTATTTTTGGTACAGTAAATAAAATAGTAGCATGTTTGGAATGGTAAAATTATGATTAAGCCTTTGAACAATGTACATTTGGTTATCAGTATTAAACACTGTAAAGAAAGGAAAACATTGACATAGCTCTGACTTTCAGTTATTGATGTTGCTAGCTGTTTTAAGAGAGTGACAATTTGGATTGTTAATTTGTTTGAAATTGATGTCTATTTCAGAATCTGATGCAGTAAGATCTAATGAGAACAGTTTAATCTATAACAATTGATTATTTTTTAATCATTATGTCAAAGGGAGAAGCTATGATAAGAAGACGTAAACTGCGATTGAGCCCCGGCGACATGGATCGAGCAAGATCTAGTTGTCAATCTTCTCCTGCAGGAAGTGACATAGAAGAAGAAACAGATAACCACATGTTTGATGAAGAAGTTTTAGGACCTATGGTAGTAAAGGCGATTATGTCAAAAGATAGATCATTGTTTCTTGGTCTTCTTGCTCTTAGATGTGTAAATGCATTGATGATACAAACCCACTTTGTACCAGATGAATACTGGCAATCTTTAGAGGTGGGACACAACATGGCCTTTGGGTAATTTAGATTTTGTTACTTTATGTGCTGGGTGATGTATTGGAATTCCTGTATATTACAATACATTATATCATGATGTGATAAATAATGGGCAAATAACAAGTTAATATGTCTTTTTTATAAGATAATGCTACAGGACAGTCCATCAGTGTAAATTGGGAAATTATTTATAAGTATCAGGACTAATATATATAGTATAATTCATCCCTGAAGGCAATCAAAAAGTCATTAAATGTGTAGAATGATAAATACACTATGACAAATCAGATTAATGTATATGTTTCTAGACTTTACCACTGAAGGATGTTCCAATAGCTTGGCAGCACCAGATATAGGAATATTGAGATATTGCAATAGGCCTTCATTCAGTAATATCTGTGCCAGTGTATCATCACTGTACAAGTTTCAGTAGAATTACTTGGCCCATTGGAATTTATTACATACTGTAATAAAATGTCTTTAGTTCAATCAGTTGACATGAAAATAAGAAAAAAAATTCTTTAATTTTCTTGGTCATATGGGGACTCCATAATAGGATTTTGAAATCCTGTTAGTGTACCCGAAGATGTGAAGTTACAGTACATTAACATGAACACTGGACTTTGATACATAACATTTGCAGTAAATTTTTTTATGTACCGTACATATAGATATGGTTACATGACATGGGAATGGAGAGAAGGTCTACGTGGTTATACCTACCCACTTGTTTTTGCTGTTTTGTTTAAAATTCAACAAATTTTAGGTCTTGATACCCGAATATTACTGGTGAGTACATGTTAGGATTCTTGAAAGCTTCATTGATTTTATAGTTACTTTGTACACGTGCCATTGCTTCTTCAATAACGGGTTGAGTTGCTGAATGGTTTAAAAATATGTATGTCAAATCATAAAGTCTGCCATTGAGTCAAGTGGCATGGTTCCGATTTCCCAAGGTCCATGCTTAACTACCACAGGCTCACTGTAAGTAAATTATTGAAATTAAATTAAACCATATTGTGGGTTGTGTCAAGTGGAAATTAAAACTCATTTCTCTCTCCCCCTCCCTGCTTCTTTAATTGATTTCTGATCATAATGATGATAAGTAGTGTAAATATGTGGCATTAATTTCCATTTAAATTTATTATGTTCCTTTCAGATAAAACTACCAAGATTGTTACAAGGTGTATTGGCAGCTGTTGGAGATTTATATCTTTATAAATTGTCACGTAAACTTAGCGACACACCTACTGCTCAATGGACATTATTATGTCATGTTTTATCGTGGTTTACCCTATACTGCTGTACTAGAACTCTAACAAATTCAACAGAAGCTGTTTTAGTTACAATAGCTTTGTATTACTTTCCATGGCCTGGATTGAGTTCTAAAGGGTAAGTTAATGAACCATTTATTTATTTGATAATAGCCCTGTTATTCTCAAAATGAATGAACAGACTTCCTTCTAAGAAAACATGCAATATTAGCTTTAACACATTGTTGAATGATCCTGACATTGTATTATCAGTTGTTTTTGTATGGGAGCTCAGGTGGCTCAGTTCACTATATCGCGATATTTTATAAAAGGTCAATACTTTCAGTTTATAACTTTTTAAATGTAAATAAACTTGCATAAAAAGGTGCAAATACCCCTCAATATCATTATTTCTTGTCAATATTATTTTTAAAATACACAGTACAAAATTACGGTAACAAAACATTAATTCAAGCTGGTTCAAACACAGATCTATAGCCATGAAAACTTGCTAAAGTTGTTTTTTTATTACAATTTTAATTTTCAAAATATTAATTATAATATTTTATTCAAATTAAAAATACATGTATTTCGAATGAAGGAAGTCCAAACAACATAAAAAAGTTTTTGTTCTTCCGGTCGTGCATATTTTTATAGCTACGTGTAAGATTGGACTTTGTTTACCCTTGCAAACTCGTTCTTTCCCATTCAAGAGTAAGCTTATGCCTTCTTGAAAATGCATTATTCAATACAGGGATAGTAAATTAAACTATAAAACATAAGTACAATGTCAAAAAGTGCCCATTGTTTTCATCGAATATTTTTCCCCGATCACGACGGCCATGACACGTCCGATGCTGAATGATAATCAGTCTACCGGGACTCCCAATGTGATTGGCATTATTTATATTTCTGCTTTATTAAAATTTAATTCAATCTTAAAATCAATGATTAATTTCGAAAATCAAAGTATCGGTGTTCACCATTCGTCAAGATGTGTAGAAATTGAACTGAAACAGGGATAATTCTAACCGGTGGAAAGGTGGACGATACGTCACGTGACGGAAATAAAGCTCCGCATCGACATTTGCAAACTTTGTGGAATGAATACTCGGGAGTTTATAGCAGTATTTTTTCATCATAAGCAATAAAATATCGTAAATAACATAAAAAAGAAAACATTTTGTTCAATATTTATGTAAAATATCATCCAAAAAAATCAAAACCACGATATGTTCGGTTTTTCGATATTTTTCTTAAGACGGTATTTTTCATGGTTTTTATTTCCGTGACGGTTTTATATCGAAATATCGCCCAGCTCTATTGGTTGGTATGAAAAACCGTGGTTCCATGCATATGTTAGCATGCACATACAAAAACCATGATTATTGGAATTCAATTACTGTCAAGGCATGTGGTATCTGTCTTTAATTGCCTAGTCAGAGCAGAAAAGTTGGATGTAAAATCCCATTGGATTCATTGATTCAGATATGTATTCAATTGTTTTAATATGTACAATGCCATCAAAAAACAAGAGTGCTGGTAGTAGTTTCAAATAATGCAGTCATATAAGTAATATATTTATGTAATATTTACACTATTTCATATTTTTATCTTTTATAAATGTAAATTTTTATTTTTCAGGAATTCATCAATGAAATTTTTAGCCATGGCAGCTCTCTCCGTAATAGTTCGACCTACCGCAGCTATTATGTGGATTTTATTATGTTCTTGGCATATACAACATAATTCATCCCATTTATATAAAACTTTAAAAAATTATATCCTTGTTTGGTAAGTGAATTTGTTATCATTAGTATGAGTGAGGGAGGCTCTTGATTAAGATCTATTTCATAACGAAAATGGGGAGGGGAATGGCTGAATGGTTAGCATGTGCACGCTGCATCATAAAGCCTGTCATTGAGTCAATTGGCGTGGTTTCGAATACTCGATTGCATGTGACAAGGAGTAGGGTCTCCTGTCCAGCCTTGTGGGTTTTCTCCGGGTCCTCTGGTTTCCTCCCACTGCTAAAGACCCCTACACACAAGCAAATTATTGAAATAAAATTAAACCATAATATGTTAGTCCCAAAATGACCTAGTTTATGTCGAGTGGACGTTAAACCCCATTTCTCTCTCTCTCTTCATAAAGAAAATTCGCACTTAATTCCCAGTTATGGTCTGAAAACACTCCCAAGCTTTGTTCTGATCTGTGTCAGTGATATGAGAGAAACTGGGTAATCCATGACATACTTATTTTTTTACAATACAATTAATACAATGCAAATTAAATTTAAAATTCGATATCGGTCCATTTCAATCAGTGAAGATATGGATCTTAGTATCCAATATATAAGATACAATAAACATTTGAAAATGCTGTGTATTTCCATGACTTTGGGCGCCATTTGAAATAAACAAAGAAAAACATATTCTACCAGACAATACAGAAGTAATAGATTGTGTTTATTATAATATATTATTCTTATCTATATCCCGTGTAATAGATTGTATTTATTATAAGATGTTGTTTTTGTTATTTACAGTGTATTATCTCTAGGTATATCAGCTTTAATTGATCGAGTTTATTATAATACATGGACTTGTGTACAGTGGAACTTCTTACAATTTAACGTCCTTACAGGTGATAGTGCTATATACGGGACACACCCCTGGCATTGGTACGTAAGTCAAGGGTTTCCAGTTGTCATGGCTACACAGTTATTTCCTTTCATTATGGGTGCATGGAAATCATCAAATAAAGTTCCTCTACTTTTAATTATATGGAATATATTTATATACAGGTAAGTCAAGAATTTTGTTGCTTTTAGAAATATATTCTGCTCCCACATTGGCTGCATGACAGTCTATATTGTGAGTATCGATTGTCTGTTTGTCTATTCAGGTTTGGCGGCTACACTAGGGCTACCTCAAGGCTAATATTTAGGGTATAATGGTAGCTCACGTCTGATGTTGTCGCACTACCGCTTCAGGTTTCAGAATTACGAGCACTTCCAGTTTCACTAATTTCCTTGGAGGGCTCTACCTGTTCAATGCTAGGTAAACAGTTAGTCGAAATTTAAAGTACCTATCATCATGTTGGTCTTCAAATTGGTTCAGTTAGGGATAGTTTTACATTTGTAATTTTTTCTATTTTTTTAGAAACAAAGTTAAAACTGTTATATTGAGATAAACTTTTGCCTTATTTGCAGTTTTTTACCACACAAAGAGTTCCGTTTTCTGTTGCCAATTTTACCACTCTCAATGCATTACTGTGGCGTTTATTTCCAATCATTGTGTCAGAAACCATTCATTCGACGACAGAAAAAAAAGAAAAAAACGAAGGAAGACAATGATAAAAATGGTGATAATAACGAAAGTTGCAGCAGTGGAATAGGTGGATCTGATATCAGTGAGAGCCAATCAGAATCCAGTGTATTATCTTCTGAGACTTCAAGTTGTCATGATATCTCATCAACTCACCAAACAGAATCAAAAACAAAAATTCAACAGAAGCAAAAATTAAAATCAAATCTAACTAAGGCAAAAGTTTTTGTGATTATTTTGATCATTACTAACATTCCTGCAGCTCTATATTTTAGTTTAATTCATCAACGAGGGACAATAGTAGTCATGAAATTTTTATATGATGAAAGTATTGAGAAAGCGACGGACATCTTGTTTCTGATGCCATGCCACTCCACACCATATTACAGGTAAGTAAAACAAATGTTTATTTTGTGTTGAGTATGTTAAACTTACATAAAACAGCTATTGATTTTGAAATATTGTGTAAAGATATTACTAGCTGTTTTCCATAAGTATATCCTATGCTCTATCCCATTACCAAATTTGCCTATTGCAGGTATTTTTTTAGGCCTTAGATGTTATCTAAATTATTAATTAGACATTAATTAACTTATCCTTTATCAACTCTTGATAGTCTGCGATTTTTACTGGATTGGAATCCAGTCTGCTGCTCAACGCTAAAATTCAATCGCTAAATTCTTTGTTCAGTGTGGATCAATTTGACTGAAATTTTCATCAAATTCCCTTTACGTTATCTGAATTATGTGAATTAGGATGATCAACTAACTTTCTAATTTGTCATTTGAAAATTCGGTTAATTATTATGGGACAGAAAACATTCAAATCATCTGATCTACACATTCCTGAAGCAATGCCCCGAGAAACTCTCTCTCTGGCCATTGCTGGAATAGCGTCTGTTTCTTGAACTTATGCTGGAGTTTGTCTATTCTTTCCGTTCAATGAAAGCTATCACTTACGTGCAGCAACATGACAGTCCTTCATTTAATCTGGGTCTTCCCTAAAACTTTGGACAGTGATTTAAGGTATTAAAAACGGTGAAAGTATGTTCGTTTCCAAATAGTATTGTTTACATTTCATTTGACTTGATAGCCTCGTTTGTCACGCAATTAGTTTTACTGCAGTATTCTGCTATGCATGGGTTAATTAGGCATAATAAAATTGTGAGCCATGACGTAACGTTATGTAAACATATTTGGTCAAATATTGGCACTCGCTTTAAATGTAAAGCGGAGTATGCTGATCTAAGGCTTTATTCTTATCACGTGAACATTTCATTTATCTCTGACTCTTCAGAGAAATGATCTAAAATAAATATATAATTTGTATGCTGAATGACGTCATATTGTCACATGTTTTATCAATGCATTTTAACTCTTCATTTCTATGCCTCACTTCAGTGGTCAATTTAGCACTAAATTTATTTTCTTCCTATATTATAGAACAAGCTACAATTGGCATTAACATGCTACTAAGTCACATCATGATTTTACAGAAAAGTTGTATTCACATTGTATTTTGATATTAATTTGTTTATTGTTCTTTTCAGTTATATTCATCGTAATGTTAGTATGAGATTCCTCACATGTGAACCAAATCTACAGAAAGCGGAGAATTACACAGAAGAAGCTGACCTGTTTTATAACAGTCCTATTGATTGGTTGAAATCTGAATATGCAGCAACACAGAGGTCATGGCCAAGTCATATAGTATATTTTAATGTCCTTCAACCAGTTATTAATTCATATCTACTACAATCAGGCTATAAACTCTGTAATACATTCTTTCATACTCACATTCCTGAAGGTCGTGTAGGGTCACAGGTCATGGTCAGTTGTAGGTGATCTTATTAAAAACAAATCACTTGGAACAGTTTTATTTATGCATCATCTGAGTTAATCTAATCATGTATTAGCTGATTGTTTATGCACCCTTCTTATATTTTTATTAACAACATTCACATTGTTGGGCAGCTTTTGTTGAAGTATTGGACAAAGTAATAATATAATTATATTACTGCAATGAACATAGTATAATGAACTGAAATGTACACTCTATGTTAACATAGTGAACATAGTATAATAAAATGAAATGTACACTCTGTTAACATAATGAACATGGTATTAGAAACTGAAATGTACACCCTATGTTAACTTATAATGCAGATGTGACCTGTCATCTGTTGATGTTGGCGTACCATTATTTCAAATAATGGTACAGGCAATGTGCAAAGCATACATTATTTACACTAGTTTAAAAATTGGACCCGTGTGACATATTTCATTGAAATGCATATGCTGGATAGTGTCTGTATTTTAATTTGTTTAATGGTTTCGTGCAAGACATTACATAATATATGCAGTAAGCACTCGTGCCATCACACTAACACAATATCAATATTTTACTTAATATCTCACTTTCGACCATTAAACCACACATAACAAACATAGTATAATGAAATGTACACTTCATGTGAACATAATGAACTTAGTATGATAAACTGATATGTACACTCTATGATAACATAATATATGTACACTCTCTTATGTTAACATAATGATGATTATATTACCCTTATTTTGAGATTAATATATGGTTAATTATATTTCTATGGCTGTGTGTGCCTCAACATCTGACAAGTGGAAGCTAGGCTTGAATAAACCTGAAAATCCTCGTCTCTACTGGGATTGAAACTCTAGATTTTTTTGTCAAGAATCTGAGGTTTCCACTTGAATACTACGCCCTCACCCCCTCCTGTTCCCCACACTGAGATGAGCAAAAATAATGTTTATAGTGTGGTTAATCCATTTACATCGAATTATCACTGACAGAAAAAGGTTGTGATAGAAAATAGGTTCAATTACGTATACAACTAGTGTAAAAAATAATCCAAACGAAATTTTCATTGTATTAAACTAGTCAAATAAAACTAGCCGGTCAGCCATATTTAAAAACCTTAGGCCCGTATTTTCGAACAGTGTTTAAAATAATCTGTGATTAGGTCTAATCTGTAACTAACTAGTTAGAGATTAGTGGTTGACTAAGTTTGGTATTCTCAAAAGTCAGATTAGCTAATCTTTGACTATAAATTTTTGTAATCAACGATTAAAATTCAAGGTTTAAACTTTGATTATAATTAAACCTTTAATCAATGATTAAATATAATCAGTGATTAAAACGGCTTTTATCATTGATAAAGGGGCCCAATTACAGGAAGTAGATTAGAAAAGTACATGTTTTAGAACAGTTTTTCCCATCCTAGAGTCTGTGAAACTATTGTTAGGGTCCGAAAAGTCAAAGGGGCTCATATGGGTGGGCAGGAAAGAAATAAAATGTGTGAAAAAGAAAGTCAAGTAAAATACAGTAGAGTTCACATATGACTCCACCTTGTCCCTTGCAAGGCTCTTCATCTTGCACCACCGAGACTGTCTTTTAGAAATCGAAATATGAATTTCTGTTGCTAATATCAAAATCACATTTGTTCTCCTGATGCAACAGAAGCACAGGAACAGATTAATTTTATGCCCCTTCTTTTCTATTAAAATCCAAAATTATCACTATTTGTCTATTTTGTAAAAACCTGCTATATGTGTATTCTTTATTTATTTATCCACTTTTAATACTACACTTTCCCAAATTGTAGTGGGATTTTGATGGGTTTTGTTTTCGTATATGGGCCAATTTGGAACATTACATTGTTTTATTATTTATAACAAAGTTTTACGAGTTGTTTGACCTATTGAGACACAAGAAATATGCATTTTTTTTATATACAACTGTTTAATTGAATGTCGAACCTATAAAATCTCATTTAGCATCATTAATTATCGTACAAAAATGTGAAATGTTGATTTACATTCTTAAGTTTCAAAGAATACAACTGTATTTCGTTTCCTAAATCTCTTACATCGAAAAGTTAAAATTAAGACTGTAACAAATTCTTTTTTATTGACAAAAAGAAAGCCTTTGTGGACATCTTGAAAAAGAAATCATAAAGATTATGCTAAATGAAAAGAAACGTTTGTATACTATGCTTCAATATTTCTATTGATTCTTTCATGTATTCGGTAGAAGGCTTGAAATTCATACACATTTTTTAAGATAATGCGACACAAAAGCTTATTGATTTTCAACAATTTCCGATAATTACCGCCTGAGTTACGGCCCTTGATCACTTTGAAAAATCTTGTGGACGCTCTAGAGGCCACAGTTTATATCCGATTGACTCTAAATTTACACAGAGTGTTTAAAGCCAGGAGACGGAGGGGTCTATTGATTGCTGATCTTTACTACTAGAGTTATTGCCCTTGATAACTTTGAAAAATCTTGTGGACAACCTGGAGGTTAAAGTTAATATCCGATTGATTTTAGATTTATACACAGTGTTTAGGGTCCCGAGATGAGGAATCCTATTGATTTTTAACGATTGTCGATAATACTGTCAGCATTATAGCCCTTGATCACTTTTGAAAATCTTATGGACGCAGTAGGGGCTACAGTTGGTATTTGATTGACTTTAGATTTATACACAATCTTCAAGCTCAAGAGATGAGGAAGCCTCTTGATTGCCAACGATGTATGATAATTATGGCCCTTGATCACTTTGAAAATTTTTGTGGACGCTCTGGAGGCTAAAGTTAATATCTGATTGACTTTAATTTTATACACAGTGTGGAAAGTTATGAGAGGAAGATTCCTATGGATTTCCAGCGATATCCGATGATAATTACTGCCAGTGTTAGTGCCCTTGATCACTTTGAAAACTCTTGTGGTACGCACTAGGGGCTAAAGTTAGTAACGGATTCACTTTAGATTTATATACAGTGTTTAGGGTCATGAGAAAGTATCCGATTTCCAACAATTTCCTATAATTACTACCAGCGTTATGGTCCTTGATCACTTTGAAAAATCTTGTGAGCGCTGTAGAGGCTAAAGTTGGTATCCGATTGACTTTAGTTTTATACACAATGTCTAAGGTCTTGAGATGAGTAAGCCTATTGATTTCCAGAGTTATGGCCCTTGGTCACTTTGAGAGAGAGGGCGAGAAATGGGGTTTAACGTCCACTCGACACAAACTAACATATGGTTGAATTTTCTATTTCAATAATTCGCTTGCGCGTAGGGGTCTTTAGCTGTGGGAGGAAACCGGAGGTCCCGGAGAAAACCCACGAGGTTGGACAGACTGATCACTTTGAAAAACCTTCAAGATGCTCTAAAGTTAATATCCGATTGACTTGAAATTTATACACAGTATTTAACTAACTGAGAGGAGGAGGCCTATTACGTTTTGTATAGTAAATGTTCGTCGAGGGCAGAACTAGAAACCAAACAAATTCTATTGATTTCTGATAATTACTTAATAGGTTGTTAATCATACTCAAATTTTAGATTCGTAAATGTTTTCATTACTGACAAAAGCCAAAAAATGACAACCCTTGTCGCCTGCGCTGTCGATTTAGCTGCTGTGGGTTCCCTTTTGTGCCAAGAGCTTGATTTGTTCGGCTCTTCTTTACAATTTCTTTTGTTAAAAGGTTCTTTGACACTTCTAAAAATTATTTGTATTTTGTAGTTTATTCATTTTGACTAAAGTGCACATAATTATATTTTATATTATAGAGAATGTTTAATATATATATATATATATATATATAAAAAAACTTTTTCAACAGAATTTACAATGAATGTAAATTTGTTACTTTTGGGGTGTTATATAAGTGCAATGTGTCTGAATTCAATGAAAAATAATAATTTCTATAATATTCAATACAGTATAATTGCATATGCATGCACTTAATCTTTCCTTAAACTACCCCCCTGAGATGACTAAATTTTGCGGTGATTTAGTCAATGATTAAGTACAAGTCAACGTTCGAGAATACCACATTTTATGGTATTCTCGAAAAATGATTAACTCAATGATTAGGCTAATCAAAGTTTATAAAAATCTTAGCTTAAAATTTAATCAGCCTTTCAGAATATGGCTGGTCGAAAAGTCAGAGATTAAATCTATGATTAGCACTAATCCACTTTCGAGAATACGGGCCTTAGAGTCTAACACACCTTTTTTAATTTTGAATTCCGTCTATTTCATCTTTTATAGTTATATTTATATGTTAGTAGTGTGATTAAATACTTATATCATTGTTGTCCCGATTTCATTTAAAGTTGATCATAAATCAGTGGTCTGGGCTCCTCTTTAATAAAAACGCCAGGAGAAAACCCCTTCAATTAATAATCTGTATCTGTAAAATGTCTAAGTTTGAGCTTTTTGTTGGTTTCATAATAACAAGGTTGTAGCTGATGAATTTGTATGTCATATTCGGGCCCTGATATGTACCACTTATAAGCATTGACATGACTTTTTATTTCAACATTGCCTCTGAGGAGGACCCGGGCCCGTAGCCACAGGGGGTGTACGCGACTTCGGTAAAAAAAAGGTGGTATACTAGAATCAGTGACTGGTATAACCATGGCACGCTCGCCTTATACTGGTTGTACACAAACGGAACGTGGTGCGCGACTTCGATACAAAAAACGTGGTATAATAGAATCCGAGACTGAGATAACCGTAATTAGAACCAAAGACTGGGATAACCACGCCCGGCTTACTACTTTTATACAACTGAAACGTGGTAAACTCGCTCTACTTCTCCTATAACAATTGAAACGTGGTACGCGGCTTTGGTACCACGTCCTTTTTAATAATAGGGATTTTACATTTTTCGATGCAGATTTTTCAAATTGTTTTATACCAATATACCACGTTGGCTCTTTTTAAATAGGGTATATAATAATAAATTTTACACAATATTACTAACCGTATGCTCATTAACCGACCTATTGTAGTTTATTCTAAGATAGAGTATAAATATGCCTATAAAACATGAAAATGGAATATATAATCATTACAACTGAATACGCGTACCACGTTCCGTATGTATAGAACCAGTAAGGCGAGCGTGGTACGATTATCTCAGTTTCGGATTCTATTATACCACGTTTTTTGGACCGAAGTCGCGTACCACGTTCCGTTTGTATAGAACCAGTAAGGCGAGCGTGGTACGTTTATCTCAGTCTCGGTTTCTATTATACCACGTTTTTGAACCGAAGTCGCGTACCACGTTCCGGTTGTATAGAACCTGTAAGGCGAGCATGGTACGATTATGTCAGTCTCTGATTCTATTACACCACGTTTTTGAACTGAAGACGCGTACCACGTTTTGTTTGTATAGAACCAGTAAGGCGAGCGTGGTATGATTATCTCAGTCTCGGATTCTATTATACCAAGTTTATATTGTACCGAAGTCGCGTACCACGTTCCGTTTGTATAGAGCCAGTATAAGGCGACCGTGCCACGGTTATCCCAGTCTCCGATTCTAGTATACCAATTTGGCTTATTTTTAGAATTATGTTGATAATTTAATCCATTTTGATGTTTTATAGGCCGTATACTGGTACGCTTCTTAGGTTTAAAAATGTGGTATAATAGAATCCGATGTCGCGCACCACGTTCCGTTTGTATAGAAGCAGTACGATTATCTCAGTCTCGTATTCTATTATACCACGTTCTTGAACCGAAGTTGCGTACCGCGTTCCATTTTTTAAAAAAAACCAGTAAGGCGAGCGTGGTATGATTATCCCATTCTCTGAATCTTATACGACGTTTTTTGTACCGAAGTCGCGCACCACGTTCCATTTGTGCCACGGTTATCCCAGTCTCTGATTCTAGTATACCACTCCTTTATTTACCGAAGTCGCGCACCATATTCCGTTTGCATAGAACACGTAAGACGAGCGTGGTACGATTATCTCAGTCTCGGATTCTATTATACCTCGTTTTTACCACGTTTGTATAAAAGCAGTAAGGCCAACGTGGTACTATTATCTCAGTCTCGGTTTTTATAGTATCACTATTTTTTTACTGATGAACTCATTGTTCTTTCGCATAATCCTCATGTTTTATTATACCACGTTTTTACCTGCCAGATTTTGTTTCATATCTACCCAATATACCACGTTGGCTCTTTTTAAATAGGGTATATAATAATAAATTTTACACAATATTACTAACCGTATGCTCATTAACCGACCTATTGTAGTTTATTCTAAGATAGAGTATAAATATGCCTATAAAACATGAAAATGGGATATATAATCATTACAATTTGCAAAATTTGCTTCAAATAATGTAAATCCCAATAATTAAAAAGGACGTGGTACCAAAGTCGCGTACCACATTTCAATTGTACATTGCAGAAGCAGTAATGCGAGGTTGATTGGGTTATCCCCGCCTCGGATTCTAATATATCAAGGTTTCTTTTTTACACAAGTGAAAGTGAAAATAGGGCCTATAAAACAACAAAATGGATTAAATAATCAAAATAATTTGAAAAATAAGCTTTATATAATGTAAAATAAGTCAAAGTCGCGTACCACGTTTCGTTTGTATAGAAACAGTAAATGAACTTGGTACTGTTATCTCAGCCTCAGATTCTATTGTACCACGCTCTTTTTACTTATCAACTCACTGTCCTTTCATGTCATTCTCATTTTTTTTTTATTATACCCCGTTTTTAACTGCCACGTTTTATTATATCTACGTGTACACCGTATAAAAATGGCGATTATTTTAACCGACTGATTGAATTGTATTATATTAAATATTAACTGTAAATATGATCTATAAATAGTATAAAACATCGAAATTATTTAAATAATTAATGTAATTTCCAAAATTAGCTTTTAAAAAGGTAAAATCACCCTAATTAAAAAGAACGTGGTACCAAAATCTCGTACCACGTTACATTTGTATAGAAAGCAATAGGGACGAGCGTGGTATTTTGGAGCGTGGTATTTAGCCACTGCCTACATCGAAGACCAAAAAAGGTCCCCAAGGTGAGTGGGAACACTGGGCATTGATTGTGTAATACAAGGCGCCAAATTTCACCAATTTTAATTTTGTATCATTCTACACTGTAAATTACTGTCAAACCTTGAGGGAGAGGAAGAAATGGCATTCAACATCCACACGACACAAACTATGTCATTTCGGGACTGACATATGGCAAAAGCGTGTAGGGATAAAAAATGCTAACACCGATGATAAAAACGAAAATGTACCCTAGGAGACAAAAGCCCCCCACGTCTGACAAAAGGGGCCTTCTGGCCATTGGGAAAGGGCCCCCGAGTCTGAGTCAATCGTTTTCTATACACTGTTACTGTCGAATCCACAACTGAATGAGAATGCAGTCATTGTATTGACATGAAAATCATCAAACGCCACTGCATATGGTTTAATTTTATTTCAGTAATTCGCTTGCAAGTAGCGGTATATAGCAGTAAACCGGATGACTCAGAGAAAACCCATGATGTTGGCCACGCAACCCTACTCCTTGTCACGTCCAACTGGGGAATCGAAACCATCCCAGTTGACTCTATGACAGACCTTACGATACAGCTTACAGATGTTTGATAAGCAGCCACAGGTTCGTCATTAATAAAGTAGGTGCGATAAAAGAAAAAGAAACAAAAAAACCCCGAAGTGTCGATTAACCAGTTTTACGTTTAATTACGTTTAAAAATGTATTCCAACCCGCTAAATATGCTTACGGGAGATGGTTATGGTCTGGATAGGTTAAAGATACGTTAGGTGAGATTAGATAAAGAGCTGACAATTCTCACTATAATAGTTAAATACTAGATAATGTAATGGGAACTTGCTGAAAATTGATCCATCTAGAACGAAGATTTTACGGATTGAATATTTGGGCTAGCCTCGATCATCATTACTAAAGTCGAATGGAAAAAAAAACATAGTCTCGATTAAATAAACACTGCAGGCTGGCGATGCCATTGAGAATTGATTATGGTCTGGATAAGTTAATTAATGTCTAATTAATATTTTAGATAACATTTCAGGCATAATCAATGGCCATGTTCTAAGTAACAAGTGGATAAGGCACAAGTTTTACAACTTAGAACGCCATCTCCAATATATACATATACATAAACAAATAATCATGTTCGTTTGTCACAGAATAACCGAGATATGGTGGTGTCCAAACGTTAAAGTTCATCCAATTCCATTGCTAACGATAATAAAGGCCCATTAATCTATAATATTGGTTTGACGACACTTACCCTTCTCCAAACATGGCATACAAATCAAATATTAATCAATAAAAGAAGATTTTTGAGCATGGTGACATTTCATTCATAATCCCCAGACTAATTAGTAAAACACACTTTCGGAGTATATATCGTTTTATTTGTTATTGGACAAATATGTCATGAGAATTATTAACAGACCTACTAGCACAATAAGTCATCACAAACATAGTTCGTAGCAGCTAGGAACAGTTCAGAATTTTGGATCCATTCTTTATCAAGGTAACTTTGTTTCTTTTTAATAATTTAATAATTTTAAAATTATGAATTGTTCTACGATTAGTACTCGTGCTGGTCTCCCGACACAAATACAGCGAAGAAAGAAATATTTTGAAATGTTTAAGGACCGATCTTGTTCAGGAATCACTTATAGATAGATGTATATTTGTCACGGTACCCATAAAGTAATGTTTACTGATATACTACAAAGTGGCGCCTGGCAAAATTTGAAAGACAAGGCCATTGGTAGCACATGCAATGCCCCGGAACGTTCACATCAATTTGCTAAGCTGTCAAGTGTTAAAAGAATTTTATGAAATGAAATGGGGTTTAACGACCTACTGTTCTGCTCATAAACTGGGCTAACGAAGAAGGGCATACGCCATAGAGTGTGCTATGAGGGAAATTTTGCCGGGCAGTAGCGCTACGGCCTACTCTTTTATCCAATTCCAACTGCTAAGGGATATTTTACTTGCATGTCAATACAGGACCTCAATTTTTTGTCCCATCCGAACGACTAGACACCCTTCACCCTGCATCACTGACAGGGGGAAACCACGCCGGTCTAGTGTTAATGTGTGAGAAAACCAAATGCTGTAATGGGTAAAGGCTGATATCGCCCGGAGTGAGCCCCCCCCCACCATAACCCCCTCCGCGCACACACCCAAACGTACATTTTCTTAGAAAACAACTGTACCATATTACAACTAAAACACTGAAAAGAAAGCTACGGAGGTGTGTTAGATTGACCTTAACATCGTGTTATACAAAACAGCCTTTTGAAATCAATTATTTAAAAATAAAACACCATGATGACGCACAAATAAGACTCCGGATAGACAGAATGGGTATCATGCAGCATCGTCACATATGGCGGAATATTTCGCTTTTCTTTATTACCGGCAGTAGTTTATAATTATTTTGGGATCGGTTCGGTAGAGATTTTTTTACTATAATCATATTCTGGGTTCAATTTTTATCTTACATCTTCAAATTGTTTTCATCTCCTCCACTAACTTATACTGGCCACGACCCTTACTCAAACCCTTTATGGTTTTTATTTTATTATATTATAGGATGGTTGTCAACAGGCATGTCACCATGCAACTTACAAGTAGTTTTTTAACTATTCTTCTATTTATGATATTGGGGTTAACAGCTTCATCAGACGTCAATCAGCAACAAGTAACAGACACCCCTACACATGATAATGGTACACAAGATAATTATTATGAATATACAGAGACGTATTCAATCTCAGAATCACCCCTCGGCCTAATGAAGCTCTATCTGAGTATTCCACTCACAGAATGGCCATTGGAGGCAATAATTGAATATTATCCTAAAGTCCAGTTACTTATATGCAATCCCAAGTGTATTGGTCTGAGTAACGTTACATATTTGCCAGACAAAAGTCATGTTAAAGGTTATGGTTTTAAATGCGTTGATTGTTTCTGTGACGATGAATGTAACATTTATGGTGATTGTTGCTCTTTGGACAAAAAGAAACCACCCATCACGTCGTCGCAATTCAAGTGTATAGACCAAATCGAAAGAGTTAGGATGGACAAGGCTATTTTATTGAAGAGACAATGTCTCGAGAATTATACGAACGGCGACGTGCGAGAGTTGTGCACTACGTTGCAAACTATGTGTAGATCGTTACCGGTGACATCATTGCGTGGTATATCGTACATTAATCAACACTGTGCCGTTTGCAATAACGAAACTGATTTTGAAGAATGGCCACTGAACGTTGATTATCCAGGTTTGGAATTTATACCTGGTACCTTAAAAGACGACGTAATGGAGATATTTAACTGTCAGCGGTCAATGATATATGAAGTGCCATCCAGCCTTAGCATTACGGATTTGAAGCTCAGACAATGTGATAATAGTCTTCCTAAGCACATGATAAGGGAGTGTAATGTATCAGGCAAATGGATCGGATACAATTCGATTTTAGCATCCAACTGCCGGTACCATTATAATCCCATTTATTTAAGCGACGAAAATATTCTTTTCCAAAATATTTTTTGTTACTTATGTAATGGTTTCACAATAACAGCACGCCCGGAAACAGGAAAACACATTGTCGAAGACCTAATTGGCATAACTAAGTTTGTTTGGGTGACAGGTGCATACTTACCAGAAGACCCCGTTGATAAACATTGCAACGCTTCAACGGTATTTTATCACCCGTTTCAGGTAAGGACAATTCTTTAATGGGTTTTATGGTCCATTCTCCGAATATTTCACACTAAATTTGTTAACGAATATGTTATAAAACGTAGCCTCTATCGAGTTCACTATGTTTTCGAAAAAGATGTCGTAACCCTTACGGAAGGTCACAGAACGCTACACTAAAAATATACAGAGTTCGTCATCTCATGTGCTCAATAATTCACAAAAAATGGAAAACATAATCTGGTCATACCTCTTGCAGTGTTTCGTTTGATTAGACCTAATCCCACTCAAACACTGCCATACTCACCGCAGATTTCTGTCCCAAATTATGACCAGTTCAACAGTCCGATCAACAACCAACACATTAATACATGAGAAAATCAATCGGGATTAACCAGAGCTCTAAATATGTTATCGTAAAGCAACTGGTGGCAACCGCGGCGGCATTAACGACTGCAAAACAGAATATTGCAGAGAAACTAATGTGATAAACGAGTCTAACCAAAATATAGCTACAATGTAAGCATTTGGTGATCACCGAGCTCGAGAAAACTTTTTATCACCTCTTGGACCACAGCAAACGAATACTAGGTACTCCCCACCCAACCCCACCCTAAATAACAACTAAACTATTTGCTTATTATGAAAAACATGTCAATCTGTGACCTGTTAGGCAGGGATAGTGTAGTTAATGCAATTGTATCGGGTCCAGCTTCGCCACAAATCACTACTGACAACCCAATTTTTCCAAAATTTTCAGAGGACCGCCTAAAATCCAACATCCTGCGTAAGCAACTGTTGAAATAATATTTGTATCTACAAATAGTGTTATATTTATTAACATATCTTTTCAAATTGTAAAGTAGGACTACTTAGTGTCGGAATTGTGTTTTATTGTATGTTCTAAATTTATTTTCTCATTTTTGGATGGAGAAAAGTCTATTTGGTACTTAACGTCTATGATTTTTTTTTTCAGAAGCTTTGTAAGAAAATAATATGTTCGGATGGATTAAAATTAGAAAATGAGACATGTGTTCCTGTGGATGGAGACCAGGAGACGATTGTATACCTAGTCATGGAAGTTAATAATAACACTGTGTCGATGGATTTACAAAAACTGGTGGCTAACGTTGAAAATGATTTACGGCAACTTATGATAACGAGATACGTTGCGTCCATAGGAATTGCAGCCAAACGCAACTCCACCGGTAACATATATTTGAACGTTTTTTGTCACTCACAATTGAACACTGCATTTAAAATGTTCTCGTATATAACAAATAATTGGACTTTTGGTAAACAAGTGAGGTCAACTGTTCTCAGCCAATATCAAAAATGGAAGTACCTTCATCGCGTCATATCTGCTGATGTAACTACTGCATGTTGCAAGCGCAAACTTACACAAAAGATTCATGAGTCAACAGATTCAATTATTGAGCTAACTGAACAATATATTTGTCCTCATATAAGTCATTATCAAGACGAATTCGAACCTGGGGGGAACGGTACAAAAGTTTTATTAAACACCAGTCTAATCATCAAAGATGGGGATTATGACATCGATGCCAATAATTTCACAAGAATCTGTCTGCATACAATTAAAGAGAAATTTAACCAAGAAGTCCTGCAGACCATGACTCTTGCTAGCCCAAGTTATTTTCAAAGGATTCTGTTCATTGTACGGATTACATTTATGGCATTTTCTTTAGTCTCTCTCTTGCTAACATTCATTACATATTGCACATTCCCGGCTCTCAGAAGTTTACCCGCAAAAAACAACATGGCGCTCGTTGTATCCCTGTTTCTGGCACAACTCTTACAGTTGACTGGATCCTTTCTAACAAAACCCAATACTACAGCATGTGCAGTTATTGGAGTAGCTATCCACTATATCTGGTTGTGTGTTGTATTTTGGATGAACATTTGCTCCTATCATATGTTTTTTGTTTTTCGCTCATCGAGCCTTCTTTCGGCAAGTTCAACTGCGCATAACCGAAGAATGATAAAACATGCTCTATATGCAAATGGAGTTCCGGTAATGATCGTTGTAATCGTAATGATAACGTCCAAGGCAACTTCCGATACTCTTGGTTATGGTGGCGATATTTGTTATTTATCAACACCATTTTTAGTGGGATTAGCCATGGTCTTGCCTCTATCGTTCATTATTGTTTGTAATCTGGCTCTTCTGTCATTTACAATTTGGTCAATCTCCAAAGCTTCCAACATCGCGAGGCAAACAGGCAAAGATCGCCACCACGTGATTGTATACATTAAGTTATCTACCCTTACAGGGTTGACTTGGACATTGGATATTCTGTCACACGTTATTTTTCAACAAACTTTGCAAGTATTATCCACCATATTGAATTATGGACAAGGCATTTTTATTTTTCTGTCTTATATGGCTAATCGACGTGTACTTAACCTGTGGCTTGGTTTAAGCGGAAGGAAATTGCGAGAAACATCAAAAACTTCAAGTACCAGTAATACAAATACAACACACATTTGACCAATGTGTCTGTTGTATAATTCAGAGATGGTATTGACTGAACGCATGACACAGAAGTCAGTGACTTCTTTTGGCTAACTCTGTTCAGGACTTTTATGCTAAATTTTACGTATTGTTGTCTCGTTACTTATTGATTTGTCCGCCGATGGCCAAGCCGGTTTGTACAAGGCGTACGTCGGTCAGTTTACCGTAGCAGAGCAAGTCAAGTGACCCAGCTGATAAAAAAATTGGCGTCGGATAATATTATAATATTAAACCGGTTACATGACATGTTTGAATAAAGTTAGGTTGCCAGGCAACGAAACATACGCCCACAACAGCTAAATCGTCCGAGCATGTTAAAAAGAGTTGTCGCATATTGTACAAGGCGTACCGTAGCAGAACAAATCAAGTGACCCAGCTGATAAAAAAATTGGCGTCGGATAATATAATATTAAACAGGTTACATGACATGTTAGAATAAAGATAGGTTGCCAGGCAACGAAACATACGCCCGCAACAGCTAAATCGTCCGGGCAGTCAACAAGAGTTGTCGCATATTTTCACTTTTTTCGGTAATGAAACATTTATAACACACTAAAATCTGATTAAGAGTAACAATTCATTAAGTAATTATCAGAAAATCATTAGAACTTGTTTGGGGTTTTTTTTATATAAAATTCTGCCCCATGCTAATGTTTAGTATAGGAAACATTTAATATCATGGATTTAGCTGTTCAGTTATCAAAATCCATTGAAAATCAATATACTTGTTTATGGTTTAATGAGTACGGTTTCAACATTTGATGATCTTGGTAATCCCCTGTTTCATCTCTTAATAAGCTAATCTTAATATATACTATGGTGCACCTTTGTTTAATCAATAGCTTGTCATAGCTGCTCATACTCCCTTTTCTTGCATCCCATTGGATAGTTCGCATTGATGTTTGTATATATATGTATTCATATTTTTCTCATTTTCTTTTTATCTATTTGTGTATTTGCTTCACAACGACTTGTGAAATCTAGTTGAATCATCGCAGTGAATAAACCATGGTATTGTTATTCCATAAAAGTGTGTTTTGTTTTTTTTACCTCAATCTGAATTCAATCGGATGATAAATTAATTTGGCCCCTGATCGGCCACATGATTTTGCAAAGTGATCAAGGGCCATAACTGTGGCAGTTATTATCAGAAATCGCTGACATTCAATAGACTTCTTTGGTTCTTGACCTTAAACAAGGTATACATTTAAAGTCAATCGGATATTAACTTTGGCCTTTAGAGCGTCACAAAGAATTTTAGAAGTGATCAAGGACCATAACGCTGGCAGTAATTAACGGAAATAGCTGAAATTCATATGCTTCTTCATCTCATGATCTTAAACACTGTGTATAAATTTAATCTCAATCGGATATTAACTTTGGCCTCTAGAGAGTCCACAAGCAATTGTGGACGCCGGACTCACAAAAGGACGTGGGCGACGACTATATACGTATAAAACAGTATTCATGAAAGCATGACTATAAGTAAGTGACCGCAAAATAAACAGAAAATTATTATTTGTAGTATTACCGAAAAAAAAAATGACATATGGGTTTACGAAGCCTTAATCCAACTTCAGAGCATTTGGTTTAATTTTAACACTTTAATATTCGTGTTTAATGGCATTCCTGTGAATTTTATCTCGTTGACATGTTCACCATCTTGCGCCGGTGATCGCCGCTGCCGACAAAGCGGCGCACACTCGGCATGCCTCGACAGATTCCGAAATCTAGACTCGGCTGTATGACAAATTCCGCCATATTAGAACTACTTTAAAAGGTCCCGGATGAAACATGGTTGCGCCCAAACCGAACACAAATTAGCGACCTATTCTGCTAGCGACCTATTCGACCGATCCAAATGGCAACATGTTCGTTGGCAACCTATTCAGAATAAAGACAGCAGTCGCCCAAACTCATCTATTTTTATCAACAAATAAAATCCAACGTTACGTCTATCAAATGAAGGTAGAATATATTATTTTCTATCCATTCCTTTAGCTCAGAATAGAAGTGTAATTTCTCCATATATATTCTGAAAGGTAATTGAATAAGTTTTCTAAATATTATTAGTAACACTTAACACAATCATATCAAAGGGGCGCTCTCTCATCCTAACGTCACCATTTTTTCAATATTTTAAAGTGAAAGAACGGTAATATTCCGAGTCAAAATTCGGACCACCGTAAAGAATTATGAGCGGAGGCTCTAGAGGCGAAAGTTAATGTCCAATTGAGTTTATATTTATACACAGTGCTTATGATTATGAGATAAAGACGTAAGAACCGTATTGATTTTCAACATCGTAGATGCTCTAGAGGCTACAGTTAATATCCAATTGATTTTAAATTTATACCCAGTGTTAAAGACCATCAGTCGAGGATGCCTATTGATTTTCAGCGATTTCCAATTATTACTACCAGTTTTATGACCCTTGATATTAAAGGACAATACTGGTGTCAGTCATTATCACATTGTGATAAAACTGGTTTAACACGTTCCTAATATAATTTTAACACAGATGTCATTGCTACGATAGATGCGTAATCACGGTTTTAACAAACGAAAGTGACGAACGTAAAAAGAAAACACGAGTTATCCCTCTATATAACTGTCTGAAGTGACGAGTGGGAACAGATACACGGCCGAATTTCTGCTCACTAATAATTCCTTCGAAGATATCTGACAAATCAAAACAGAAATTGACTATCACTGGAAAAGAGAAAACATTTCAGATTTTAGTATGTTGTATTTTTTTTTATTTTTTTTTTTATTAATGACAAAAGGAAAAAATATGGGGCAACCCTTGTTGACTGTTGAACGATTTCGCTGTTTTGGGCGTATTTTTTGTTCTACCATTCTATCTTTCTAATATAATATGAGTTAAATAGATCCACAATCATTGAAAATACACAAATTTGTTAAATATATCTAGGGAAGGTCTATTGTACTGTTTCACCCAGACTGCTATAGGGACTTGTGTCATTCATGGTGCCACATTTTTGCCACACATTCTTTTTCCTATATAAAATGAATTGCATAGTATAAGATGGGCGAAACGGTAAAACTTATATATTATGTAAACTGAAGTTGGCTAAAGAATAAAATGTAGAAAACGAAGACACCCTCATAATGTTTCTTTTTTTTTTGGCTAATTGAAGTACCAACAAAACATGACGCTTCCTATGGTATTTAGTGTTTGGAGAGGCTGACATTTACAAAAAATACACGAAGATAATTTAGTATTAAAATTTATTTGATAAACTGATCATAAAAGAAGACATAACTTTCCCTGAGGAATCACCTAACAAATTAATATGATCACTTAGTAAATTAATGGCACTTTGTCTAAATTGCGTTTTGTCCATGACATTACTGGGTTAATAGTAAGCATAGCGGACAAAACCACACACACACAAAATACATAAGTCAAACCTATGGACATGAAACAATACAAGCCATTTCAAAATTTATATTTATCCATTGTCATTATTAAAGGTATATAATTGATAAAACTGATAAAAAGCAGATTTTTGTCTACCGGTAATTCGTATTCCTTGAAGTCGTTTTTGAATTTGTCGGATATGTTGAATGTTTCACAGCTGGAACCAGACTAAACAATATACCAAAACTGATTCTTTAACGTTTAATTAAAGGTCAATAATTGATTTGAAAAGTCTAACGTAAACTTTTTCAAAAGTGACTTGGATTTTAAAATATTTTCGAACCTTCTGGGCAAGTAAAATAGGTTGTATTTACACAGCAGGTAGGGCGCTTAAACATCTAGTACTTAGAATAAGGGTATTATTTATTTTCTAGAGCTACCAAGCCAGCAAGAATGTTATTGTCCCTTTAACCTATCCGTAAAACTGGATAATCGACACTTTGTTTTTTTCTTTTTCTTTTATCGCACCGACTTTAGTAATGATGAACCTGTGGCTGCTTGTCAAACATCTGTAAGCTGTATCGTAATGGCATACAAATCAAATATTAATCAATAAAAGAAGATTTTTGAGCATGGTGACATTTCATTCATAATCCCCAGACTAATTAGTAAAACACACTTTCGGAGTATATATCGTTTTATTTGTTATATGTCATGAGAATTATTAACAGACCTACTAGCACAATAAGTCATCACAAACATAGTTCGTAGCAGCTAGGAACAGTTCAGAATTTTGGATCCATTCTTTATCAAGGTAACTTTGTTTCTTTTTAATAATTTACTAATTTTAAAATTATGAATTGTTCTACGATTAGTACTCGTGCTGGTCTCCCGACACAAATATAGCGAAGAAAGAAATATTTTGAAATGTTTAAGGACCGATCTTGTTCTGGAATCACTTATAGATAGATGTATATTTGTCACGGTACCCATAAAGTAATGTTTACTGATATACTACAAAGTGGCGCCTGGCAAAATTTGAAAGACAAGGCCATTGGTAGCACATGTAATGCCCCGGAACGTTCACATCAATTTGCTAAGCTGTCAAGTGTTAAAAGAATTTTATGAAATGAAATGGGGTTTAACGACCTACTGTTCTGCTCATAAACTGGGCTAACGAAGAAGGGCATACGCCATAGAGTGTGCTATGAGGGAAATTTTGCCGGGCAGTAGCGCTACGGCCTACTCTTTTATCCAATTCCAACTGCTAAGGGATATTTTACTTGCATGTCAATACAGGACCTCAATTTTTTGTCCCATCCGAACGACTAGACACCCTTCACCCTGCATCACCGACAGGGGGAAACCACGCCGGTCTAGTGTTAATGTGTGAGAAAACCATATGCTGTAATGGCCATAAGATATTATGAAACAAGCTAAAGGCTGATATCGCCCGGAGTGAGCCCCCCCCCCCACCATTACCCCCTCCGCGCACACACCCAAACGCGCATTTTCTTAGAAAACAACTGTACCATATTACAACTAATTAAAACACTGAAAAGAAAGCTAACGGAGGTGTGTTAGATGGACCTTAACACCGTGTGTTATACCAAACAGCCTTTTGAAATCAGTTATTTAAAAATAAATCACAATGATGACGCACAAATAAGACTCCGGATGGACTGAATGGGTATCATACAACATCGTCACATATGGCGGAATATTTCGCTTTTCTTTATTACCGGCAGTAGTTTATAATTATTTTGGGATCGGTTCGGTAGAGATTCTTTACTATAATCATATTCTGAGTTCAATTTTTATCTTACTTCTTCAAATTGTTTTCATATCCTCCACTAACTTATACTGGCCACGCCCCTAACTCAAACCCTTTATGGTTTTTATTCTATTATACAGGATGGTTGTCAACAGGCATGTCACCATGCAACTTACAAGTAGTTTGTTAACTATTCTTCTATTTATGATATTGGGGTTAACAGTTTCATCAGACGCCAGTCAACAACAATTAACAGAGACGTATAGGCCTACAAGCTCAGAATCACTCCTCGACCTAATGAAAGAACTAGAAAACAATTCTTATATACCCCCTGAAGCATTGCTCTATCTGAGTGTTCCACTCACAGAATGGCCATTGGAGGCATTAATAAAATATTATCCTAAAGTCCAGTTACTTACATGCAATCCCAAGTGTATTGGTCTGAGTAACGTTCCATTTTTGCCATATAAAAGTCATGTTAATGATTATGGTTTTGAATGCGTTGATTGTTTCTGTGACGATGAATGTAACATTTATGGTGATTGTTGCTCTTTGTACAAAAAGAAACTACCTATCACGTCGTCACCATTCCAGTGTATAGACCAAATTGAAAGCGTTAGGATGGACAAGGCTATTTTATTGAAGCGACAATGTCTCGAGAATTATACAAACGAAAATGTGCGAGAGTTGTGCACTACGTTGCAAACTGGGTGCAGTTCGTTGCCGGTGACATCATTGCGTGGTATATCGTACATTAATCAACACTGTGCCGTTTGCAATAACGAAACTGATTTTGAACAATGGCCACTGAACGTTGATTATTCAGGTTTTGAATTTATACCTGGTACCTTAAAAGACGACGTAACGGAGATATTTAACTGTCAGCGATCAATGATATATGACGTGCCATCCAGCCTTAGCATTACGGACTTGAAGCTCAGACAATGCGATAATAGTCTTCCTAAGCACATGATAAGGGAGTGTAATGTATCAGGCAAATGGATCGGATACAATTCGATTTTAGCATCCAACTGCCTGTATTATTATAACCCCATTTATCTAACCCTTGAAAGTATTCTTTTCCAAAATATATTTTGTTATTTATGTAATGGTTTCAAAATACCAGCACACGTTGGCACAAGTAGCGAGACTGCTGATTTTAACGTAATAAGCATAACTAAGTATGTTCCCACCATATATGAGATCCACCATTTCATAACCTTTCCAGACCTACCAGAAGACCCTGTTGATAAACATTGCAACGCTTCAACAGTATTTTATCATCCGTTTCAGGTAAGGACAATTCTTTAATGGCTTATATGGTCCATTCTCCGAACGCTAAAAACAGGGGAGGATCCACCCCACCCCCCTGCTCAGCTACATAAAAAATAATGCCTTGTTTCAATGAAATTACACCACAAAGTGATCCTACATCAGTTTAAAAATGATTTCTCTGTTTAAAAAGCCCAATTTGCATGTAATTTAGAGACGATGATGGCTGATTTCTGTGACAGAAACCTGGCAAACCCCCTCTTGCAAAATTTCCTGGATCCGCCCCTGTAAAAATCTACAGAGTTCGTCATCTCATGTCCTCAATACTTCACACAAAATAGAAAACACAACCAGGTCATACCTCTTGCAGTGTTTCGTTTGATTGGACCTAATCCCACCCTTACACTGTCGTAGTAACCGCAGATTTCTGTCCCAAATTATAACCAGTTCGACAGTCCGATCAACAACCAATACATTACTACATGACAAAATCAATCGGGATTAACCAGAGCTGCAATTAATATGTTAACGTAAAGTGTCATAACGCGCGAAACGTATTACACTCAATTAACTAGTGCATAGCAGAAACTAATTGTGTGATAAACGAGGCTATCCAATATCGCTACAACGTAAACATTGGGTGATCGCCGCGCACAAGAGATCTTTTAATCATTTGTTGGACCACACAGCGACGAGGACATATAGAGGCCTTTGCCTGTTGTTCAACAATTCAGCTTATTGAAAAAACTATTGTTTAAACTAAACAACGGACGAATACTAGGTCCCCCCCCCCTAAATAACAGCATAAACAATTTGCTTAAGAAAAAAATGTAAATCATAGACTTGTATTGGTAGGGATGATGTAGCTAATGCAATTGTATCGGTTCCAGCTTCGCCACAAATCACCACTGACATCCCGATTTGTCAATATTTCACAGAGGAGGACCTCCTAACCCCAAACCCTGCGTCAGCAACTGTTGAAATATTTGTATGTATAAATAGTTTGGATGCAGCGATGGCGGGTGTGGCGCCAGGCAGGGTAAGCTTACTCTTCCGGACACCTATTACCACTGTTTGTCGTGTATTTTGTACACGGTGACCAGTCCATCTGCTGATTACACTATTTTGCCTCGACCGTTTTTATTGGACTTCGAATTTTGACTAATGGTTTGGATTGTTCGTACTTGGTTTTATTTTATTTATATTTATTAACATTGTTTTTCAAATTATGAAGTAGGGCTATTAAGTGTCGGAATCGTGTTGGTATTGTATGTTCTAAATTTGAGTTATTCTTTCTCATTTTGGGGTGGAGAAAAAAGTATGATTGGTACTAATTAAACGTCTATGATTTTTTTCTTTCAGAAGCTTTGTAAGGAAATAAAATGTTCGAATAGATTAGAATTAGAAAATAAGACGTGTTCCTGTAGATGGAGACCAGGAGACGATTTTTTCTCATTTTGGGGTGGAGAAAAAAAGTCTGTTTGGTACTAATCAAACGTCTATGATTTTTTTCTTTCAGAGGCTTTGTAAGGAAATAAAATGTTCGAATGGGTTAAAATTAGAAAATGAGACGTGTAGATGGAGACCAGGAGACGATTTTTTCTCATTTTTGGGTGGAGAAAAAAATTTGTTTGGTACTATGGTACTTATCAAACGTCTATGCTTTTTTTCTTTCAGAGGCTTTGTAAGGAAATAAAATGTTCGAATGGGTTAAAATTAGAAAATGAGACATGTGTTCCTGTGGATGGAGACCAGAAGACGATTGTTTATCTTGTCATGGAAGTTAATAATAACACTGTATCGATGAATTTAGAAGAACTGGTTGCTAAGGTTGAAAATGACCTACGGCAACTTATGATAACGAGATACGTTGCGTCCATAGGAATTGCAGCCAGACCCAACTCTACCGGTAACATATATTTGAACGTTTTTTGTGACTCACGATTGAACACTGCATTCAAAATGTTCTCGTATATAAAAAGTAATTGGACTTTTGGTAAACAAGTGAGGTCAACTGTTCTCAGCCAATATCAAAACTGGAAGAACCTTCATCGCGTCATATCTGCTGATGTAACTACTGCATGTTGCAAGCGCAAACTTACACAAAAGATTCATGACTCAACAGATTCAATTATTGAGCTAACTGAACAATATATTTGTCCCCATATTAGTCATTATCAAGACGAATTCGAACCTGGGGGGAACGGTACAAAAGTTTTATTAAACACCAGTCTAATCATCAAAGATGGGGATTATGACATCGATGCCCATAATTTCACAAGAATCTGTCTGCATACACTTAAAGAGAGATTTAACCAAGAAGTCCTCATGCAGACCATGACTCTTGCAAGCCCAAGTTATTTTCAAAGGATTCTGTTCATTGTACGGATTACATTTATGGCATTTTCTTTAGTCTCTCTCTTGCTAACATTCATTACATATTGCACATTCCCGGCTCTCAGAAGTTTACCCGCAAAAAACAACATGGCGCTCGTTGTATCCCTGTTTCTGGCACAACTCTTACAGTTGATTGGATCCTTTCTAACAAAACCCAATACTACAGCATGTGCAGTTATTGGAGTAGCTATCCACTATATCTGGTTGTGTGTTGTATTTTGGATGAACATTTGCTCCTATCATATGTTTTCTGTTTTTCGCTCATCGAACCTTCCTTCGGTAAGTTCAACTGCGCATAACCGAAGAATGATAAAACATGCTCTATATGCAAATGGAGTTCCGGTAATGATCGTTGTAATCGTAATGGTAACGTCCAAGGCAACTTCCGATACTCTTGGTTATGGTGGCGATATTTGTTATTTATCAACATCATTTTTAGTGGGATTAGCCATGGTCTTGCCTCTATCGTTGATTATTGTTTGTAATCTGGCTCTTCTGTCATTTACAATTTGGTCAATCTCCAAAGCTTCCAACATCGCGAGGCAAACAGGCAAAGATCGCCACCACGTGATTGTATACATTAAGTTATCTACCCTTACAGGGTTGACTTGGACATTGGATATTCTGTCACACGTTATTTTTCAACAAACTTTGCAAGTATTATCCACCATATTGAATTATGGACAAGGCATTTTTATTTTTCTGTCTTATATGGCTAATCGACGTGTACTTAACCTGTGGCTTGGTTTAAGCGGAAGGAAATTGCGAGAAACATCAAAAACTTCAAGTACCAGTAATAAAAATACAACACACATTTGATCAATGTGTCTGTTGTATAATTCAGAGATGGTATTGACTGAACGCATGACACAGAAGTCAGTGACTTCTTTTGGCTAACTCTGTTCAGAACTTTTATGGTAAATTTTACGTATTGTTGTCTCGTTATTTATTGATTTGTCCGCCGATGGCCAAGCCGGTTTGTACAAGGCGTACGTCGGTCAGTTTACCGTAGCAGAGCAAATCAAGTGACCCAGCTGATAAAAAAATTGGCGTCGGATAATATTATAATATTAAACCGGTTACATGACATGTTTGAATAAAGATAGGTTGCCAGGCAACGAAACATACGCCCACAACAGCTAAATCGTCCGGGCAGTTAAAAAGAGTTGTCGCATATTGTACAAGGCGTACGCCGGTCAGTTTACCGTAGCAGAACAAATCAAGTGACCCAGCTGATAAAAAAATTGGCGTCGGATAATATAATATTAAACAGGTTACATGACATGTTTGAATACAGATAGGTTGCCAGGCAACATACGCTCACAACAGCTAAATCGTCAGGGCAGTCAACAAGAGTTGTCGCATATTTTTTCGGTAATGAAACATTTATAACACACTAAAATCTGATTAAGAGTAACAATTCATTAAGTAATTATCAGAAAATCATTAGAACTTGTTTGGGTTTTTTTACATAAAATTCTGCCCCATGCTAACGTTTAGTATACGAAACATTTAATATCATGTCCAGTTATCAAAATTCATTGAAAATCAGTATACTTGTTTATGGTTTAATGAGTACGGTTTCAACATTTGATGATCTTGGTAATCCCCTGTTTCATCTCTTAATAAGCTAATCTTAATACATCTTAAATCTACTATGGTGCACCTTTGTTTAATCAATAGCTTGTCATAGCTGCTCATACTCCCTTTTCTTGCATCCCATTGGATAGGTCGCATTGATGTTTGTATATATATGTATTCATATTTTTCTCATTTTCTTTTTATCTATTTGTGTATTTGCTTCACAACGACTTGTGAAATCTAGTTGAATCATCGCAGTGAATAAACCATGGTATTGTTATTCCATAAAAGTGTGTTTTGTTTTTTTTTACCTCAATCTGAATTCAATCGGATGATAAATTTGGCCCCTGATCGGCCACATGATTTTGCAAAGTGACCAAGGGCCATAACTGTGGCAGTTATTATCAGAAATCGCTGACATCCAATAGACTTCTTTGGTTCTTGACATTAAACAAGGTATACATTTAAAGTCAATCGGATATTAACTTTGGCCTTTAGAGCGTCACAAAGAATTTTAGAAGTGATCAAGGACCATAACGCTGGCAGTAATTAACGGAAATAGCTGAAATTCATATGCTTCTTCATCTCATGATCTTAAACACTGTGTATAAATTTAATCTCAATCGGATATTAACTTTGGCCTCTATATTAACTTGTATATATATATTCATATTTTTCTCATTTTCTTTGTATCTATTTGTGTATTTGCTTCATAACGACTTGTGAAATCTAGTTGAAACGTCGCAGTGAAATAAACCATATTAATTGTTATTCCATAAAAGTGTGTGGGTTTTTTTTACCTCGATCTGAATTCAATCGGATGATAAATTTGGCCTCTGATCGTCTACAAGATTTTTCAAAATGATCAAGGGCCATAACTGTGGCAGTTATTATCGGAAATCGCTGACATTCAATAGACTTCTTTGGCTCTTGACCTTAAACACTGTATAAATTTAAAGTCAATCGGATATTAACTTTGGCCTCTAGAGCGCCAAGAAGAATTTTAGAAGTGATCAAGGGCCATAACGCTGACAGTAATTAACGGAAATAGCTGAAATTCATATGCTTCTTTATCTCATGACCTTAAACACTGTGTATAAATTTAATGTCAATCGGATATTAACTTTGGCCTCAAGAGCGTCCACAAGCAATTGTGGACGCCGGGCGGACGAACGGACGGGGGCGACGACAATATACGTATAAAAACAGTATTCATGATTGAAAGCATAACTATAAGTAAGTGACCGCAAAATAAACAGAAAATTATTATTTGTAGTATTACCGAAAAAATGACATATGGTTTTACGAAGCCTTAATTCAACCTC
This sequence comes from Patella depressa, assembly GCA_948474765.1. Taxonomy (NCBI): domain Eukaryota; kingdom Metazoa; phylum Mollusca; class Gastropoda; family Patellidae; genus Patella; species Patella depressa. Next base: position 23,849,717 of record OX419716.1, read on the forward strand.
AGAGCATTTGGTTTAATTTTAACGCTTTAATATTCGTGTTTAATGGCATTTCTGTGAATTTTATCTCGTTGACATGTTCACCATCTTGCGCCGGTGATCGCCGCTGCCGACAAACCGGCGCACCCTCGGCATGCCTCGACAGATTCCGAAATCTAGACTCGGCTGTCACTCGGCATGCCTCGACAGATCCGAAATCTAGACTCGACTGTATGACGAATTCCGCCATATTGGAACTACTTTAAAGGTCCCGGATGAAACATGGTTGCGCCCATACCGAACACAAATTAGCGACCTATTCGGCTAGCGAAATATTCGACCGATTCAGCTGGCAACTTGTTCGTTGGCAACCTATTCAGAATTAAGATAGCAGTCGCCCAAACTCATCTGTTTTTATCAACAAATAAAATCCAACGTTACGTCTATCAAATGAAGGTAGAATATATAATTTTCTATCCATTCCTTTACCTCAGAATAGAAGTGTAATTTCGCCATATATATTCTGAAAGGTAATTGAATAAGTTTTCTAAATATTATTAGTAACAGTTGGCACAATTATATCAAAGGGGCGCTCTCTCATCCTACACGTCGCCATTTTTTTCAATATTTTAAAGTGAAAGAACGGTAATATTCCGAGTCAAAATTCGGACCATCGTACAGAATTCTGAGCATCCAGCTATATGTATGATTATATTCATAAAGGTAATTTTGGGCGACTGTGATCTTTATTCTGAATAGGTTTCCAACAAACAGGTTACCAGCTGGATCGGTCGAAGAGGTCGCTAGCAGTCGCCAATTTGTGTTTGGTTGCGCCCACAGTGTCAAGTTTTCCTGTTAAAGTAAACCGGTAGCCGCATCGTAAATGTATGGGCGTAGGTACATATCACTTACTGTCATACAGCCGAGATTAGATGTAGGTTCCGGAACCGGAATCTGTTGAGGATTGCCGAGTGACCTCGCCGGGAAACTGTTGAACTGTGGTGAGCCGGTATGCGCCGGTATGGATAAATCAAGCAGGGCCATTTTGAATATGGATTTCCTGGCAATATGCCACGTGCCGGTACAGGTTAATGTGCAATGCTGTGTATGAGGGTTGCTGTACCATGAAGTAGAACTATTCCCCCAAAACGCTCAATGCAAGCTTTTTGAAAAAAATTAAAGGATGTTGTATGGTTAGTGTTGTGTTTCACTTTGACAGTTGGTTTCTTGATGTTTAAGGGGCACCTTTAACGCAAATTGACTCTACCACTCCATTGCATAGAATGATATATATATTTCGACACCATCCCTCTACAGCGCAAGCGATTATTCAACACCAAGGAAGTAATCCGCTATCTCAGAACAAACCACCATTTTTCTAATATCGTAACAGGGGTTGTATTACTTTCAAGTGGAATATCCACCTCTCTATAACGGAAGAGATCCACTATTACAGAACAAACCGACATTTTTCTAATACATCGTAATAGGGGTTGTAAACTTTCAAGTGAAATACACTGTAATACACATCCTTGTAAATAGCACCCAAGTTCGCCGTTAAATTGGTAAAATGAGATCCAACGCAGGAGAATGAGAATATTTGCTATTCCACATTGGCTGAATGAGTATGTTGTAGATACACTCACCAAGGGATCCATGGTTCGACCCTATTAGTGACCCATCCCTCTCACAACTTGACCCCCACCTTGTCATTGTTGCAGCAGAGATGTCAAACTGTTTCACAGAGAATTACGAAAGTCTTGTAATATCTCTGTAAAAGACGACTGCCTTCAACACGTGACTTGACATCACGTAGCGCCAATCATTGGCTCAATATCGCGTGCATTGTTTATACTCATTTTAATACCCATTTACACTACACTAAATAGGAAATAATTTTTAAATTCAGATACTTCAAACGTCTTTATTAATCTTTCTAATACTTAAAGAAAAGTTTTAGAATTCAATTTGTTGAGGAAAAACGTTAATATTTGTGGCCCATTAATTCAATTCGATGTCATCCTTATCAGTGATTGTAGCGGTCTAGCGAATATTCACTGCTGGTCAGTGTGGAGAGATGTAAATCATCGAACTCAGAATAAGTGTAGGCCGTGCTGAATGTCCTTCATGTACCTCAATTACATGATTTTATAGTCCACAGTTACGATATTACTACAAGTTTGTCAATATGTATATTCAAATTGAATGACTGTAAAAAGGGGTCATACTAATCAGTTACTCGAACATATTCTACATATATTGGTGCGTGTCCGGTGATGTTGGGCTCTGGGAGGCTGACAGACAACATTCTGTCGGTTGGGTCGCCTGCAAGAAAATTGGACTTTATGTTTTTTAAAATTACCGCTCTGGGAGGTTGACAGGCAACATTCTGTCGGTTGGGTCGCCTGCAAGGAAATTGGACTTTAAATTTTTAAATTTACCGCTCTCAAGACTCAGGAACAGCACCCCCCTCCATCCATCCCCTCCTTTTTCTGAACACGCCCCTGAAATCATCCCAAAATTTAAACTATTTATAGAACTCACAGACAAGAATACACGGACGTCCATTCTGCACATATAGATCTTTCAACATCATACTTCGAAAATAAATCTCTGACTTAAATGGCCGCTATATATCCAAAAGTTAGTATACTGTTATGTATAATGCAGTTCTACTCCGTTTAACATCTGCCATACACACAAAGATAAAGACAAGATAAACTTTTTCAATTTTATTAAATAGAAGCATAATAAATACTTAACAAAATTTTCGAAGTATACTTATATTAGAGGTTTTTTTACTTAAATCGTCGGTGTCTTCTCACGCGCAGCTAACTGTAGATAGATTTGTCATGAATGAGATTTGTCAAGTAACTCATCGATTGTTTTTAGTTTTTAGTTCAACTGAATGGGTATTATTATTATAAGAAAGATATGCTGGTTGTATGAACAAATGCCTGTCTCCTCAAACCACTCCCTTTAACCAATGCGCATGATACAATGACAAATATATCCAGAAATAATTAGATAATTAATAACTATTTCAAAATAGAAAATGTTCGCATTATGGAGTGTACACTACCATGTTGAAGCAATCGGTATTACACTGCCTTATCAAAATATCAATTACTTAACATGTGGATATGATACGTAGTTCTTAATATGCATGTCTATAACAAATCTTTCCTTCACGGTCCCTTTTAGCAATATTTCTAGCGCTATTGACTAAAAACTCAATGATTATAGTGCTCTTGTAAAGTGACATCCGACCTTAGGTCCTTTTTTATAAATTAAAGTGTCTTTCCATTTCCTTTTCACACATCGCCATATCACATCATTTGTCAATGGGACTTGAAATTTCATCCGGTTTTAGAAAGAGTCAAAAGTAGCAATGACATGAGGCGAACTATAGAGATATATAATTTCAATGTAAGAAAAGCAAGTAACATGTTGTATATTTAAATATGATTATACAATAAATAGACTATAATATAACATACAAATTCTAAAAAAAACAAATAAAAGGATCCGTCAGGGTTAAATACGGGTACCGTATCGACAACTATACAATAATACATACATTTTAAAAAATATTAAGTTCTCTTATATCAAAATATAAATTACTTCCAAAAAAAAAAAAGAAAAAAGAAAAGAAAGTGCATTTTACCAAATAACGAAGGCATTTAAATTTTCAACAGTTTAGAAGAACAATAATTTAGGGTACATATTAATAAGTCCGGTTTCAGAAAGTGCATTTTACCAAGTAAACAAAGGCATTTAAATTTTCAACAGTTTAGAAGAACAATAATTTAGGGTACATATTAATAAGTCCCGTTTCAGGGTATAAGAAATTAAGCGATTAGTATCGATTACCTCGTAACATGCAGAGATTATCTTTAATGCTTTTTTATTATGTGTCGTTATATATATTTTGAGATTTTATTATCAGGATATTACACAAGAGTAAGTAAACATGACAATACATAGTTATATACATTTTCTGTATAAACAAAGTATCAGACTCATAATAGAAAGCCTGTGCAATGTAATATGCTATGCGTTTATGATCTTATACATGTGTTTAACGGGGGGGGGGGGGTACTCGTCTCTTTATAACATATTGTAGTATATTTCAAAAGATACACGGCTGTATCTTGTCGTTCGTGGTTCTCTCAAATTGAAAAGAATGCGATATATACAGTTAAAGGACAATATTGGCGCCAGTCATTATTACATATGTGATATAACTGGTAAAGTACATTCCAACTATAATTTTAACACAGAGATCATTGCTACGATAGATGTGTAACAAACCCTTAACTATACGGGAAGTGACGTCAAACATGACAAACACGAGTTGTCTCTCTATATAAGTGACTGAACTAACGAGCGATAACAGGCGAATTTCATTTCACTGACAATTCCATTGACGATGAAAAGTTATTATATGAGAGGATATCTGACAATTCACAAAAAGAATTGGCTGTCAGTAGATTAAAGATAAAGAATACATTAGAAAAAAGTCCGTGCATTACCATGTTTTTATTGAGAGCAGGATGAATAAAAACAGGGTAATCCACGGGATTTTCCTATTTTGTTCGTTTCGTCTTATCTTGTGACAGCCAATTCTTGTTTTGAATTGTGCGATATCCTCTCGTCGTCTTATAAAACAACTTTCCATCTTCAACGGAATTATCAGTGAAATGAAATTCGCCTGCGTGTCTGTTATCGCTCGTTTGTTAAACATCTCCCGATGCAATGATCTCAGTGTTAAAATTATATTTGAAATGTATTTTACCAGTTCTATCACGTATGTAATAATGACTGGCAACAATATTGTCCTTTAACACCCTTTTCCGCCCTTGTAGTAAGTCTGCATTCTTTTTGAATATAGCCTTCTGTATATTACCACAGCCCCTGCATAACACATTGTAGTATATTTCAAAAGATACACGACTCTACATCTTGTCGTGTTTTTCTCAAAATGAAAAGAATACAATACACTTAACACCCCTTTCCGTCCATCTAGTTCGTTTACATTCATTTTGAATGAGGGTTACGTTACTACAGTCTCGGACTGTTCAGCGTAGTGGACGCGGACGGCTAGACTCCGGATAAACTGACTTGATTTTTTTATTAATTTGTTAACGTGTGGTGCGGCCCTCCTTCCCTTACTAATAACGACATGGAGACTTGTCGTTAATTTCTATAGTTAATAATTTAATAAATACAAACTCAAATTATATAAGCGTTATGATGTAATAAAATATAAGTCGCATAATAAAATGCTTAAATTGCGATAATGTTGATAATAAAAATTAAAAATGGTATTGAAATCTTTAACATTAATTTTACTGTTATTGCATTATAAGGCTAGCAATGTAATAATGTGTGGTTATCTTCCTTCTTTGAGATTCAGCATGAATTTGCATAATCTGAGAATTGATCTAAATATTCTCCAATGGCGTCAAAGCAAAAACGGAACTGTTCCTGAAATTGAAGATGCATGTGCTGTTTTAATGGACCCAATACAATGAAACAGGATGGTAAATATTATTACAGTTTGAGTAGGTATGACATTTTATGTAGTTTCTTCCGGTGTGAGGTCGGTTAAGTTTCCGATAGCTTAGCCTGTTAACATTTCAATTAATCATCGAAGATTCCTGATTCAACTTATCAGGACGGCAACTTTGCCTCTGGATTCGAGCAAATGGACGTGCATAGCCCATGTATAACAAGCACCAGTAATCAAGGGAATGGCGGCAACGTTTTTTCTACCTCGATTACAAGTTCGCATCTTATGCCAAATTATCCCCTCAAGCACGATTGGCCCGCCAGACAAGTTTCTTAGGAGACATTTTGCCATCAATTTCAGCCTCGAGAAGAAGAAAGAAGGTAACTCTAATACTTACATAACATGTAATAATTTGTGGTCGTGCTCGTCTGAACTGTTCAATAACCTGCACCACACTTACATTCTGTTCTTTAGTAAGTCTTTCTATAATTCCCGCCAACACCATGAATAAACCACTTTTATCAACGCCATTTCTAAAGTAATAGTATCTTTAAATTAAGTCTTTAAAGAACAGTTTGTAATATTAAAACGGAACTAGACCTGCATGCAGGAATGACGGGTTTCACTGGTGCCACGTTAACTTTAAACTTATGTCACTTTCGCTCCCATGTTGCCCTTGAACCAATGGCAACGATAAACAGATTTCCACATAAACATTGCACACATCAAATAAAAGGGAAACAGAATCAACAAAAATCCAGCAATATCAATTCATTTTATACAGTTGTAACATGTAATTGATCCTGATAAAATTACAGTACTTCCGGTGATAATGAAAATGTTCAATTAGTTTCATGAAATCAGAAATGGCATAAGCTATCATATAGTGAAAATTTTATGTAAATCGAAAAATAATTGCCACTTTTATTGACCAAAAAACTTGAAAAGTGACTTGTAGAAAATCGGCTATTTCTCTGCAACCGTACAAGTTAGAAACCATTTTGTGGTATCTGTATGAACGTATGGGTTCATTGTATTTGTTGATTGGCATCAAATATCATAATTTGAAAAAGATTTCAAAACAGACTCATTTGAATAAAATATCTGTTTTGAAGGCTAAAAATACAGTTTTTGCCAAAATGACATTACTAAAATATTAAATTAAGTTTATAATATCGTCTATGACATTAGGTATCAAATGATGAATCTTTTATGAAAATCGAATAATAATTGACACATTTACGGGCCAAAAACCTTTAAAAGTGACTCGTAGAAAACCGCCTATATCTCGGCAACCGAACAAGTTAGAAACAATTTTATGATATCTGTATGACCATATGAGTTTTGTTAATATGTGAATTTAAACCAAAAGTTAATTTTATTATTACATATGACATAATTCTTGGTTGAAAAAAATATCGATTTTAGAAGTTAAAAATGGAGTTTTTGACTAAATGACGTCAATTCATGTGTCAATTTTAAATAGTAATCAACATGATATGACGCACACTTGCTTTTTTAATCAAATGATGTCACTTTTGTGAATATCCATTAATAATTGACTATTTTACAGGCAAAATTACGAAAACAGTGACTTATGCAAAACTGCCCATTTCTTGTCAACTGCTTATATTACAAACTAATTTTAACATACAATTTCTGCGTATGGATCAAAGCTACAAGTTTATAAAAGTTACGTAGAAATATTTTAAAATCTGAAAAGCCTGAATGGGTTGCAAAAGGTCAATTTTACACCTTTTTTCAACTCTTAATCGAATTTGCTCGAAAATGTAGTTGAAATTAAAAACTCTGAGCTCACCCTTTTTTGCGCCTTTAAAGGGCACACTCTTTTTGTTATATCAAGTTTTTAAAAAAATAATATTTTCTCTTGAAAAATGGTACCTAACTGTCAAAAGTGTAGATTTTGGTAGTTTTTGGTAAACTTATGTCATTTCCGGTGCCGACAGATAAAACTATTGGTAACAAAAAAAAATGACAATTGAGACAAGGTGTGAACTGCAAGCGAAGACAACTCTGCTTGGGAGATCGATGCACAAGACCAAAACGCACCGTGTCCATAATATTGTGGACTCGGCATCAACAAACTACGCTCACCATTTGAATATAGACAAACACGTTAATCTGGCCCTCGAAAGTCTGCATTGATTAATACACGAAACAAATATAATATCCCTTCTTTCATTGTTTCCCCCATTTTGGTCAAATGTGAAAAACGTACTAAGGGATACACGACATGTACATAATCACTGACGCCGACGGGTAATAAATAACATTAAGATACTAGATCATAGCCCACAAATGGTTCTGAGGTTTTTTTTTATAAATCTTTCCAACAAATTAACAAACACAATTTGCAAGCGATGGATAGTGAACAAGCTAAACAAAAAGCGATTTTTCATACAATCATATTTAATTCAGGAAGTTATGCGCTAATTACCACAGGAACCAATCCATTTTATACATGTGTTACATGTAAGTGATCGTGACCATACACAGTACTTCCAGCGATAATGAAAATATTAAATTAGTTTCTTAAAATCAGAAATAATAATCACATGGTGAGAATTTTATGTAAATCGAATAAGAATTGCCACGTTTATAGACCCCAAACCTTGAAAAGTGACTTGTAGGAAATCGTCTATTTCTCTGCAACCATACAAGTGAGAAACCATTTTGTGGTATCTGAATGATCGCATGGGTTCATTCTATTAGTTGATGCGAACTAAATATCATAATTTTAAATATATTACAAATCAGACTCATTTGAAAATAACATCTGTTTTGAAGGCTAAAAATACAGTTTTTGCCAAAATATAATTACTTCCGGTGATACTGAAAATGTTAAATTAGTTCTATGAAATCATAAATGACGTAAGATATCATATGGTGAAAATTTTATGAAAATCGAATAATAACTGACACTTTTATAGACCAAAATCCTCGAAAAGTGACTTGTGGAAAATCGCCCATTTCTCTGCAATCGTACAAGTTAGAAACCGTTTTGTGATATCTGTATGATCGCATGGGTTCGTTCTATTTGATGAATAGAATCAAATATCATAATTTGAAAAAAATAACAAGTACGACCCATTTGAATAAAATATTGTTTTTAATGCTAAAAATTAAGTTTTGAGCAAATGACGTCATTTCCGGTGGCAGCGTATGAGTTAGAATGGTTTGACCTTGTCCACTATGGCATTAGGCATCCAACGGTGAAAGAAAATTGAAAATAGCATAATAATTGATTCTTATACAGCCAAAATAACGTGAAAAGTGGCTCATGCAAAATCGACTTTTTCTCGGCAACTGCGCATATTACAAATTAATTTTCACATACATTCTCTTCGTATGGGTTATTGCTACGAGATTATGAATGTTACAAAGATATATTTTTTAATATGAAGACGCTGGATGGGTTGTAAATAGCTCATTTTGACGCCTTTTTTCACCCTTTAATCCAAATTGCCCGAAAACGAAATCGAAATTAAAAAAACTGAGCGCGATGTTTTGTGCGCCTTTATATGGCACATCTTTTCAGTCATATTAGATTTGAAAAAAATAATTTTTGCTTTCAAAAAGTGGTACCGAACTGTTAAAATTGTAGTTTTTGCTAAATTTACGTCACTTACGGTGCCGACAGGAAACTTTGCCGGTAACAAAAAAAATGACATTTTGGACCATGGAGCATATAAACTTTGTTTTATACAAATCGGACAATAAATAATTTATATAGAACCTATAAACTGAATTAGCCAATAGCGACCAATAAAAATTATCCAGAAAAAAAATGTTCACATTTTTGCCCAAATCAGATGACCCTTTAACCCTTGGTAAAAAGTCATTAAAAAATATTCATTAATAAAAAAGTTTTTTGTCAAAATTTAAATTTTCAAAATTTGGCGCCTTATTTTTCCGAAGATTCGGCGAAATTTAAAACTCTAAAGACCCGTAGCTATGTGCCATGTCTCTGGCTATGTCAAAAACTATCAAACGATAAAATCCAACAATTGTTGTTAATATTACGGCAATATTTCAAAAAACGACAACTTCGGTGATTTCGGACATTTCGCATTGTCGCAGAATGCCGGAAATAGCTTTAATCTCTAAGTCACACCCACTTTCGCAGTAAAACTCAAGACATTGCATCGATCCGACAAGTAGATCCCGAGATATAAGCAAATTGGAAAAAAAAAATAATAATAATAAGAATAATAATAAGAAGAATTTTAACAAAAACAATAGTGTTTCACACAAGCTACGCAGTGTGAAACCCTAATAACATATTAAACAAAAATCATTTAAAGTCGATTAGAAAATATACGAAATATACTTACTGACAATGTACAAGTAAAGGTGTATAATTTAACCCTGGGTAAGAATTGTGAATATCTTCTAAGACATGGAATATTGGTGATGCTGATTCTGGAACAACTGATTCGTCAGTCCAGAAATTACACTTATATAACTTTACATCGTGCTTAAATTCCTTCTGAAATATTTGACAAATAGCTCACTTGTAAATCCAATTCATATGTTGATATTTTTTTTCAAATAATCCACCCGGGTACATTTTAGCCGATAAAAAATTCATATTTTCCGAAAAACACAAATTGCATAATATGTTAAAAATCCTTCAAATGAATCTATTCAACTCAAGTTTAAATTTACATTTTGTTTATTTCATACCGCCCTCTTTGTTATTCTTCATGGGGTAAATAAAGTAATAATAATTATCATGTCTTTAAATACAAATTTTCCCGTTAATTAATTCAGCTCGTTAAGAAATTGGGGCCATGTGCAATCTACTCGCTTTAGGATAAGTTAAAGCTATACTTACATCACTGGTGTGTTTAATGGTATATTTGTTTATGGTATAGTAATCAACTTCTGTTTGGACATTTTCTTCACTACAAGTCACATGTAAAGGACCAAACTGCTTAGTAGTTGAAACACTTGGAAGATAAGGATTAGAATTCTGAAACAGAATTGAAATAAACCATATACTTTTCATATATTAGTCCTAAAATGATGTAGTTGTGTTAAGTGGACCTTAAAACCAGTTTCGATCTCGAGGCAGGCGTAGTGATCCTTGGTCGTCCAAACCCCATGTTCCTGAATTAGCGACCGCGAGCTTTTCAAAATCTAGCTTGATAAGACGTACATGTGAGATAGTTGTATAGTTTAGTCTGGTGATATAAATTATCAGAATGTAATCGAATTGAATGGATATAATGCCTTTTTCTTGTTAGCCCCACTGGGGTTACCTCTCACAATTATTTCAGCCCTATTCCGGACTTCTATCAGCCATTTTAACCCCAAGAAATATATGCAGTCAATTTTGCCACCGAAGAAATATTTCTTATGGGATTTATTAATGGCATAATTAATTAAGGGCTAAGTCGAGACTTATTAACGTTACAAATGTATGAATCTTCTTACCGTAACTGGGTCAATATCTACAATAATTGGTACACGAGCATCAACAATTAATCTCCAAAAATCAGCATGTGTATTATTCAATGGGGTCTGTGTTAATATGAAGGCTTGCTTCCGTGTATAACTCTACAAATTATCAAATTTAATCTATTTTAATCTATGTAATATTGTAGTTAATCATGATTTGGTACGGGTTACAAATGCTGTTTCATATAACACCAAAATTAAATAATATTAAATACCTTAAAAATCATGTAACAATACTTACTGGAAGATATACAGCGTTTATATAATCGGTACACCCATCAACTTCTGTCACCAGATAAGGACGATGATTATCAGCTACAATGAAAAAACAGGATCTATTAGTCGATTTTGATTTTGTAAACGACGTAAACGTAATCCATAGATGCGTTGGGTGTTTTATAACTAAAACTTTTATTATCATTTTCATTTCATATTCTGATGGCAAAGTCGTTGAACACGAGATGCCCTTGCTGTAAAGTATATACATGGCTTTCTCTAGTTTTATATTAGAATATTCAAAGGGGTGGTAGACACTTCAGGTTTGTACTACGTTTATCTGTTTATGTTTTAAACACTGTGATCTTTGTATTATCTAAAACGATATCCCATAAAATATACTCACAAGCTAATATAGTCGAATCTTTGTTTTTATTTTTATTTTCTTCGGAAAGTGCTGCAACCAAATCCCTTTCGTCCTGCTTCGGACAAACTTTTGACAGCATCTAAAAGGGTTATATTTCATTGAGAAATAATACATTGGTATCGACTCAATACATTTATCTTCACTTTAGCATAAAGTTCAAAGACATTCAACAAAACTGTGCCATAGCACTGAATATAATTTGCTGTGTTTTCTCAATGAAATTCAAAACCATTTACACTGAGCTGTTCCGTTTCAGCGACGTGACTGAGTTACGTTTTAATAACCCTTCGTCAACATACAAGGTTGTTCAGTTAATAATATTAATGAAGAAAAAAAAGACATATCTCACCTGAAACTTCTTTTGAAGTTTTGATAAACCAGTCCTTCTGTTTTGCTTCAAGAGGTTCTGTAGGACTGATTGATAGGATGTTACTGGTGTAGTAGTCTCATACAACAGGTGCCATTCTGCCAATGCTTCATGCAGAAAGCAGTACTGGTTCTTAGGTAGAAAATACAAACATAGCATTAACATATAGAATAAATTTCTGTTACATTAGAAGTAGTGAACAGATGTTTAATTTTCTATAAAATTGTTATCTTGATAGATGTTTATTTTGGCAATGGCACTGTTCCTACTGACATGGAATCTGCTTCATCAATGTCGTCCGACGTCAATGTCGACCTTGAGTGATCAAAAAGAAACAACAACCCATTTTCACGATCGTCTATTTACTGTTTGGCATTCAATAGAATGTTTCGTCCATTGGATATCAATTGGACACTGAAGACTTTACCAGAATGGATAAAATGGAGAAGCTGGATTATATTACCTTTGTCTGAACCATGTTGACACGTTCATTCCTCATTCTTGATACACAATCAAACACACCTACAGATTCTTCAGCTTTTGCCTCCTCTATCAAATAATCCATAGCTAAAAATGTTCCAGTTCGACCAATCCCAGCACTGTGTAAAACCAAGTTAAGATTTATATTTATACCTAGTATTCAGTGGTCAATTCCACCACAAACATGATGTTAGAAGTACAGCCTTCGATTTTAAATATTTGATTCCCCCCCCCCTCAGAGATCCTTCAACCCATCGTGTAGAATATTTAATTATAAAAGGCAGCAGTGCACGTGGGACATGGGTACTACTACATATGCATGTGGGAATTAGGTACTACTACATATGCATGTGGGAATTGTATACTACCGGGCGCTGACAAATTAGCGAGGGGAAATACCCTTTGTGTATGTGACTCTATACATATTAAGATCTATATACTATACTTACCTACAGTGGACGACAGTTGGCCCTGATTGTTTTGTTGGTGATTTGTTCAGCAGTTCTCTAAATTCTATCAAAGACACGACATCTGGTGGCACAGCTTTATCGGGCCAAGCTGTATAATGAAACTGCTTAATGGTGCGTTTCTCACTGCCATCCTAAAATGGTTCAACATAAGAGCTTATTCTGTTTTTGGTTATGCTGTATTTGTATTGTAATAGAGCTAGACGAAGATTTATTTTTAGTGAATGGTAATGAAGTGGCTTATCAATGGACAAAAATTGTACAAATTACTATAATTAACGGATTCAACGCTTTACCAATCCATTATAGCCCACCCTCTAATTAGCTTATAGCACTTCTTGTAGGTAGATAGAAAACTAAGTAACAAAGAAGGAAATACAAGTGTAGATATATATAGCTGTCAAATGTCAAAATATATTTATATTTGCCTTTTCTAATCAATGTTTAGCGCCATTTACTATAACGAAAAAGACAGACGCTTTCTCAGAAAGAAATAACTGGCCCCCCTCCCACACCACAACCATACTATTTTAAATAAGTTCTGTAATTTCAAAACATCAGTGTTGGTTAACTACGCTTGCGATGATGTAAACGGTCGAAAATTGAAGTTCTTTTCCGGTTATACGTGACAAGGAGTAGGGTTGCCTGTCCAACCTCGTGGATTTTCTCCGGGCACTCCGGTTTCCTCCCACGCTAAGGACCCCTACACGCAAGCGAATTATTGAAATAAAAATAAACCACATTTTAGTCCCGAAATGACCTAGTTTGTGTCAAGTGGACATTACCCCCCCCCTATATCCCTCTCTCTCTCTATCTGCCTCTCTCTCTCTCTCTCTGCCTCCCTCTCTCTCTCTTCTCCTTCCAGGTCCCATACATCATATAACTTACCCTTGATATTTGTAAAGTCCGTACGGTAAAATGTGCAAATATGTTTTCTTGTATCATTGTTATAGAGATAGATCCGTACTCGACTTGTTTTCCTAGTCCTGGCCAATATTGGGAACATTTACTCTATAAAACAGCATAAAACACAGTTTAAAAGGATAATTGGTTTTCAGACACCATACCACATACATTATATAAACAGCTTGTACAGATCTTAAGTTATCAATAGATGTATGCGTATTATAAATACATTTCATAAACAGTATATATTAGTTATTCAAGATTTCATTAAATACATCTATATATATCAACATATATATAACAAGATTTCATTAATACATTACATAAATGGTTTATGTACATGAAGTTATCATTATAAATAAAACATTTAAATCAAACACTTACAGTTCCAAGCTCTACAAGATTAGTCAACATAACAACTTTACCAGCACCCACATCCCAAATCATTCTCCAAAACTCCTTAATATTTACCGGTATAGGACCTGTCATTCACAGAATAATACAAATGAATACATATAAATAAAATAAAACCAAGTACGAACAATCCAAACCATTAGACAAAATTCAAAGTCCTAAAAAACGTTATAGGCAAAATAGTGTAATCAGCAAATGGACTGTTCACCGTGTACAAAATACACAACAAACAGTGACGTTATATTATCAGTTAAATACGACATTAAACGAAAATACTATTATATCATCAGTTATATACGACATTTCGAAAACACTATTATATTACCAATTATATATGACATTATACGAAAACACTATTATATTATCAGTTATTTTCGACATTATACGAAAACACAATTATTATGAGGTTTCCTTTATCCCCAAATCAATAATAGTGTCAGTAGAATAGGTATTTTTTAAAGTAAAGGGCCTTGCTTTATCCGTCATTTACATGTATATGTTTAGTATTCGAAATGATTGATTAAAGCTCCGTAAACTAACTTAATTTACCTTGTGATGCAATATATGCTGGCTTTTCGGTCTTGTATCCCTTCAAATAAACCGATATTAATTAAGGTTGTTCTTTAAATTAAAGGCAATTAAAAAATACTTACACACATAAATAAATCAATTAATTTTCATATTATTATTGAAAAGAAGTAAAGAAAAGTATACTACCGAGATATAGCAAGCATTAATATAATCAGAATGGGGGTTTCCATTTTCAATCTCCAACTTAACTCGAGTATGGTCATCTGAAATACACGTCAATATCTATAATTCAACTAACCCGGCATACATTAAAAGATATAAAAGTCTCACAAAATATATTACAATGACGTTGTTTGTTCATTAAAATGAAAACGTCATTTTTATCATGCATCATTTAATGAATATTATAAAGTTATGCCGTTACGTTATATTCTTTAATTTTTTAAAGCATGTACTCTTAATCAAAACACGACAGTCTGAAACAGCTTTTGTATCAGCAGCAGGTATATACTCGATTATAATATATGTCTTTCATGTAGAGAATTTTCCAGTCCATCTAGCTTAATAATTAAAATGAACTCAGAAATCTTCGAATATCACTGTCCACGTGTAAGAAGGCAAGGGGCTGAAGTAAAAAAAAAATGTCACACGAAGACATGAATTACAACGTAGCTCTTAAAACGGCCATATGTTCAAAATGTTTGCTGAGCCGGGCAAACCATGCTGTACAGATTTCAAATGGTAAAAGATCCCTTGGCAGTTGGAATTTAATGTAACAGTAGACCTTAGCGCCCGGGACGTTAAACCCCATTTCATTTAATTTTTCAAATATATTGGGAAGGGAACGTTGTCTTACCACAAAAATAGTTCATGATAGGGACCCCAAAGTTTGAATTAAGTTAGGTTATTTTTGCAGAAAGCGTTATTATTACGGTATGAAACATTTTTAGAGTGTCGTTGATTGCAATTACTATATTTACTTACAAGCACAGACGAGTTTGTACCGGTTCTTAGATTTATTTTCTGGCGACATGGCAACATCGTGTGGCTGACAAAGTCCACTAGGTAATTTCTATAAGAAAAAAAATAGTAAGTTAAAGGGATGCTATAAAATAAGTGCTGCCTATGTAGCATATACGTCAGTGTATATTTTTGTATTCAATAGTATGCTGTTTCACGGAAATCAAATATTGGATAGTCTCTTTCCGATATGACCTGTTTAACTTTATTTTATCATTATAATATATCATAATCGTCATATCATTGTATTATGTATGAATGAATATGGCAACACGGAAACAGGTACTCCGGTTAGGCCTGAAATACTTCTAAAAGCTAACGAGGAAGTTGAACAATTCGCGATAACATAAATATAACATCCAACATAATTGGATCACTTGAATACATATGACCAGCAATCCATTATGACATGGTATAATCTTACAGATAGGCCTATAATATCAGGCCTTTATCTGACGGGAAATGGCCACTTGTGATATAGACGATTTCCATTTACTAATGTATATCTGGGTATTCACATCGACGGCACAGAACAGTATAGGATGTTGAACCCCATTAGATTTCTTTTACATCCATATATTACACAGGCACGTGGCGGGATTAAAATAAAACTTCTTAATACTGCTTGACTATTGTGGTATGGTCAAGCAATAGTAAGAAGTTTTATTTCAATCCCTTCAATACAAGTGCCTGTGAGGTTTTAATAATATGATGGTTGACAAGCCTGATATTCTTCGACTAATGAACCGTCTTTCTGTTTATCTTGTGTATATTTCCATAGATCTTTCAGTAAGATTCTTGTTGGTGTTGGTGACGTCTCAACAGTATTCTCATAAACTGTGTTTTCTACGTTACCAGAGAAGGTCGCAGCGTCAGCTATAATATCAAACATAATCAACGTAATATTTTTACAAGGCTTATATTATACAGTATAGTGTTCAAATATTGTCTATATAATTTTGACATTTTTGTAGGGTGACTAAACGGACATTTAAATCATAATTAAAACCTTGAAATAAATTTGAGTCGATCGTCGTCATTATTTAAAAAATAGATTATCAATACTGGCTTATTCTCCTTTGACAGTGCTTTCTAAATCAATTACCAAGTGTGGAGATCGTGTTTCTTTTAAAGATTTGGTGTAGTTTTATGGAACTGACTTGCCATAGACATCAAGAGATCCGAAACATTGAACACTTTTAAGACACAGTTAACCCTTACATGCCCACCAAACTTTCCCTAAAACAACTGAGGCGGTCCACCATTTTGGTGCAAAAAAATTTGAGTATGCCCGCCATTTTGTTAAAGATAGTCACCAGCCTGCCCGCCATTTTTTTTTTAAAAATATGATAATGAGCTATAACATTTTGAATGCCCGTGACTCCTTTATTTATGGAGATACAGTTTTAGAATAATTAAAACTTATCTAGCGTATTGGTTGAACTATACATTGACAATTGTTAATTTTCAAACATGTGAAATGTTTTTGCGAAAAAATGTGTTTTTTTCACGAAAACCACCAGATTTTGATGATTTTTATCCCCTAAACATTTTTTTTTCCTGGAAATTTCACGAATTAATGTGAAGAATTTGCAATATTACTTATGTGCTACTTTTGTCCTACTTATAGCCTACCATAGAAATATATACTGTATATATTGTCCCTTTATAGTCTACTTTTGAATGATCGATAAACGTCAATTCAAAGAAAGTAATATCGCAAAGCGGGATGTTTGGCACGCAAGTTTTGTACAGACTGGGTCTGTTTTCGGGGCATGTACTTGTTATTTACTCGAATAGTACAAACTGTATCGTGGGGCCTTTGTTTATCTGGTGACTTCTCCACAAAGCGAGCAAGTCCGTCCATCCTACGTACATTGGCATTGTCATTGTCCTCGGGTTTTGACGATCACTGTAACTCTCATTTCAGCTGTCCAAAATTAGTTCGTAGTCCAAATTCATCGTCATTTGTGTCGAGATATGAGTCCCCTGAACCGTTATCTATAAACATTTCCCTAATTTCATCTTCAGTTAATGTTTTAGCCACCCTGATATCTAAAGACGCAGAAAATCGAAAGTAGAATTTCATCACGTGTTTACTCATAAATGTACTGTAGAAACACTGGGTTATTTATATATCATTGGAAAGTGCGCGAACAGACGAAGGCAGTCATAGTGGTGTCAGACTACAATGCGGAACGGCTTTTTTTACACGGAAAGAAGATCTGAGGCATGTACATCGCTCGCAAACATGCGAGATTGGGAATACTCGGCAATCTTTCATCGCTCGCAAAAATGCGAGATTGGGAATTTTCGGCCATTTTTACCTCTCGCAAAATTGCGAGATTGGGAATTCTCAGTCACTTTGGGCCTCTCGCAAAATTGCGAGATTGGGCACGTAAGGGTTAAAGACACTTATCTTCAAAGAGAGGGAGAGAGAGGCGGAGAAAGAGAGAGAGAGAAGGGGGGGGGGGGTAACGTCCACTCGACACAAACTATGTCATATGGTTTAATTTTATATCAATAATTCGCTTGCGCGTAGGGGTCTTTAGCAGTGGGAGGAAACCGGAGGACTCTGATAAAACGCACGAGGTTTGACTGGCGACCCTAAACCGATTCGAAACCACGCCAGTTGACTATCTACAAGCAAAGATATAAAGCAGTTTATGGGAAATAAATTTGTAATTGAGTATTTAGTATGAAATTGTGTGATTTACAAATACAAAGTAGGGGCTAGAACAAGGTTCGTTTCCTACATAATAGGGTTACTAACTATTTATTGTTGTCACGGCTCCAATTTCAACTGGAACAACATCCGGTTTTCTGGTTAAAGGAACAGCTTCTGAGCACGATGGTGCTGGGCGTCTATTTCTTTTTCTAAAATATATGAAAAGATTTCGTTAATCCAGATACGACCCACTTAATTGATTAAAAAAACTTAACTAAATCAAGGAAAGAGCACTATATATTAAAATTATATACGTCGCTGTAAAGACAAGTTTATGTGACGAATTTTAAGCGTTTTAAAACAATTAAAACCATCAATATAAAATGTTCGTTATGATTATCGGGACAGGTATATAAATATATGGGTCTCTATTTACCTCCAAACATACACGCCAAACATAACCACAGCAGCAAGAACCAATAGCATCGTCGCAACGACTGCACCAGCCACTGTTCCAATTGATGTTGTAGGTTTTTCTGAAAATAATTAGGAAGTATAATTATATCAATTATTATCCTTTTATACAGATACACAAATTGCTGGAATGGCACGTTATAGCCTGAAAACAAGAGCATCTGATTACCATCTTTAAGATTATCGAACATAGAATGTTTATTCTAGGATACTGTATGGTTTTGCATGATAATTACCGTCATGACAAGTAGGTCCTGTATAGAGTTCATGGCATCCTTGTAATCCACATGCTCCAGTTGAAACATTACAACCGATTCCACTTTTGCAAGATCCACATTTATTAACACAATTTATACCATACCAACCATCAGTACAGTCTGAAATATCAAAGAATATAACGCTTATTACAACCAAGCAGTATTGTTTCCTTGGCCTCAAACATATTCCATTCACGACCAACAGTATCTTACAAAACAAAGTAAGTACTTGCAAGTAATTATAGACACTTCGTTATTTTTAATGTATAGAACTTCTCATATACTTACTTACGTAATTACATGTAGACATCATGGTCCAATAAACATTTTTGTCTTCAGAAATCATGAATTTACACAATTCCTCATAATTCCTATTGATTCAGAAAATTATCTTAAAGAGTGTAGATTTTAGTGAAGAAGTGTGGCAGAACTCACCTTCCGAACAGTTCTGTCCCTCTTTTCCAGCGACACAGCCATTCACACAGGAACCATCTTCAAAATCACATACAGATGCACCTGTAGTAGCGTTACAGTTCTTGCTACACTCATGGTTACATCTAGAACTATAAAATCCCCCTTTACATGCGTTACAGGTACCATTCACGTGACAAACATCATTTACACATCCAGTGGGACATGGTTCATCGCATATTTCTCCAAAGAAACCTGATTTGCAGGATAAACATTGTCTGTTTTGATTACATTTGATACAACCATTTGGACAAGGCTGATTACAATACATTCCACTCCAACCATCTTCGCATGCTAAACAAGGATATCTGTTGAATTGACGACAGTTAATACAATGCTGAGGGCAATTCTTACTACAATATCGCCCTGTCATCCCTTCAACACATCCTTTGGAACACTCTAGATGGTTAATCGGTCTTTCACAATCTGAATCTATACAATTATTACTACAGTTCTTGTCACAGTATTCACCATGAAAACCTTTTGAGCATCGTAAACATGTACCATCTCTATTACACCCTTCTTCACAAGTCCTGCTGCACGTTTGATTACATGTCCCTCCATAATAACCATTAACACATTTATTACAGTGACCACTCGCTCCTTTACATCCTTTTAAACAAGTACTACTGCAAGTGTTATTACAATAATTACCATAATATCCTAGGACGCAACCATTACACCGACCATCTTGTCTACTGCACCTCCCACTACAATATTTAGCACATTTCAAATCACATTTATCGCCATGATATCCTTTAGTGCAGAGATGACATTTTCCATCTCGGTCACATCCTTTATTACATCCAGGACTACATAGTTTGTCACAGCTGTTACCATAGTAACCACCAACACAGCCAAATAAACAATCACCAGTTATGTTACATGTTTTATCTGTGCCTTGACGTCTGCATTGATCACTGCATGTTAAATTACAAAAACTGCCGAATGTGTTGCCTAAACATTGTTCACACTCCCCAGATACTGAATGACATTGATAGGGACAATTCATAGAACAAGATGTCTGACACGTGTTACCATACCAACCTGGTCTACAAACAGAACAGTCAGTGGTATTACATGTTACACAGTTAACAGGACATGGTGATTGACAGTAAGAACCTTTATAACCATTAATACATCCAAGTGTACACCGTGGTTTATCTAGTCCTGGTGATGCTGTACATTGTCTATTGATACATTTGTTACTACATTCCTGTTCACACATCTCACCGTAATGGGTGCTCTTACATAAACAAGATCCACCATAACTAGAACATTTGTTGTCCATACATCCATCACTACATGTAATATTACAATTATCACCATAATGGGTGGCTTTACAATTACATGAACCATCTTTTTTACAAATGTTATCAAGACACCCATTACTACATTCATGTTGACAGTAATCACCATATCTACCTGGAGAACATGTTGTACATTCACCATTTAACATATTGCATCCTCCTTGACAACCAGTACTACATTCATGTTGACAGGTATCACCATATCTACCTGGATAACATGTTGTACATTCACCATTTAACATATTGCATCCTCCTTGACAACCAGTACTACATTCATGTTGACAGGTATCACCATATCTACCTGGATAACATGTTGTACATTCACCATTTAATCTATTACATCCATCCTGACAACCATCATTACACACACGTTGACAGGTATCACCATATCTACCTGGAGAACATGTTGTACATGTACCTGTTGATCTATTACATCCATCCTGACAATCACCACTACAACTTGTATTACAGGTATCACCATATCTACCTGGAGAACATGATGTACATGTACCTGTTGATCTATTACATCCACCTTGACAATCAATACTACATCTTGTATTACATGTATCTGTATACCAACCCTCTATACATCCACTGATACAGACACCAGTAACTTTATCACATCCTCCTGGTAGACAGTTTGGACATTTTTTGAGACACCATCCACCTTTTCCATAAAACCCGTCTAGACATCCATTGGTACAAACACCAGCATCACAAATACCCTGTTGACATGTTGAACAATTCGATTTACATTTCGCGCCATAAAATCCCCGTTTACACCCGTTATTACAAAATCCACTATCCCTTTTACATCCACCTGGTTTACAATTAAAACATTTCTTTGAACAAAGATCGCCATAAAATCCATCTCTACAATCTGAACATAACCCAGCTTCGGTGCAAACATTGTCTTTACAGTTAGGACTACATTCATCCGTACAATCAGAGCCATAGAATCCCACATTACAGCCATCTGTACATCTACCAGTAACATCACATTTATCATTCTTACAATTAATAGGGCATTTCTGTAAACAATGTCCCGTATCAGGATCGCATGGTTCCCCATTACAGTTACAAGGTGAACATCTTCCTCTATTTTCATAGTATCCATCTGAACATCGAGCTGAGTATTAAAAATCAACATTAATAAATATATTAATAAATATAAAAGTGACATACTGTAACCGATATAAACAGTTTAGAAACATAACACGTTCTGTTTAAATATATAGTATTCATGTACCAGACAATAGATTTTGTATTGGGTCTTAAATACGTTTACCAATAAAAATAATAATGCATATCTATAGGTATTTTGTACGTAATGAATATACAGATTGGAAATCTTATTTATATCTTTCATTTCACATTAAATATTTGTACATTTTTCAAATGACCGTTGAGTTTTGTTCTCGACTGGGGTGTTCAGAGTTCGAATACAAACTGATGTGCAAATATGCCTTATATATTGAAATAGACAAGTAAAACACGTCAATATATAAAATTATTTATCACCTGAATCAACCTGTACTTCACATAATCCCAGAGATTTATTTTCCTTGTCTTTTGTTATAAATACAAATCGTCCATTAAAATCTACATTCCCTTCATTACATCTATCTATACTATACAGATTTCTATTACTACCAGGATCTTTATAACAAACTGGTGATGATTTAAGAGTTGATTCATCACAACTACCAATATTACTGAGAATCACAGTAAAATCAGTAAGACTGTCTATGGCTAAAATAAATAAATAGAATGTTGTAAGTGTAGTGTGTGAATGGAATATTTAAAATGTATGCACACACATCAGAAATAACAACAGTTTAAGTATAACCGTCGTTCTAGTTGACCGGGACATATTCTAGTTGACCGGGAACATCTCAAAATAACTTTTAAAAACACCGATTCAACTATTTTTCATTTTATCCCATTTACGCATTTTGCGCTGTCTATTTCTTTTAATTCAATATTTTCCATAAAATTAAAACACGAATTACAGGTCAATATTGACCCTTTTAATCCTAATATTAAAGACATAATGAACAAAGACAAGTATATCATACAAGACAGTGTAGAAATAATTAATGGCTTAAAGTTATATTATGGGAGATAAGATAAAGAGATGGCAGTTATCACTATAATAGTTAAAAACTAGATAGTGTAAAGGTAATTTGCTGAAAATTTCAGTCAAATTGATCGACTATTAGCCGAGAAAAAAGCGTTTGAAATATTCACATAGCCTCGGTCATCATTACTCAAATCATTAATATAAACAGCATAGTCTCGATTATCCACTTGATTGATTTAATTATCAACGGCCATTAAGTGGCATATATGAATTTAATCCGCCAACATCGAAGGCTAGCCTTGATATCAAGAGTTTATTATGGTCTGGATATGTTAATTAATGTCTAATTGATTATTTAGATAACATCTCAGGCCTAAAGAAAGACCTGTAATAAGCAGATTTTGCTCTTGCATAACGCTATTTTAAAGGACAATATTGGTGCCACTCATCATCACATGTGTGATAGAACTGGTTAAATACGTTCCAAATATAATTTTAACACAGAGATCATTGCTACGATAAATGCGTAACGAAGATTTGAAGAAGAAAAAGGAAAACGGAAGTTATCCTGCTATATCGCTGACTGTCAAAGTAACCAGCGATAACTGATACACGGGTGAGTTTATGCTCACTGATTGAAGATGAAAAGTTGTTATATGAGACTGTTAGAGGATATCTGACAAATCTTTGTTACACATCTATCATAGTAATGATAATCTGTGTGTTAAAGTTATCCTTAAAAAAAGTGATTAACCAGTACTACTATCACATATGTGATAATGCCTGACACCAATATTGTTCTTATTATGAGTTTAGTGATATCCTCCGTGCAGTATGCATTGATAGATATCTTATTGGTATAATACAGTATAATAATTGAAACGTCCCAAGTTTAGTGATACAGTATAATAATTTAAACGTCCTTTATACAGTGAATAGGAGATTGAAGAGATATAATGAAATTGTCCTTTCATAAAAAAAAAATACTATACACATATTACCTTTATTTTCACCAAAAACACGGATTTCGTTCAATGTGTATTGCTTCTCTAAATCAACACACCACCATGATTTGACGTCATTATTACTTGTAGCTGAGCAAGATCCATATTTATCCTGACTTTCACCATCTACAGCATTAGATGAATTATATCCAGCCTGGACAAAAGATGAACTCTGTGCGGTATTCTTACCTAAAGCAACATTGCCTGAAATAGTAATTTCAGCTTAAATCAATCAAATCGGACTACAGTATATTCAACGAGGTGTGTTAGCATGAAAAAGTACAAATGCATTTTAGTTATTAGTATATGGATTTCCCACATGGATGAGAAAGTGTAGACCGATTTCTCCATTATATATTTTATGTTTTACCAATACTTCGGTCCTGAAATCAGAACACAACAGAGCATCGATCTATCAAATTTACTATTCAAAACCATGCACCCGTAATCTGGAAAAACCTAGTAACTATGTTGAATGTAGTTTGAGTAAACAAAGGAAAACGGTTTTGTTAAGCTACTGAATATATAACCATTTTTATTTTGTCTTTTTAGATGAAGATAATTAGAAGCCTTTTCGGCGAAGGAGAAAAAAAACTATTGTTATATACATGTGTACTAAATCCAAAATATGGGTCTAACTCAATTTTTCACCAAAATTTGACTTGCTAGGTTTTTCCAGATTACGGGAGCATATCTCTCTACCAGTCTACATGTATTACAAGATAAGATTCATGTATTTTGTCGTATGATTTATATCCTTGACAATATTATCTATAATTAAATTTCAGATTTATACGTATGTCGCTGTCAGAACAAAAATGGATAAGTGCTGATGAAACGTTAAAGCCAATGGCTGTACCAATACCAATTCAATCTGTTTCACAGAATTATTGTAATCGCAATACTTCTGTATAAAATGACTGATCATTTTATAAGTTCAAGTTCCTCCTACATGTGACGTAACATCCCGCGGCTTCGATCATTGGCCCGATATCTCGTTCTACATAATGTTTACACAACATGGACTATTCGGGATTGAATGGTGTCTTTTAGTCATTTTATATACTCATTTACAACTATATTATTATAGGAAATGTTTTTTCATCCAGATATATTTCATATACCTTTATGTATTTTTCTATTACTTCAAAATAATGTTCTAGAATATAATTTGCAGGCGGAAAAAGTTAATATTGCGAGCTTATTAACCCGGATCGATGTCATCCCTCTCAGTGATATTAGCGACCTAGCGATTATTCACTGCTGATCAGTGTTAGTTATACCAAATAGACAAACGTGTACAACATAGTTTTGTTAATTAAATCCGGCGTCAATAAGCTATTTATCATAAAGTGCGTCTAGAATAGATTTTATATTTAATTATATTTAAGGGACAATCCAGTAGAATGACCAAATTGAGATAATTTATAGTAAATGTACTAACTAAATGAGAGAGAGCGAGAGAAATGGGGTTTAACGTCCACTTGACACAAACCAGGTCATTTTAGAACTAACGTAAATATGGTTCAATTTTATTTCAATAATTCGCTTGCGTGTAGGGGTCTTTAGCAGTTGGGGTGACCCGGAGAAAACCCACGAGGTTGGATATGCGACCCTAATCCTTGTCACGTACAACCGGGGAATCGACTTACTAAATGAGAGTATATCACAATAGTCAATATCTCAAATAGTTTCTGATACTCAAACTGGGCTAATGAAGACGGGTATACGCCACACAGTGTGCTATGAGGGAAATTTTGCCCGGACAGCGGCACTTCGGTCTACTCTCATATCACATTCAAACTATGTACACGGGACCTCGGTTTTTCGTCCCATCCGAACGTCTTGACGGCTGTCCTGGTCAGACCCTCCGTTCTGCATCACTGACAAGGGGGAACCATGCCGGAAAATCTGGATGAACTTTCTCGGCCAGTGCAGGGATCGAACACCCAACCTCCAGGAGCGAGCCAGCGTCTTACTCACTTAGCCACGGTAGAACTAAACAAACTGTAAAACATCCATCTTCATATTTTATTTTCAAAAAGGAGTTAGTAAACCTGTCAAATCTTTTAATCCTAAATAATTACTGCTGTCCCCGTAATGTATGTTTATTTGCCATTTGTCTTTCTGGTTTGTTTACCTCGATAAGCTTATTCACGATATGCATGCACATTGTAAATAGAGAGAGAGAGAGAAATGGGTTTAACGTCCACTCAACACAAACTAGGTCATCTCGGGACTAACATATGGTTTGATTTTATTTCAATAATTCGCTTGCGCGTAGGGGTCTTTAGCAGTGGGAGGAAACCGGAGTGCCCGGAGGAAACCCACGAGGTTGAGAAGGCGCCCCTATCTCCATGCCACATACGCTCACACCAGGGCTCGAAACCACAGCCGCAAGCCAGAGGTGACCGGCCAGCTAGAGGTCGAAGCGCGGCACTCTAGACCACTAGGCCATCCCAACCCCCACATTGTAAATATGTGAAATATTGTTACTACATGTATGTAGTATAGTTGTTAGTTTTATAGAGTAGGAGGGGCATGTTAAAAATAGAACTCATGTACAAAATATGTTCCCTCAGAAAATAAAATCATTTTCATCTTCGAGTATCAGCAACTAACTATTAAGGACAAACCATATAATAATAGTAGTTACACCAGGGACACCCCCACAGTGACGTGTGCGCCGCTTTGGTATAACAAATTGTTCTTGCTCAAAAAAATAAAATAAATAAATAAATAAATAAATAAATTAATACCACTTTTATTTTTGAAGTTGGTGAAATTCAATGAGTTTTGTTTTATCGTTATGGATGATGACGGTCACTATGGCAAAATGTAACTAACGTGTTTGAACACTTGCGTTCATACTGCATAATGTCCCACTCCCCACTGCGTACCATTCCTCATATTCATTCCAACATCCTGTTATTTTAATACAAAGTGTGCATGTCAAATTTAAGTTCAAGGTAAGGATGATTTGTTGCTAGGAATAGAGATATATTGTTGCGCCACATGTCGCGACCGTACCCAACCCATGATGACCATCACCAGGCCCCGGTTTAACAAAACATTCTCAGACTTAAGTTAAAAATTAACTCAAAATTGTTCGCCTTATTTGAACTAAAATAGAGCCAGTTGTAAAACTTATGTCGTTTTAATGTTTCAGATACATCAATAAGAAATTGTGAGCTAATTTTTGTGTTTATGGATCAAAGATACTTGAGTAAAATCTTAACTGAAGTCTGACAATGCTCTGTGGAAGCGGGGACAGGTCCCTGAGTTAAAGATATATTATATAATTCAATATTATTTGAATGAGTATCACCTGAAAACAAGAAATTAATATGAAAAATAATTTACCTTGAGTGCAATAACTGCAGGTATACATACAATTTTTCTCCATGTAGGTTCTCCATCGACCAGGTTTGTCAGTACAATGTGCAATGTCTTTTTTGCATGCCCCTGCAGTTCGCAAGTCATTACATGCATCAAGAGCTGAAACATTTACAGTAATCAGGTATTAGACGACCCAAGCCCTCTATTGTATCTACTGTTTGTTTTCAGTGAGTTTTATTCTACGGTTGTATTAGAATCACTGGTCTCTCTAGCTAACTAGTGAACTTTGGTTACAAGATAATTTTATTGAGAAGATGATTATACTATATGCCGTGTTGTGATGAGTAGACTATTGTCCAGGTCATCTATATTTAGTAAATAACAATAATTATACTACTATCATATGATAATGATTGAAGTTACATTACACTTCTCTTGTAACAATCCTCTACCCACAGTTATATATATATATTTATATATTGTTAATAAGAATTATTATATACTTACCATTGGTAACATCAAATATAAAACAATACACAAGTATATATATCAGTCTAGCCATGTTGACATGTATATATGTATACTAGTGTATATCTATTAAACACATAGATTATAATACAGATTATTTCAGATCAAGGAAGAAAAATAATTTGTTCGTGAATCATATATATCTGAAACACAGTACATGAATCCATATAGTGTCAATTAAACATACAAATTATAATACGTATATTTTAGATCTAGGAAGTAAAATAATTTGTTCCTGAATCATATTAATGGAGAATAATCTAAATAAATCATAAAATCGTATTTTAATAGGCTAATGTTGGTCTATAAACTTATAATTTATCTTATTCAATAACAAAGTTTGGATATTTTTGTTTTGATTATTTTGTAGTTTGTCAGCGCATGGGAGTCGTCGTGACTCGGCGGATCAGCGTTGGCTTACTAACCTAGAGGTCTCGTGTTCGATCCCGGTGTTCGCCGCGGTCCCGTCACTCCCGTGTACACAATGTCGTGCACGTAAAATGACCCTTGATAGCTGAAATTTGAAATAGCAAAATTTTCCCATAGTACACATTTAGAAATTGTTTGAAGTTAAAAGTGGGGCCCGATTATGGACTTAATGAGGGACCAGAGAATGACGTCGTATTTTCAAATGTAAATCCATTGGAACTTTTGATATTGTACTAAATCCAACATGTGAAGTCCCGGGACATTTGTCCAACGTTGACCCCCACCCCCTCCCTTGATCCAGTACTTATTAAAATCTGATATGAATTAAAAAATGGGGTTTAGCGACCTACTGTTCTGCTCCTACTGGACTAATGAAGACGGGCATACATCATACAGTGTGCGGTGAAGAAAATTTTGCCTACTCTTATATCGAATTCCAACTGTCATTTGATCTTTTACGTGTATCCCAATACCGATAAGCTTTCTCGGCCCACATAGGGGTCGAACACGTGCAAACCAACGTTTCACTCGCTGAGCCACCCTGGCTCTGATGAAGACATGATGAAGACACCCATCCGAAATGCCATATAAGGGCCTTATGTGGAACTAAATGACTTAAAGGACAATATTGGTGCCAGTAATTATTACATATGTGATAGAACTAGTAAAATACATTCGAAATATAATTTTAACACAGAGATCATTGCTACGGGAGATGTGTAACAAACTCTTAAATATACGGGAAGTGACGTCAAACATGGCAAACACGAGTTGTCCTTCTATATAACTGACTGAATTAACGAGCGATAACAGACACGCAGGCGAATTTCATTTCACTGATAATTCCATTGACGATGGAATTATATGAGAAGGGGAGAGGATATTTGACATTTCACAAATAGAATTGGTTGTCAGAAGATAAAAGATAACGAACAAATTCGAAAAAAGTCCGTGCATTACCATGTTTTTTTATTAAGAACTCGGTGAATAAAAACAGGGGAATGCACGGGATTTTCCTATATTTTTCGTTTCGTCTTATCTTGTGACAGCCAATTCTATTTTTGAATTGTGAGATATCCTCTCATCGTCTTATAAAACAACTTTCCATCTTCAACGGAATTATCAGTGAAATGAAATTCGCCCGCGTGTCTGTTATCATTCGTTAGTTCAGACAGTTATATAGAAAGACAACGCGTGTTTGTCATGTTTTACGTCACTTCCCGTATATATAAGAGTTTGTTACCCATCTCCCGTAGCAATAATGATAATAATAATTTTTTAAAAGTTGAGAGAACATGTACATGTAATGAGTTTAAATT
Organism: Patella depressa; assembly: GCA_948474765.1. Classification (NCBI taxonomy): domain Eukaryota; kingdom Metazoa; phylum Mollusca; class Gastropoda; family Patellidae; genus Patella; species Patella depressa. The sequence continues at coordinate 23,879,402 of OX419716.1, forward strand.
ATTTGGAAGTGAATTCCATAAAACTGGTCCATTATAGCTAAGACTATGTTTAAATTTAGTACAATTTGGATGTGGAATTTGTAGTTTAATAATCACTGCGTTAAAATTATATTTGTAATGTATTTTACAAGTTCTATCACATATGTAATAATGACTGGCACCAATATTGTCCTTTAAGAAATTAATAAGCTAGTACGAATAATCGAATATGCAGTTTGTAATGCTAACGTAAACCAGGAATAAATCAGCCGAATTGCATCACCCTGAACCGATAGTTACAATTTTAAGCTTGTCTCGGTCGCCATTACTAATGTTGCTATGTCAATAATCAAAGTCTCGATTATCCATCACAAAATGTATTCAAATCCAGTAAATATCGCCGACTTACAATGTCATCAAGAGTTGATCATTGTCTAGATAAGTTGATTAATGTCTAATTTAATTGATGATTTGGATAACATTTCAGGCCTAAAGAAAAACCTGCAAATAGGAAGATTTAGTTCTTGTATAATGCATATTTAAGGACACAGAGAGTAGGGTCGCCTGTCCAACCACAGCTTTATATTTAACTCTGTTGATGACAGGTCTCATCAAACATATACAATGTGTAAAATCATGTATATTTATCCCAACTTATGTTGTTTATGACAGATTTTCCATGTTACAAGAGTAGTAGGGACGCCTGTATGGCAAATTTTTTTGCGCGTGCGTGCACGCATGCGCGTGCGTGCATGCGCGTGCACGTGACCTTGCACTGGATGACCCCTGGCACGTGCGTGACCCCTTGCGTGACCCCTGGCACGTGCGTGACCTAGATGACCCCCTACACGTGCGGTGCGTGACCTTGCACGTGCATGGCGTACGGAGAGAGGGGCGCGCGCGCGCGCGGAAAAGAGAGAGAGAGAGAGAGAAGAAGAAGAAGAAGAAGAAGAAGAAGAAGAAGAAGAAGAAGGGGGAAGAGAGGGGGAGGAGGAGGAGGAGGAGGAGGGAAGGGGAAACAACTCTTTTCCATTGATTAAGTTGGCCCTGAAAAGGGCCGTTGTCCTCACTCGAATGCGAGCACTAGAATGTGAGGGTACGACGCACTTTATGTCGGTTGCGTCTAATGGCCTCCACTAATTCGGGAGGAGGTCTTTTCCTGGGAGGTGTTTTTAATACCTCGTCAGGTAAGACAAAGATATCGTCAGGGGTAATCACGGCAAGCGTGTGACCCCTGAGATACATGAGAATATCCGTGCTGCGGTTGTCTTCGATGGGTACGACCGGAGCAGCCATTCTGATACTGATAGAGTGACGGGTGTTGTACCGTTTTATGATCGTAAGGACGAATCCATTTGATATGACGTCACGGACGAGTCCATTCATGGAGTGACGTCACAGTACTGAGCATAACGTTATGCATCGTAGGTTGAATGTTGTGGGCTAAATATAGACGTGATGCAACGTTATGCGTACGTTGGAGGCTAAATATAGACGCGATGTAACGTTATACAGCGCATGTGTGTACGTTTGTTGCTAAAAATAGACGTATGGAAAATCCAGTATTACACAACCGCATGTAACATTTCTTCTGACGTTAAGTATTGCACAATCTATGTGTAATGGCATGGATATGACGTCACGGACGAGTCCATTTGAAGGATATGACGTCATGGACGAGTCCATTCATGGGTGACAGGAATAAAAGGAAGGGAGGCGACAGCTTCAGTCATTGATAAGCGATCAGCGAGCGAAGCAAGATGAGTTTTACATTACGACCCGTGGATAGACGATACAGTCGATTATTTCGAACCGAATCACTGTGTGTGGAGATAGATTTTCTGGAAGATTGGTCTCACGTTCCAGCCAACGATGTACCACAACAACTACACGACACTTTTGAGGCCATCATCGAAGAAATTCGTCGAACCTTGGACGCCAGAGAAAGTGACTATGTTAGAATTGCCATCAGTCACCCAGGACTCAAAACACCGATCTGGTTACCGTTCCGTGAGCATCGTTTGTTGAAAGCCGAAGACGTTTTGCAGAAAGTGGCAGCCGTGTTACAGAGTAACGAAGAATTTAGACTAGATCAAAGAATGGCCATGAGTATTTGCCACGTGTCCCCTCCTGATGGTAGAGGTAGCGGAACAAACACGAAGAAAAGACACAGTGCTAATTTCGAAGAATATTTGAAGAAAAAGAGATGTCTGGTCACCATAAAGAATGCCGACGAACTGTGTTTTCAGCGAGCTATTGTCGTCGCCCGTCATTATGCCAACAAACAAGACACGCCTGATTGGGTAAGAGAGAAGAAGAGGTTAACCAACAACACAGGACCCCGAACATGGCAGACCAGAAAAACGGAGGCACTCATCGATGCCGTCGGTGGAGCCAGACAAGCCTGTACGGGGATGGAAACCTGGGAATTGTACGCCAAGTATTTAGGAGAGCAAGGTTATCAGCTGAACGTTTTCTCTCGAGCCATCTTTGGGAAGGCGATCTATCGGGGAACAAAACACGTCACAGGCACACCAAAACATCTCAATCTGTATTTACACGACAGGCATTATGACGTCATCTCGTCCATGCTCGCCTTTGTGGAGAACTCGTATTTTTGTGAGACCTGTCAGGTAGGATACGATCGAGCAGAGAAACATTCGTGTCACGTCATGTGTCAAGGATGTAAGACAGTGGGTCCACCCTGTCCACCTGATCCCAACACAAAGACGTGTTACCGATGTCATCGTGTGTTTGTGAGCCGCCAGTGTTTTGACAACCATCTCGCCACCCGTTCCAGAGCCAAGTGCAGTGTATGTTATCGATGGAAGAAATGCGAGAAATGTCAAAAAGAGTGGGACGTCATCAAAGCCAAGCGAAATTTGGAAGAACACCGATGCGGAGAATACGAATTTCCATCTGCCGAGAGTGGCACACGGCCGAGAAACAGTTTTGTTACATCCAACCACTGAAATCACCCATCGACATGAATAAAGACCGAAAGACCCAAATCGACAAACTACAGAAATCAACGTTGACCCGTTTCGTTTTCTTTGACTTTGAATGCCAGCAAGATACCGGTGAGCACATTCCCAACCTATGTGTCCTGCAAACCTGCTGTCACTTTTGCATCGACAATCAAGATCCCTGCGAGCACTGTGACACGTATTGGAATCACCAACGGGAAATTGTGTTTAAAGGCCCAGACACGCTGGACGATGTGGGAAAATGGTTTCTACAACTCGCTGCTCACGGTACGGTGGTAGATGGTCGGAAACATGACAGTCACGAATCGAGTCCTGTGATTGCCGTGGCTCACAACTTTAAAGGTTACGACGGACTGCTGATTTTACAGACGCTGCACAAACATTCCGTGGCGCAACCCGAAGTCATTATGAATGGTGGTAAAGCGATGACGATCACTGTCGGTACGGTAAAATTCATCGATTCCCTCAACTTTTTACCGATGGCTTTACGGGACATGAACAAGACCTTTGGCCTGCAAGAACTCAAGAAAGGTTATTTCCCTCACCACTTTAACAGACCGGAGAACGAAGATTACGTGGGCGCCTATCCTCCCGACACCGATTACGATCCGGATGGCATGAGTGTATCGGAACGAGAAAAATTTCACGAGTGGTACCAACAACACAGTCACGACGTCTTTGATTTTCGTCAGGAAATTCTCGCCTACTGTAAAAGTGACGTCGATGTCCTCCGCCGATGCTGTGGTGTGTTTCGTGAGATATTTCTCATGGACACGGGAATCGATCCCTTCGAAAAAAGTTTGACCCTGGCCTCTGCCTGTAGTCGCGTGTTACGCACGCACTACCTCAAAAAAGACACCCTCGTCGTCATTCCTCGAGCCCTGATGCAAGAGCCGAAACCTGGTAAGGACTGGCACCGCTTCCAGCCTCGACAACAGTCCAACAAAGCCCTTCGATGGTTGGAATGGGAACAACATCAACAGACCATGGCTGCATTCCGAAACCAGACCCCCCTACCCAACATTCGACACGCCCGCAACGGTAGTGAATGCCGAGTTGGCCCTTATAGCTTAGATGGTATGGACACGACCACGGGTACGGTGTACGAGTTTCACGGATGTGCCTTTCACGGTTGTCCCAAATGTTATCCGGGTCCCGTCCAAGACCTTCAGCATAAACATCCCTACGATCCATCTCGCAGTATGAGGGACTTGTACCAGAAGACCCAAGAACGTCACCGTCGACTCCAGGAGCAGTACGGTATGAAGACCACCCGCGTCATGTGGGAGTGTGAGCTAGAGGAACAACGACGCCATGATCCCGAGATGAACGAATTTTTACAAGGCTTGGAAGATCAGCAATGGCCCGCTCCCGAACCTCTGATGCCCCGCAACGCTTTCTTCGGCGGGAGAACCAATGCCATCCAACTGTTGGTGAACGAGTCGATGGAAGACATGCGCTACATCGACGTGGTGTCCTTGTACCCTTACATCTGCAAGTACGGTACCTTTCCCATCAAGGAACCCACGATCGTCACACAGCCCGATCAAGACCAGTGGCAACAGTACGAAGGATTGATCCAGTGTTCCGTCTTGCCGCCCCGTGGCCTGTTCCACCCGGTGCTCCCGTTTCGGCGCAAACAGAAATTGGTGTTTGCCCTGTGTCGAAGCTGCGTCGACGAACACATGCAACAAGGGGAGATTGCCGAATACCAACCTTGTGAGCACACCGACGAACAGCGAGCCTGGGTGGGTACGTTTGTCACCCTGGAACTGAAGAAAGCGGTGACCCTAGGATACCAAGTACTAAAAGTCTACGAAGTCTGGCACTGGAAAGAATTCAGCACTTACGATCCCGAGGCCAAAACGGGCGGTCTGTTTACGGGGTACATCAATCACTACCTCAAGAAGAAGATGGAAAGCAGCGGTTATCCCGACACCTGCCACACCGAAGAAGACAAGACCCGCTTCGTCAACGACGTGTACGACACGGAAGGTATTCGTCTGGATCCCGCGTCGATAAAACCCAACAAAGGGATGCGGGCGTTTAGCAAGTTACAATTGAACACAGCATGGGGTAAATTCGGACAGAGAGACAACTTTCCCAAAACAGAATACATCACGGAGCCCAGCGTCTATTTTGAAAAAATGTTGGACGTGACCCAGACCGTACGAGATGTGCAGTTAGTCAACGATAACATGGTCTTGATGGAAACGCTGAAAAAAGAAGAACACGTGGCACCCTGCCCCATCACCAACGTGGTTATTGCCGCCTTTGTCACGGCTCAGGCTCGTTTGAAACTCTATTCCGTCTTGGAAAAGTTGGGAGAGCGCGTATGCTATTTTGACACCGACAGCGTCATCTACCAATACCACCCCACGTCATGGAATCCCCCGGAAGGTTCGAGTTTGGGTCAGTGGAAGAACGAGTTGCCCGAAGATGTCACCATTCGAGAATTTGTTAGCGGAGGGCCAAAGAATTACGCGTACCGCCAGAGCGATGGAAAAACTGTATGTAAAGTCCTATGGAAGACCAAACAGCTCTTTATTCAGTGTTCTTAGTTCTTAGTTCTTAATTCATAGTCCTTAATTCTTACTTCTTCATTTGTTGTCGTATTTCGACATTTGTACACTAAAATTAACATTTGTATCTTAAAATCAATATTTGTTTCACAAATCAGACATTTGTCATATCAGATTTGTAAAATGTATTTTATATAAGATAATTTTTGTTTTAGAAAATCAAAAAATCAATCTATATTTACATTTAATCAGAGAAATACAACGAAAAACAAATGTCGAACAATAAATTTCAAAATACAAATCTCCAAATACAAATCTTGCAAAACATTTCTGTATAAACATTTCTGTATAAACATTTCTCCAAATACATTTCTCCAAAAACATTTCTCCAAAAACATTTCTTCAAAAACATTTCTCCAAATACATTTCTCCAAAAACATTTCTCGAAATTCATCGAACCGGAACATTAAGACGGCATACAATAAGTCACAATACAATAATGGGAATCGAGTATAAGCACAAGTACAATAAGACCAATCGCTCGGTGACCGCGATGCCAGTGAAACGACCCCTTGGTAGTTGGAATTCGATATAATAGGCCGTAGCGCCGCTGCCCGGGCAAACGTTCCCTCATAGCACACTGTATGGCGTATGTTCGTCTTCATTAGCCCAGTTTAGGAGCAGAACAGTAGGATGTTAAACGCCATTTCATTTCATTTCTCTAGCGAAACTACGTGCGTAGAACGGCTAATCGGACCAGGCCTTCGATAACGAAAATAAATCGAAAGTAGTCTATTTTCAGACAAGCGGGAATCACACCGGAAAATCTGTATGAACTTATTCCCGGGTACATTCATGAAAACATGATTTAGAAGAGGTAAAACACTCTTTCGTTTTAGCAAAGAAGGGCGGGTGTCGAATGAATAGAACGTATGCGCTGTATCATAAGGTCCGTCATTGAGTCAATTGGCGTGGTTTCGATGTACGTGAGAAGGTGTAGGGACGCCTGTCCAATCTCGTGGGTTTTCTCCCAGGCCTCCAGTTTCCTCCCACTTCTAAAGACCCCTACGCCCAAGCTAATTATTGAAATAAAATTGAACATTGTGTTAGTCCCGGAATGACCTAGTTGTGTCGAGTGGTTGTTAAACTCCATTCCTCCCTCTCTTTGAACAAAGGAATATGTCTCAGACAAAGCCTAATTTCTGAAAATAGACTACTTTCAATTTATTTTCGTTATCGAAGGTCCGGTCCGATTAGCCGTTCTACGCACATAGTTTCGCTAGAGAAATGAAATGAAATGGGGTTTAACATCCTACTGTTCTGCTCTTAAGCTGGGCTAATGAAGACGGACATACGACACACAGTGTGTTTTGAAGGAAATTTTGCCCGGGCAGTGGCGCTACGGTCTATTATATCGAATTCCAACTACCAATGGGTCGTTTCACTAGCGTCGCGGTCACCGAGCGATTGGTCTTATTGTACATGTACTTGTACTCGATTGAAATTATTGTATGGTGACTTATTGTATGCCGTCTTAATGTTCCCGTTCGATGAATTTCGAGAAATGTATTTGGAGAAATGTTTTTGGAGAAATGATTTTGAAGAAATGTTTTTGGAGAAAAGTTTATACAGAAATGTTTTGCAAGATTTGTATTTGGAGATTTGTATTTTGAAATTTGTTGTTCGACATTTGTTTTCGTTGTATTTCTCTGATTAAATGTAAATATAGATTGATTTTTTGATTTTCTAAAAAAAAAATTATCTTATATAAAATACATTTTACAAATCTGATATGACAAATGTCTGATTTGTGAAACAAATATTGATTTTAAGATACAAATGTTAATTTTAGTGTACAAATGTCGAAATACGATAACAACTGAAGAAGTAAGAATTAAGGACTATGAATTAAGAACTAAGAACTAAGAACACTGAATAAAGAGCTGTTTGGTCTTCCATAAAGTCCGGGGATTCACCTTGAATTACCGTGCCTCCCAGCAGCTGAATTACGCCATCATGAAGGAGAATGTACGGCACGTCAATCAAAACGAGCCTCTGGTCATAGCCAATCCGTTCAAGATTACCAGATCACGTGACCGCCGTCTTTGGACACGCCCCGAGAACAAAAGATATAAAATCGTGTATGACAAGCGGTTTGTTCAATTCAATGACGATGGCCAACCGAGCAACACTTACCCCTATGGATACTGACTTGCGGGTCTCGGGACGATGGCGAACAAACAAAGAAGAAGACGAACCGGCAGAAAATATGATCGAGAAACTTAGACAACGATGGCTGAACTTTCGAGTGTTGAAATGTTTCCTGCCCATCATAGAAGAAAGGCAACACGAAGAGTGTATCGGCTGCAAGTACGAACATCCCAGTCAGAGATACCACTCGTGTCTGGGACTAGGCGTTTCTTCCATAACGGGTCAACCCTCGCATCCCGTGGACGATTACAATCACTACCTCTGGGTGGACGAACCGAAACTGCAAGACATCGATAGCGTGCTAGGCAGTATGATGGACGATCCACGGGATCAAGTCAAGACGTGGGAGGACGAACAACGATGGCGAGAAGACGTCGAGAAAGCCTTGAAAAAGTTCTGGACGGTGGTACCGGGCTTTAAGACCGCGTTGATCAAACGCAAAGACGAGTTTGTCGAACAGAAAGAAGACCCCATACGCCAGTGGATGGACGGCTTGCCGAAGAAAAAGAAACGATGGTCTCTGGATCAAATGGATATCAATGTCATGTCCGGTAAACTGGGAGAAGGCTGGGAATGTATTGGCAGACATCTGGGGATCAGAGAAGCGCGAATCAGTCAAGCCAAGATGAGTCATCCCAACAACGCGCGCATGCAAATCTTCACCGTGTTCAATCAATGGCGACAAAAGCACGGTAATCGAGCCGACCTGATGACGTTGTTGGAAGCCTGTCACGTGAGTGAAGCCTTGATCGATTGGGACGAAGTGAAAAAGTACGTGGACAGCCTGGAAATCATAGACTAAACAACGAACCAATCAAAACGAAGGAAAAGAAAGAACCAATCAAAAGCGAGTGACGTCACGACCAAGACTATAAGAAGCGAAGTGTCACACTGAAATTTCATTCTGCTCTCGATGGCTAGTCAAGCTTGTTTCTCCGGTAACAATGTCGGACACTCGTATAGAGACTGCCCTGCTCGTTTCCAACAGCAGCAACGAAAACCAAGACAAGACAGACCAGCCTATGGTTCCTATGAAAGTTGTTACCTCTGCGGAGAACCAGGACACTGGGCACCCCAGTGTGGAAAACGAACAGAAGCCCAAAAAGCGAAGAGTGATGAAGAAAGAAAAGAAACTGTCAAAAGAAAGTGTTACGGAATCAAGAGACCCACCGACGAAAATCACAAGTGCCTCAACTGTGGACAGCTCGGACACGGCCTGCTCGAGTGCCAAGAAGAAATCCAAACAGAAAACAACTTTGAAGCCGTTGCCAGTCGCATGTTCGACAACAACATCGACATGCCCAGAGACAACACCCGCAGTGAGCGATACTGGTACTGGTGCGGAGAAGCGTTCGAGCTCTACAGACGATACAAAGAAAAAAAGAAAACAGCTGACGAAGCTTTCTATTCCACCTACAATTCTCCCGACTACCAGTGAAAACGGTGAAACTTCGAACGGTGAAATCCCGAAGCCGGCTGTCCTCTTGTTGGCAGAGAAGGAAGCAGAAAGTTTTTCCCGAGCACTCATCCAATATGCGGGTCCGAGAGATATGACCGAAGTCTTGTCGTATCCCCCTTGTTTCGATATGAGTGAATGGATACCCGTCGTCGTCACGTTTGCTGAAGTGGAAGACTGGCACCCACACGACACGATGCAGAAGCTTTTGGGACATGTGTATTGGATTCCTCGCGTCCTGAGAAATGTACCCTGGGTGAGACAAGAGATCCTGAAGAGAGAACGCGATAACTAATTTTTTCTTTTCCTTTGTATGATTCCACTCCATGTCTGTTGTTCTGGCGCGAAGGTATAAAAGGCAGGGGAAAAGGGAATGGGGGAAAACAGTGCAAGATGGATGTGACGTTCAAACATCCCTTTACCATGTTAGTCAGTGGTCCAACGGGTGTTGGGAAAACGGTCTTTGTGCAGAAGTTTCTTCAAGCGTCCCTGTTCGACGTCCCTCCCCAACGCATCGTGTGGGCTTATGGCGAATGGCAAGAGAGTTACGATCGCTTTCCCTACACTTATGTCAAAGGTTTGACGGATATTGACGACGTGATGGGTCAAGTCAAGGGTCCACAAGTCTTAGTCGTGGACGATTTGATGGGAGAAGACACGGAGATATTGCAAAAGTGGTTCACGAAAAAGAGTCATCACCACGACACGAGTGTCATTTACATTGTGCAAAACTTGTTTGACAAGCAACAGCGTACCATCAGTCTGAATGCTCATTACCTGGTCTTGTTCAAAAATCCCCGTGACGCCTCGCAAATTGGTGTGTTGGCCCGTCAGATGTACCCTTCCCGTTCCAAGTATATGCAAGAAGCTTATGAAGATGCGACGAGTACCCCTCGCAGTTACTTACTCGTTGATTTGAAGCCCGACACACCCGAAGCTTTGCGACTGAGATCCAACATTTTACCCCAAGAGGAACCACCCATCGTCTACGTCCAAAAAGTATAAAAGGGGGACCTGTACCTCGAACTGACTCTTGTTTGTCACGATGGCTCGTACGAAGAATACGCAGAGGAAACACCCACCTCCCACCCTTCCCAGGGCGACGTTCCCGACGTTGGCACCGGACCTCCGTGATCCCACGGTACGAAGTCAGACTCGCCCGAGAATGAGGGCCCCCAGAACACAGTGGTCACCCCCATCGTTGACACCACCCACGAGTCCCATGTCGCCTTTACCGGCCACACCACCACCACGTCTCACCTTACCGGTCACACCTCCACGTCCCACGTCACCACCTTCCCCTGCTCGGTCTCTCTCCCCGATCTTTCGCAGACCACGAAGAGAAAAGAAGAGTTCTATGAAAGGACTCAAGTCCTTCATTCGCAAGTTACAACATCTGACTCCTGATATGGCTTATGGGCAGTTGGTCAAGAATACGGGCCGGGCACGTATTGGATTGTTGCAGTGGTTCAAGTTGGCGGCCAACCATTTGATGAAGGGTAACATTCAGCCACTGCACGCCCAGCACAAGAAATGGGTGGAACGAAATCGACAAGTGCTGACCCAACTGACGGAGAGAAACCTTCCGACGACCGAAAAACTCTCCCTGATCATGAAACCTGGGGGACGTGGATTTTTTGGGGGTGTGTTGATTCGTATCTTGATGCGATGGAAGGAAAGACTGCAAGAGGAAAGAAACAAGAAACGAAATCAATTCGTTCGACGGACCGTACAGCGCGGAAGGGGACAGAGTACCGAAGAATTGAACAAACATCGAGCGTTGCTTCGCAAACTGAGTAATGTTCCACCCGACGTCAAACGGCGACTTGTCGATCAACAGGGTGGTGCCATCGGGGCATTGTTGGCCATGGCCCTCCCGGCTTTGGCCCCCTTGGTATCTAATCTATTGGGTGGACAAAAGGGTGGTAAACATCCCTTCCTTAGAAGGCACGATAAAGCGAACGCTATGGCTGCCGAGCTATCTAAACTATTTGGTGGATAACCCAGGGAACAGAAAGGTATAAAAAGGGGACCGGAGAACGACCCCGAGCTCAGTCATGGAGACACTGCGGTATCTCTTGAACACTGCACCGAAAGACCGTCCCCTTTTACTCGAGACCCAACCCATCGTCGACGGTGTGTGTGAGTGTATTGGAAACCTGATTCGCGGCAACGTTCCTGTGACCGACAAAGAAGTCAAGCGCTTGAAAAAGGACGCCCCCTTGTTACGACGTTTGGGCACGTCTAAAACACCTTGGAAGACCCGTCGGCGACTTCTGAAGCAACAGAAAGGGGGTTTCTTCACTCGATTGTTTCGGTCCTTTCCCAAAGATGAAATTCGCCAAGAAAATGAAATTGGTACCCTTCGACGGACTCCCCGACGTCAAACCCGTCGAAGTCAGGACAGTCGAACCCGCATACGATCGAGATCCACTGCAGCAAACCGTCGAGAATGTCCACCAAGACATGCAACGCGTGCTAAACGATCCCACCCTAACCGACGAAAATAAAATGCAACGGTACGGACAGTTGTTACATCGTTATCAAACGATGCAAAGGAAACGCAAACAGGTTGTTCCCTTGTTGGACGACAACATACCCGAGCCAAAAGAAGAAACTTCGGATGCACCCATCCTGGAGTCGGTCCCTCGACCCTATCAACATCGAGCTCGCCTTTTGTTGAAACACATGAAAGAGAAGACACCTTGGTCTTGGAACGAGAACTTGGAATTGGTTCGGAATGGGGTACCCGTACCCAACACCAATGCCATTGACATTGTGAACGATTTGGTTCGTCGACGAAAGAATACACAGGCTCCCGTGGGATGGTTTGGCGTGATGCAAAGTTTGAAGGCCACGAAATGGGATCCCTCCCTGAAGCAACTAATGCTCGAACACATATCAAAAAGTGTTAAAATCGGCGAGAAGGTGGTCTGATAATATCAATGCTTGTGCACGAAAAGCATATTAAAGGGCAGTCAGCAAAAAAGTAAGGACAGCGGGGCTAGGACGTGTATAATATAACTATGATTTTTCAATACATGCGACCGTGCCTTTAATACTCCAGCCATTGCACTATAACTACATCGTCACGTAAGTTTAATCACCTGATCATATTACCTAATATTTATTAAAACAAGACAGAAAGATCAAACACATAAACAAGTAAGTGTTTACATACAACCAGCTCAAATTACAAAAGAGTATTGTGATTCTAAAGAATAACTAGACCTGCATGCAGGAATGACGGGTTTCACTGGTGTAACGTTACCCTTAAACATGTCACTTTCGGTGCCAAGTTACCCTTGAACATATGTCACTTCCGGTACCAACGAAACCACTAAACAGGTTTCCAAATTAACATTGCACACAAATAAAATGGACGCAGAATCCACCAATCAATCCAGCAATATCAAGTCATTTTATACATTTGTTACTTGTAAATGATCTTGACAAAATTAAATTACTTCCGGTGTTAATGAAAATGTTCAATTTGTCTTATGAAATCAGAAATGGCATACGATATCATATAGTGAAAATTTTATGTAAATCGAATAATAATTGTCACTTTTAAAGACCAAAAACTTGAAAAGTGACTTGTAGAAAATCTGCTATTTCTCTGCAACCGTACAAGTTAGAAACCATTTTGTGGTATCTGTATGATCGTATGGGTTCATTCTATTTGTTGATTGGCATCAAATACCATAATTTGAAAACGATTTCAAAACAGACTCATTTGAATAAAATATCTGTTTTGAAGGCTAAAAATACAGTTTTTGCCAAAATGACGTTACTTCCGGTGATAATGAAAATCTTACATTACTTGTATGAAATCCCAAATGGCATTAGGTATAACATGGTGTAACGTTTATGAAAATCGAATAATAATTGACACTTTTATGGCCCCGAAACCTTCAAAAGTGACCTGTAGAAAACCGTCTATTTCTCGGCAACCGAACAAGTTAGAAACAATTTTATGATATCAATATGACCATATGAGTTGTGTTTATATGTGAATTTAAACCAAAAGTTAAAATTATTAATACATATTAAGTTATTCTTGGTTGAATAAAACATTGATTTAAAAAGTTTAAAATGCAGTTTTTGACCAAATGACGTCACTTCCGGTGTCAATTTTAAATTGTAATCAACTTGATATGATGCTACATGCTTTTTGAATCAAATGATGTCACTTTTATAAAAATCCAATAATAATTGACTATTTTACAGGCAAAATAACGAAAACAGTGACTTGTACAGAACTGCCCATTTCTTGGTAACTGCTTATATTACAAACTAATTTTAACATACATTTTCTTCGTATGGATTATAGCTACAAGTTTATAAAAGTTACGAAGAAATAATTTAAAATCTGAAAAGCCTGAATAGGTTGTAAATAGGTCAATTTTACACCATTTTTAGCCTCTTAATCGAATTTGCTCGAAAATGAAATCGAAATTAAAAAAACTGCTTCCGACATTTTTTGCGCCTTGAAAGGGCACACTCTTTGAGTCAAATAATTTTTCCAAAAATTGATATTTGTTTTCGAAAAATGGTACCTAACTGTCAAAATTGTAGTTTTTGGTAAAATTATGCCACTTCCGGTGCCGACAGATAACACTTTCGGTAATAAAAAAAATGACAATTGAGACAACGAAGCATATGAACTTTGTTTTATACAAATCGAACAATAAAAAATTAATCTAGGACTGAAAAACTGAATTAGCCAATGGCGGCCAAGGAAAATTACTGAGACAAAAAATTTTAACATTTTTGCGCTAGTCAGATGACTCTTTAATTCTGTGCACAATACGACTAAAAAATATTCATAAATAAAAAAGTTTTTTGTAAAATTTTAAATTTTCGAAATTTGGCGCCTAATATCTTCGAAGATTTGCCGAAAATCAAAAATCGAAAGTAGCGTAGCTATGTGCCCTGTCTCAGGCTATGCCAAAATGTATCGAAAGTTAAAATCCAATGATTATTGTTAAAATTACTGCAATATTTTCAAAAACGATAACTTCGGTGATTTCGGACATTTCGCATTGTCGCAGAACGTTCAAAATAGCTTTATCCTCTAAGTCACACCCACTTTCCCAGTAAAACCGAAGAAATCGTAACGATGCGACACGTAGTTGCTGAGATCTATTCAAATTGGAATCTGAATAATAATAATAATAAGAACTAGACCTGCATGCAGGAATGACGGGTTTCACTGGTGCCACGTCACTTTCGGTGCCACGTTACCCTTAAACATATGTCACTTCCGATACCAATGAAACCATCAAACAGGTTTCCACATAAGCATTGTAAACATCAAATAAAATGGACGAAGAATCAACCAAATCCAGCAATATCAATTCATTTTATATATATGTTACTTGTAAGTGATCCTGGCAAAATTTCATTACTTCCAGTGATAATGAAAATGTTCAATTAGTTTTATGAAATCAGAAATGGCATAAGGCATCATAATGGCGAAAATTGTATGTAAATCGAATGAGAATTGGGGTCATTCCATGTCAAGTGGGTCAATTTTCAGAAATTTGGGAAAATGACCCCCTTGAAAAAATCTGGAAAAAATATATGTTATTGTACATCTAAAATCTAGAAGCTGTCCAAAATATGTGGTCTGTAGCATAAAAATTGACTGAGATACGGGCATTTAAGTTTCATGAGTTACCAATAAGTTTTCGAAACAAAATATATATCACTAATTTACTTGAGTTTCAGATATCTTGATTTTACCTTTATAGTAAAGATATACCGCTCAAATTTGGTAGTCTTGAAGAACTTTGTGTGTAGATTATGAATCTGCAATCAGATTACCGGTGAGTTGTAGGGTTCGCATGCTACTTGGCCACGAAAATGACATAAATTTGGTGCAGTTGTATATTGTCTGGATTTTGAAGTGCTCCAGGTGCTACAAAGTAATAGATATAGACCCAAATATTGGTATATCCAGAGACTGCCAGTAGTACTACATACGAAACGAATGAAACGCACCAGTCTTGAATAGATTCCCAGAAAATTGACCGCGAAAATGGTTTCAGACACAAATTTTCAAAAATTGTCTCATATTTTCGAGCCGATATAACCCGGTAGATGAGCACCTAAAAATCTGATTATAGTTTGTAAATATAGTTTGTGCTTATGTTTTCAACATATGTAAAAGCCATTCTTGTCCCGGGCCATTTCGATATTTTTTCAATTTTTTGAAAATCAGTGATTTGGGTCATTCCATGTCAATTATCACCCAACGAGGTAAACAGAACCCGATTCGCTTTTGCCGAATTTTATTTTATATGTCTTTTAGGGCTGAAAAAGCTTATATTCCTAATTTTAACTTTGTCCGACTAACAGTTCCTAAGATACTGTCCACCAAATTTTGGAGATTTTCAGCTAAAATGGGTTTCATCGACATTATTCAAATGACCATAACCCAGTAATCAATAGGTTAAAATTGCTGGAATAAGTGTTTGTGGAATGGGAAAGATAATGACGTGCTGTTTGAATCATAGATATCCTTCTTTAGGAAAGTCTGCTGAAGGTTACTATGTATCCTCAGAGCTTATCCATGAAGACAATCCTGCTTAAAGTGTAAAGACACTGATTTTTCAGTCTCGCGTGTGAATATTTAACTTGATTTTACATGCTTATAAAAGATATTATACCTCCAGTTATTTAACAGTGTGTAGAAAACATGTTGAGCTAAACTTTTCAAGCAAGTTCATCCCAAGGTCACATGGTCTATAAGGTCAAATTCAAATTCAAAAGGTCTTCACTCTTTTAAAATACACCCAGATGTCAAAAATAAGTGTAGATTTAGAATTCTTGTGGAATTCTGATCCCTGGAAGACATATTCCAGCAATTTTGACCAATCAGTTACTGGGTACGGTCATTTGAATAATGGCAGCTACGCCCACTTTTGCCGAAATCCCCCAAATTTAGTGGACCGTATCTCAGGAACTGTTGTTCGGATCAAGCTAAAATTGGGAATATTAGCTTTTTCAGCCCAAATAAATGTCTAAACCAAATTTCAGCAAAATCGAAGGTGATTCGGTTTAAGTCATTGGGTGATAATTGTCAAAATGGCCCATAACAAAGATTTTGAAAAAATCTGAAAAATATTGAGATGACATGGGACAAGAATGGTTTTAACATATGTTAGAGACATTAGTACAAACTATAATTCCACCAAGTTTCAGATTTTTAGGTGCCCATCAAACAGGGTTCAATCGGCTCCAAAATACGATTGTTGACATAGATTAACACAAAACACAGATTTTCAAAAAATTGAAAAAATATCAAAATGGCCCGGGACAAGAATGGCTTTTACATATGTTGAAAACATAAGCACAAACTATATTTACAAACTATATTCAGATTTTTAGGTGCTCATCTACCGGGTTATATCGGCTCGAAAATATGAGACAATTTTCGAAAATTTGTGTCTGAAACCATATTCGCTATCAATTTTTGGGGAATCAATTCAAGACTGATGCGTTTCAATGCATTTCTTATCTAGTACTACTGGCAATCTCTGGATATACCAATATTTGGGTCTATATCTATTACTTTGTAGCACTTGGAGCTCTACAAAATCCAGACAATATACAATTGCACCAAATTTTTGTCAGTTTTCATGGCTAAGTAGCATGCGAACCCTACAACTCACCGGTAATCTGATTGCAGATTCATAATCTACACACAAAGTTCTCCAAGACTACCAAATTTGAGCGGTATATCTTCACTGTAAAGGAAAAATCAAGATATCTGAAACTCGAGTAAATTAGTGATACATATTTTGTTTCGAAAACTTATTCGTCACTCATGAAACTTAAATGCCTGTATCTCAGTCAATTTTCATGCTACACACCACATATTTTGCACAGTTTCTAGAGTTAAGATGTACAATAACATATATTTTTTCCAGATTTTTTCGAGGGGGTCAATTTCCCACCACTGGCCCACTTGACATGGAATGACCCATTGCCACTTTTATAGACCAAAAACCTTGAAAAGTGACTTGTAGAAAATCGTCTATTTCTCGGCAACCATACACGATAAAAACTATCTTTTGGTATCTATATGATCGTATGGGTTCAATCCATTTGTTGATTGGAATCAAATATCATAATTTGATATATATTACAAATCAGACTCATTTGAAAAAAATGTCTGTTTTGAAGGCTAAAAATACAGTTTTTGCCAAAATGACATTACTTCCGGTGATACTGAAAATGTTAAATTAGTTCTATGAAATCATAAATGACACAAGATATCATATGGTGAAAATTTTATGAAAATCGAATAATAACTGACACTTTTATAGACCAAAAACCTTGAAAAGTGACTTAAGGAAAATCGCCCATTTCTCTGCAACCGTACAAGTTAGAAACCATTTTGTGGTATCTGTATGATCGTATGGGTTCAATCTATTTGATCAATAGAATCAAATATCACAATTTGAAAAAAATAACAAATACGACTCATTTGAATAAAATATTGTTTTTTGAGGGCTAAAATTTAAGTTTTGAGCAAATGACGTCATTTCCGGTGGCAGCGCAAGGGGTAAAATGGTTTGACATAGTCCACTATGGCATTAGGCATCCAATGGCGAAAGAAAATTGAAAATCGAATAATAATTGATTCTTTTACAGCTAAAATTACGTGAAAAGTGACTCATGCAAAATTGCCTATTTCTCGGCAACTGCTTATATTACAAACTAATTTTCACATACATTCTCTTCGTATGGATTATAGCTACAAGTTTATAAAAGTTACGTAAAAATATTTTAAAATCTGAAAAGCCTGAATGAGTTGTAAATAGGTCAATTTTACGCCTTTTTTCACCTCTTAATCCAATTTGCTAGAAAATGAAAAAGAAATTAAAAAAACTGCTTCCGACATTTTTTGCGCCTTTAAAGGACACACTCTTTGAGTCATATAATTTTTCAAAAAAATAATATTTGTTTTCAAAAAATGTACCTAACTGTCAAAATTGTAGTTTTTGGTAAAATTATGCCACTTCCGGTGCCGACAGATAATACTTTTGGTAATAAAAAAAATGACAATTGAGACAACGAAGCATATGAACTTTGTTTTATACAAATCGAACAATAAAAAATTAATCTAGGACTGAAAAACTGAATTAGCCAATGGAGGCCAAGGAAAACTACTGAGACAAAATTTTTTAACATTTTTGCGCAAGTCAGATGACTCTTTAATTCTGTGTCCAACACGACTAAAAAATATTCATAAATAAAAAAGTTTTTTGTAAAATTTTAAATTTCCGAAATTTGGCGCCTAATATCTTCGAAGATTTGCCGAAAATCAAAAATCGAAAGTAGCGCAGCTATGTGCCCTGTCTCCAGCTATGCCAAAATGTATCGAAAGTTAAAATCCCATGATTATTGTTAAAATTACCGCAATATTTCTAAAAACGATAACTTCGGTGATTTCGGACATTTCGCATTGTCGCAGAACGTTCAAAATAGCTTTATCCTCTAAGTCACACCCACTTTCCCAGTAAAACCGAAGAAATCGTAACGATGCGACACGTAGTTGCTGAGATCTACTCAAAACAAAAGAAGAATAATAATAATAACTAGACCTGCAAGCAGCACTGAACCGGCTTTCAGGAATCATACAGGAAGTTAATTATACCATAGCCGATCCATTGAGCTACCAAACTATACATTAGTTGTTTTGTTTCAGTGACACCCTCTATCATATGTAAAAGTAATATTTGCTGGCGAAAAGACCGGTCAAAATTGTAAATTATGGCATAATTACGTCACTTCCGGTGCCGAAAGAAATTTTTATAGGTGAAAAATAAGTCGAAAATTCGCAACATACAAAATACAAACTTTTTTTCATAGACATCGGGCAATAAATAATTAACCTATAACCCATGAACTGAAATTAAGAAGGTAAAAAACTAAAAAGTGACCCTCGGAAAATTGGTTATTATTCGACAAGGGAACATGCTAGAAGCCTTTTCTTGATATCAATATGATGGTATTGATTCAGTCTTACTGCCCATTAGAGTCAGACGTTATAAAGTTAAACGAATAATAAATATAAATCCCTTCAAAAAAATGTTTGTTTTGAAGGCTAAAAATACGTTTTTTGCAAAAATTACATTACTTCCGGTGATATTGAAAATGTTAACGTAGTTCATAGAAGTCATAAATGGCATAAGGCATCAAATGGTAAAAAAATTATAAAAATCGAATAATAATTGACACTTTTATAGACCAAAAACCTTGAAAAGTGACTTATTGAAGATCGCCTATTTCTCTGTAACCATACAATTTAGAAACCATTTTGTGGTATCTGTATGGTCGTATGGCTTCATTCTATTCGTTGATGGGAATCAAATATCATAATTTTAAAAATATTATAAGGCAGATTCATTTGAATAAAATATTTGTTTTTTGGGTTAAAAATACAGTTTTTGCCCAAATGACGTCATTTCCGGTCACAGTGAAAATGTAAAATTGGCTTGACCTAGTCCAAATTGGCATTAGGCATCAAATGGAAAAACAATATTGCAAATCGAATGATAATCCACTCTTCTATAGGCAAAATAACGTGAAAAGTGATGCATGCAAAATTGCATATTTCTCGGCAACTGCTCATATTACAAACTAATTTTCGCATACATTCTCTTCGTCTGGATTATTGCTACGAGTTTATGAAAATTACAAATAAATATTTCAAAATAGAAGACGCTGAATGAATTGTAAATAACTGAATTTTACACTTTATTTTACATTTTATTCGAAATTGCCCGAAAATGAAATTGAAATTAATAAATCTGAGCTAAGGATTTTGTGCATCTTTGCAGGGTGCATCCTTTTAGTTATATCAGTTTTGAAAAAAAAAATATTTGCTTTCAAAAAGTGGTACCGAACTGTCAAAATTGTAGTTTTTGTTAATATTATGTCACTTCCGTTGCCGACAGAAAAATTTCACCGTAACAAAAAAAAATACAATTGGGACCACGGAGCATATGAACTTTGTTTTATACAAATCGAACAATAAATAATTTTTCTGGGTACGAAAAACTAAATCAGCCGATGGCGGCTAACGCAAATTACCGAGACAATTTTTTTTCTCATTTCTGCTCAAGTACGATGATATTTTAACCCTGTGTAAAATATCATCAAAAAATATTCATAAATAAAAAAAGTATTCGTAAAAAAATTAATTTTTTTCAAAATATCGGACATTTTTTCGACTACTTCCGGTTTTACGATCATTGTCGCGATAGCTTTACGGAGTTCTTTCGATACTTAACTTTCTGTACCAGAAGTGTCAGAAACATCCATTGAGTAGTTTTGGAAAAAAAGATAAATTAAAGAGCGTTTACAAAAATTTAATGATTTTTCAATTTTTTTCAAAGTTTGATGCCATTTTTGGACCACCTATATTATTTCAATGCTTTTCATTTTGGATTCACTATATAGACAACCGATAGGACCTTGAGTAAGAAAAGTTTAAGAAAATTCGTAGGCGTCGTTTTCGAGAAAAGGGCGTCTCAGAATGTTAAAAAATCGGAAAATACTAGATTTTTGACATACAATAATTTATTTCCTTACCATCAAAATCGTATTATTTCGATACCATATGATGGTCCATTGAGAGGGCTAACCAGCGACACTTTAGTTCTTTTGGTCCGCTATTACGTAAGGGAGAAATCAAGTTTTTTGCAAGTGCGACAATGTTTTTACTCTTTTTTTTCATTTTTTGAATACTTCCGGTATGGTTATTATTGTCGGAATAGTTTTAATAGCCGGTTTGCGCACTAAAATAGCCACAGGGCTCTGTAATGATATATTACATTATCTGATCAGATAAAATGCCCCTGAGAAATCCTATGTTCAAAAGTGCCAAAAATGCAAAAAATTTAAAATATCGAAAATTAAATTTCAATAATTACATACATATTATACATCGTTAGAATCGTCATTAGGTCAGCTATCTGAATATACAACCTTTTTTTAAAAATCTCTTAAAATAAAAAAATAGTAGAGCATTTTCCAAAATTTCACGATTTTTCGACTTTTTTCGATTTTCAGTCCCTTTTTTATCCTATTCCAGACATTTCAAAGTCTTATTGGATGGCTTCATGCAAAATACCTCCAAAAGGTCTCTCGGTAGAAAAAATTAAAAAAAAATTGTAGGTTAAGTTTTCGAGATACAGGCGTCCAAAAACGCTCCAAATCAGAAAATACTTGATTTTCAGCGTGCCATATTTTGCTGTCTGTTCATAGTATCCGTATGAATGGGGTATCATATGATAGTCCAACAATCGTGCCATTAAACGATACCTTCATTCGTTTAATCCATTGATATCGGACGGAGAAATAGCGTTTTCCCCAAAAATATCCATTTTTTGCATTTTTTCCAAAATATTGCACATTATTTCGACCACTTCCGGTTTAAGGATTCTTGTCGAAATTGCTTTATAAGTTGGTATTGGACTATAACTTCATGTTCCAGAAGTTTCAGAAACGTCAATTCTGCCATAAAACGAAACCTGAGCTCACAAAATGGGAAGAAAATTCGAAAAAAATCGAAAAATAAAGGGTGATAACTCTGAATGAAACTTATATTACTGGAATCAGATGGACTTCAGGTATCCAAAAATGTAGGTTAAATTTGAAAATTTTGAAAAATAACAAAAATTGTCTTGTAAACAACATGTTTTCAATTTTCGAACGATAAAAGTCATAGACGAATGTTCGAAATTGAAAAATGTAAGATGGCCATGGTCTCAGAAAAGATTCAGGGATTCCAAAAATGTAATTTGTTTGATTATGGATAAAATATTGACGAAACTATGGCCGATTTTCAATTTTTTGACAACGTACAAAGTTCGGTCACTTCCGGTATGCGCAGAAATTTCAAAAATATTTTATGCAGTAGCCACCACATGGTTTCCCAATAGAAAATCTAATTCCAGATCGATATCTGTTTTCGATCATGGAGATCTAGGCCCCCGCGGTAAATAATAATAATAATAACTAGACCTGCAAGCAGCACTGAACCGGCTTTCAGGAATCATACAGCAAGTTTATTATACCATAGCCGATCCATTGAGCTACCAAACTATACTTTAGTTGTTTTGCTTCAGTGACACCCTCTATCATAGGTAAAAGTAATATTTGCTGGCGAAAAGACCGGTCAAAATTGTAAATTATGGCAAAATTACGTCACTTCCGGTACCGAAAGAAATTTTTATAGGTGAAAAATAAGTCGCAAATTCGCAACACACAAAATACAAACTTTGTTTTATACATATCGGGCAATAAATAATTACCCTATAACCCATAAACTGAAATTAAGAAGGTAAAAAACTTAAAAAGTGACCCTGGGAAAATTGGCTATTATTCGACAAGGGAACATGCTAGAAGCCTTTTCTTGATATCAATATGATGGCATTGATTCAATCTTACTGCCCATTAGAGTCAGACGTTATCAAGTTAAACGAGTAATAAATATAAATCCCTTCAAAAAAATGTTTGTTTTGAAGGCTAAAAATACGTTTTTTGCAAAAATTACATTACTTCCGGTGATATTGAAAATGTTAACTTGGTTCATAGAAGTCGTAAATGGCATAAGGCATCAAATGGTAAATAAATTATAAAAATCGAATAATAATTGACACTTTTATAGGCCAAAAACCTTGAAAAGTGACTTATAGAAGATCGCCTATTTCTCTGTAACCGTACAAGTTAGAAACCATTTTGTGGTATCTGTATGGTCGTATGGCTTCATTCTATTCGTTGATGGGAATCAAATATCATAATTTTAAAAATATTATAAGACAGACTCATTTGAATAAAATATTAGTTTTTTAGGTTAAAAATACAGTTTTTGCCCAAATGACGTCATTTCCGGTCACAGTGAAAATGTAAAATTGGCTTGACCTAGTCCAAATTGGCATTAGGCATCAAATGGAAAAAAAATATTGCAAATCGAATAATAATTCACTCTTTTATAGGCAAAATAACGTGAAAAATGACGCATGCAAAATTGCATATTTCTCGGCAACTGCTCATATTACGAACTAATTTTCGCATACATTCTCTTCGTCTGGATTATTGCTACGAGTTTATGAAAATTACAAATAAATATTTCAAAATATGAAGACGCTGAATGAATTGTAAATAACTAAATTTTACACTTTAGTTTACATTTTCTTCGAAATTGCCCGAAAATGAAATTGAAATTTAAAAATATGAGCTTAGAATTTTGTGCACCTTTGCAGAGTTCATCCTTTTGGTTATATCAGTTTTGAAAAAAAATAATATTTGCTTTCAAAAAGTGGTACCGAACTGTCAAAATTGTAGTTTTTGTTAATATTACGTCACTTCCGTTGCCGACAGAAAAATTTCACCGTAACGAAAAAAATTACAATTGGGACCACGGAGTATATGAACTTTGTTTTATACAAATCGAACAATAAATAATTTTTCTGGGTACGAAAAACTAAATTAGGCGATGGCGGCTAACGCAAATTACCGAGACAATTTTTTTTCTCATTTCTGCTCAAGTACGATGATATTTTAACCCTGTGTAAAATATCATCAAAAAATATTCATAAATAAAAAAGGTTTTCGTAAAAAAAATATTTTTTTTCAAAATATCGGACATTTTTTCGACTACTTCCGGTTTTACGATCGTTGTTGTGATAGCTTTACGAAGTTCTTTGGATACTTAACTTTCTGTACCAGAAGTGTCAGAAACATCCATTGAGCAGTTTTGGAAAAAAAGATAAATTAAAGAGCGTTTACAAAAATTTAACGATTTTTCAATTTTTTTCAAAGTTCGATGCCATTTTTGGACCACCTATATTATTTCAATGCTTTTCATTTTGCATTCACTATATAGATAACCGATAGGACTTTGAGTAAGAAAAGTTTAAGAAAAATTTGCGGCGTCGTTTTCGAGAAAAGGGCGTCTCAGAATGTTAAAAAATCGGAAAATACTAGATTTTTGGCATACAATAATTTATTTCCTTACCATCGATATCGTATTATTTAGATACCATATGATGGTCCATTAATAGGGCTATCCAACGACACTTTAGTTCTTTTGGTCCGCTATTACCTAAGGGAGAAATCAAGTTTTTCGCAAGTGCGACAATGTTTTTAACCTTTTTTTTCATTTTTTGAATACTTCCGGTATGGTTATTATTGTCGGTATAGTTTTGATAACCGGTTTGGGCACTAAAATAGCCACAGGGCTCTGTAATGATATATTACATTATCTGATCAGATAAAATGCCCCTGAGAAATCCTATGTTCAAAAGTGCCAAAAATGCAAAAAATTTAAAATATCGAAAATTAAATTTCAATAATTACATACATATTATACATCGTTAGAATCGTAATTAGGTCAGCTATCTGAATATACAACCTTTTTTTAAAAATCTCTTAAAATAAAAAAACAGTAGAGCATTTTTCAAAATTTCACGATTTTTCGACTTTTTTCGATTTTCAGTCCCTTTTTATTCTATTCCAGACATTTCAAAGTCTTATTGGTTGGCTTCATGCAAAATACCTCCAAAAGGACTCTCGATAGAAAAAATTAAAAAAAAATTGTAGGTTAAGTTTTCGAGATACAGGCGTCCAAAAATGCTAAAAATCAGAAAATTCGTGATTTTCAGCGTGCCATATTTTGCCCGTATGAATTGGGTATCATACGATAGTACAATGGTACCCTAATTTCTTTAATCCATTGATATCGGGCGGAGAAATCGCGTTTTTCCCCAAAATATCCATTTTTTGCATTTTTTTCAAAATATTGCCCATTATTTCGACCACTTCCGGTTTAAGGATTCTTGTCGAAATTGCTTTATCAGTTGGTATTGGACTATAACTTCATGTTCCAGAAGTTTCAGAAACGTCAATTCTACCATAAAACGAAACCCGAGCTCACAAAATGGGAAGAAAATTCGAAAAAAATCGAAAAATAAAGGGCGATAACTCGGAATGAAACTTATATTACTGGAATCGGATGGACTTCAGGTATCCAAAAATGTAGGTCAAATTTGAAAATTTTGAAAAATGACAAAAATTGTCTCGTAAACAACATGTTTTCAATTTTCGAACGATAAAAGTCATAGGCGAATGTTCGAAATTGAAAAATGTGAGATAGCCATTGTCTCAGAAAAGATTCAGGGATTCCAAAAATGTAATTTGTTTGAAAATGGATAAAGAATTGACGAAACTATGGCCGATTTTCAATTTTTAGACAACGAGCAAAGTTCGGTCACTTCCGGTATGCGCAGAAATTTCAAAAATATTTTATCAAGTAGCCACCACATGGTTTCCCAATAGAAAATCTAATTCCAGATCGATATCTGTTTTCGATCATGGAGATCTAGGCCCCCGCGGTAAATAATAATAATAATAATAACTAGACCTGCAAGCAGCACTGAACCGGCTTTCAGGAATCAGAGAGGAAGTACATGTATGTCATAAAATAGCCCAGCAGCACTGAACAGGACGTGTGGCATACGAAAGTCAATTCACTGGACTATGCGATTGACTTTAAATTTATACGCAGTGTTTAAGGTCATAAGACGAAGAATCCTAATGATTTTCAGCGAATTCCGCTAATTACTGCCAGAGTTATGGCTCTTGATCATTTTAAAAATATCTTGTGAATGCTCTAGAGTCTAAAGTTACCAACCGATTGATACACAGTTTAAGGTCTTAAGACGAGCAAGTATATTTATTTTCAATGAATCTTGATAACATGAACAGCTACATGTAAATCCATGATATTAAATGTTTCGTATAGTAAACGTTGGCATGGGGCTAAACGTTATGAAAACTAAACCAATTCTAATGATTTTCTGATAATTGCCTAATGACTTGTTAATCATATTTTAGTGTATTATAAATGTTTTATTACCGAAAAAGTAAAAATATGTGACAACTCTTGTTGACTGCCCCAACGATTTAGCTGCTCGCGATTTTTGCAAGAGTACCATTATTAATATTATTAGAATATGAAATGTAACTCTTTCATAGATTTGGGGGCCCTTAAAAGTGCCGGTTTTTTTTTTAAAAAAAAAGCGTCTACACCTCTCAACTCTAAAACCATTTCAAACTTTAATCGAGAGTATTCATAATAGGCATCGCGTAGTCCTACCATAACCCGTATCCTAATATTTATGTTGTATCTTAACGAGTGTTGGTTGTTTCGTCTAGCACGTTGTTGCCGAACTCCATATTGTCGTATTTTGGTATTCAGCAAAATAACCTGTTCGCATGCTCTTCGAAAGTGTCTCTCTGCAGAAAATAGCATCTCCTCAGCTCTAGACAACGAATCCATTGCTCTGCTTGCTGAACATTTACTTACTTAAGCTGGTGGTTTTATGTCTGCTTCTACATAAGTGATATCGCTGAACATCAGTGGGGTTGATTTATATACACTATTTGAAAGGTGTAGACACGTGATTAGTGACATAAGGTTAGGGTCAAGGATTGGATATTCGCTAATTAAGAAAAAAACAAACAAAGACATTTAAAAATGGTTCACTTGCCTAGCCAGCAAATTTTTACCATTTAGATGTCATAAGATCGTCCATTGATCAGGATATACAATAATACTTTAGTTGTTTTGATTCGGTGAAATCTGACATAGTAATCACTTTTTTTTCGCAAGATCACCATTTTTTTTTACTTTTTACGGTTTTATTTCAAAAATATAGGATATTTATTCGGCTACTTCCGGTTTTTTAATCATTGTCGGAATAGTTTTAACAAGTTGTTCAGATACTTAACTTTCTGTCACAGAAGTGTCAGAAACATCTATTCAGTAGTTTTTTGTCAAAAAGATACATAAAAGAACATTTTCAATAATTTAACGATTTTTAAACTATTTTCAAAGATTGAGGCCATTTTTGGCCCCATTATATTATTTCAAACCTTTTCCTTTTGGATTCACGCCACAGACCACCGTTAGAACTCTGCGTTAAAAAAGTTTCAGAGAAATCGTAGATGTCGTTTTAGAGAAAAAGACGTATAAAAAGACTCCAAAAACGGAAAATACTAGATTTTCGGGGTTCCATAATTTATTTTCTAACCATCGAAATCGTACCATTGAGATGCCATATGATAGTCCATTAATGGGGCTACCCAAAGACACTTTACTTTTTTTCGTCAGGTAATATCTGACAGAGAAATTCAGCTTTTCGCAAGAGCGCACATTTTTTTTAACCTTTTCTTTCATTTTTTGAATACTTCCGGTATGGTGATTATTGTCGAGATAGTTTTAATAACCGGTTTGGGCAATTAAATAGCCGCAGGGCTCTGTAAGGAT
This sequence comes from Patella depressa, assembly GCA_948474765.1. Classification (NCBI taxonomy): domain Eukaryota; kingdom Metazoa; phylum Mollusca; class Gastropoda; family Patellidae; genus Patella; species Patella depressa. Next base: position 23,906,909 of record OX419716.1, read on the forward strand.
TATTACATTATCTAATCAGATAAAATACACCTGAGAAATCCTATGTTCAAAAGTGCCAAAAATGCAAAAATATCAAAATATCGAAAATTATATTTCAGTACTTCAATACATATTATACATCGTTAGAATCGGATTTAGGTCAGCTATCCGAATTTGTAACCATTTTTTGAAAAAAATTTTAAAATAAAAAAAGAATAGAGCATTTTCAAAAAAATTACGATTTTTCGACTTTTTTCGATTTTCAGTCCCTTTTATATCCTATTCCAGACATTCCAAAGTCTTATTGGATGGCTTCATGCAAAATACCGCCAAAAGGACTCTCGATAGAAAAAATTAAAAAAAAATTGTAGGTTAAGTTTTCGAGATACAGGCATCCAAAAACGCTCCAAATCAGAAAATACTTGATTTTCAGCGTGCAATATTTTGCTTTTTGTTCATAGCATCCGTATGAATTGGGTGTCATACGATAGTCCAATCCTCGTGCCATCCATTGGTACCTTAATTTGATTAACCCGTTGATATCGGACGGAGACATCACGTTTCCCCGAAAACATCCATTTTTTGCATTTTTTTCAAAATATAGCACATTATTTCGACCACTTCCGGTTTAAAGATCCGTGTCGAAATTGCTTTATCAGTTGGTATTGGACTATAACTTCATGTTCCATAAGTTTCAGAAACATCAATTCGACCGTAAAACGAAACCACAGCTCACAAAATGGGAAGAAAATTCGAAAAAAATCGAAAAATAAAGGGCGATAACTCTGAATGAAACTTATATTACTGGAATCGGATTGACATCAGGTATCCAAAAATCTAGGTCAAATTTGCAAATTTTGAAAAATAACAAAAATTGTCTCGTAGGCGACGTGTTTTCAATTTTCGAATGATAGAAGTCAGCGACGAAGTTTCGAAATTGCAAAATGTGAGATTGCTATTGTCTCGGAAAAGTCTCAGGCTTTCCAAAAATGTGATTTATTTGAATATAGGTAAAGAATTGACGAAACCACGGCCGATTTTTAATTTTTTACCAACGTTCAAAATTCGGCCACTTCCGGTCTGCGCAGAAGTTCAAAAATTGCTTTATTGAGTAGCCACCACATGGTTTCCCGGTAGAAAGATGAACCGCAGATCGGTATCTCTTTTCGATCATAGAGAAATAGGCTCCGGCGGTAAATAATAATAATAAAAAAAAAAATAATAATTTTAGTAATCTCAATAGGCTTTCAGACGAAAGTCTGAAAGCCTAACTAGACCTGCATAGCAGTGCTGAATCGGCTTTCAGGGTCCTTTAGATCATTGCCATGCTTTTAAATTTACCTTTATACCCTAAACGACCGATAGGACTCGGGGTAACAGAAGTTTAAGAAGTGAAATAGAAGTAGTTTTCGAGATAAACGAGTTTGAAAAGGCTCCAAAAAAAGAGGAAAATACTATATTTTCGGCATCTCATAATCTATTGCCTAACCATCGAATTTGTATCATTCTGATATCATATAAAAGTCCAAAAAGGAAAATACTAGATCTTCAGCGTCCCGTAATATTTGTCATTGAACACGCCATCTTGAGTCGGATCGCGCAAAATCTAATTTTGGAGTAAAATTTTATTTTGAAGTCTAAAAATACGTTTTTTGCAAATATGACACTACTTCCGGTGAAAATGGAAATGTTAAATCAGATCATTGCAATCATAAATGGCATAAGGCATCACATGGTGAAAATTGTATGAAAATTGAATAATAATTGACACTTTTATAGACCAAAAAGATTGGAAAGTGACTTGTAGAAAATCGTCTATTTCTCGGCAACCGTACAAGTTAGAAACTTTTTTGTGGTATCTGTATGATGGTATGATTTCATGCTATTCGGTGATGGGATTCAAATATCATAATTTTAAAAATATTATAAACAAGACTCATTTGAATAAAATATTTGTTTTCTAGGTTAAAAATACAGTTTTTGGCAAAATGACGTCATTTTCGGTCACAGTGAAACTGTAAAATTGGCTTAACCTAGTCCAAATTGGCAATAGGCATCGAATGAAAAAAAATTATTGAAAATTGGATAATAATTTACTATTTTATAGGCAAAATAACGTGAAAAGTGATGCATGCAAAATTGCATATTTCTCGGCAACTGCTCATATTACAAACTATTTTTCGCATACATTCTCTTCGTCTGGATTATGGCTACGAGTTTATGAAAGTTACGAATAAATAGTTCAAAATATAAAGACGTTGAATGGGTTGTAATAACTGAATTTTACCCTTTTTTTTACATTTTATTCGAAATTGCCCGAAAATGAAATTGAAATTTAAGAATCTCAGCCAAACATTTTATGCGCCTTTACAGGGCGCATACTTTTTGTTATATCAGTTTTCGAAAAACATAATATTTGCTGTCAAAAAGTGGTACTTAACTCTCAAAATTGTAGTTTTTGTTAATATTACACCACTTCCGTTGCGTGCAGAAAAATGTCACCGTAACAAAAAATATTACAATTGACATCACGAATCATACGCACTTTGTTTTATACAAATCGAACAATAAATAATTAATCTAGGTACGAAAAACTAAATTAGCCAATGGCGACTAAAGAAAATTACTGAGACAAAATTCTTTCTCACTTATGCTCAAGTAGGGTGATACTTTAACTCTGTGTAAACTACCATCAAAAAATATTCATAAATAAAAAAGTTTTCTGTAAAAATGTAAAAAAAAATCAATATATCGGATATTTTTTCGACTACTTCCGGTTTTTCGATCATTGTCGGAATTGCTTTAACAAGTTGATTAGATACTTAACTTCCTGTACCAGAAATATCAGAAACATTCATTAAGTAATTTTTGAAAAAAAGATAAATAAAAGAGCATTTTCAATAATTTAATGATTTTTCAACTTTTTTCAAAGATTGAGGTCATTTTTGGACCGCCTATAATATTGCAACGCTTTTATTATTAAATGCACACGCTAGGCCACCGATAGGACTCTGAGTAAAAAATGTTTAAGAAAAATCGTAGGCGTCGTTTTCGAGAAAAAGGCGTCTCAGAATTCTCCAAAACGGAAAATACTTAATTTTCGGCGTACCATAATTCATTTCCTAAGAATCAAATTCGTGTTATTTAGATGTTATACGATCGTCTATTAATGGAACTATCCAAAGACACTTTAATTGTTTTGGTCCGCTAATATGTGACGGAGAATTCGAACTTTTGGCAAGAGCTCCAATTTTTTTTCATCTTTTTTACATTTTTCTTTGTTTTTTTAACTACTTCCGGTATACGAATCATTGTCGAGTAGTTTTCACATCCAGTTTTGGAGTTTGCATGGGACCAGGGCTCTCTAATGATATACGACACTATACGATCAAATAAAATACTCCTGAGAAATCCTATGTTCAAAAGTGTTAAAAATGTCAAAATGTCAAAATATTGAAAATTAAATTTCAATAACTGCATACATATTATACATCATTAGAATCGTAATTAGGTCAGCTTTTTAAATATATATCTTTTTTTTGAAAATCTCTTAAAATAAAAAAATAGTGGAGCATTTTCCCAAATTTCACGATTTTTCGACTTTTTTCGATTTTCAGTCCCTTTTTTGTCTTATTCCAATTATATAATAGCCTTAATGGATGGATCCATGCTAAAGACTACCGGAAGGACCATCGATAGATAAAGTTTAAGAAAAATCGCTGGAGCAGTTTTCGAAATACAGGCGTCCAAAAACGCTCCAAATCAGAAAATACTTGATTTTCAGCGTGCCATATTTTGCTTCCAGCTCATCGTATCCGTACGAATTGGGTATCATCCAGTGGTCCAATCACCGCTAGGCCAAATGATACCTTAATTTGTTTAATCCGTTGATATCGGACGGAGAAATCGTGTTTTTACCCAAGACACCAATTTTTCACGTTTTTTTCAATATATCGCATATTATTTCGACTACTTCCGGTTTACGGATTGTTGTTGAAATTGCTTTAAACGGTGGTTTGACAATATTGCTTCATATATCAGGAATTTGAGAAACGTTGATCCGGCCGTAAAACGAAACTTAAGCTCACAAAATGTGAAGAAAATTCGAAAAAAATCGAAAAATAAAGGGCGATAACTCGGAATGAAACTTATATTACTGGAACCGGATTGCCGTCAGGTATCCAAAAATGTAGGTCAAATTTGAAAATTTTGCAAAATAACAAAAATTGTCTCTCAAATAAAATTTTTCATTTTTCGATCGCAAGAAGTCAGCGGTGAAGTTTCGAAATATCGAAATTTTCAACTGCTATCGTCCGAGAAAAGACTCAAGGTTTCCGAAAATGTCATTTGTGTGAAAATAGGTACAGAATTGACGAATCTACGGCCGTTTTTTAATTTTTTGACACAGCACGAAATTCGACCACTTCCGGTCTGCGCAGAAGTTTCAAAAATAGTTTATCAAGTAGCCAACACATGGTTTCCCTATAGAGAATTAGGTCCCAGATCGGTATCTGTTACAGGCGCTGAGAAATAGGCTCCCCCGAAAAATAAAATAATAATAATAAATAATAATAATTTTAGTAAAAACAATAGTCTTTCAGACGAAAGTCTGAAAGCCTAACTAGACCTGCAAGCAGCACTGAACCGGCTTTCGGGAATCATACAGGAAGTTTATTATACCATAGCCGATCCATTGAGCTACCAAACTATACTTTAGTTGTTTTGCTTCAGTGACACCCTCTATCATATCTAAAAGTAATATTTGCTGGCTAAAAGACCGGTCAAAATTGTAAATTATGGCAAAAGTATGTCACTTCCGGTGCCGAAAGAAATTTTTATAGATGAAAAATAAGTCGAAAATTCGCACATACAAAATACAAACTTTTTTTTATAAATATCGGACAATAAATAATTAACCTATAACCCATAAACTGAAATTAAGAAGGTAAAAAACTGAAAAGTGACCCTCGGAAAATTGGTTATTATTCGACAAGGGAACATGCTAGAAGATTTTTCTTGATATCAATATGATGGTATTGATTCAGTCTTACTGCCCATTAGAGATAGACGTTATAAAGTTAAACGAATAATAAATATAAATCCCTTCAAAAAAATGTTTGTTTTAAAGGCTAAAAATACGTTTTTTGCAAAAATTACATTACTTCCGGTGATATTGAAAATTTTAACTTGGTTCATAGAAGTCATAAATAGCATAAGGCATGAAATGGTAAATAAATTGTAAAAATCGAATAATAATTGACAGTTTTACAGACCAAAAACCTTGAAAAGTGACTTATAGAAGATCGCCTATTTCTCTGTAACCGTACAAGTTAGAAACCATTTTGTGGTATGGTCGTATGGCTTCATTTTATTCGTTGATGGGAATCAAATATCATAATTTTAAAAATATTATAAGGCAGACTCATTTGAATAAAATATTTATTTTTTAGGTTAAAAATACAGTTTTTGCCCAAATGACGTCATTTCCGGTCACAGTGAAAATGTAAAATTGGCTTGACCTAGTCCAAATTGGCATTAGGCATCAAATGGAAAAAAAATATTGCAAATCGAATAATAATTAACTCTTTTATAGGCAAAATAACGTGAAAAGTGATGCATGCAAAATTGCATATTTCTCGGCAACTGCTCATATTACAAACTAATTTTCGCATACATTCTCTTCGTCTGGATTATTGCTACGAGTTTATGAAAATTACAAATAAATATTTCAAAATATGAAGACGCTGAATGAATTGTAAATAACTGAATTTTACACTTTATTTTACATTTTATTCGAAATTGCCCGAAAATGAAGTTGAAATTAAAAAATATGAGCTAAGGTTTTTGTGCACCTTTGCAGGGTGCATCCTTTTAGTCATATCAGTTTTGAAAAAAAATAATATTTGCTTTCAAAAAGTGGTACCGAACTGTCAAAATTGTAGTTTTTGTTAATATTACGTCACTTCCGTTGCCGACAGAAAAATTTCACCGTAGAAAAAAAATTACAATTGGGACCATGGTGCATATGAACTTTGTTTTATACAAATCGAACAATAAATAATTTTTCTGGGTACGAAAAACTAAATTAGCCGATGGTGGCTAACGCAAATTACCGAGACAATTTTTTTTCTCATTTCTGCTCAAGTACGATGATATTTTAACCCTGTGTAAAATATCATCAAAAAATATTCATAAATAAAAAAGGTTTTCGTAAAAAAATTAATTTTTTTCGAAATATCGGACATTTTTTCGACTACTTCCGGTTTTACGATCGTTGTTGTGATAGCTTTACGAAGTCCTTTGGATACTTAACTGTACGTACCAGAAGTGTCAGAAACATCCATTGAGTAGTTTTGGAAAAAAAGATAAATTAAAGAGCGTTTCAAAAAATTTAACGATTTTTCAATTTTTTTCAAAGTTTGAGGCCATTTTTCGACCACTTATATTATTTCAATGCTTTTCATTTTGGATTCCCTATATAGACAACTGACAGGACTTTGAGTAAGAAACGTTTAAGAAAAATCGTAGGCGTCGTTTTCGAGAAAAGGGCGTCTCAGAATGTTAAAAAATTGGAAAATACTAGATTTTTGGCATACAATAATTTATTTCCTTACCATCGAAATCGTATTATTTAGATACCATATGATGGTCCATTAATAGGGCTATCCAGCGACACTTTAGTTCTTTTGGTCCGCTATTACCTAAGGGAGAAATCAAGTTTTTCGCAAGTGCGACAATGTTTTTACTCTTTTTTTTCATTTTTTGAATACTTCCGGTATGGTTATTATTGTCGGAATAGTTATAATAGCCGGTTTGGGCACTAAAATAGCCACAGGGCTCTGTAATGATATATTACATTATCTGATCAGATAAAATGCCCCTGAGAAATCCTATGTTCAAAAGTGCCAAAAATGCAAAAAAATTAAAATATAGAAAATTAAATTTTAATAATTACATACATATTATACATCGTTAGAATCGTAATTAGGTCAGCTATCTGAATATACAACCTTTTTTTAAAAATCTCTTAAAATAAAAAAATAGTAGAGCATTTTCCAAAATTTCGCGATTTTTCGACTTTTTTCGATTTTCAGTCCCTTTTTTATCCTATTCCAGACATTTCAAAGTCCTATTGGATGGCTTCATGTCAAATACCTCCCAAAGGACTCTCGATAGAAAAAATTTAAAAAATATTGCAGGTTAAGTTTTCGAGATACAGGCGTCCAAAAACGCTCCAAATCAGAAAATACTTGATTTTCAGCGTGCCATATTTTGCTGTCTGTTCATAGTATCCGTATGAATGGGGTATCATATGATAGTCCAACAATCGTGCCATCAAACGGTACCTTCATTCGTTTAATCCATTGATATCGGACAGAGAAATAGCGTTTTCCCCCAAAATATCCATTTTTTGCATTTTTTTCAAAATATTGAACATTATTTCGACCACTTCCGGTTTGAAGATCCGTGTCGAAATTGCTTTATCAGTTGGTATTGGACTATAACTTCATGTTCCAGAATTTTCATAAACGTCAATTCTACAATAAAACGAAACCCGAGCTCGCAAAATGGGAAGAAAATTCGAAAAAAATCGGAAAATAAAGGGCGATAACTCTGAATGAAACTTATATTACTGGAATCGGATGGACTTCAGGTATCCAAAAATGTAGGTCAAATTTGAAAATTTTGAAAAATAACAAAAATTGTCTCGTAAACAACATGTTTTCAATTTTCGAACGATAAAAGTCATAGACGAATGTTCGAAATTGAAAAATGTGAGATAGCCATTGTCTCAGAAAAGATTCAGGGATTCCAAAAATGTAATTTGTTTGAAAATGGATAAAGAATTGACGAAACTATGGCCGATTTTCAATTTTTAGAGAAAGTACAAAGTTCGGTCACTTCCGGTATGCGCAGAAATATCAAAAATATTTTATCAAGTAGCCACCACATGGTTTCCCGATAGAAAAGCTAATTCCAGATCGATATCTGTTTTCGATCATGGAGATCTAGGCCCTCGCGGTAAATAATAATAATAATAACTAGACCTGCATGCAGGAATGACGGGTTTCACTGGTGCCACGTCACTTTCGGTGCCACGTTACCCTTAAACATATGTCACTTCCGATACCAATGAAACCATCAAACAGGTTTCCACATAAGCATTGTAAACATCAAATAAAATGGACGAAGAATCAACCAAATCCAGCAATATCAATTCATTTTATATATATGTTACTTGTAAGTGATCCTGGCAAAATTTCATTACTTCCGGTGATAATGAAAATGTTCAATTAGTTTTATGAAATCAGAAATGGCATAAGGCATCATAATGGCGAAAATTGTATGTAAATCGAATGAGAATTGCCACTTTTATAGACCAAAAACCTTGAAAAGTGACTTGTAGAAAATCGTCTATTTCTCGGCAACCGTACACGATAAAAACTATCTTTTGGTATCTATATGATCGTATGGGTTCAATCCATTTGTTGATTGGAATCAAATATCATAATTTGAAATATATTACAAATCAGACTCATTTGAAAAAAATGTCTGTTTTGAAGGCTAAAAATACAGTTTTTGCCAAAATGACATTACTTCCGGTGATACTGAAAATGTTAAATTAGTTCTATGAAATCATAAATGACATAAGATATCATATGGTGAAAATTTTATGAAAATCGAATAATAACTGACACTTTTATAGACCAAAAACCTTGAAAAGTGACTTAAGGAAAATCGCCCATTTCTCTGCAACCGTACAAGTTAGAAACCATTTTGTGGTATCTGTATGAGCGTATGGGTTCAATCTATTTGATCAATAAAATCAAATATCACAATTTGAAAAAAATAACAAATACGACTCATTTGAATAAAATATTGTTTTTTGAAGGCTAAAATTTAAGTTTTGAGCAAATGACGTCATTTCCGGTGGCAGCGCAAGGGGTAAAATGGTTTGACATAGTCCACTATGGCATTAGGCATCCAATGGCGAAAGAAAATTGAAAATCGAATAATAATTGATTCTTTTACAGCCAAAATTACGTGAAAAGTGACTCATGCAAAATTGCCTATTTCTCGGCAACTGCTTATATTACAAACTAATTTTCACATACATTCTCTTCGTATGGATTATAGCTACAAGTTTATAAAAGTTACGTAAAAATATTTTAAAATCTGAAAAGCCTGAATGAGTTGTAAATAGGTCAATTTTACGCCTTTTTTCACCTCTTAATCCAATTTGCTAGAAAATGAAAAAGAAATTAAAAAAACTGCTTCCGACATTTTTTGCGCCTTTAAAGGACACACTCTTTGAGTCATATAATTTTTCAAAAAAATAATATTTGTTTTCAACAAATGTACCTAACTGTCAAAATTGTAGTTTTTGGTAAAATTATGCCACTTCCGGTGCCGACAGATAACACTTTTGGTAATAAAAAAAATGACAATTGAGACAACGAAGCATATGAACTTTGTTTTATACAAATCGAACAATAACAAATTAATCTAGGACTGAAAAACTGAATTAGCCAATGGAGGCCAAGGAAAATTACTGAGACAAAATTTTTTAACATTTTTGCGCAAGTCAGATAACTCTTTAATTCTGTGCACAACACGACTAAAAAATATTCATAAATAAAAAAGTTTTTTGTAAAATTTTAAATTTCCGAAATTTGGCGCCTAATATCTTCGAAAATTTGCCGAAAATCAAAAATCGAAAGCAGCGCAGCTATGTGCCCTGTCTCCAGCTATGCCAAAATGTATCGAAAGTTAAAATCCCATGATTATTGTTAAAATTACCGCAATATTTGTAAAAACGATAACTTCGGTGATTTCGGACATTTCGCATTGTCGCAGGACGTTCAAAATAGCTTTATCCTCTAAGTCACACCCACTTTCCCAGTAAAACCGAAGAAATCGTAACGATGCGACACGTAGTTGCTGAGATCTACTCAAAACAAAAGAAGAAGAATAATAATAATAATAAGAACTAGACCTGCATGCAGGAATGACGGGTTTCACTGGTGCCACGTCACTTTCGGTGCCACGTTACCCTTAAACATATGTCACTTCCGATACCAATGAAACCATCAAACAGGTTTCCACATAAGCATTGTAAACATCAAATAAAATGGACGAAGAATCAACCAAATCCAGCAATATCAATTCATTTTATATATATGTTACTTGTAAGTGATCCTGGCAAAATTTCATTACTTCCGGTGATAATGAAAATGTTCAATTAGTTTTATGAAATCAGAAATGGCATAAGGCATCATAATGGCGAAAATTTTATGTAAATCGAATGAGAATTGCCACTTTTATAGACCAAAAACCTTGAAAAGTGACTTGTAGAAAATCGTCTATTTCTCGGCAACCGTACACGATAAAAACTATCTTTTGGTATCTATATGATCGTATGGGTTCAATCCATTTGTTGATTGGAATCAAATATCATAATTTGAAATATATTACAAATCAGACTCATTTGAAAAAAATGTCTGTTTTGAAGGCTAAAAATACAGTTTTTGCCAAAATGACATTACTTCCGGTGATACTGAAAATGTTAAATTAGTTCTATGAAATCATAAATGACACAAGATATCATATGGTGAAAATTTTATGAAAATCGAATAATAACTGACACTTTTATAGACCAAAAACCTTGAAAAGTGACTTAAGGAAAATCGCCCATTTCTCTGCAACCGTACAAGTTAGAAACCATTTTGTGGTATCTGTATGATCGTATGGGTTCAATCTATTTGATCAATAGAATCAAATATCACAATTTGAAAAAAATAACAAATACGACTCATTTGAATAAAATATTGTTTTTTGAAGGCTAAAATTTAAGTTTTGAGCAAATGACGTCATTTCCGGTGGCAGCACAAGGGGTAAAATGGTTTGACATAGTCCACTATGGCATTAGGCATCCAATGGCGAAAGAAAATTGAAAATCGAATAATAATTGATTCTTTTACAGCCAAAATTACGTGAAAAGTGACTCGTGCAAAATTGCCTATTTCTCGGCAACTGCTTATATTACAAACTAATTTTCACATACATTCTCTTCGTATGGATTATAGCTACAAGTTTATAAAAGTTACGTAAAAATATTTTAAAATCTGAAAAGCCTGAATGAGTTGTAAATAGGTCAATTTTACGCCTTTTTTCACCTCTTAATCCAATTTGCTAGAAAATGAAAAAGAAATTAAAAAAACTGCTTCCGACATTTTTTGCGCCTTTAAAGGACACACTCTTTGAGTCATATAATTTTTCAAAAAAATAATATTTGTTTTCAAAAAATGTACCTAACTGTCAAAATTGTAGTTTTTGGTAAAATTATGCCACTTCCGGTGCCGACAGATAACACTTTTGGTAATAAAAAAAATGACAGTTGAGACAACGAAGCATATGAACTTTGTTTTATACAAATCGAACAATAAAAAATTAATCTAGGACTGAAAAACTGAATTAGCCAATTGAGGCCAAGGAAAACTACTGAGACAAAATTTTTTAACATTTTTGCGCAAGTCAGATGACTCTTTAATTCTGTGCACAACGCGACTAAGAAATATTCATAAATAAAAAAGTTTTTTGTAAAATTTTAAATTTCCGAAATTTGGCGCCTAATATCTTCGAAGATTTGCCGAAAATCAAAAATCGAAAGTAGCGCAGCTATGTGCCCTGTCTCCAGCTATGCCAAAATGTATCGAAAGTTAAAATCCCATGATTATTGTTAAAATTACCGCAATATTTGTAAAAACGATAACTTCGGTGATTTCGGACATTTCGCATTGTCGCAGAACGTTCAAAATAGCTTTATCCTCTAAGTCACACCCACTTTCCCAGTAAAACCGAAGAAATCGTAACGATGCGACACGTAGTTGCTGAGATCTACTCAAAACAAAAGAAGAACTAGACCTGCATGCAGGAATGACGGGTTTCACTGGTACCACGTTACCCTTGAACATGTCACTTCCGGTGCCAAGTTACCCTTGAACATATGTCACTTCCGGTACCAACGAAACCAATAAACAGGTTTCCAAATACTTTGCTCACATCAAATAAAATGGACGCAGAATCAACCAAATCCAGCAATATCAATTCATTTTATACATTTGTTACTTGTAAATGATCTTGACAAAATTATATTACTTCCGGTGTTAATGAAAATGTTCAATTAGTTTTATGAAATCAGAAATGGCATAGATATCATATAGTGAACATTTTTTTGTAAATTGAATAATAATTGCCACTTTTAAAGACCAAAAAACTTGAAAAGTGACTTGTAGAAAATCGGCTATTTCTCTGCAACCGTACAAGTTAGGAACCATTTTGTGGTATCTGTATGATCGTATGGGTTCATTCTATTTGTTGATTGGCATCAAATATCATAATTTGAAAAAGATTTCAAAACAGACTCATTTGAATAAAATATCTGTTTTGAAGACTAAAAATACAGTTTTTGCCAAAATGACGTTACTTCCGGTGATAATGAAAATTTTAAATTACTTGTATGAAATCCTAAATGGCATTAGGTATAACATGGTGTAAAGTTTATGAAAATAGAATAATAATTGGCACTTTTATGGCCCCAAAACCTTCAAAAGTGGCCTGTAGAAAACCGTCTATTTGTCGGCAACCGAACAAGTTAGAAAATTTTTTATGATATCTATATGCACATATGAGTTGTGTTTATATGTGAATTTAAACCAAAAGTTAAAATTATTAATACATATTAAATAATTCTTGGTTGAATATAACATTGATTTAAAAAGTTTAAAATGCAGTTTTTGACAAAATGACGTCACTTCCGATGTCAATTTTAAATTGTAATCAACTTGATATGACGCTACATGCTTTTTGAATCAAATGATGTCACTTTTATAAAAATCCAATAATAATTGACTATTTTACAGGCAAAATAACGAAAACAGTGACTTCTGCAGAACTGCCCATTTCTTGGCAACTGCTTATATTACAAACTAATTTTAACATACATTTTCTTCGTATGGATTATAGCTACAAGTTTATAAAAGTTACGAAGAAATATTTTAAAATCTGAAAAGCCTGAATAGGTTGTAAATAGGTCAATTTTACACCATTTTTAGCCTCTTAATCGAATTTGCTCTAAAATGAAATCGAAATTAAAAAAACTGCTTCCGACATTTTTTGCGCCTTGAAAGGGCACTCTCTTTGAGTCATATAATTTTTCAAAAAAATAATATTTGTTTTCGAAAAATGGTACCTAACTGTCAAAATTGTAGTTTTTTGTAAAATTATGCCACTTCCGGTGCCGACAGATAACACTTTTGGTAATAAAAAAAATGACAATTGAGACAACGAAGCATATGAACTTTGTTTTATACAAATCGAACAATAAAAAATCAATCTAGGACTGAAAAACTGAATTAGCCAATGGCGGCCAAGGAAAATTACTGAGACAAATTTTTTCAACATTTTTGCGCTAATCAGATGACTCTTTAATTCTGTGCACAACACGACTCAAAAATATTCATAAAAAAAAAAGTTTTTTGTAAAATTTTAAATTTTCGAAATTTGGCGCCTAATATCTTCGAAGATTTGACGAAAATCAAAAATCGAAAGTAGCTTAGCTATGTGCCCTGTCTCCGGCTATGCCAAAATGTATCAACAGTTAAAATCCAATGATTATTGTTAAAATTACGGCAATATTTTTAAAAACGATGACTTCGGTGATTTCGGACATTTCGCATTGTCGCAGAACGTTCAAAATAGCTTTATCCTCTAAGTCACACCCACTTTCCCAGTAAAACCGAAGAAATCGTAACGATGCGACAAGCAGTTGCTGAGATCTACTCAAAACAAAAGAAGAATAATAATAATAATAAGAATAATAATTTTAACAAAAACAATAGTGTTTCACACAAGCTTCGCAGTGTGAAACCCTAATAATAATAATAATAATAAGAACTAGACCTGCATGCAGGAATGACGGGTTTCACTGGTGCCAAGTTACTCTTAAACATGTCACTTTCGGTGCCAAGTTACACTTGAACAAATGTCACTTCCGGTACCAACGAAACCACTAAACAGGTTTCCAAATTAACATTGCACACAAATAAAATGGACGTAGAATCAACCAATCAATCCAGCAATATCAAGTCATTTTATACATTTGTTACTTGTAAATGATCTTGACAAAATTAAATTACTTCCGGTGTTAATGAAAATGTTCAATTAGTCTTATGAAATCAGAAATGGCATACGATATCATATAGTGACAATTTTATGTAAATCGAATAATAATTGTCACTTTTAAAGACCAAAAAACTTGAAAAGTGACTTGTAGAAAATCTGCTATTTCTCTGCAACCGTACAAGTTAGAAACCATTTTTTGGTATCTGTATGATCGTATGGGTTCATTCTATTTGTTGATTGGCATCAAATACCATAATTTGAAAAAGATTTCAAAACAGACTCATTTGAATAAAATATCTGTTTTGAAGGCTAAAAATTCAGTTTTTGCCAAAATGACGTTACTTCCGGTGATAATGAAAATCTTAAATTACTTGTATGAAATCACAAATGGCATTAGGTATAATATGGTGTAACGTTTATGAAAATCGAATAATAATTAACACTTTTATGGCCCCGAAACCTTCAAAAGTGACCTGTAGAAAACCGTCTATTTCTCGGCAACCGAACAAGTTAGAAACAATTTTATGATATCTATATGACCATATGAGTTGTATTTATATGTGAATTTAAACCAAAAGTTTAAATTATTAATACATAGTAAGTTATTCATGGTTGAATAAAACATTGATTTAAAAAGTTTAAAATGCAGTTTTTGACCAAATGACGTCACTTCCAGTGTCAATTTTAAATTGTAATCAACTTGATATGACGCTACATGCTTTTTGAATCAACTGATGTCACTTTTATAAAAATCCAATAATAATTGACTATTTTACAGGCAAAATAACGAAAACAGTGACTTGTACAGAACTGCCCATTTCTTGGGAACTGCTTATATTACAAACTAATTTTAACATACATTTTCTTCGTATGGATGATAGCTACAAGTTTATAAAAGTTACGAAGAAATATTTTAAAATCTGAAAAGCCTGAATAGGTTGTAAATAGGTCAATTTTACACCATTTTTAGCCATTTAATCGAATTTGCTCGAAAATGAAATCGAAATTAAAAAAACTGCTTCCGACATTTTTTGCGCCTTGAAAGGGCACACTCTTTGAGTCAAATAATTTTTCCTAAAAATAATATTTGTTTTCGAAAAATGGTACCTAACTGTCAAAATTGTAGTTTTTGGTAAAATTATGCCACTTCCGGTGCCGACAGATAACACTTCCGGTAATAAAAAAAATGACAATTGAGACAACGAAGCATATGAACTTTGTTTTATACAAATCGAACAATAAAAAATTAATCTAGGACTGAAAAACTGAATTAGCCAATGGCGGCCAAGGAAAATTACTGAGACAAAATTTTTTAATATTTTTGCACTAGTCAGATGACTCTTTAATTCTGTGCACAATACGACTAAAAAATATTCATAAATAAAAAAGTTTTTTGTAAAATTTTAAATTTTCGAAATTTGGCGCCTAATATCTTCGAAGATTTGCCGAAAATCAAAAATCGAAAGTAGCGTAGCTATCTGCCCTGTCTCCGGCTATGCCAAAATGTATCGAAAGTTAAAATTCAATGATTATTGTTAAAATTACTGCAATATTTTAAAAAACGATAATTTGGTGATTTCGGACATTTCGCATTGTCGCAGAACGTTCAAAATAGCTTTATCCTCTAAGTCACACCCACTTTCCCAGTAAAACCAAAGAAATCATAACGATGCGACACGTAGTTGCTGAGATCTATTCAAATTGGAATCTGAATAATAATAATAAGAATAATAATTTTAACAAAAACAATAGTGTTTCACACAAGCTTCGCAGTGTGAAACCCTAATAATAATTTTAACAAAAACAATAGTGTTTCACACAAGCTTCGCAGTGTGAAACCCTAATAATAACTAGACCTGCAAGCAGCACTGAACCGGCTTTCAGGAATCATACAGGAAGTTTATTATACCATAGCCGATCCATTGAGCTACCAAACTATACTTTAGTTGTTTTGCTTCAGTGACACCCTCTATCATATCTAAAAGTAATATTTGCTGGCTAAAAGACCGGTCAAAATTGTAAATTATGGCAAAAGTATGTCACTTCCGGTGCCGAAAGAAATTTTTATAGATGAAAAATAAGTCGAAAATTCGCAACATACAAAATACAAACTTTTTTTTATAAATATCGGACAATAAATAATTAACCTATAACCCATAAACTGAAATTAAGAAGGTAAAAAACTGAAAAGTGACCCTCGGAAAATTGGTTATTATTCGACAAGGGAACATGCTAGAAGATTTTTCTTGATATCAATATGATGGTATTGATTCAGTCTTACTGCCCATTAGAGTCAGACGTTATAAAGTTAAACGAATAATAAATATAAATCCCTTCAAAAAAATGTTTGTTTTAAAGGCTAAAAATACGTTTTTTGCAAAAATTACATTACTTCCGGTGATATTGAAAATTTTAACTTGGTTCATAGAAGTCATAAATAGCATAAGGCATGAAATGGTAAATAAATTGTAAAAATCGAATAATAATTGACAGTTTTACAGACCAAAAACCTTGAAAAGTGACTTATAGAAGATCGCCTATTTCTCTGTAACCGTACAAGTTAGAAACCATTTTGTGGTATCTGTATGGTCGTATGGCTTCATTTTATTCGTTGATGGGAATCAAATATCATAATTTTAAAAATATTATAAGGCAGACTCATTTGAATGAAATATTTATTTTTTAGGTTAAAAATACAGTTTTTGCCCAAATGACGTCATTTCCGGTCACAGTGAAAATGTAAAATTGGCTTGACCTAGTCCAAATTGGCATTAGGCATCAAATGGAAAAAAAATATTGCAAATCGAATAATAATTAACTCTTTTATAGGCAAAATAACGTGAAAAGTGATGCATGCAAAATTGCATATTTCTCGGCAACTGCTTATATTACAAACTAATTTTCGCATACATTCTCTTCGCCTGGATTATTGCTACGAGTTTATGAAAATTACAAATAAATATTTCAAAATATGAAGACGCTGAATGAATTGTAAATAACTGAATTTTACACTTTATTTTACATTTTATTCGAAATTGCCCGAAAATGAAGTTGAAATTAAAAAATATGAGCTAAGGTTTTTGTGCACCTTTGCAGGGTGCATCCTTTTAGTCATATCAGTTTTGAAAAAAAATAATATTTGCTTTCAAAAAGTGGTACCGAACTGTCAAAATTGTAGTTTTTGTTAATATTACGTCACTTTCGTTGCCGACAGAAAAATTTCACCGTAACAAAAAAAATTACAATTGGGACCATGGTGCATATGAACTTTGTTTTATACAAATCGAACAATAAATAATTTTTCTGGGTACGAAAAACTAAATTAGCCGATGGTGGCTAACGCAAATTACCGAGACAATTTTTTTTCTCATTTCTGCTCAAGTACGATGATATTTTAACCCTGTGTAAAATATCATCAAAAAATATTCATAAATAAAAAAGGTTTTCGTAAAAAAATTAATTTTTTTCGAAATATCGGACATTTTTTCGACTACTTCCGGTTTTACGATCGTTGTTGTGATAGCTTTACGAAGTCCTTTGGATACTTAACTGTACGTACCAGAAGTGTCAGAAACATCCATTGAGTAGTTTTGGAAAAAAAGATAAATTAAAGAGCGTTTCAAAAAATTTAACGATTTTTCAATTTTTTTCAAAGTTTGAGGCCATTTTTCGACCACTTATATTATTTCAATGCTTTTCATTTTGGATTCCCTATATAGACAACTGACAGGACTTTGAGTAAGAAACGTTTAAGAAAAATCGTAGGCGTCGTTTTCGAGAAAAGGGCGTCTCAGAATGTTAAAAAATTGGAAAATACTAGATTTTTGGCATACAATAATTTATTTCATTACCATCGAAATCGTATTATTTAGATACCATATGATGGTCCATTAATAGGGCTATCCAGCGACACTTTAGTTCTTTTGGTCCGCTATTACCTAAGGGAGAAATCAAGTTTTTCGCAAGTGCGACAATGTTTTTACTCTTTTTTTTTCATTTTTTGAATACTTCCGGTATGGTTATTATTGTCGGAATAGTTCTAATAGCCGGTTTGGGCACTAAAATAGCCACAGGGCTCTGTAATGATATATTACATTATCTGATCAGATAAAATGCCCCTGAGAAATCCTATGTTCAAAAGTGCCAAAAATGCAAAAAATTTAAAATATAGAAAATTAAATTTTAATAATTACATACATATTATACATCGTTAGAATCGTAATTAGGTCAGCTATCTGAATATACAACCTTTTTTTAAAAATCTCTTAAAATAAAAAAATAGTAGAGCATTTTCCAAAATTTCACGATTTTTCGACTTTTTTCGATTTTCAGTCCCTTTTTTATCCTATTCCAGACATTTCAAAGTCCTATTGGATGGCTTCATGTCAAATACCTCCCAAAGGACTCTCGATAGAAAAAATTTAAAAAATATTGCAGGTTAAGTTTTCGAGATACAGGCGTCCAAAAACGCTCCAAATCAGAAAATACTTGATTTTCAGCGTGCCATATTTTGCTGTCTGTTCATAGTATCCGTATGAATGGGGTATCATATGATAGTCCAACAATCGTGCCATCAAACGGTACCTTCATTCGTTTAATCCATTGATATCGGACAGAGAAGTAGCGTTTTCCCCCAAAATATCCATTTTTTGCATTTTTTTCAAAATATTGAACATTATTTCGACCACTTCCGGTTTGAAGATCCGTGTCGAAATTGCTTTATCAGTTGGTATTGGACTATAACTTCATGTTCCAGAAGTTTCATAAACGTCAATTCTACCATAAAACGAAACCCGAGCTCGCAAAATGGGAAGAAAATTCGAAAAAAATCGGAAAATAAAGGGCGATAACTCTGAATGAAACTTATATTACTGGAATCGGATGAACTTCAGGTATCCAAAAATGTAGGTCAAATTTGAAAATTTTGAAAAATAACAAAAATTGTCTCGTAAACAACATGTTTTCAATTTTCGAACGATAAAAGTCATAGACGAATGTTCGAAATTGAAAAATGTGAGATAGCCATTGTCTCAGAAAAGATTCAGGGATTCCAAAAATGTAATTTGTTTGAAAATGGATAAAGAATTGACGAAACTATGGCCGATTTTCAATTTTTAGAGAAAGTACAAAGTTCGGTCACTTCCGGTATGCGCAGAAATTTCAAAAATATTTTATCAAGTAGCCACCACATGGTTTCCCGATAGAAAAGCTAATTCCAGATCGATATCTGTTTTCGATCATGGAGATCTAGGCCCTCGCGGTAAATAATAATAATAATAATAATAATAACTAGACCTGCAAGCAGCACTGAACCGGCTTTCAGGAATCATACAGGAAGTTTATTATACCATAGCCGATCCATTGAGCTACCAAACTATACTTTAGTTGTTTTGCTTCAGTGACACCCTCTATCATATGTAAAAGTAATATTTGCTGGCTAAAAGACCGGTCAAAATTGTAAATTATGGCAAAAGTATGTCACTTCCGGTGCCGAAAGAAATTTTTATAGATGAAAAATAAGTCGAAAATTCGCAACATACAAAATACAAACTTTTTTTTATAAATATCGGACAATAAATAATTAACCTATAACCCATAAACTGAAATTAAGAAGGTAAAAAACTGAAAAGTGACCCTCGGAAAATTGGTTATTATTCGGCAAGGGAACATGCTAGAAGATTTTTCTTGATATCAATATGATGGTATTGATTCAGTCTTACTGCCCATTAGAGTCAGACGTTATAAAGTTATACGAATAATAAATATAAATCCCTTCAAAAAAACGTTTGTTTTAAAGGCTAAAAATACGTTTTTTGCAAAAATTACATTACTTCCGGTGATATTGAAAATTTTAACTTGGTTCATAGAAGTCATAAATAGCATAAGGCATGAAATGGTAAATAAATTGTAAAAATCGAATAATAATTGACAGTTTTACAGACCAAAAACCTTGAAAAGTGACTTATAGAAGATCGCCTATTTCTCTGTAACCGTACAAGTTAGAAACCATTTTGTGGTATCTGTATGGTCGTATGGCTTCATTTTATTCGTTGATGGGAATCAAATATCATAATTTTAAAAATATTATAAGGCAGACTCATTTGAATAAAATATTTGTTTTTTAGGTTAAAAATACAGTTTTTGCCCAAATGACGTCATTTCCGGTCACAGTGAAAATGTAAAATTGGCTTGACCTAGTCCAAATTGGCATTAGGCATCAAATGGAAAAAAAATATTGCAAATCGAATAATAATTAACTCTTTTATAGGCAAAATAACGTGAAAAGTGATGCATGCAAAATTGCATATTTCTCGGCAACTGCTCATATTACAAACTAATTTTCGCATACATTCTCTTCGTCTGGATTATTGCTACGAGTTTATGAAAATTACAAATAAATATTTCAAAATATGAAGACGCTGAATGAATTGTAAATAACTGAATTTTACACTTTATTTTACATTTTATTCGAAATTGCCCGAAAATGAAGTTGAAATTAAAAAATATGAGCTAAGGTTTTCGTGCACCTTTGCAGGGTGCATCCTTTTAGTTATATCAGTTTTGAAAAAAAATAATATTTGCTTTCAAAAAGTGCTACCGAACTGTCAAAATTGTAGTTTTTGTTAATATTACGTCACTTCCGTTGCCGACAGAAAAATTTCACCGTAACAAAAGAAATTACAATTGGGACCATGGTGCATATGAACTTTGTTTTATACAAATCGAACAATAAATAATTTTTCTGGGTACGAAAAACTAAATTAGCCGATGGCGGCTAACGCAAATTACCGAGACAATTTTTTTTCTCATTTCTGCTCAAGTACGATGATATTTTAACCCTGTGTAAAATATCATCAAAAAATATTCATAAATAAAAAAGGTTTTCGTAAAAAAATTATTTTTTTTCGAAATATCGGACATTTTTTCGACTACTTCCGGTTTTACGATCGTTGTTGTGATAGCTTTACGAAGTCCTTTGGATACTTAACTTTCTGTACCAAAAGTGTCAGAAACATCCATTGAGTAGTTTTAGAAAAAAAGATAAATTAAAGAGCGTTTCAAAAAATTTAACGATTTTTCAATTTTTTTCAAAGTTTGAGGCCATTTTTCGACCACTTATATTATTTCAATGCTTTTCATTTTGGATTCCCTATATAGACAACTAACAGGACTTTGAGTAAGAAAAGTTTAAGAAAAATCGTAGGCGTCGTTTTCGAGAAAAGGGCGTCTCAGAATGTTAAAAAATTGGAAAATACTAGATTTTTGGCATACAATAATTTATTTCCTTACCATCGAAATCGTATTATTTAGATACCATATGATGGTCCATTAATAGGGCTATCCAGCGACACTTTAGTTCTTTTGGTCCGCTATTACCTAAGGGAGAAATCAAGTTTTTCGCAAGTGCGACAATGTTTTTACTCTTTTTTTTCATTTTTTGAATACTTCCGGTATGGTTATTATTGTCGGAATAGTTCTAATAGCCGGTTTGGGCACTAAAATAGCCACAGGGCTCTGTAATGATATATTACATTATCTGATCACATAAAATGCCCCTGAGAAATCCTATGTTCAAAAGTGCCAAAAATGCAAAAAATTTAAAATATCGAAAATTAAATTTTAATAATTACATACATATTATACATCGTTAGAATCGTAATTAGGTCAGCTATCTGAATATACAACCTTTTTTTAAAAATCTCTTAAAATAAAAAAATAGTAGAGCATTTTCCAAAATTTCACGATTTTTCGACTTTTTTCGATTTTCAGTCCCTTTTTTATCCTATTCCAGACATTTCAAAGTCCTATTGGATGGCTTCATGCCAAATACCTCCAAAAGGACTCTCGATAGAAAAAAAATAAAAAAAATTGTAGGTTAAGTTTTCGAGATACAGGCATCCAAAAACGCTCCAAATCAGAAAATACTTGATTTTCAGCGTGCCATATTTTGCTACCTTTTCATAGTATCTGTATGATTTGGGTATCATACGATAGTCCATTCTTCATGCAACCCAACGATACCTTAATCCCTTTAATCCGTTGATATCGGGCGAAGAAATCACGTTTTTCCCAAAACCACCCATTTTTTTCGTTTTTTTGCAAATTTTGCACATTATTTCGACCACTTCCGGTTTAAGGAGTCTTGTCGAAATTGCTTTACCTGTTGATATTGGACTTTAACTTCATGTTCCAGAAGTTTCAGAAACGTCAATTCTGCCATAAAACGAAACCCGAGCTCACAAAATGGGAAGAAAATTCGAAAAAAATCGAAAAATAAAGGGCGATAACTCTGAATGAAACTTATATTACTGGAATCGGATGGACTTCAGGTATCCAAAAATGTAGGTCAAATTTGAAAATTTTGAAAAATAACAAAAATTGTCTCGTAAACAACATGTGTTCAATTTTCGAACTATAAAAGTCATAGACGAATGTTCGAAATTGAAAAATGTGAGATAGCCATTTTCTCAGAAAAGATCCAGGGATTCCAAAAATGTAATTTGTTTGAAAATGGATAAAGAATTGACGAAACTATGGCCGATT
This sequence comes from Patella depressa, assembly GCA_948474765.1. Taxonomy (NCBI): domain Eukaryota; kingdom Metazoa; phylum Mollusca; class Gastropoda; family Patellidae; genus Patella; species Patella depressa. Next base: position 23,929,616 of record OX419716.1, read on the forward strand.
TTCAATTTTTAGAGAAAGTACAAAGTTCGGTCACTTCCGGTATGCGCAGAAATTTCAAAAATATTTTATCAAGTAGCCACCACATGGTTTCCCTATAGAAAATCTAATTCCAGATCGATATCTGTTTTCGATCATGGAGATCTAGGCCCTCGCGGTAAATAATAATAATAATAATAATAATAATAATAATAATAATAATAATAATAATAATTTTAGTAATCTCAATAGGCTTTCAGACGAAAGTCTGAAAGCCTAATAATAATAATAATAATTTTAGTAATCTCAATAGGCTTTCAGACGAAAGTCTGAAAGCCTAACTAGACCTGCATAGCAGTGCTGAATCGGCTTTCAGGGTCCTTTAGATCATTGCCATGCTTTTAAATTTACCTTTATACCCTAAACGACCGATAGGACTCGGGGTAACAGAAGTTTAAGAAGTGAAATAGAAGTAGTTTTCGAGATAAACGAGTTTGAAAAGGTTCCAAAAAAAGAGGAAAATACTATATTTTCGGTATCTTATAATCTATTGCCTAACCATCGAATTTGTATCATTCTGATATCATATAAAAGTCCGAAAAGGAAAATACTAGATCTTCAGCGTCCCGTAATATTTGTCATTGAACACGCCATCTTGAGTCGGATCGCGCAAAATCTAATTTTGGAGTAAAATTTTATTTTGAAGTCTAAAAATACGTTTTTTGCAAATATGACATTACTTCCGGTGATAATGGAAATGTTAAATCAGATCATTGCAATCATAAATGGCATAAGGCATCACATGGTGAAAATTGTATGAAAATTGAATAATAATTGACACTTTTATAGACCAAAAAGATTGGAAAGTGACTTGTAGAAAATCGTCTATTTCTCGGCAACCGTACAAGTTAGAAACTTTTTTGTGGTATCTGTATGATGGTATGATTTCATGCTATTCGGTGATGGGATTCAAATATCATAATTTTAAAAATATTATAAACAAGACTCATTTGAATAAAATATTTGTTTTCTAGGTTAAAAATACAGTTTTTGGCAAAATGACGTCATTTTCGGTCACAGTGAAACTGTAAAATTGGCTTAACCTAGTCCAAATTGGCAATAGGCATCGAATGAAAAAAAATTATTGAAAATTGGATAATAATTTACTATTTTATAGGCAAAATAACGTGAAAAGTGATGCATGCAAAATTGCATATTTCTCGGCAACTGCTCATATTACAAACTATTTTTCGCATACATTCTCTTCGTCTGGATTATGGCTACGAGTTTATGAAAGTTACGAATAAATAGTTCAAAATATAAAGACGTTGAATGGGTTGTAATAACTGAATTTTACCCTTTTTTTTACATTTTATTCGAAATTGCCCGAAAATGAAATTGAAATTTAAGAATCTCAGCCAAACATTTTATGCGCCTTTACAGGGCGCATACTTTTTGTTATATCAGTTTTCGAAAAACATAATATTTGCTGTCAAAAAGTGGTACTTAACTCTCAAAATTGTAGTTTTTGTTAATATTACGCCACTTCCGTTGCGTGCAGAAAAATGTCACCGTAACAAAAAATATTACAATTGACATCACGAATCATACGCACTTTGTTTTATACAAATCGAACAATAAATAATTAATCTAGGTACGAAAAACTAAATTAGCCAATGGCGACTAAAGAAAATTACTGAGACAAAATTCTTTCTCACTTATGCTCAAGTAGGGTGATACTTTAACTCTGTGTAAACTACCATCAAAAAATATTCATAAATAAAAAAGTTTTCTGTAAAAATGTAAAAAAAAATCAATATATCGGATATTTTTTCGACTACTTCCGGTTTTTCGATCATTGTCGGAATTGCTTTAACAAGTTGATTAGATACTTAACTTCCTGTACCAGAAATATCAGAAACATTCATTAAGTAATTTTTGAAAAAAAGATAAATAAAAGAGCATTTTCAATAATTTAATGATTTTTCAACTTTTTTCAAAGATTGAGGTCATTTTTGGACCGCCTATGATATTGCAACGCTTTTATTATTAAATGCACACGCTAGGCCACCGATAGGACTCTGAGTAAAAAATGTTTAAGAAAAATCGTAGGCGTCGTTTTCGAGAAAAAGGCGTCTCAGAATGCTCCAAAACGGAAAATACTTAATTTTCGGCGTACCATAATTCATTTCCTAAGAATCAAATTCGTGTTATTTAGATGTTATACGATCGTCTATTAATGGAACTATCCAAAGACACTTTAATTGTTTTGGTCCGCTAATATGTGACGGAGAATTCGAACTTTTGGCAAGAGCTCCAATTTTTTTTCATCTTTTTTACATTTTTCTTTGTTTTTTTAACTACTTCCGGTATACGAATCATTGTCGAGTAGTTTTCACATCCAGTTTTGGAGTTTGCATGGGACCAGGGCTCTCTAATGATATACGACACTATACGATCAAATAAAATACTTCTGAGAAATCCTATGTTCAAAAGTGTTAAAAATGTCAAAATGTCAAAATATTGAAAATTAAATTTCAATAACTGCATACATATTATACATCATTAGAATCGTAATTAGGTCAGCTTTTTAAATATATATCTTTTTTTTGAAAATCTCTTAAAATAAAAAAATAGTGGAGCATTTTCCCAAATTTCACGATTTTTCGACTTTTTTCGATTTTCAGTCCCTTTTTTGTCTTATTCCAATTATATAATAGCCTTAATGGATGGATCCATGCTAAAGACTACCGGAAGGACCATCGATAGATAAAGTTTAAGAAAAATCGCTGGAGCAGTTTTCGAAATACAGGCGTCCAAAAACGCTCCAAATCAGAAAATACTTGATTTTCAGCGTGCCATATTTTGCTTCCAGCTCATCGTATCCGTACGAATTGGGTATCATCCAGTGGTCCAATCACCGCTAGGCCAAATGATACCTTAATTTGTTTAATCCGTTGATATCGGACGGAGAAATCGTGTTTTTACCCAAGACACCAATTTTTCACGTTTTTTTCAATATATCGCATATTATTTCGACTACTTCCGGTTTACGGATTGTTGTTGAAATTGCTTTAAACGGTGGTTTGACAATATTGCTTCATGTATCAGGGATTTGAGAAACGTTGATCCGGCCGTAAAACGAAACTTAAGCTCACAAAATGTGAAGAAAATTCGAAAAAAATCGAAAAATAAAGGGCGATAACTCGGAATGAAACTTATATTACTGGAACCGGATTGCCTTCAGGTATCCAAAAATGTAGGTCAAATTTGAAAATTTTGCAAAATAACAAAAATTGTCTCTCAAATAAAATTTTTCATTTTTCGATCGCAAGAAGTCAGCGGTGAAGTTTCGAAATATCGAAATTTTCAACTGCTATCGTCCGAGAAAAGACTCAAGGTTTCCGAAAATGTCATTTGTGTGAAAATAGGTACAGAATTGACGAATCTACGGCCGTTTTTTAATTTTTTGACACAGCACGAAATTCGACCACTTCCGGTCTGCGCAGAAGTTTCAAAAATAGTTTATCAAGTAGCCAACACATGGTTTCCCTATAGAGAATTAGGTCCGAGATCGGTATCTGTTACAGGCGCTGAGAAATAGGCTCCCCCGAAAAATAAAATAATAATAATAAATAACTAGACCTGCAAGCAGCACTGAACCGGCTTTCAGGAATCATACAGGAAGTTTATTATACCATAGCCGATCCATTGAGCTACCAAACTATACTTTAGTTGTTTTGCTTCATTGACACCCTCTATCATATGTAAAAGTAATATTTGCTGGCTAAAAGACCGGTCAAAATTGTAAATTATGGCAAAAGTATGTCACTTCCGGTGCCGAAAGAAATTTTTATAGATGAAAAATAAGTCGAAAATTCGCAACATACAAAATACAAACTTTTTTTTATAAATATCGGACAATAAATAATTAACCTATAACCCATAAACTGAAATTAAGAAGGTAAAAAACTGAAAAGTGACCCTCGGAAAATTGGTTATTATTCGACAAGAGAACATGCTAGAAGATTTTTCTTGATATCAATATGATGGTATTGATTCAGTCTTACTGCCCATTAGAGTCAGACGTTATAAAGTTAAACGAATAATAAATATAAATCCCTTCAAAAAAATGTTTGTTTTAAAGGCTAAAAATACGTTTTTTGCAAAAATTACATTACTTCCGGTGATATTGAAAATTTTAACTTAGTTCATAGAAGTCATAAATAGCATAAGGCATGAAATGGTAAATAAATTGTAAAAATCGAATAATAATTGACAGTTTTACAGACCAAAAACCTTGAAAAGTGACTTATAGAAGATCGCCTATTTCTCTGTAACCGTACAAGTTAGAAACCATTTTGTGGTATCTGTATGGTCGTATGGCTTCATTTTATTCGTTGATGGGAATCAAATATCATAATTTTAAAAATATTATAAGGCAGACTCATTTGAATAAAATATTTGTTTTTTAGGTTAAAAATACAGTTTTTGCCCAAATGACGTCATTTCCGGTCACAGTGAAAATGTAAAATTGGCTTGACCTAGTCCAAATTGGCATTAGGCATCAAATGGAAAAAAAATATTGCAAATCGAATAATAATTAACTCTTTTATAGGCAAAATAACGTGAAAAGTGATGCATGCAAAATTGCATATTTCTCGGCAACTGCTCATATTACAAACTAATTTTCGCATACATTCTCTTCGTCTGGATTATTGCTACGAGTTTATGAAAATTACAAATAAATATTTCAAAATATGAAGACGCTGAATGAATTGTAAATAACTGAATTTTACACTTTATTTTACATTTTATTCGAAATTGCCCGAAAATGAAATTGAAATGAAAAAGTCTGAGCTAAGCATATTGTGCACCTTTGCAGGGTGCATCCTTTTAGTTATATCAGTTTTGAAAAAAATTAATATTTGCTTTCAAAAAGTGGTACCGAACTGTCAAAATTGTAGTTTTTGTTAATATTACGTCACTTCCGCTACCGACTGAAAAATTTCACCGTAACAAAAAAAATTACAATTGGGACCACGGAGCTTATGAACTTGGTTTTATACAAATCGAACAATAAATAATTTTTCTGGGTACGAAAAACTAAATTAGCCGATGGCGGCTAATGCAAATTACCGAGACAATTTTTTTTCTGATTTCTGCTCAAGTAGGATGATATTTTAACCTAGTGTAAAATATCGTCAAAAAATATTCATAAATAAAAAAAGTTTTCGTAAAAAAAATATTTTTTTTCAAAATATCGGACATTTTTTCGACTACTTCCGGTTTTACGATTGTTGTCGTGATAGCTTTACGAAGTTCTTTGGATACTTACCTTTCTGTACCAGAAGTGTCAGAAACATCTATTGAGTAATTTTGGAAAAAAAGATAAAATAAAGAGCGTTTACAAAAATTTAACGATTTTTCAATTTTTTTCAAAGTTTGATGCTATTTTTGGACCACCTATATTATTTCAATGCTTTTCATTTTGGATTCACTATATAGACAATCGATAGGACTTTGAGTAAGAAAAGTTTGAGAAAAATCGTAGGCGTCGTTTTCGAGGAAAGGGCGTCTCAGAATGTTAAAAAATCGGAAAATACTAGATTTTTGGCATACAATAATTTATTTCCTTGCCATCGAAATCGTATTATTTACATACCATATGATGGTCCATTAATAGGCTATCCAATGACACTTTAGTTCTTTTGGTCCGCTATTACCTAAGGGAGAAATCAAGTTTTTCGCAAGTGCGACAATGTTTTTAACCTTTTTTTTTTATTTTTGGAATACTTCTGGTATGGTTATTATTGTCGGAATAGTTTAAATAGCCGGTTTGGGTACTAAAATAGCCATAGGGCTCTGTATTGATATATTACATTTACTGATCAGATAAAATGCCACTGAGAAATCCTATGTCAAAAAGTGAGAAAAATGCAAAAAAATTAAAATATCGAAAATTAACTTTCAATAACTACATACATATTATACATCGTTAGAATCGTAATTAGGTCAGCTATCTGAATATACAACCTTTTTTCGAAAATCTCTTAAAATAAAAAAATTGTAGAGCATTTTCCAAAATTTCACGATTTTTCGACTTTTTTCGATTTTCAGTCCGTTATTTCACCTATTCCAGATATTTCAAAGTCGTAATGGAATGTTTCGTACACAAGACTACCACAAGGTCTCTTCATACAGAAAGTTTCATAAAAATCGCTGGAGTAGTTTTCGAGATACAGGCGTCCGAAAATGCTAAAAATCAGAAAATACTTGATTTTCAGCGTGCCATATTTTGCTGCCTGTTCATAGTATCCGTATGAATTTGGTATCATACGATAGTACAATCATAGTGCAGTCCAATGGTACCCTAATTTCTTTAATCCATTTATATCGGGCGGAGAAATCGCGTTTTCCCCCAAAATATCCATTTTTTTCATTTTTTTCAAAATATTGCACATTATTTCGACCACTTCCGGTTTAAGGATTTTTGTCGAAATTGCTTTATTCGTTGGTATTGGACTATAACTTCATGTTCCAGAAGTTTCAGAAACGTCAATTCTGCCATAAAACGAAACCCGAGCTCACAAAATGGGAAGAAAATTCGAAAAAAATCGAAAAATAAAGGGCGATAACTCTGAATGAAACTTATATTGCTGGAATCGCATGAACTTCAGGTATCCAAAAATGTAGGTCAAATTTGAAAATTTTGAAAAATAACAAAAATTGTCTCGTAAACAACATGTTTTCAATTTTCGAACGCTAAAAGTCATAGACGAATGTTCGAAATCGAAAAATGTGAGATAGCCACTGTCTAAGAAAAGATTCAGGAATTCCAAAAAGGTAATTTGTTTGAAAATGGATAAAGAATTGACAAAACTATGGCCAATTTTCAATTTTTAGACAAAATACAAAGTTCGGTCACTTCCGGTATGCGCAGAAATTTCAAAAATATTTTATCAAGTAGCCACCACATGGTTTCCCGATAGAAATTCTAATTCCAGATCGATATCAGTTTTCGATCATAGAGATCTACGCTCCCGCGGTAAATAATAATAATAATAATAATAATAATAATTTTAGTAATCTCAATAGGCTTTCAGACGAAAGTCTGAAAGCCTAATAATAATTTTAGTAAAAACAATAGTCTTTCAGACGAAAGTCTGAAAGCCTAATAATAATAATAATTTTAGTAATCTCAATAGGCTTTCAGACGAAAGTCTGAAAGCCTAATAATAATAATAATAACTAGACCTGCATGCAGGAATGACGGGTTTCACTGGTGCCACGTTACCCTTAAACATGTCACTTCCGGTGCCAAGTTACCCTTGAACATATGTCACTTCCGGTACCAGCGAAACCACTAAACAGGTTTCCAAATTAACATTGCACACAAATAAAATGGACGCAGAATCAACCAATCAATCCAGCAATATCAAGTCATTTTATACATTTGTTACTTGTAAATGATCTTGACAAAATTAAATTACTCCCGGAGTTAATGCAAATGTTCAATTAGTCTTATGAAATCAGAAATGGCATACGATATCATATAGTGAAAATTTTATGTAAATCGAATAATAATTGCCACTTTTAAAGACCAAAAAACTCGAAAAGTGACTTGTAGAAAATCTGCTATTTCTCTGCAACCGTACAAGTTAGAAACCATTTTGTGGTATCTGTATGATCGTATGGGTTCATTCTATTTGTTGATTGGCATCAAATACCATAATTTGAAAAAGATTTCAAAACAGACTCATTTGAATAAAATATCTGTTTTGAAGGCTAAAAATTCAGTTTTTGCCAAAATGACGTTACTTCCGGTGATAATGAAAATCTTAAATTACTTGTATTAAATCACAAATGGCATTAGGTGTAACATGGTGTAACGTTTATGAAAATCGAATAATAATTGACACTTTTATGGCCCCGAAACCTTCAAAAGTGACCTGTAGAAAACCGTCTATTTCTCGGCAACCGAACAAGTTAGAAACAATTTTATGATATCTATATGACCATATGAGTTGTATTTATATGTGAATTTAAACCAAAAGTTAAAATTATTAATACATATTAAGTTATTCATGGTTGAATAAAACATTGATTTAAAAAGTTTAAAATGCAGTTTTTGACCAAATGACGTCACTTCCGGTGTCAATTTTAAATTGTAATCAACTTGATATGACGCTACATGCTTTTTGAATCAAATGATGTCACTTTTATAAAAATCCAATAATAATTGACTATTTTACAGGCAAAATAACGAAAACAGTGACTTGCACAGAACTGCCCATTTCTTGGGAACTGCTTATATTACAAACTAATTTTAACATACATTTTCTTCGTATGGATTATAGCTACAAGTTTATAAAAGTTACGAAGAAATATTTTAAAATCTGAAAAGCCTGAATAGGTTGTAAATAGGTCAATTTTACACCATTTTTAGCCATTAAATCGAATTTGCTCGAAAATGAAATCGAAATTAAAAAAACTGCTTCCGACATTTTTTGCGCCTTGAAAGGGCACACTCTTTGAGTCAAATAATTTTTCCAAAAAATAATATTTGTTTTCGAAAAATGGTACCTAACTGTCAAAATTGTAGTTTTTGGTAAAATTATGCCACTTCCGGTGCCGACAGATAACACTTCCGGTAATAAAAAAAATGACAATTGAGACAACGAAGCATATGAACTTTGTTTTATACAAATCGAACAATAAAAAATTAATCTAGGACTGAAAAACTGAATTAACCAATGGCGGCCAAGGAAAATTACTGAGACAAAATTTTTTAACATTTTTGCACAAGGCAGATGACTCTTTAATTCTGTGCACAATACGACTAAAAAATATTCATAAATAAAAATGTTTTTTGTAAAATTTTAAATTTACGAAATTTGGCGCCTAATATCTTCGAAGATTTGCCGAAAATCAAAAATCGAAAGAAGCGTAGCTATGTGCCCTGTCTCAGGCTATGCCAAAATGTATCGAAAGTTAAAATCCAATGATTATTGTTAAAATTACTGCTATATTTTCAAAAACGATAACTTCGGTGATTTCGGACATTTCGCATTGTCGCAGAACGTTCAAAATAGCTTTATCCTCTAAGTCACACCCACTTTCCCAGTAAAACCGAAGAAATCGTAACGATGCGACAAGCAGTTGCTGAGATCTACTCAAAACAAAAGAAGAATAATAATAATAATAAGAACTAGACCTGCAAGCAGCACTGAACCGGCTTTCAGGAATCATACAGGAAGTTCATTATACCATAGCCGATCCATTGAGCTACCAAACTATACTTTAATTGTTTTGCTTCAGTGACACCTTCTATCATATGTAAAAGTAATATTTGCTGGCGAAAAGACCGGTCAAAATTGTAAATTATGGCAAAATTACGTCACTTCCGGTGCCGAAAGAAATTTTTATAGGTGAAAAATAAGTCGAAAATTCGCAACATACAAAATACAAACTTTGTTTTATACATATCGGGCAATAAATAATCAATCTATAACCCAAAAACTGAAATTAAGAAGGTATAAAACTTAAAAGTGACCCTGGGAAAATTGGCTATTATTCGACAAGGAAACATGCTAGAAGCCTTTTCTTGATATCAATATGATGGTATTGATTCAATCTTACTGCCCATTAGAGTCAGACGTTATAAAGTTAAACGAATAATAAATATAAATCCCTTCAAAAAAATGTTTGTTTTGAAGGCTAAAAATACGTTTTTTGCAAAAATTACATTACTTTCGGAGATATTGAAAATGTTAATTTAGTTCATAGAAGTCATAAATGGCATAAGGCATCAAATGGTAAAAAAATGATAAAAATCGAATAATAATTGACACTTTTATAGACCAAAAACCTTGAAAAGTGACTTATAAAAGATCGCCTATTTCTCTGTAACCGTACAAGTTAGAAACCATTTTGTGGTATCCGTATGGTCGTATGGCTTAATTCTATTCGTTGATGGGAATCAAATATCATAATTTTAAAAATATTATAAGGCAGACTCATTTGAATAAAATATTTTTTTTTAAGTTAAAAATACAGTTTTTGCCCAAATGACGTCATTTCCGGTCACAGTGTAAATGTAAAATTAGCTTGACCTAGTCCAAATTGGCATTAAGCATCAAATGGAAAAAAAATATTGCAAATCGAATAATAATTCACTCTTTTATAGGCAAAATAACGTGAAAAGTGATGCATGCAAAATTGCATATTTCTCGGCAACTGCTCATATTACAAACTAATTTGCGCATACATTCTCTTCGTCTGGATTATTGCTACGAGTTTATGAAAATTACAAATAAATATTTCAAAATATGAAGACGCTGAATGAATTGTAAATAACTGAATTTTACACTTTATTTTACATTTTATTCGAAATTGCCCGAAAATGAAATTGAAATTAAAAAATCTGAGCTAAGGATTTTGTGCACCTTTGCAGGGTGCATCCTTTTAGTTATATCAGTTTTGAAAAAAAATAATATTTGCTTTTAAAAAGTGGTACTGAACGATCAAAATTGTAGTTTTTGTTAATATTACGTCACTTCCGTTGCCGACAGAAAAATTTCACCGTAACAAAAAAAATTACAATTGGGACCACGGAGCGTATGAACTTTGTTTTATACAAATCGAATAATAAATAATTTTTCTGGGTACGAAAAACTAAATTAGCCGATGACGGCTAACGCAAATTACCGAGACAATTTTTTTTCTCATTTCTGCTCAAGTAGGATGATATTTTTAACCCTGTGTAAAATATCATCAAAACATATTCATAAATAAAAAAGGTTTTCGTAAAAAAATTAATTTTTTTCAAAATATCGGACATTTTTTCGACTACTTCCGGTTTTACGATCGTTGTAGTGATAGCTTTACGAAGTTCTTTGGATAATTAACTTTCTGTACCAGAAGTGTCAGAAACATCCATTGAGTAGTTTTGGAAAAAAAGATAAATTAAAGCGCGTTTCCAAAAATTTAACGATTTTTCAATTTTTTTCAAAGTTTGAGGCCATTTTTGGACCATTTATATTATTTCAATGCATTTCATTTTGGATTCACTATATAGACAACCGATAGGACTTTGAGTAAGAAAAGTTTGAGAAAAATCTGCGGCGTCGTTTTCGAGAAAAGGGCGTCCCAGAATGTTAAAAAATCGGAAAATAATATATTTTTGGCATACAATAATTTATTTCCTTACCATCGAAATCGTATTATTTAGATACCATATGATGGTCCATTAATAGGGCTATCCAGCGACACTTTAGTTCTTTTGGTCCGCTATTACCTAAGGGAGAAATCAAGTTTCTCGCAACTGCGACAATGGTTTTAACCTTTTTTTTTCATTTTTTGAATACTTCCGGTATGGTTATTATTGTCGGAATAGTTTTAATAGCCGGTTTGGGCACTAAAATAGCCACGGGGCTCTGTAATGATATATTACATTATCTGATCAGATAAAATGCCTCTGAGAAATCCTATGTTCAAAAGTGCCAAAAATGCAAAAAAATTAAAATATCGAAAATTAAATTTCAATAACTACATACATATTATACATCATTAGAATCGTAATTAGGTCAGCTATCTGAATATACAACCTTTTTTTGAAAATCTCTTAAAATAAAAAAATAGTAGAGCATTTTCCAAAATTTCACGATTTTTCGACTTTTTATACGCCCACATTTTCATGTGGACGTATTATGTCGTCGCCCCTGTCCGTCCGGACGTCCGTCCGTCCGTCCGTCCGGACGTCCGTCCGTCCGGACGTCCGTCCGTCCACAATTTGTTTGTGGACTCTCTACAGGTCACAATTCTTATCCGATTTTGACGAAACTTGAAATATAGGTTTATCCCCATAAGATCTCGGTTCCTTTCGATATTGGCATGTATCGGATCAAAACTTCATGGATTATGGCCCCTGATTGTACGAAAAATCACGTTTTTAGCTTGTGGACCCTATAGAGGTCACAATTTTGAACCGATTTTGATGAAACTTGACATGCATGTTTGTAACCCAAAGATCTTGGTTCCTTTCGATATTTGCGGCTTTCGGAATGTAATTTCCTGAATTATGGCCCCTGATTGTCCGAAAAATCACCCTTCTTAGCTTGTGGTCCCTCTGGAGGTCACAATTATTATTCGATTTAAAAAACCGTTTGATTATATCACCGTTACACCCTAAGGAATGTTGAGTTCAAATTTCGGGAAAATCGGACGAAAATTGCCATACAAAATGGCCGCCGTTTGTACGCGAATACTGTTAAAAAATGGTATATCAAGGTTGTGGACCCTGTGGAGGTCACAATTTTGATTCGATTTTGATGAAACTTCACATTCATGGTTATAACCCAAAGATCTTGCTTCCTTTCGATATTTGCGCATATCGGATCGTAACTTCCTGAATTATGGCCCCTGATTATACGCAAAATCGCCTTTTTTTTAGCTTGGAGGTCACAATTATTATTCGATTTAAAAAACCGTTTGATTATATCACCGTTACTTCCTAAGGAAGGTTGAGTTCGAATTTCGGGAAAATCGGACGAAAATTGACATACAAAATGGCCGCCGTTTGTACGCGAATACTGTTAAAAAATGGTATATCAAGGTTGTGGACCCTGTGGAGGTCACAATTTTGATTCGATTTTGATGAAACTTGAAATTCATGGTTACAACCCAAAGATCTTGGTTCCTTTCGATAATTGCGCATATCAGATCGTAACTTCCTGAATTATGGCCCCTGATTATACGCAAAATTGCCTTTTTTTTAGCTTGGAGGTCACAATTATTATCCGATATAAAAAAACGTTTGATTATATTACCGTTACACCGTAAGGAAGGTTGAGTTTGAATTTCGGGAAAATCAGACCAAAATTGCCACACAAAATGGTCGCCGTTTGTACGCGAATACTGTTAAAAAATGGTATATCAAGGTTGTGGACGCTTTAAAGGTCACAATTTTAATTCGATTTTGATGAAACTTGAAATTCATGGTTATAACCCAAAGATCTTGGTTCTTTTCGATATTTGCGCATATCGGATCGTAACTTCCTGAATTATGGCCACTGGTTATACGCAAAATCCCCCTTTCTTTAGCTTGTGGTCCCTCTGGAGGTCACAATTATTATCCAATTTAAAAAAACGTTTGATTATATCACCGTTACACTGTAAGGAAGGTTGAGTTTGAATTTCGGGAAAATCGGACCAAAATTGACAGACAAAATGGCCGCCGTTTGTACGCGAATACTGTTAAAAAAAATGATATATCATGATTGTGGATCCTGTATAGGTCACAATTTTAATTCGATTTTGATGAGGATGGTTGAGTTCTAATTTCGTGAAAATCGTACCAAATTTGCCGGACGAAATGGTCGCCGTTTGTACGCGAATGGTGTAAAAATATGGTATATCATGGTTGTGGACTCTCTACAGGTCACAATTCTTATCCGATTTTGATGAAAAGTCACATTTCTAGGTTGTGTACCGTCACACCATAATCATTGTCGGTTTCGAATTTCATTAATATCAGACTGGAACTGACCAACTAAATGGCTGCTCCCAATACAGTATGAAATACAGGACTTAATAAAGATGTAGGAAAAATCACTTTCGGTATTGCTTGTTCTCTGTCCATCTCTCGAAAATGTGGGCGTATCCTGCCTGGCAGTGCCAGCCTATCTTTTTGATTTTCAGTCCCTTTTTTATCATATTCCAGACATTTCAAAGTCTTATTGGATGGCATAATTCACAAGACTATCGAATGGACTCTCGATAGAGAAAGTTAAACAAAAAGTTGCGGTTAAGTTTTCGAGATACAGGCGTCCAAAAACGCTCCAAATCAGAAAATACTTGATTTTCAGCGTGCCATATTTTGCTTCCTGCTCGTCGTATCCGTACAAATTGGGTATCATACGATAGCACAATACTAGTGCAGTCCAATGGTACCCTAATTTGTTTAATCCATTCATATCGGACGGAGAAGTCGCGTTTTTCCCCAAAATACCCATTTTTTGCATTTTTTTCAAAATATCGGACATTATTTCGACCACTTCCGGTGTACAGATTATTGTTGAAATTGCTTTATTCCTTGCAATGGTCATTTGGCTTCATGCCTCAGAAATTTCAGAAACGTCAATTCGGCCATAAAACGAAACCCGAGCTCGCAAAATGGGTAGAAAATTCGAAAAAAATCGAAAAATAAAGGGCGATAAATCTGAATGAAACTTATATTACTGGAATCGGATGGACTTCAGGTATCCAAAAATGTAGGTCAAATTTCAAAATTTTGAAAAATAACAAAAATTGTCTCTCAAACAACATTTTTCATTTTTCGATCGCAAGAAGTCAGCGATGAAGTTTCGAAATATCGAAATTTTCAACTGCTATCGTCCGAGAAAAGACTCAGGGTTTCCGAAAATGTCATTTGTATGAAAATAGGTAGAGAATTGACGAATCTACGGCCGTTTTTTGATTTTTTGACACCGCACGAAATTCGACCACTTCCGGTCTGCGCAGAAGTTTCAAATATAGTTTATCAAGTAGCCAAGACATGATTTCCCGACAGAGAATTAGGTCCCAGATCGGTATCTGTTACAGGCACTGAGAAATAGGCTCCGGCGAAAAAAAAAATAATAATAACTAGACCTGCAAGCAGCACTGAACCGGCTTTCAGGAATCATACAGGAAGTTTATTATACCATAGCCGATCCATTGAGCTACCAAACTATACTTTAGTTGTTTTGCTTCAGTGACACCCTCTATCATATCTAAAAGTAATATTTGCTGGCTAAAAGACCGGTCAAAATTGTAAATTATGGCAAAAGTATGTCACTTCCGGTGCCGAAAGAAATTTTTATAGATGAAAAATAAGTCGAAAATTCGCAACATACAAAATACAAACTTTTTTTTATAAATACCGGACAATAAATAATTAACCTATAACCCATAAACTGAAATTAAGAAGGTAAAAAACTGAAAAGTGACCCTCGGAAAATTGGTTATTATTCGACAAGGGAATATGCTAGAAGATTTTTCTTGATATCAATATGATGGTATTGATTCAGTCTTACTGCCCATTAGAGTCAGACGTTATAAAGTTAAACGAATAATAAATATAAATCCCTTCAAAAAAATGTTTGTTTTAAAGGCTAAAAATACGTTTTTTGCAAAAATTACATTACTTCCGGTGATATTGAAAATTTTAACTTGGTTCATAGAAGTCATAAATAGCATAAGGCATGAAATGGTAAATAAATTGTAAAAATCGAATAATAATTGACAGTTTTACAGACCAAAAACCTTGAAAAGTGACTTATAGAAGATCGCCTATTTCTCTGTAACCGTACAAGTTAGAAACCATTTTGTGGTATCTGTATGGTCGTATGGCTTCATTTTATTCGTTGATGGGAATCAAATATCATAATTTTAAAAATATTATAAGGCAGACTCATTTGAATAAAATATTTATTTTTTAGGTTAAAAATACAGTTTTTGCCCAAATGACGTCATTTCCGGTCACAGTGAAAATGTAAAATTGGCTTGACCTAGTCCAAATTGGCATTAGGCATCAAATGGAAAGAAAATATTGCAAATCGAATAATAATTAACTCTTTTATAGGCAAAATAACGTGAAAAGTGATGCATGCAAAATTGCATATTTCTCGGCAACTGCTCATATTACAAACTAATTTTCGCATACATTCTCTTCGTCTGGATTATTGCTACGAGTTTATGAAAATTACAAATAAATATTTCAAAATATGAAGACGCTGAATGAATTGTAAATAACTGAATTTTACACTTTATTTTACATTTTATTCGAAATTGCCCGAAAATGAAGTTGAAATTAAAAAATATGAGCTAAGGTTTTTGTGCACCTTTGCAGGGTGCATCCTTTTAGTCATATCAGTTTTGAAAAAAAATAATATTTGCTTTCAAAAAGTGGTACCGAACTGTCAAAATTGTAGTTTTTGTTAATATTACGTCACTTCCGTTGCCGACAGAAAAATTTCACCGTAACAAAAAAAATTACAATTGGGACCATGGTGTATATGAACTTTGTTTTATACAAATCGAACAATAAATAATTTTTCTGGGTACGAAAAACTAAATTAGCCGATGGTGGCTAACGCAAATTACCGAGACAATTTTTTTTCTCATTTCTGCTCAAGTACGATGATATTTTAACCCTGTGTAAAATATCATCAAGAAATATTCATAAATAAAAAAGGTTTTCGTAAAAAAATTAATTTTTTTCGAAATATCGGACATTTTTTCGACTACTTCCGGTTTTACGATCGTTGTTGTGATAGCATTACGAAGTCCTTTGGATACTTAACTGTACGTACCAGAAGTGTCAGAAACATCCATTGAGTAGTTTTGGAAAAAAAGATAAATTAAAGAGCGTTTCAAAAAATTTAACGATTTTTCAATTTTTTTCAAAGTTTGAGGCCATTTTTCGACCACTTATATTATTTCAATGCTTTTCATTTTGGATTCCCTATATAGACAACTGACAGGACTTTGAGTAAGAAACGTTTAAGAAAAATCGTAGGCGTCGTTTTCGAGAAAAGGGCGTCTCAGAATGTTAAAAAATTGGAAAATACTAGATTTTTGGCATACAATAATTTATTTCCTTACCATCGAAATCGTATTATTTGGATACCATATGATGGTCCATTAATAGGGCTATCCAGCGACACTTTAGTTCTTTTGGTCCGCTATTACCTAAGGGAGAAATCAAGTTTTTCGCAAGTGCGACAATGTTTTTACTCTTTTTTTTCATTTTTTGAATACTTCCGGTATGGTTATTATTGTCGGAATAGTTCTAATAGCCGGTTTGGGCACTAAAATAGCCACAGGGCTCTGTAATGATATATTACATTATCTGATCAGATAAAATGCCCCTGAGAAATCCTATGTTCAAAAGTGCCAAAAATGCAAAAAAATTAAAACATAGAAAATTAAATTTTAATAATTACATACATATTATACATCGTTAGAATCGTAATTAGGTCAGCTATCTGAATATACAACCTTTTTTTAAAAATCTCTTAAAATAAAAAAATAGTAGAGCATTTTCCAAAATTTCACGATTTTTCGACTTTTTTCGATTTTCAGTCCCCTTTTTATCCTATTCCAGACATTTCAAAGTCCTATTGGATGGCTTCATGTCAAATACCTCCCAAAGGACTCTCGATAGAAAAAATTTAAAAAATATTGCAGGTTAAGTTTTCGAGATACAGGCGTCCAAAAACGCTCCAAATCAGAAAATACTTGATTTTCAGCGTGCCATATTTTGCTGTCTGTTTATAGTATCCGTATGAATGGGGTATCATATGATAGTCCAACAATCGTGCCATCAAACGGTACCTTCATTCGTTTAATCCATTGATATCGGACAGAGAAATAGCGTTTTCCCCCAAAATAACCATTTTTTGCATTTTTTTCAAAATATTGAACATTATTTCGACCACTTCCGGTTTGAAGATCCGTGTCGAAATTGCTTTATCAGTTGGTATTGGACTATAACTTCATGTTCCAGAAGTTTCATAAACGTCAATTCTACCATAAAACGAAACCCGAGCTCGCAAAATGGGAAGAAAATTCGAAAAAAATCGGAAAATAAAGGGCGATAACTCTGAATGAAACTTATATTACTGGAATCGGATGGACTTCAGGTATCCAAAAATGTAGGTCAAATTTGAAAATTTTGAAAAATAACAAAAATTGTCTCGTAAACAACATGTTTTCAATTTTCGAACGATAAAAGTCATAGACGAATGTTCGAAATTGAAAAATGTGAGATAGCCATTGTCTCAGAAAAGATTCAGGGATTCCAAAAATGTAATTTGTTTGAAAATGGATAAAGAATTGACGAAACTATGGCCGATTTTCAATTTTTAGAGAAAGTACAAAGTTCGGTCACTTCCGGTATGCGCAGAAATTTCAAAAATATTTTATCAAGTAGCCACCACATGGTTTCCCGATAGAAAAGCTAATTCCAGATCGATATCTGTTTTCGATCATGGAGATCTAGGCCCTCGCGGTAAATAATAATAATAATAATAATAATAATAATTTTAGTAATCTCAATAGGCTTTCAGACGAAAGTCTGAAAGCCTAATAAATAATAATTTTAGTAATCACAATAGGCTTTCAGACGAAAGTCTGAAAGCCTAATAATAATTTTAACAAAAACAATAGTGTTTCACACAAGCTTCGCAGTGTGAAACCCTAATAATAATAATAATAATTTTAGTAATCTCAATAGGCTTTCAGACGAAAGTCTGAAAGCCTAATAATTTTAGTAATCTCAATAGGCTTTCAGACGAAAGTCTGAAAGCCTAATAATAAGAATAATAATTTTAACAAAAACAATAGTGTTTCACACAAGCTTCGCAGTGTGAAACCCTAATAATAATTTTAACAAAAACAATAGTGTTTCACACAAGCTACGCAGTGTGAAACCCTAATTAATGGTCGGTTTCCTGAAACAAGTAATATTTCTTCTCCGTGTTAAATATTGTATGACTGGCTAGATTTATATCATGTTTTAAAACATAACTATTTTGATCATAATATTTGACACCACACTTATTGGACTGTGTAATATCAAATCTAAATACGCAACAACTTTTAAAGATAAACCAATTCCATTAAACCGCTGTTTTTAGTTATGTGTATGTTATTGCTATAACGGATTATCAAGGCATATATTATAACCATTTATTACAGGTCTTTTTTGTAGCTTCAAATTTATATAAAGAATAAAGGCTTATATTATATTAAAGATACATTATGTAAGAGCTCAATCCACCTATTTAAACATATTCACATGATAGAACCAAAGTCACATATCTGGGCCATCGGGTGGCCGCGATATTCAATGGATTAGAACACCCACACCATTTAATAACTTGACGTTACAAATGGAAAATCGATACCGTGTTTATTGTTGCAGAAATGGTACATCACAATCTATAAGACTTATCAAAACTCCACTCGCCTTCGCGTAGAAATGAAATGGGATTTAACGTCCTACTCTTTTGCACCTAACCTGGGCTAATGGAAGAACGGCATACGCTATACAGTGTGCAATGAGGGAAATTTTGCCCGGGCAGCGGCGATACGGCCTACTCTTATATCGAATTCCACCTGTCAAGGGATCTTTTACGTGCAGTCCAATGTGTACACGGGACCTCGGTTTTTCGTCCCATCCGAACGACTAGGCAGCTGTCCTTGTCAGGCCCTCCTTCTGCATCACTGGCAAGAGTAAATCACGCCGGAAAATCGAGATGAACTTTCTCGGCCAATGCAGGGATCGAACACCCGATCTCCAGGCTAGCGAACCAGCGCCTTATCCACTTAGCCAATGTGACCCCCCACCCTACCCCATTTGCGTAGAATAAAGTAATTTGATTGAAATCATCAATGTATTCATATTAAAATTTCATTATCTGTTTTTGATATAGTATAGTAAGAAGAGCTAGCAAAATGTTAGAACCTTACCTAATGCATCTTTAATTTGCCGGCCGATAAGTATGATCGTAATATTAACAAGGAATAATTTTCGAAATGTTTTGAAACATTATACCATATAATATGACGCCCATCTTATTTTTGCTATGTGTGTATTTTTGTTAGTATATGTATAAAACAGACAGGGAGAATATTTTATAATATACAATGACTGGTTGTATAGCGATAATGGTTTAAATGTTGATACACCTCACTATATATATTTGTTAGTATATGTATAAAACAGACACGGAGAATATTTTATAATATACAATGACTGGTTGTATAGCGATAATGGTTTAAATGTTGATACACCTCACTATATATATTAAACAACCAGTGATTGTATTTAATATAAATATTCGTTGTGTTTTATTGCATTCAATCGCTAAATGGCCACTAAATGATTATAATGAATAAGTTATTCGCTGTAGAGGGGTTGGTTGACAACAATGTTAACACGTGCGCTGTAGATCATAAGGTCTGTCATTGAGTCAAGTAGTGTGGTTTCAGTGTAGAAAATATCAGTATTAAGGGACTGAAGCTTGACTTGGGAATGGTGAAAATCCCCCCCCCCACCTTCACACTAAAAATTATTGCAGTATTCTTTACTCTGAGGAAGAAATGTTGTTTCAGATAGAGTAAAGTAGTAGGGGCGCTTGTTGAGGGACGCACGTGCGCGCATGCGCGTGCGTGCATGTGCGTGCATGCGCGTACACGTGACCTTGCACTGGATGACCCCTGGCACGTGCGTGACCTAAATGACCCCTTGCACGTGCGTGACCTTTAGCACGTGCGTGACCTTGCACGTGCATGACGTACGGAGAGAGGGGCGCGCGCGCGGGAAAAGAGAGAGAGAGAGAGAGAGAGAGAGAGAGAGAGAGAAGAAGAAGAAGGGGAAGAGGAGAAGCAGGGAAGAGAGGGAAGGGGAAACAACTCTTTTACATTGATTAAGTTGGCCCTGAAAAGGGCCGTTGGTCCACACAATGTGTGGGTTAGCAGGAGCACTTCGGCTGCTCCCACCGATTCGGCTTCTTGGTGCATTTCACCGAATGCTTGCTCCGCCTATGACAGGTGTTGCCAATTTCGGTCCCGCACCAAAAACAGACTAGATAATCGGCATCGGGCCGATTCCCCCTAAACATGGGGTAATACCCCCGACAAGTAGCGCAAAATCTTTTATCGTTTCGATCCATTTTGCTTGTGACTTCTTTGGGCTTTGACACTCCTATTTATAGCTCGAGACGGGACGAGTCTAAGGTGTTGGGACGATACCATTTTCCACCAATCAGAATAGCATGACGTCACATGACGTCATATGACGTCACAAACAACAGACACGTGATATGTTGTCGACATTTTATTGAACATATTTACAAAGCATTTTATTCAACACAAAATTGAACACAAAGGCATAGAACACAAATTTAATTGAACTTGAACATATTTACAGAGCAAAAAAGCATCGACATCGTTGTCCCTTCTTCTGGTCTTTTTGCAAGTCGGGAAAATGATCCCTAGCCGATTGTTCGACGAGTATATCGTTCACACGATACACGTGCCCGAACACCGAAAGGGCGTACGGAGAGGGAACGTGAAACCGATGACACAAATA
Source organism: Patella depressa (assembly GCA_948474765.1). NCBI lineage: Eukaryota > Metazoa > Mollusca > Gastropoda > Patellidae > Patella > Patella depressa. The sequence continues at coordinate 23,950,734 of OX419716.1, forward strand.
ATACAAACAATAATGGCCGCAGACGACACTCTCGAGTCCCTGAATCCATCGGGGTTGGTAGTGGAGTTGTAGATCTTGGACGAAACGTCGAAAGGCTTCTCCGTAAACATCAGGGGGACACCCGTAGGAATCGAAGAAGGTAATGTGATCTGGTCCTTCGCACACAAACACGGTCCAGTGTCTACCGGGTTGGTCTTCGTCGTCCGTGTTGATGACGTAGGCTTTGGGGTACGAGGTCGGGCGCAGTATATCCAAATGATTACGAGCCCACACACCCCCGAACACGTTAGAGGGGAGGTGTTTTTCTAAAGCCCGTGTCAGTTGTCGATTGGAGAGAGCCTCACCAATCTGTGATGACTTGTCGGTTGGCGTCGATTTCCAAGACATTGTCGTATTCGGCAAACAGAACAAGACTGAGGTGATTGGTCGGGGCCGCACCGAACTTGAGTTCCAAAGACAGGTTACCCGCTGCTTTGGGATGAAAGTAGTTACCGTCGGCTCCGTGGTCGTTGGTCAAATCGAAACAATACAAAGTGTACCCATTGATATAGTCGTTGAAAGGGAGGTCCAGGTCTTCTCGGGTGTTTAAGACGGCCACTCTTTTCATCAAATCCAGGTATGGTGCGATGGCGTGTCGCTGGGGGAAATCGACGTCGTATTCGTCCACAATTTCCCCGTTCTTGGTCAATTTGATGTTCTGCAATTGATTGTGTTCGAATTGGAAGGGATTTCTGTTTTTTCTTCCGTCGTAGGCCGTGTTACGTACCATACCCACGATTAATCTCTTGGGAAGGCTTTCGTTGACAAACAGATTGTCTAGGACGTGACTGGTACGATTGTCGGGAATGACCATGTCGCGGACCACCACGCGTTTCAGGGGATACTTGGCGTTGGACGATTGAAGTTGCGCGGCCACCCGTGTGTAGGTACTGGGAGCTAGAGTGACGAACGGGATATCCAGGTAGGCTTTGGTGAACTCGACTTTGTAGTCTTCGGCATCATTGCCTTCGCCGTACATCAGAAAAAATTTCGGGGATTGCTTTTCCAATTTCAACCGCAAGTCCACACCGTCCAGTAGATACCGATCTTGTAAACACATGTCCAAGTGTAGACGCGACTGCAATTCAAAGGTGCGACTGGCAGCGATGGTTTTCTGGCGTTGTTCCAATCCTTTGTTATTCGGAGCCTGTCGTCCACCGTCTCCGGCTGTGGCGACGGATTTCGTGGAATTGAACTGCCCGGCGGTATCTTTTTCCCACAGGACTTGTTTCGACAGGTGGTCGTTCTTGGCTCCCTTACCGAAACTCAGCAAATTCTCCAAGTAAGCCCGGTAGGGATAGGTGGGCAGAGAGGTGGTGACCAAAGTTTCGGCATCCTTTCCCAGGCGTAATTTGACGTCTTTAAACAACGAATGAAACAAGTTGTTAATGGGTGCGACTTGACTATCCGCGTCCAGGTCATCCCCGTTGTTTTTGGTCACCTTCAGGGCCACGTGCAGTGTCATGTTGGCCAGATCGATGAAATCGGTGGTGGCATTGGAAATATAAAATTCGATGGGTCCGTCGTGGTTCAAGTCGGGCGTCAGTGGATACTTTCTGATTTTCGTCACCTTGTTTATGGCCGTCTGCGTGTCGGGTACACTGAACAAATCCTGCAATTCGTCTCGCGCGCAGGGACAGGAATCATTGCGCATTACCTGCGTAGCCATGGTCGAAGATATCTAGTTTACGTCGCTTGTGAGAGGTGACCTGTGTCTTCTTCTTCCTCTTCGGACGATGTGAAGTGGACGGGGTTCGTGAGGGGTCTTTTATAGGTTCCAGGTGGGCGACCACGTTCTTGAGTGTGTCGGACATCGTGTTTGACACCGCGGGGCGAAGCGTGTCCTGGGCGACTTTCTTCCAGTTCCATTTTTCACGACCACTGACGGCGTCGAGCACGCTTTGCCCCACTTTGGGTAACACTTGGGCCACATTCTTTTTCACGGCAGCTTTACCGGCCGACCACAAGGTCTTCCCAACCGATTTGACGGCATTCAATAACCCCGACCATCGACCGGCACCCTGTTGTCTCAGAATTCCTCCCCTGTACACCACCAGACCATTGCCAGCCCCTCGCTGTCTGAGCACTCCACCTTTGTACACTCGAATCATCATCGGCGGCGAAAATGAAGTTGGGTCACCACCTTACCGTCGAGAAATGGCACGGCTTTCCCCATTCCGTTCCTTATATAGAGACCAATGGAGCTTAGTCGACTGTACTTCAGAGGTAAGTAGTGAATCCTGGCGGGGCGGTGATACAATCGTCGACTGGGAATCACGTCCAACAAGGTAGCCTTCACGTCGCCCACGGTCTGGGGTTCGATAATGTCCGTGTAGATGTAAAACAGATCGTACTGGATTTGAAGATTTGGGGTGTGGTGGGCGTAGAAATACCGTAGACTTTGGCCATCGGCGCCGGTCATATCGATTGACTGCAGGGACACCAATAGTTCGTTTCCAGGCCATCCCAACATGGATACGATGGGTCCACACAGACGAAGTTCGATTTTTGGCAACACGTCAAAATACAAAAGCGCTTGCACGTTATTGATCTTCAGGTACACTTTGTCGTTGGTGCCGTCTTTCTTGAAAGACACGAAGGAACCTTTTTGTGCGGCCCCTTGGCGCATCGCCTCTCGAGTTTCGTACTCGTCCTGCTCTTTCTTCTCGTGGTCGGTCATTTCCTTGTTATTGGGATCCAAACGAACGGGTTTATGGGCCAAATGGTTGTAGATGGGTGGCAGGTACCACAGCACCTTCAAGTGTTTGTTTAGGACATCCAGGATATGCCTCAGCGAGTCGTAGTCGCCACTCTTGATGTGCGTTTCCATTTCGATGGATCCCTTGATCTCGTCACCCTTTACACCTTTGAAACAATGCGACGGGTCGATCTTGTGGGCACTGTAGAAGTCCTGGCATATCTTTACTTCGGGTTCGTCGCTCGACGGCGACCAAGGATGAATGCGTAAGCCGATCGTGTTGTCTCGGTGATCGATGTTTTGCCATTGGTCAGGTAACGTGATCATGGACAGACCCACTTCCCATTCCCGGTGATCGACGAGAAGTGGCGGGTCCAGATGTGTATGATACGTGGAGACTTTGTTGTCGGGATACCACGACATGGAACTGTCACTAGGGAGCGTGAGGTAAAAGGGCCGGTCGTTGTTCATTATGTTTGGTTTTCAAGGTTGGAGAAGGTAACAGGTAACCCAAGGTACTGGAGAGCAAGGCCGTCCACAACGTGGTCTGCGAACCGTCGGGTTTGAAAGCCAGTTGGGACAAAGAAACTCCCGCCACGACGTACACTAAAATCACTTGACAGAAAAAGACGATTTCCGCTTGTGGCACACGTTTTCCCAAGAGTGACCAATTGTGGGCACTCGCGGACGTAGACGTGGTTTCGTCTTGCATGTTGACTGATGTCGGCGTCTGTCGCTCCTATTTATACGTTTTGGAGACTGGTCCTGTCGATCCACGAATTAAAACTCGCCGGATAGCCCAACCATTTCACCAATACTTTGTCTTTTTTTCTTTCGAGTACTCTTTCGATGGGAAAGATCTCATCGTCGTTGACTTGGACCGCTTGCAATTCTTCGGGATAGAAGGTGCCCTGTATGGGTTCGCCTCTTTCGTCCAACAGTTTGTAACCGGGACCGACGTTGGGTGCGACGTTGAACGTTTCCAGAGTCCAGTTGGGCCAGTAACCTTTGTCGAAGGCACCATGTTTCGGCAAAGCCAAACGTACGGTCGTACCAATGTCCATTGATTTTTTCTTTTTCGGGGGACGTGGAGGAGGCGTTGTCAACATCCACTCGTGTTCGGGGCGAACGTCTTTGGGCGCCATTCCGATGGTCCGATGTCGTCTAGCATTGTAAGCTCGAACCAGGTCGTCTAGTACGTCAATGTACCGTTGTGTTTGTCGATGAGTAAAGTATCGCCACATGCGTTCTTTCAGGGTCCGTTGAAATCGTTCGACCACACTGGCTTTGGTTTCGACGTTGTGTGTCACGAAAAAATGAATTTTTTTCTTCTTCAGGTACGCTTGCATTTTTCGATTGAGGAATTCGGTACCTTTGTCCGTTTGAAGTCGCAAGGGTTGTCGACTTTGAAAGATTTGACGAAAGGCATCCACCAAACTGTCCCCCGTCTTGTTTTTGAGGGGCAACACCCAAGCGTACTTGGAAAACACGTCGATGACGCACAGCAAATACCGGTATCCCTCATTCTGTTTGGCCAAGGCCGACATGTCGCTCAAATCGGCTTGCCACTGATGATCTATGCCGGCCACCACCGTGGGAGACCGCGAGAATTTCTTTTTCAATGGTTTGTGCAAGGTGTACGCCCTTTGTTGTTTCAACCATGCCTTGACTTTGTCCAAGGACACACCGGTAGCTTTGTGAAGACCCAGAGCGCCACCGAAAGCGGCCGGGTGGTTCGGGTCGTAATACACTTTCTTCAGCTTTCGTTCCATGTTTCAGCAGGTGTCCCTATGAACAGGCTATTTATAGTTTTTGCAAGGAGAGCCATCTTCTGGTAGATGTACTAGGCGTATCCGAACTGGAGATTTTCTTCTTTCTCGGGCGTCGCGGCGGAGTCCGTGTCGGTGGCGTGGACAATACGTTCCATCGTTCTTGATTCCCGATGGCTTCGCGCGGTACGTTCGTGGCCTTCAAACTTTGCATCACGCCAAACCATCCCACGGGAGCCTGGGTATTCTTTCGCCGACGAACCAAATCGTTCACAATGTCAATGGCATTGGTGTTGGGTACGGGTACCCCATTCCGAACCAATTCCAAGTTCTCGTTCCACGACCAAGGTGTCTTCTCTTTCATGTGTTTCAACAAAAGGCGAGCTCGATGTTGATAGGGTCGAGGGACCGACTCCAGGATGGGTGCCTCCGAAGTTTCTTCTTTTGGCTCGGGTATGTTGTCGTCCAACAAGGGAACAACCTGTTTTCTTTTCCTTTGCATCGTTTGATAACGATGTAACAACTGTCCGTACCGTTGCATTTTATTTTCGTCGGTTAGGGAGGGATCGTTTAGCACGTGTTGCATGTCTTGGTGGACATTCTCGACGGCCTGCTGCAGTGGATCTCGATCGTACACGGGTTCGACTGGCCTGACTTCGACGGGTTTGACGTCGGGGAGTCCGTCGAAGGGTACCAGTTTCATTTTCTTGGCGAATTTCATCTTTGGGAAAGGACCGAAACAATCGGGTGAAGAAACCCCCTTTCTGTTGCTTCAGAAGTCGCCGACGGGTCTTCCAAGGTGTTTTAGACGTGCCCAAACGTCGTAGCAAGGGGGCGTCCTTTTTCAAGCGCTTGACTTCTTTGTCGGTCACAGGAACGTTGCCGCGAATCAGGTTTCCAATACACTCACATACACCGTCGACAATGGGTTGGGTCTCGAGTAAAAGGGGACGGTCTTTCGGTGCAGTGTTCAAGAGATACCGCAGTGTCTCCATGACTGAGCTCGGGGTCGTTCTCCGATCCCCTTTTTATACCTTTCTGTTCCCTGGGTTATCCACCAAATAGTTTAGATAGCTCGGCAGCCATAGCGTTCGCTCTATCGCGCTGTCTAAGGAAGGGATGTTTACCACCCTTTTGTCCACCCAATAGATTAGATACCAAGGGGGCCAAAACTGGGAGGGCCATGGCCAACAATGCCCCGATGGCACCACCCTGTTGATCGACAAGTCGCCGTTTGACGTCGGGTGGAACATTACTCAGTTTGCGAAGCAACGCTCGATGTTTGTTCAATTCTTCGGTACTCAGTCCCCTTCCGCGCTGTGCGGTCCGTCGAACGAATTGATTTCGTTTCTTGTTTCTTTCCTCTTGCAGCCTTTCCTTCCATCGCAGCAAGATACGAATCAACACACCCCCAAAAAATCCACGTCCCCCAGGTTTCATGATCAGGGAGAGTTTTTCGGTCGTCGGCATGTTTCTCTCCGTCAGTTGGGTCAACACTTGTCGATTTCGTTCCACCCATTTCTTGTGCTGAGCGTGCAGTGGCTGAATGTTACCCTTCAGCAAATGGTTGGCCGCCAACTTGAACCACTGCAGCAATCCAATACGTGCCCGGCCCGTATTCTTGACCAACTGCCCATAAGCCATATCGGGAGTCAGATGTTGTAACTTGCGAATGAAGGACTTGAGTCCTTTCATAGAACTCTTCTTTTCTCTTCGTGGTCTGCGAAAGATCGGGGAGAGAGACCGAGCAGGGGAAGGTGGTGACGAGGGACGTGGAGGTGTGACCGGTAAGGTGAGACGTGGTGGTGTGGCCGGTAAAGGAGACATGGGACTCGTGGGTGGTGTCAACGACGGTGGTGACCATTGTGTTCTGGGGGCCCTCATTCTCGGGCGAGTCTGACTTCGTACCGTGGGATCACGAAGGTCCGGTGCCAACGTCGGGAACGTCGCCCTGGGAAGGGTGGGAGGTGGGTGTTTCCTCTGCGTATTCTTCGTACGAGCCATCGTGACAAACAAGAGTCAATTCGAGGTACAGGTCCCCCTTTTATACTTTTTGGACGTAGACGATGGGTGGTTCCTCTTGGGGTAAAATGTTGGATCTCAGTCGCAAAGCTTCGGGTGTGTCGGGCTTCAAATCAACGAGTAAGTAACTGCGAGGGGTACTCGTCGCATCTTCATAAGCTTCTTGCATATACTTGGAACGGGAAGGGTACATCTGACGGGCCAACACACCAATTTGCGAGGCGTCACGGGGATTTTTGAACAAGACCAGGTAATGCGCATTCAGACTGATGGTACGCTGTTGCTTGTCAAACAAGTTTTGCACAATGTAAATGACACTCGTGTCGTGGTGATGACTCTTTTTCGTGAACCACTTTTGCAATATCTCCGTGTTTTCTCCCATCAAATCGTCCACGACTAAGACTTGTGGACCTTTGACTTGACCCATCACGTCGTCAATATCCGTCAAACCTTTGACATAAGTGTAGGGAAAGCGATCGTAACTCTCTTGCCATTCGCCATAAGCCCACACGATACGTTGAGGAGGGACGTCGAACAGGGACGCTTGAAGAAACTTCTGCACAAAGACCGTTTTCCCAACACCCGTTGGACCACTGACTAACATGGTAAAGGGATGTTTGAACGTCACATCCATCTTGCACTGTTTTCCCCCATTCCCTTTTCCCCTGCCTTTTATACCTTCGCGCCAGAACAACAGACATGGAGTAAAATTAGAACACAATTTATTTTACTAAAAATACAAAAAGAACATTCAATGCAACAAACATATCATACAAAGGAAAAGAACATTCAATAGAACATATCATACAAAGGAAAAGAAAAAACTGTTAGTTATCGCGTTCTCTCTTCAGGATCTCTTGTCTCACCCAGGGTACATTTCTCAGGACGCGAGGAATCCAATACACATGTCCCAAAAGCTTCTGCATCGTGTCGTGTGGGTGCCAGTCTTCCACTTCAGCAAACGTGACGACGACGGGTATCCATTCACTCATATCGAAACAAGGGGGATACGACAAGACTTCGGTCATATCTCTCGGACCCGCATATTGGATGAGTGCTCGGGAAAAACTTTCTGCTTCCTTCTCTGCCAACAAGAGGACAGCCGTCTTCTGGATTTCACCGTTCGAAGTTTCACCGTTTTCACTGGTAGTCGGGAGAATAGTGGGTGGAATAGAAAGTTTCGTCGGCTGTTTTCTTTTTTTCTTTGTATCGTCTGTAGAGCTCGAACGCTTCTCCGCACCAGTACCAGTATCGCTGACTGCGGGTGTTGTCTCTGGGCATGTCGATGTTGTTGTCGAACATGCGACTGGCAACGGCTTCAAAGTTGTTTTCTGTTTGGATTTCTTCTTGGCACTCGAGCAGGCCGTGTCCGAGCTGTCCACAGTTGAGGCACTTGTGATTTTCGTCGGTGGGTCTCTTGATTCCGTAACACTTTCTTTTGGCAGTTTCTTTTCTTTCTTCATCACTCTTCGCTTTTTGGGCTTCGGCTCGTTTTCCACACTGGGGTGCCCAGTGTCCTGGTTCTCCGCAGAGGTAACAACTTCCATAGGAACCATAGGCTGGTCTGTCTTGTCTTGGTTTTCGTTGCTGCTGTTGGGAACGAGTAGGGCAGTCTCTATACCAGTGTCCGACATTGTTACAGGAGAAACAAGCTTGACTAGCCATCGAGAGCAGAATGAAATTTCAGTCTGACACTTCGCTTCTTATAGTCTTGGTCGTGACGTCACTCGCTTTTGATTGGTTCTTTCTTTTCCTTCGTTTTGATTGGTTCGTTGTTTAGTCTATGATTTCCAGGCTTTCCACGTACTTTTTCACTTCGTCCCAATCGATCAAGGCTTCACTCACGTGACAGGCTTCCAACAACGTCATCAGGTCGGCTCGATTACCGTGTTTTTGTCGCCAATGGTTGAACACGGTGAAGATTTGCATGCGCGCGTTGTTGGGATGACTCATCTTGGCTTGACTGATTCGCGCTTCTCTGATCCCCAGATGTCTGCCAATACATTCCCAGCCTTCTCCCATGTTGCCGGACATGACATTGATATCCATTTGATCCAGAGACCATCGTTTCTTTTTCTTCGGCAAACCGTCCATCCACTGGCGTATGGGGTCTTCTTTCTGTTCGACAAACTCGTCTTTGCGTTTGATCAACGCGGTCTTAAAGCCCGGTACCACCGTCCAGAACTTTTTCAAGGCTTTCTCGACGTCTTCTCGCCATCGTTGTTCGTCCTCCCACGTCTTGACTTGATCCCGTGGATCGTCCATCATACTGCCTAGCACGTTATCGATGTCATGCAGTTTCGGTTCGTCCACCCAAAGGTAGTGATTGTAATCGTCCACGGGATGCGAGGGTTGACCCGTTATGGAAGAAACGCCTAGTCCCAGACAAGAGTGGTATCTCTGACTGGGATGTTCGTACTTGCAGCCGATACACTCTTCGTGTTGCCTTTCTTCTATAATGGGCAGGAAACATTTCAACACTCGAAAGTTGAGCCATCGTTGTCTAAGTTTCTCGATCAAATTTTCTGCCGGTTCGTCATCTTCTTTGTTTGTTCGCCATCGTCCTGAGACCCGCAAGTCAGTATCCATAGGGGTAAGTGTTGCTCGGTTGGCCATCGTCATTGAATTGAACAAACCGCTTGTCATACACGATTTTATACCGTTTGTTCTCGGGGCGTGTCCAAAGACGGCGGTCACGTGATCTGGTAATCTTGAACGGATTGGCTATGACCAGAGGTTCGTTTTGATGGACGTGCCGTACATTCTCCTTCATGATGGCGTAATTCAGCTGCTGGGAGGCACGGTAATTCAAGGTGAATCCCCGGACTTTACATACAGTTTTACCATCGCTCTGGCGGTACGCGTAATTCTTTGGCCCTCCGCTAACAAATTCTCGAATGGTGACATCTTCGGGCAACTCGTTCTTCCACTGACCCAAACTCGAACCTTCCGGGGGATTCCATGACGTGGCGTGGTATTGATAGATGACGCTATCGGTGTCAAAATAGCATACGCGCTCTCCCAACTTTTCCAAGACGGAATAGAGTTTCAAACGAGCCTGAGCCGTGACAAAGGCGGCGATAACCACGTTGGTGATGGGACAGGGTGCCACGTGTTCTTCCTTTTTCAGCGTTTCCATCAAGACCATGTTATCGTTCACTAACTGCACATCTCGTACGGTCTGGGTCACGTCCAACATTTTTTCAAAATAGACGCTGGGCTCCGTGATGTACTCGGTCTTGGGAAAGTTGTCTCTCTGTCCGAATTTACCCCATGCTGTGTTCAATTGTAACTTGCTAAACGCCCGCATCCCTTTGTTGGATTTTATCGACGCGGGATCCAGACGAATACCTTCCGTGTCGTACACGTCGTTGACGAAGCGGGTCTTGTCTTCTTCGGTGTGGCAGGTGTCGGGATAACCGCTGCTTTCCATCTTCTTCTTGAGGTAGTGATTAATGTACCCCGTAAACAGACCGCCCGTTTTGGCCTCGGGATCGTAAGTGCTGAATTCTTTCCAGTGCCAGACTTCGTAGACTTTTAGTACTTGGTATCCTAGGGTCACCGCTTTCTTCAGTTCCAGGGTGACAAACGTACCCACCCAGGCTCGCTGTTCGTCGGTGTGCTCACACGGTTGGTATTCGGCAATCTCCCCTTGTTGCATGTGTTCGTCGACGCAGCTTCGACACAGGGCAAACACCAATTTCTGTTTGCGCCGAAACGGGAGCACTGGATGGTACAGGCCACGGGGCGGCAAGACGGAACACTGGATTAATCCTTCGTACTGCTGCCACTGGTCTTGATCGGGCTGTGTGACGATCGTGGGTTCCTTGATGGGAAAGGTACCGTACTTGCAGATGTACGGGTACAAGGACACCACGTCGATGTAGCGCATGTCTTCCACCGACTCGTTCACCAACAGTTGAATGGCATTGGTTCTTCCGCCGAAGAAAGCGTTGCGGGGCATCAGAGGTTCGGGAGCGGGCCATTGCTGATCTTCCAAGCCTTGTAAAAATTCGTTCATCTCGGGATCGTGGCGTCGTTCTTCCTCCATCTCACACTCCCACATGACGCGGATGGTCTGCATACCGTATTGCTCCTGGAGTCGACGGTGACGTTCTTGGGTCTTCTGGTACAAGTCCCTCATACTGCGAGATGGATCGTAGGGATGTTTATGCTGAAGGTCTTGGACGGGACCCGGATAACATTTGGGACAACCGTGAAAGGCACACCCGTGAAACTCGTACACCGTACCCGTGGTCGTGTCCATACCATCTAAACTGTAAGGGCCAACTCGGCATTCACTACCGTTACGGGCGTGTCGAATGTTGGGTAGTGGGGTCTGGTTTCGGAATGCAGCCATGGTCTGTCGATGTTGTTCCCACTCCAACCATCGAAGGGCTTTGTTGGACTGTTGTCGAGGCTGGAAGCGGTGCCAGTCCTTACCAGGTTTCGGCTCTTGCATCAGGGCTCGAGGAATGACGACGAGGGTGTCTTTCTTTAGGTAGTGCGTGCGTAACACGCGACTGCAGGCAGAGGCCAGGGTCAAGCTTTTTTCGAAGGGATCGATTCCCGTGTCCATGAGAAATATCTCTCGAAACACACCACAACATCGGCGAAGGACATCGACGTCACTTTTACAGTAGGCGAGAATTTCCTGGCGAAAATCAAAGACGTGGTGACTGTGTTGTTGGTACCACTCGTGAAATTTTTCTCGTTCAGTCACACTCATGCCATCCGGATCGTAATCGGTGTCGGGAGGATAGGCGCCCACGTAATCTTCGTTCTCCGGTTTGTTGAAGTGGTGAGGGAAGTAACCTTTCTTGAGTTCTTGCAGGCCAAAGGTCTTGGGCATGTCCCGTAAAGCCATCGGTAGAAAGTTGAGGGAATCGATGAATTTTACCGTACCGACAGTGATCGTCATCGCTTTACCACCATTCATAATCACTTCGGGTTGCGCCACGGAATGTTTGTGCAGCGTCTGTAAAATCAGCAGTCCGTCGTAACCTTTAAAGTTGTGAGCCACGGCAATCACGGGACTCGATTCGTGACTGTCATGTTTCCGACCATTTACCACCGTACCGTGAGCAGCGAGTTGTAGAAACCATTTTCCCACATCGTCCAGTGTGTCTGGGCCTTTAAACACAATTTCCCGTTGGTGATTCCAGTACATGTCGCAGTGCTCGCAGGGATCTTGATTGTCGATACAAAAGTGGCAGCAGGTTTGCAGGACACATAGGTTGGGAATGTGCTCACCGGTATCTTGCTGGCATTCAAAGTCAAAAAAGACGAAACGGGTTAATGTTGATTTCTGTAGTTTATCGATTTGTATCTTTCGGTCTTTATTCATGTCGATGGGTGATTTCAGTGGTTGAATGTAACAAAACTGTTTCTCGGCCGTGTGCCACTCTCGGCAGATGGAACACTCGTATTCTCCGCATCGGTGTTCTTCCAAATTACGCTTGGCTTTAATGACATCCCACTCTTTTTGACATTTCTCACATTTCTTCCATCGATAACACACACTGCACTTGGCTCTGGAACGGGTGGCGAGATGGTTGTCGAAACACTGGCGGCTGACAAACACACGATGACAACGGTAACACGTCTTTGTGTTGGGATCAGGTGGACAGGGTGGACCCACTGTCTTACATCCTTGACACATGACGTGACATGAATGTTTCTCTGCTCGATCGTATCCTACCTGACAGGTCTCGCAAAAATACGACCTTTCCACAAAGGCGGGCATGGAGGTAATGACGTCGTAATGTCTGTCGTGTAAATACAGGTTGAGATGTTTTGGTGTGCCTGTGACGTGTTTTGTTCCCCGATAAATCGCCTTCCCAAAGATGGCCCGAGAGAAAACATTGAGCTGATAACCTTGCTCTCCTAAATACTTGGCGTACAATTCCCAGGTTTCCGTCCCCGTGCATGCTTGCCTGGCTCCACCGACGGCATCGATAAGTGCTTCCGTTTTCTTCGTCTGCCACGAGTGGGGTCCTGCCCTCCTCTGTAGTCTGTTCCGTTCTCTTTCCCATTCAGGCGTGTCTTGTTTGTTGGCATAATGACGGGCGACGACAATAGCTCGCTGAAAACACAGTTCGTCGGCATTCTTTATGGTGACCAGACATTTCTTTTTCTTCAAATAATCTTCGAAATTAGCACAGTGTCTCTTCTTCATGTTTGTTCCACCGCTACCTCGACCATCGGGAGGGGACACGTGGCAAATACTCATGGACATGCGTTGATCCAATCTAAATTCTTCGTTACTTTGTAACACGGCAGCCACTTTTTGCAAAACGTCTTCGGCCTTTAACAAACGATGTTCACGGAAAGGTAACCAGATCGGTGTTTTGAGTCCTGGGTGACTGATGGCGATTCTAACGTAGTCACTTTCTCTGGCGTCCAAGGTTCGGCGAATTTCCTCGATGATGGCCTCAAAAGTGTCGTGTAGTTGTTGTGGTACATCGTTGGCTGGAACATGGGACCAATCTTCCAAAAAGTCTATCTCCACACACAGTGATTCGGTTCGAAATAATCGGCTGTATCGTCTATCCACGGGTCGTAATGTAAAACTCATCTTGCTTTGCTCGCTGATCGCTTATCAATGACTGAAGCCGTCGCCTCCCTTCTTTTTATTCCTGTCACCATGAATGGACTCGTCCATGACGTCATACCCTTCAAATGGATTCGTCCGTGACGTCATATCCATGCCATTACACATAGATTGTGCAATACTTAACGTCAGGTTACATGCGGTTGTGTAATACTGGATTTTCCATACGTCTATTTTTAGCAACAAACGTACACACATGCGCTGTATAACGTTACATCGCGTCTATATTTAGCCTCCAACGTACGCATAACGTTGCATCACGTCTATATTTAGCCCACAACATTCAACCTACGATGCATAACGTTATGCTCAGTACTGTGACGTCACTCCATGAATGGACTCGTCCGTGACGTCATATCAAATGGATTCGTCCTTACGGTTTTAAAACGGTACAACACCCGTCACTCTATCAGTATGAGAATGGCTGCTCCGGTCGTACGCATCGAAGAAAACCGCAGCACGGATACTCTCATGTATCTCAGGGGTCACACGCTTGCCGTGATTACCCCTGACGATATCTTTGTCTTACCTGACGAGGTATTAAAAACACCTCCCAGGAAAAGACCTCCTCCCGAATTAGTGGAGGCCATTAGACGCAACCGACATAAAGTGCGTCGTACCCTCACATTCTAGTGCTCGCATTCGAGTGAGGACAACGGCCCTTTTCAGGGCCAACTTAATCAACTTAATCTCTTCCCCCTTCTTCTTCTTCTTCTTCTTCTTCTTCTTCTTCTCTCTCTCTCTCTCTCTTTTCCCGCGCGCGCGCCCCTCTCTCCGTACGTCATGCACGTGCAAGGTCACGCACGTGCTAAAGGTCACGCACGTGCAAGGGGTCATTTAGGTCACGCACGTGCCAGGGGTCATCCAGTGCAAGGTCACGTGTACGCGCATGCACGCACATGCACGCACGCGCATGCGCGCACGTGCGTCCCTCAACAAGCGCCCCTACTACTAGTAATTTAACTTTCGGCTCGTATTCTTTTGTTATGTTTTGGAATAATTCAAAGCATTGTATTTCATTTGAAGACAATGGGTGATGTAGCTTAAATTCCAACAGCCAAGGCATTTTTACTGCATCACTGACAAAGAGAAACAACGCCTGAAAAGCCTTGGCCAACAACGGGTTCGAACACGCGACCTTTATAAGTGAGTCAGCGTTTTACTCACTAAGTCATTGTAGCTTCAACAATTAGTAGCATGATATATTAGTAAGCCAACAACCTTCACATATTAATCATATTATTGTCGGCCATGTCGTGGCGTGAAAGCTGTTAAACTACTGATAATAAATCTAAAAAATGAAAGAAGTATGCTGTTCGTATATCTTACATACACAAAACTTATTTAATTGAAATGTATGTATAGTTGGCTGATAGATAAAACGAAGTCAAGGACCACTTGCATATTTTAATATTGAAACATTCCTGATGTTGATACATATACATGTATAATGATCGTATTTCACTGAGATATGTTTTTATGGATATGTAATAAGAGAAGACTTCCCCGATAATAATTGGGATGAAGGTGGTCAAATTAATTGACTACTTGGAGTGTTCGTATTAATGCGTTCTTGAAATTTTTCTCTTCATATTTATAAGACTTGTAAATGTCATTTTCAACGAATTTAAGCGAAGTGGACGTGTATTCGATATACAACGACGAACTTATTTCCATAGTCTGTCCCTTTTGAAGTAAACGTACTAATTAAAGATCTGATCAAGGAAATATATTATAGAAAGTTGTTTATCATTAATCAGATTGAGCAGTATTTTATATTGGTAATAGGTGCATTATGAATAAAATAAATATACAAATAAACCTATACATTTTCTAAAGGAGAAGACCACGATTTTATAGGGTATCTGTTGATAAAGTTTGTTAAAGCACATCAATCAAATGTTCCCTTTTCAACCACACTCAATCAATAGCCGATATCGATTTTTGTGGGCTGTCTGGATATATATTGGATGGTTGGTCCGTTAATAAGTCTTTGTTTTGGTCGGATTTTCCCCTCTCGCCTTCCGATACACCAACTGTTGTAACGACATCTCCCACAAGAATATAATCATAGCGTGGTTCACTCTTTTTTATTACCCATACAGTCTTTCTGAATAGAAAATGAAAATAAGACAATATTTACTCTAAAAAAAGTGTATTAAAACATTTGATTGACAACATCCATCCATTACATTATTGAAATTATCCAGTACTGCAATTTGGTTAACGCGTACGTGTTTGAGTCGAGTCCTACAATCTGATTGAAATAAAGATCTTTGTTTCGTTTACAGATCAGTTGTAGTAAAAGGTCGCTTCACAGTTCGTACGGACGGCTTTTGACCCTATGGCGCCAGGTATTGATTAATCAATCAGCGTTGACGTTTCTAGTGGTTTACCAACAGTTCTATTGCACGTCAAGAAGTCGCCGTAACTGGTGGTTTCATAGGCTAATCTCTGACGCCACCCAGAACGCAGGCTATATAACAACTCATACAGATCCTAGTGTAGTAAAGACAAGTAAAACGAAATTTTGAACTATAAAAATAAAGAAACGAAATAGGACCTGGGATTCAATCAGAATACAAGTGGGGTGGTTCCGATTCCCTACTTGTACGTGACAAGGGATATGGTCACCTGCCGAACCTGGTGGTTTTTATACGTGACAAGGGATATGGTCGCCTGCCCAACCTGGTGGTTTTTCTACGGACCCTCCGGATCCCCAGTCTTCCCCCATTAAACACCCATACGTGCAAGAGATTTATTGAAATAGAATTGAACCATGTGCTAGTCCTGGAATGACCCTCTATCGCCCTCTCTCTTTCTGACGTTACCATCAGGACTTCTTATATTGTGCATATTTATTTTCTTCCTTTCATTTACATAATCTACTTAGTGTGCGTGAAATGGCTTTATTTATCCGCTTTCACCGAGGTGATATAGCATCGGTTTTAGCATTTTTCTCCCGTTTTATTTTTCCAACTTCTTTGATTTTTTTCGCGAGGAGGCTGGCGCCTGCAGTGCCTCAACTATAAAACACGTTTGTATCAATAATAAAGTATGAAATACCTTCTCTTATAGTAAACTAGTATAATAACACCAATAATTATAACAGCAACAATAGCAACAACAATACCAATAACTAATCCAATATTTATACCAGAAGTTACTTTATTACTTATTTCAGCTTTAGGTAAGCCTGAAAAATATGTTAATACCAGTATGTATTCCAACTTTAGTTAAGTCTGAAAGAATTCCCCCACTATCCACCTCTTGCCTAGAATCTGGGATTATAAACATGACCGCTACGATGGTAGGAATATAAAGATAGTACCCACATTCCGATGAGTGGTTGTGAGTAGTTCTGCTTAGTATGGTTCGAGATCGACTAAATCTCAATCTCCCGATTATAAAAGATTCAGTTTCGCTTAAGTTTTATATTTAATTTGCATCTCGACGAATTTCCGACATGAAACGAGCCAATGTTTGCCGAATAATTTGTCACCCCTGTAATATCCAGGGAAATTTACATACATACAGTACAACTGAAAGGATAACTTCCTTAAGCAAACTGCAAACCCCAGATTCCGACCATAA
Organism: Patella depressa; assembly: GCA_948474765.1. Lineage (NCBI taxonomy): Eukaryota > Metazoa > Mollusca > Gastropoda > Patellidae > Patella > Patella depressa. Next base: position 23,967,469 of record OX419716.1, read on the forward strand.
TTATCTTTAAAAGTGAGACTCAAAAATAAATCAATTATTAATCCAACATTTTTCTCACAGTTTTTGCGTGGAGTATAAAAGGGCGATATGGAGCCAAACACTACACAGTTTAAAGGGGTATTATTCTGACACAAATCCTCCCAAGATTATTGGCATGTAAAAAATGAAATGAAATGGGGTTATGAGGGAAATTTTGCCCGGATAGTGGCACTAATTTATACACAAAATATAGTGTATTTACACTAACACCAACCAACATTACAACACAGATATTCTTACCTTCAGTACATTTATGCCCAGATGTACCATCTCCACAGTCGTCAATACACGAACCATCTGTTATATTACACACGATTAAACCAGTACTAGATGTACAGTTGGTACTACACTTTTCGTCACAGGTTATTCCATAATATCCGTGTTTACAAGCTTCACACGTACCATCCATGTTACATATATCATCTAAACATCCTATAGGACAGGTTTCATTACACATGGGACCAAAAGATCCAGAGTTACATGATTCACAAGTTCCGTTCATGTTGCAGATCTCTGGACATATAGTAGGACAGAATTCGTCGCATCTTAAACCAAATCTACCTTGTTTACAGGCCATACAAATTCCATTTATAGAACAATTATTTCCCAAACATCCTGAGGGACAAAATTCACATTTCTGTCCAGATCGTCCTAGTTTGCAGGAATTACAACTTCCGTTATGGTTACAACTATCACCAAGACATCCTTTAGGGCATCGCTCATTGCATCGTTTTCCAAACCAACCAGGTTTACAAGACTGACAACGTGGAACAGATTGATGACACTGAATACAATTTTTAGATAAAGTCGAACACGACTGAGAACAGACAGATCCTCTCCAACCATATTTACATCCTAAACATTTACCATCTCTATTACAACCCCCCTCACAAGTCTTGCTGCACGTTTTATTACATATTCGTCCATAATAGCCATCGGCGCATTTATTACAGTTACCATCCGAATATCTACATCCATCTAAACACGTAGTGCTACAAGAGTTGTTACAGTAATTACCATAATATCCAACTGTACAAGTATTACAGTAACCATCCGAATATCTACATCCTTCTAAACACGTAGTGCTACAAGAGTTGTTACAATAATTACCATAATATCCAACTGTACAATTATTGCAGTAACCATTCAATCCTTTGCACCCTTCTAAACAAGTAGTGCTGCAAGTGTTGTTACAGTAATTGCCATAATATCCCGGGATGCATTCATTACACTGACCATCGTGTCTATTGCATTGCCCACTACACGATTCCACACACTCCATCTCACAGCTGTCACCATAATATCCGTCAAGACACTCATAGCATCTTCCTGTTTGGTCGCAGCCTTTATTACTACACGTGGAACTACATATTTTGTCGCATCTGTTACCAAAATTACCATCAACACACCCAAACAAACAATCACCAGTCATGTTACATACTGTATCGTTATCTTGCTTTCTGCATCCATTACTGCACATTTCATTACAAAACTCGCCAAATGTGTTGCCTTCACATTGTCCACACTCACCAGATACCGAATCACATTGATCGGGACAATTCTTAGGACAAGATGTCTGACACTTGTTACCATACCAACCAGGTTTACAGGATCCACAGCCTGAATAACTGCATTTAATACAATTAACAGGGCATGGTGTTTGACAGTCAGGGTTTATATAACCGTCAATACAACCAACGGTACATCGTAGTTCCCTTGATTCTGGTAATACTGAACATTGTCTATCAATACATTTGTTACTGCATTCATTTTCACATTTCTTGCCGTAATGGGTGCTCTTACATGAACAAAGTCCACCATTACTAGAACATTCGTTGTTGATACATCCATCACTACATGTAATATTACAGCTATCACCATAATGAGTGGCTTTACAACTACACGACCCATTTTTATTGCATATGTTGTCAACACAGCCATTACTACATTCATGTTGACAGTAATCACCATATCTAGCTGATGAACATGCTGTACATTTACCATTTGATCTATTACATCCACCTTGACAACCATCATTACACACATGTTGACAGATATCACCATATCTACCTAGAGAACATGATGTACATGTACCTGTTGATCTATCACATCCATCTTGACAATCACTACTACATCTTGTATTACATGTATCCCCATATCTACCTGGAGAACATGTTGTACATCTACCTGTTGATCTATTACATCCACCTTGACAATCACTACTACATCTTGTATTACATGTATCTGTAAACCAACCCTCTATACATCCACTGATACAAACACCAGTATCTTTATCACATCCTCCTGGTAGACAGTTTGGACATTTTCTAAGACATAGCCCATCACTCCCATAAAAACCGTCTAGACATCCATTGGTACAAACACCCTGCTTATCGCATCCACCAGGTTTACATGTTGAACACTTCAATTCACATTTCTTACCATAAAATCCATCTTTACACCCGTTAAGACAAACTCCGTCGTTCATTAAACACCCACCAGGATTACAATTTGGACATACTAGCTTACACATTCCATCATTACCATAGAACCCATCTTTACATCCATTAATACAACCACCACTATTCCTTTTACATCCACCTGGTTTACAGTTCGAACAGTTCTTTGAACAGAGATCGCCATAAAATCCTTCTCTGCAATCCGAACATACGCCAGCTTCGTAACAAACATTGTTTTTACAGTTTAGACTACATTTACCCGTACAATCAGAACCATAGAATCCCACATTACAGCCATCTGTACATCTACCAGTAACATCACATTTATCATTCTTACAATTTATAGGACATGGTTTACATTGTCCTGTATCGTGATCACATGGTTTGCCACCACACTTACAAGATGAACACATTCCACTAGATTTTTCATAATATCCATCTGAACACCTAGCTGAGAATTAAAAGTCAAAATCAAATACGTTAATACTATTTAAAAAAAAGATAAAATTTACATAAGGTAAAACACATAACAACATTATGGATTATGTTATATTCTAATTGGAAAGCGGATTTGTATTGACTTTTAAATTGTCAACATTTTCATTTCTTTTTATTCCTGAAATGGCTAAAATAAAAGTAGACTATAATATAATGGGTGGAGAGAGGGTACCAAATACAAATTGCAACATAATTTGTTTTCACAGGATTTTGATAGAATGGTACCCGTGGGACTTCTAAACATTATCCACTGGAAGTGTTGCGGGTTTTGAGCAATTGAGGATCAATCAAAAATGGTCACCTATTGAATCTTTTAGCGTTTAGCACACATCTTATATTTGTATTACTTACTCTTTAAACCCACAACACATCCAACAGACTATAGTTTAGGTTGAAAATCCAATGGGGACTCTTTTCTCAGAATCCTTTAAAAAACTTGTTCTTGGAAATTTTATACACTTAACTTTCTTTATGGGAGATGTTCCAAACATTGCCGTCCTCCACAAGAAATATGTAACGACTTCATGGCCCCTTATGAACAATTTTAAGAAAAGGAAGAAGTCACATGGAGGGTGCTAGATCTGTAGAATAGGCTGAGCGAGGGGGGATCTGGAAGCTACGGTCATGTGCAGAGCTCACAGCTACCTGGTAGCTACAGTCATGTACAGAGCGCAGAGCTACCTGGGGATAACCGAAGGAATGTGCTGTAACACTCAACCTACCAAATTCATCAGTGTAATATATGCAATGTTTATGGTGGAACCCTTCTTTAAATAATCGATCATGATTACGCCCTCGGAATCCAAGAAAATGGAGACCATAACCTTACTACAGGAATACATATTTTTGTACTTTTTGCATACTTTGAATTTTTTTCTCTGGGTCATCAATGTGATCTAAATGTTGATCGCTCAGATAGTCCCGGATAAGCTGTTGACTAACCATGACGATCTGACATCCGTACATTCATAATACATACCTGAATAAACCTCTACTTCACATAATCCTAGAGATGTATATTCCATGTCTGTTGTTATAAATACAATCTGTCCTGTCAACTCAGCATCTGGTTGTTGGTCACATCTTACTATTCTATATGGATTTCTATAACTACCTGGATCTTTATAACAAGCTGGTGATGATCTAAGAGTTGCTTCATCGCAACTACCAGTATTACTGAGAATCACAGTAAAATTAGTAAGGCTGTCTATGGCTGAAATAAATAAGAAATACAGATACATTACAAAGCAATCGTTACGCGAGTCCAATATTTCAACTAGTATAAATAATGAAGATTGACACGTTACCAGTGCCATTATATGATATCATATTACGTCAAAACCAAAGGAGCTGTTTTTTTAAGATTAACATTTTAGATATTCTCACATAAATACTTACTACCATTTTTTACACCACTATTTTCACCAAAAACGCGGATTTCGTTGATTGTGTATTGCTTCTCTAAATCAACACACCACCATGATTTGACGTCACTATCAGTTGTAACTGGGCAAGATCTATATTTATCCTGAATTTCACCATCTACAGCATTAGACGAATATTATCCAATCTGGTGAAAAGATGAACTCTGTTTGGTAGTCTTGCCAATAGCTACATTTTCTGAAATATTAATTTTACTTTAAACCAACTCATTCGTGGAAAATATAATTTAATTTACTAGTATTTCAAGTCCTCAAATTGAAGAGAAAGGGAGGACCGTTATAGATATTGACAAGAGCACAACAGTACAGCCATTTTTCCGAATCAGTTAATTTCTGTACTTGAAAACGAAAGGAGAATAAGAAACGTCGTGCTATATGTGTATAAACCAGTGATTGTTTTCCGAATAAATTTGGGAATCACGGTGGCTAAGTGGGTAAGGCGCTGGCTCGGTAGCCTGGAGCTCGGGTGTTCGATCCCTGCATTGGGCGAGAAAGTTCATTTAGGTTTTCTGGCGTGGTTTCTCCTTGCCAGTAATGCAAATTAGAGGGCTTGACAAGGACAGCTGTCTAGTCGTTCGGATGGTACGAAAAAAAGAGGTCCCGTGTACACATTGTCGTGCACGTAAAAGATCCCTTGGCAGTTGGAATTCGAAATCAGAGTAGGCCGTAGCGCCGCTGCCCGGGCAAAAAAATTATTTCCCTCATAGCACACAGTCTTCCATTAGCCCAGGTTAGGTGTAGAAGAGTGGGACGTTGAACCCCATTTTATTTCATTTTATTTCCAAATAAATTGTGTTATGTCATTTGTAAGCTATACAGTAACAGTAGTGGCTTAATAATATCTAGATGTTTTTCACGAGAAACAAGAAATACGTGTAAGGAATAATTAAACCGTAGTGAAATATCTAGATGACTATCACCAGAAACATCGAATACCTGTAGTATAATGTCTAGATCATTATCCCCATAAAATGGAATAATTTACAAGGGTGGATCCAGAGACTATGAACGGGGGAGGGGTGCAGGCGCCATAGGTCCGAAGCACACATCGAGGTGCTAGGGAGGCCTTCCCAGGAAAATTTCGAAAACTAGAAGCCCGAAAATGCCAATTCTAACAATCGGAGTACTCGGTTCAATGACCGTTCAACAGTGCGCCCTTTTGGATTGGATCCCCACTAAATCTGCCTTTGATTTATCTGTATAGTATAATGTCAACATGATGACCACGGACATGAAACACACTCACGAAATAATTTAAATTATCTAGATGAAACAAGAAATTAATAGAAGAAATAATTTACCTTTAGTGCAATAATTGCAGGTATACATACACGTTTTCTCCATATAACCTCTCCAAGCACCAGGTCTGTCTGTACAATGTCTATAGTTACGTTTACAGATTGGTCCTGCATTTGATGTATCTTCACATGTGTCCAGAGCTGAAACATGTACATTAATCCAGACATCCAGTGTTGGTTCAACTTATATCATATATAGCGAGTGTTTTATGTACGGATGGTAAAATTAAGCATTCCAATGTATGTTAATCATTAATGTGAATTTTTATTCTACAGTTGTACGTTTAAAAGGTAATATCTCGTCAACTGTGAAATTGTGGTCTACCAGCGAATTTTATTAACACGATGAAATCATTTCTCAGTTTTTGAATAATATTTAAACGACTATTAAATGATAAAAATTGATAATAAGACATTGTTTTTAATACTAAATTTATAACAATCATTTATAAAAAGTCATATATAAATTATTATACTTATGTATGAATTTAATAATTATTATAAACTTACCAATATTGACATCAAATATAAAACAAACAACAAGTATATATATCAGTATCCTATTAACCATGTTGATATCTACGGATATGTTTTACTGATATTATAACATACAATATATAAATAAGTAACAATTGACCATTAGCTTCATTAATCTTCTTCAATCTAGGATTATCTTCCACTCATTGTTCCTTAATTGAACCCATATACTACAGATTAACACACGTGTATACATGTTTTTTGCTCGTTACCTATATACTATGTAACCATAGACAATGGTAACTATAGCCAATTAAAACCACAGTGTTACTATGTAAATATACATATGTATAAATATACTATACTGTCCATCTATTTGTTATGACATTAATTATGAATAGTCCCAAGACGGACGAAAAGTACTTTAAATGTTAAAATGTTATTAAACCAGTGTTGAAATCAGTTTGTGTCGGCATACCTTTTATCTTTTCATCGTTTACCGTGAAACAAAGTAGTGCAGCTTTACGGTTGTGCTGATTTTTCTGGATATATATATATATATATATATATTGTATGTTATAATATCAGTAAAACATATCCGTATATTGACAGTTTAAAACGAGAAAGGGAGATAACTTTTTCATGAATCATATAGGTTAAGACTACAAATGTTCATTTCACTATAATATGGCAGGGATGACTTTATCGTTTTTTTATATACACCTTGAGAATCGAATCTACAGGGCGTCCAGTAAGGGGTTGATTTCCCCAATTCACGTTTTACATTCTTCTCCCGCAGATACACCAATATCATTTACCAAGAATGATGGACAATATATAAATTCATAGCCAAAATTGTGAGAGGGGGGAGGTTTCACATCCACTCAACACAAACTAGGTCATTTCGGGACTAACTTATGAGAGAGAGAGCGAGAGAAATGAGGTTTCATGTCCACTCGACATAAACTAGGTCATTTCGGTACTAACATATGGTTTAATTTTATTTCAAGAATTCGCTTGCGCGTAGCGGTCTTTAGCAGTGGGAGGAAGCCAGATGACCCAGAGAAAACCCACGAGGTTGGACAGGTGAATCAATGGGGGGGGGGGGGAAACAGGAGAATAAGAGAATTGCTAGACAAGGTGAAGTACATTTGGTGAATTATAACATTATTTGTAAAACGAGAGAGAGAGAGAGAGAGAGAGAGAGAGGGGGAGAGAGAGAGAGAGAGAGAGAGAGAGAGAGAGAGAGAGAGAGATGGGGTTTAACGTGCACTCGACACAAACTAGGTCATTTTTGGGACTAACATATGGTTTCAATTTTATTTCAATAATTCGCTTGCGCGTAGGGGTCTTTAGCAGTGGGAGGAATCCGGAGTGCCCAGAGGAAACCCACGAGGTTGAGAAGGCGCCCCTATCTCCATGTCACATACGCTCAAACCAGGGAGTCGTCTGTTTGAGTTTGAGTCTAAGTGGAAGAGTATCCAGTGGTACTAACTTCTTTTAAGTTTATGTTTGCCAGGTTATAGATTTGACGAGATGCACCCTTTATGATACCCTTGCCACAGTAAATGGACTAATAATCAGAATGCAATTTGATGCCGTTAGTCGGAAGTAATTATCTGAATGCAATTTGGCACAATCATATTTATCTCTACCGGTTTTTTTTTTCAACTAATATAATATGTCGGATTTAGAGGAAGATAGGTCCTCGTCTAACGCCCCCCCCCCCCACCCACCGGATATATTGTACTATTAAACTTCTACTATTATACTCTTAGGACTGTATTTGTGAAAACAAATTAGTCATAATCAGGGTCTATGTATTCTTAGCCGCCACAGCTTTACATACTGTTCAGTCACACTGTCAACCTGCGGGCTGACGATCATCGATTGCTTGGATTGCTTCCCCTTAATTGTATTATCAATAATCTATAACATCTTGTCAACAGCGCTCACAATCACTCTTACACATGATATTTGTGGATGTCAAATCCGGTCATTATATAGATATTCCATAACCCATCAATCTATGGGAAGGAAATTACGTTCTACTTTCCCGCATTAACAGAAATAATGAAGACGACCACGCGCCATATATTGTGGTATGTGGGAAATCATGTTATGTTCAGTTCCTTGTCAGACCGACAATTCTACACCACTAAAGAGTAAACCACGTTGTTACCTTGCACCTGGATCTTAACCTGTAATGGGTCTTACTCACCGAGCTAGATTGGCTACTAGATCTATTAATTGTTAGTTAAAACATCTATATCCATATCAGGGATTAGAACAGGGTTAAACATCTCATTGTCAATTGCAATACATTAGACAACTCCTATGTCAATAAAACCCATCTATTACCAAACACCACCAATACCCCAAGCGGGTCCGTAGTCAGCTCATAATGTATTTTTTTTGAGGGGGGGGGGGTACTGAATTTTTTGGTGGGGCTGAGTATGTGGCGGACCTAGAACACTCTTAAGAAATCACTATTTTTGGCGAAATATTGATGGGGGGGTACTTTGATTTTTTTTTGGTGGTGGGAGGGGGGTTAAAACAAAATAAATAAGTGTAAGTGCAATAGATAAGCTACATTTCAATGCAATACAAATAAAGCGAAGTTATACGACTATACTACTATACCAGCATTACCATATAGGCTACCACCCAACAAAGAAAACAACATTTATAAGAAAGTGATATCGTTTAATATTCAAAATAATGTAGCGGAAATTAAACAACAAAAAATAACTAATAAAAATGCAATTGATAATACATAAGCTACAATTCATAAGTAATAGAAATAAAAAAAACGAAGTTACACGACTCTACATGTTGGACCAACATTACTGAATTGATAAAACGCTCATATAAGCTACAATTCCTAAGTAATAGAAATAAAAATAACGAAAATACACGACTCCACATGTTGAACCAACATTACCGAATTTGGCTAATATATTAACATTACCATATTCCACTCAACAATAAAAACAAAAAAAAAATATAAAAGAAAAACCATATTGTTTAATATTAAATATAAGATAGCGAAAGTTAAATAACAAACAAACTTAGAGAACTAAAAGGCAATTGATAATATTAGCCACTATTCATACATATTTAAAATAAAACAAAGTTACATGTCTCAACTTGTTGAACATACACATTTTTAAACCCCGTCCTAATTTAAATATATAAGGTATTATTACATTTCAACGAATAATCCAAGTGTCATACAAATGTAATTTTACATGCAATTATATCTATTTTATAATACATATCATCGTCCAACCATCTACATTTTATGGCTTTTACCTAACCATGTGTACTATTAACTATGTGTGGTTTAATGGTCGTGAGCGAGACATTAATTATTACGCAATGTTTTAAGCTCGAGACCATTAAACTAACTTAAAATACGATTGGCAAGTTGCTCGTACGACTATTTGAAATAATGGTAAGCCAGCATCAAAGGTAGACGACACATCTGTATTTTAAATATATTATTTTAGCAAGGGAGGTTACTAGATTGTGCACTGAGAACAAAAATCTTTTACATCAACTCATCATAAACTGGAGTAATTGTCTCCCTTGTATTTTCTTTCAGTCCCTCATAGTTGATTGATGGTATCGATGTTGGTGGTCTGTTTACATACATATTGGTGGTGCTTTCAGTTAATAATTCTGTATTTTGGTAAGGTTGTTCCCTATTATCTTCTGGTGCACCACCAGTAGTAACGACATCTCCGACAGGAATATAATCATAATGTGGTTCACCTTCTTCTGTAACCACTGGTGTATTTCTGGGGAGAAAACGGAGAAAGGCAATATTATCAAATAATAACATGAAGATTCACTATTTACGTAGTACAAAGCTTTGATTTGTTTTATTAGTGGAATTAAAAGGTAGCCATATAAAGCTTTAAAATACGCCCACTCAACACAGCAGCCGTGTGGATTTTGATCACATTTGATAAGGAAGGGAACCTTAAAAACAATCTGATCTATATTGGCAACAATGCGTTTAAAACTGTAACCCCTCTCACGTTCAAAATAGTGTTGGAAATGGGGAGATAACTCCAGAATAACAATAGTCCTGTAAACTGAATATCGAAAGGTTTCAACTTTTCATACCTAAAATGCTCCTCACAAAATTTTTAAAATGATGTTTAATTCTGTAAACTGTATCATGTTCACAGGTTTTTCAACAATGGTACGCGAGACCGCAGAATTCTGAATATCGACAAGGTTCGGCCTCGCATAAATTGTGAAAAGGATCCTTAAAAATTATTGGATATTTCCAGTTTACAAGTCAATTTGGAATTTAAAAACAACAAAGATGACAGAAGTGTATTTACTCAAGGTTATCACTATTACAATAATTTAAAATTACCTTCTCTTACAGTAAACTAGTATAATAACACCAATATTTATAACAGCAACAATACCAACAACAATACCAATAACTAATCCAATATTTATACCAGTAGTTGGTTCGTGTTTAAATAAGCCTGGAATTAATTTTATATGAATAAGTAGTTGATTAGTGTTAACACAATCTTTCTAAAACATGTGATAATCAATTTTGTTCCTAATCTTTCTAAAACATGTGATAATCAATTTCGTTCTCAATCCCGCACAAAAGTAGATTAAAAATTTTCTAGCTTCATATCAACACTGATTAAATGACAACTGAAAGTATATCCTGCCTTGTGTATGATACAAGAACTTAAAGTCGTTTGGATATTTTAACCCATTGAAAGAGTAGTATTTTGGAGCAGTGAAACATTAACAGTTATCTATTTTATAAGATCAGCGTCTTTTTCATCGTAAATGATCGTTTGATATTTATTGTTTGATTTTATACCCAAGCTATATTGTATTTAGACGGTTTACCCACAGTACCGAAAACCATTTTACAAACAACAAAAAAATAGTGCAGAATCATTTTACCTTTACAAGTCCCGTTCATGTTGCAGATCTCTGGACATATAGTAGGACAGTATTCTCTGCATCTTAAACCAAATCTACCTTGTCTACAGGTCATACAAATTCCGTCTATAGTACAATTATCTCCTAAACATCCTGACGGACAGAATTCACGACATCGTAGTCCGAATCGCCCCGGTTCACATGACCTACAGTGTCCATTAATATTACAACTATCATTACGACACCAAGTGGGGCATTCTTCATTGCATCGCTTTCCAAACCAACCAGATTTGCAGGATAAACAACGTAATAGTAATTGGTGACACTGAATACAATTTTCAGATAACACAGAACAAGACTGGGAACATTCGGGTCCTCTCCAACCATCTTTACATCGTAAACATTTTCCATCTATATTACACCCCCCTTCACAACTATATAACCCACTTGTACATGCGTTACAGGTACCATTCATGTGACAAACATCATTTACACACCCAGTGGGACATGGTTCATCGCATCTCTCTCCAAAGAAACCTGATTTGCAGGATAAACATTGTCTGTTTTGATTACATTTGATACAACCATTTGGACAAAGCTGATAACAATACGTTCCACTCCAACCATCTTCACATGCTAAACATTGATATCTGTTGATTTGGTGACAGTGAATACAATGCTGAGGGCAATTCGTATCACAATATCGCCCCTTCTTCCCTTCAACACATCCTTTAGAACACTTTAGATAGTTAGTTGATCCTTCACAATCTGAATCTATACAATTATTACTACAGTTCTTTTCACAGAAGTCACCATAAAAACCTTTTGAACATCGTAAACATTTACCATCTCTATTACAACCCCCTTCACAGGTCTTACTGCACGTTTGATTACATGTTCGTCCATAATAACCAGTTATACAAGCATTACAGTATCCGTCCGATGGTCTACATCCTTCAAAGCAAGTATCCGAACAACTACTTTCACAAATTTTATTGCCATAATATGATGCTTTACATAAACAAAGTCCATCATAACTACACACACTGCTTATACATCCATCACTACACATATGTTGACAGTAATCACCATATCTACCTGGAGAACATGTTGTACATGTACCTGTTGATCTATTACATCAACCCCGACAACCAATACCACATACATTGACTCTTTACATGTTTAACACGTTGCCACTGCGTTTTCAATTTGATTATTAGGCATTATCGGGAATATTGCGTTGATACAAACAACCACTTTGTCGTCTGGTTGAATGGTTTGGTGGAGTGGTAGAATTGAACAAACATCGAACGTGATGCAGTTTTCAATATACTATGTCTAAATCAACACACCACCATGATTTGACGTCACTATTACTTGTAACTGAACAAGATCCATATTTATCCTGAATTTCACCATCTACAGCATTAGATGAATTGTATCCAGTTTGAATTAAAGATGAACTCTGTTTGGTAGTCTTACCTAAACATTTTATGAAATATTAATTTCAGCTTAAATAAACAAAATCAAACAACAGTTTATTCTATGGTGTTTGTTCATGAAAATTGTAGTTTTCGTTTTAGTTTAAGTACAATCTGGAATTTCGCGAACCAATGAGAAAGCATGTCCGCTAACATACTATCTCCGTTACATTACATCTTTTATTTTTTACAGCAGTACAACCATATTCTTAAAGTAATGGTCACGAGCATTATTGTTTCTATTGACTGTTACATGTAAATGTACGTGCCGACTTTTGAAAATCACGTTTCTCTACAGTCGACAGAGTAAGATTTATGGCTGCACTGTTTAATGTACTTGGCCCGGACAACGTTGTCAAATAGTAAGCCAACAATTAATTTGGTTGGGAAGGGGAAATGTATGAATTTACAATCATGATCCTGCTAGAAGCTATAGCAGCGTGATAATTACATTCTCTAACATTTCAGCTGTATATCCGTGTTATTGTCATGGTACCCTCACGCAAATGAAGTGATGACGCCACTCATAAGAAGCGTGGATGACACTTAACCGAGACGTGCTCAAAGTGAAAAATTTGATATCTGAAGTGTTCATTTCCACCGCACTATTGTAGTTGTTAAGTACCCATTGTTTGTGGGTGTAAAATATCGCCCTACTTTCAAGTAGATTATTAGAACCTGTTACTATCTTGATGAAACGCTAGGGCGAGTACATGTTACAGTAGACAAACATGTACCAATTGGTTAAAATACAAATCTACGACATAGTTATGATAATCACTGTTTTAAATTTCCTCTCTAAGAAGGGGTGTTCCTGTAGAAAATCGAATTAATTTAAAGTAAATGGAATTTCTAGATGGGAGTTTAGGCCTACTAGCACAATAGTGAAGAAGTATGGATGCGTCTAGAAAGAGTAAGCATACTCTGCCGTGTGCCCGATACAATATTGAGTAACGGAAACGATGAACGGTACAAAATATAGAAATAGTAGTTAAAGACATATTGTATCACCTGACAACAAGAAATTAATATAAAAAATTATTTACCTGTTGTACAATATCTGCACGTTGACATACAGTATTTCTCCATGAAGGTTATCCAACTATCAGATTCGGCTGTTATACATTCATCAAGAGCTAAAACATTTACAGTAATCAAGTATTGTCTCAACTTTGACTTATCAATAACAGACATCTGGTGTGCTCATTGGTTTAAATACTGCTTATCTGTGATCAATATATGTTTAATTTGAGAGGGTTGTACATTTTATCAGTTTATAAAATAAGATCGTTGGTTCTTACAGGATGTGTGCTTGCAGGACTGGACTTTATTCCGATCATACCTAACTATCTCGCCTCCAGTTTAAAGGATATATATGTATATTTGTTTGCGGTACATCATATTATAATACATATTTATAATACATACTGCATAGGTATTATATGCAAATAAATGCATGTGATTAAGGTAAGAAGCGGCATCTGCAAAGAATCACACCCAACGAAATCTGAAGGTGGCCTTACTATTTAGACCTTACGGAGGGAATTCCCGAATTACTAGTTCTATACGCAACCGATTTTAACAAACTTGGTTTCAAATTAAGGCTTACGCCACGATGGACATTTCTACTGGACGAATTGTGATTATATGAAATATTTTTAATTTCAGGCCAGTTCACACAACGACCTGTGATTTTTTTCTAAATTTCAGGAATGTTGGCATTATCATTTTTAAAGAGGACTAGCGTAGCTATTTGCATGCTAAAATCATTTAATTCGGATCAGGCAAGGCTGAAACTATGGCTTGGGTCGCAGCTTCAGATGTCTAGTTAATGATCATAACAATCTTATATGAAACAGAGTTTGAAAAATAATATAACATTAATTGCGACGTTACCATCGGTCAGACATTGTAAATTCTCTCAGAAATCTTCGAGATGTCAGTCATCTGTAACTACACCTAAACTTTTCCCAGATCATACGAAACAAGAATCTTATGATTAGAAGGATATAAAAGGGATTATAATCTCCTTCTTGAAATTATCTTGGTCTCTTTAGAAAGACGTTAAGGTTGGCGTCCATAAAGGATATTATAAATTTGCTTTTGAACCTTTCGTATGCAAACTATTTCAGGTTCATGAATTCTAATCAGCTGATGAATATATTTTGACGGAGAAAGCATTTTTTAATTAATATCACAAATGAACACAGTAACGTTGAAAAAGCTAAAATGTTTTTCTATTTACAGTTAAAGCGATCGTATTGATAAAAACTAAGGGTATCAAAGAGCAACACAGAAGTACATGTAGTGTTTAGATATTAAAAATAAATTTCATAAACAGCAGTCAATGAAAAGAATCGAAAACATTCAAATAGTTGAAAAAATAATTTATAGTTAATTGAAAGATGAAGATGAGACTTCTACTGAGAAGAACGTGTAAACCGGACAGGGAATAATACATCGGGAGGGGGGGGGGGGTCGAGCAAAGGAGAAGAAATAAAGAGCTACCGTGGACAATGTAAAAAAGGTGGGAAAAACAAAATGACAAGGAACGAAAAAGAAAGAAAAAAAAAACAGAGCGACAAAACTTATTTTATCTATACGCTTTCATTTAAAATATATAATGTGGCACCAACAGTTAAAAAATATATCAACAATCACCAGAGTATGTTTCAGAAGTATTTGACTTGATATAAGAAGGCGACGGTAAATAACCACACGGGGTCTAAAACTATGAACATCTAATAATTGTAATACATAGGCTACTTACCATAAAGTTCAACAATTGTAGCACAACACACAGTTACATATACTAGTATATTATAGCTAGCCATGTTGACGTGCATGTATATACTGATCGATTATATCTATATTATACACATTATATACTATTCAAAAAAAGTAGGGGATATTTGATTTTTAAGTGTTATTAAAGTCACCTAATGAAACTGACGAAGAAACATATGACAAAATGAAATGAAGTTCACATTCATCGATTTATTCCAAATGATCGTTAGACTAAGTAAGGCACAGACTGACCATTATAAGGGTAAAATGATACCCGGGGTCAAACAGCAAAGTTACCACAGCATCACAACAAAGTCAGTAACGGGTAAATCCTCTTCTGTTTGCCAAACAAGCATTGGTCCGACGTAGCATACTCCTAATGAGACGTCTAAGGTCATTTTGGTCCAGAGTGTCCCATTCCTGTTGCAACGCAGCAGAAAGTTCTTGGACATTGGCAGGACGTTGTTGACGTTGACCTAACCTCTGTCCAAGCATGTCCCAGACATGCTCGATGGGGGAGAGGTCAGGACTCAGTGCTGGCCAAGGTAATGTGGTGATGTTCTGTTGTTAGAGGTAACCTGTAACGATCCTGGCCCTGTGACATCTTGCGTTGTCATCCTGGAAGATGAAACGGTGGCCATGACGTCGTGCGAACGGCACAACATGGACTGCCAAGATGTTGTCCCGGTAGTACTGGCCTATAACACGCCCTGCAACAACACGTAAAACCGTTCTTCCAGCAACAGTGATGCCTCCCCACACCTTTCAGAACCACCCCCAAATCGATCATGTCTGATGACGTTAACGTCTTGGAAGCGCTCGTTTCGACGACGCCACACCCACCTACGTCGGTCCAAAAAATCAACAGTGAAGCTTGACTCATCTGAAAACATCACATTGCTCCAGCGTCGATTATCCCAGTGTTGACGATCCCTACACCAACGACGTCTTGCCTGAATGTGATGATCTCTCAAACAAGGGATCACGCGAAGACGTCGGGCGCGAAGGTGACCCCTATGCAGTCGATTCCAAATCGTCTGGCCACTCACTCTCACACCAGTGTCTGTTTGAAGACGAGCGCTGATCTGATTTGCTGTGATTACACGATTTCTCAAGGCGAAGGTACGGATATATCGATCCTGGGCTTGAGTTGTTGCCCTTGGTCGACCTGAGCGTGGTCTGTCATGTACAGATTGTGTATCACGGTATCTGTGTACCATAGCCTGCTTATGACAGACTGAGAAACATTCATCGTCCGCGCCACAACCGCCTGTGTTGGGCCGATCTGTAGCATGCCAAGGGCACGTAACCTTTCATTTTGGGTAAGCCGACGCATATCAAAATTTGTTTTCTGGTCACTAAAACAATTAAACTGATGTTTCCACCCTGGAATTCAATGCCACAATGACTGTAACATTCAAAGTCAGAGTCGTGCAAATCTTGGGTTGGACCCCCATGATGATCCCAAGCATCACCTACATTCCATGCGGTAGCTATTTGTGCGTTTGGGCGTCACATGTAGCTGGAAATGTTTCTTCTGTTATGTTCTATAGTGACTTTTTTTCGTAGTCATTTGCATATTTTAGTATTATGCCCCCAAAATCAAATATCCCCTACTTTTTTTGAATAGTATAATATAGTTATATGACTATCAGGAAGGAAGAACACTTACTCATATATCATATTATTAAGTTTGTTTAACGCAGTATACGAATCTTGTTACATAATACTGTTATGAAAATACGACTATTTTAATGATTGTTACTCTAATACTCCAAATAAACAAACTTATTTTCAATGAATATATAAGAGACGTACGTACTGTAAAATCGCTGAATGGGTTTGGGGCAAGTATGGATTGAGGGACTGAACCTCGACTAAGGAGTGGTGAGAATTGTCGAATTATCTTGAATGAACAATGAAGTCCGGGTTTAACATAAACCATGATACTAATTACTATAAGGGACCACGTGGCTAAGTGGGTAAGACGCTGGCGAGCTATCCTGGAGGTAGGGTGTTCGATCCCTGCATTGGCCGAGAAAGTTCATCCAGATTTCCCGGTGTGGTTTCCTCTTGTGATACATGACGGAGGGCCTGACAAGGACAGCTGTCTAGTCGTTCGGATGGGACGAAATATCGATGTCCCATATACACATTGACGTGCACGTAAAAGATCCTTTGATATAAGAGTAGGCCGTAGACGTTAAACCCCATTTCATTCAATGAGTCAAGTGTTCTTTTACGTGAACTTCAATCAGAGCGACTAGACGTCGTTCCTTCCCAGCACCCCGTCTTGCACCACTGTCGTGTGGTAAATTCATACTTTTTTCAATTTAGTTTCATGTACATACATGATTTAGTCAAATCATGTATCGACTCCATGAAGGACGAGATCTTCACTGACTATAAATTGTTAAGACATAAAAACACAGCGCACAGAATTATGTCGACTTTTTTACTTAACCACGCTACTGTACGTCAAAGCCAAATTGTTTGGGTATTTCGAAAAGCATATCAAATATCCCCACAAACTTTAAGCTAAAGAAAACAACCACGAATCAATGGAGCAAATATCATCCACCAATCTGCACCTACTTGTATACCCAAATCATTTACAACATGAAATTACTTTGGCCCATGAACTGTTGATGAAAAAATCATCTGCTCAACAATTGTCAGTTTAATGTTTGAGTATTAAACTTGAAACAAATTCTTATATCTTAGATTGATGTAAAATAAAAGAGATGGACTGACACTTTGTTCTCATATCTTGTATCATTATCTTCCTTAATCATTTTACTTTCCTGGTATATATTAAACAAGAGTATTTAAACATGATAAATTCACAAGTCTGACAATGGTTTCCCCGTTATTCGAAAGGTAGGTTGCCAGGCAACGAAACATACGCCCATGGCAGCTAAATCGTCCGAGCAATCAACAAGAGTTGTCGCATATTTTTACTTTTTTCGGTAATGATACATTTATAATACACTAGAATCTGATTAAGAGTAACAGCTCATTATGTAATTATCAGAACATCATTAGAATTTGTTGGGTTTTTTTATCAAGTTCTGCCCCATGCTAACATTTAGTATACGAAACATTTAATATCATGGATTTAGCTGTTCAGTTATCAAAATTCATTGAAAATCAATATAGTTGTTCTTCTCAAGACCCTAAACTCTGTGTATCAATCTGCAATTCAATAGGCGTCTTCATGTCATGACCTTTAACACTGTGTATCAATTTAAAATCATTCGGATATTAACTTTGCCCTCTAGTGTGTCACAAAATTTTTCAAAGATATCAAGGGAGAAACTTTGACAGTAATTATTGGGAATCTCTGAAAATCAATAGGTTTCTTCGTCTCATGACTTTTAACATCGTGGACCAATATAAAGTCATTCGGATATTAACTTTGGCCTCTAGATCGCCCACAAGATTTTTCAAAGTGATCAAGGGCCATAACTATGACTGAAAATCACTGTGTATAAATTTAAAGTCAATCGGATATTAACTTTAGCCTCTAGACCGACGGATGGACGTATGGGGGCGACGACAATATACGACCACATTTCAATATCGTTTAATATTCAAAATAATGAGGTGAAAATCCCCCCCCCCCCACACACACAAATCCCTCCCAAAACTATTAAAATAATCATGCGACATTTCTATAACTACCTCCAGACGAATGACGCTGTTGGCTCCCATACACTTGCAGTGAGGTCGCGGCCTATTATACTCTCCCCGTTATTTTTTTGATTACACCGTCCTATCGGTATCCGTTTACAGCTTGGAAGACTGCCATACAGGGATGAGATGTCATATTCAAGGACAAAACAGCTCTTAGCATACAAACCCTA
This sequence comes from Patella depressa, assembly GCA_948474765.1. NCBI lineage: Eukaryota > Metazoa > Mollusca > Gastropoda > Patellidae > Patella > Patella depressa. The sequence goes on from OX419716.1 coordinate 23,986,748, forward strand.
CTATCCAACTCTTGCACCAAATTCCTCCCGCATGACTCACACTTGTCTTAATACTGGACACAAAGGCTATTGTACTATAGACTGGGACCAAATTCCAGCATAAACTCCAATGTACATCCGTTTTAAGAGATGACTCGACGCTTTATAATTGAAACATGATAGAATATCGATATCGTTGTCCCCCCCCCCCTCCTTCACCCGGAGACGCCAAATAAGCATTTAAAATGACATTATACGGATTTATTAAACATCCATAAAGTACTTCATGACAAAGTAACTATCGATAAGTACAAATTACAGATTTAGACATGAAATTGTGGATACTATTGGTAATATTTAAATTCTTATTTCAACTTTCTTTTATAAAGTTATTCCGTTATTTTCACATTGGTTTGTTTCATAACAGTTCTAATGCGGCTAGTTCGTACAAGCAGCACGACAGCAACCAAACCTCCACACAGTACCAATACCAAGATGGAACCAGTTATAACTGTCAAATGTTTGGAAACGGTACCTTCAACAGAGATGTTGTTCATATCTGTAATGGAGAATAATGACATATACATTATTTGAACTGTATGGAGAAGACCAAATTGGGTGTGGGGGTTATTGTTATATTAAACAAAAGTTTTATGCATTGTCAACATATTTAAAATTTAAGAAAGTCATATGCATTATAAACATATTTAAGATATAAGAAAATTCTATGCATAATCAAAATATATAAAATTGAAGAAAGTTCTATGCATTATCTTAAAGTATCAAAAATTTAAGTAAGTTATATGCATTATCTCAAAATATTAAAAATGTATGAACATTATATATTTTATATATATTAAAATATTTAAAAGATAAGAAAGTTATATTTGCATTATCGCTCATTTATTGAACCGTTCTTTCAAAGATACTTATATACATATGGTTCCGAGTTATGTTGAAATATATTTATGTTTATCTATATTAACTGAAAACCAAATTTGCATCACATCAATAGGATCATAAATTTAATTTTATCTAATTTACTAAACAACTCCCTAAGGATATCGTATTAATTTAATCAATCTGGTTGAAAAACAATCACCTACCAGTTTGTTTGTCTTTCTGTGTTTTTGGTATCAACAGTAAATAAGTTGACGCTTGACCATTCTTTTTATTTCCATTTGTTGATCGTTTTGTTCTAGATGTGACTCCGAGTATTGACCGAGTTCGCTGATCACTACATCTCTATAATATACAATTAATAATATTAATAAGGAGGCCTTTTTAAAACAAAAAATCGAATTCACGGTCTCTGGGGCATTTAAAGATATGAAAAAAGAAAAAAAAAATTGTTACACATACACTAGCCGCTGTTGTGGTGTTAAATGAAAAGTCGAGCGAGTAAGATAAATCCATACAGATTCCTCAATAAAACAAACTTACATCAGTACACTTCGTGTCATTTGAATCAAAACAGAATTCAAAACTACAACTGAAGATGAGACCTAAACTTCCTTCAACTGTGAAAGCATCAAATATATTTGAAGTTAGGTAAGAGCCATTACTCCCGGTTAGAGCTAATACAGGAGAATCTCGAACAGGACATCTGAAATAATATTTAAGTATAATAGTACTTCTAAATCTACAAATGGAGTAACCTTTTCAAGTTTGAAGTAATTTGAATGGACCAATTTATTGACATTGGATACAGTATAATCACTTAAGTCTAGTCTTCAATACAAAAGGAGGTAAATTGGTGGAAGTGTGACGAGGTGATCAGTTAAGAAAGGTCTTCAGTGAGCCATGGTGAAATTGTGGTTTATTTGACTATTTCCCGACTGAAATAGTAGATCAGACTAAATAGAGACTTTTGGCTAGCGGAATTTCCCCCTCTGTATCACTTATACGTGATACGTTGCGTCAATGTAGTTTTAGAGTTTTGGCAGATTTACGCTTTATATTACAGCATGATGGCAGACATCTCCATAATCTCCATTAATACTAGTCAAAGCCTACAATTTCCCGGAAGGAGTGAAGTAACTCGACAATCGCTAAGTTATCAAACAAACCTTTAATGTCGAATCTTATTTAAAATCATCGACTACGACTTGACAGCTATTTTTGGTTTCACTAATGTATCATTTCAGAAAGTTTATACACCTTTACCATAGAATAAAATCATTTAGAGATTTGCAAGTTCCCGCCTCTCTAAATGTAGCACGTAGATCAGCCATCATGCAGACAAACATATTGGAAAAGTACAAAAATTCCGAGTAAACACTATCAAAAATAACGATTAAATTTCAGTCCTTATCATGGTAAATACTCACATAAAATATGCACCGTCGTGTTCTTGGATACACATAGATTTATAATATTAAAAACGCTGTGGCAAAAAAGACGGTAAAAAGACGACGATGTTATGAACCTTTACCGTGGGAAAGCTGTTCGATACGCTCTGTCCTCCGTGTTCCGCATTACGTATGAGAAATACACACACTGTATGGGCGGATCCAGAGGGAGGGGGGGGGTCCCCCACCCCCTGCTCAGCTACACGAAAAAATGAATAACATCACAAAGTGATCCTACATCAATATAAAAATGATTTCTCTGTTGAAAAAGATCAATTTGTATGTATGCCTATGTAATTTAGATACGATGATGACAGATTCCCGTGACAGAAACCTGGCAAACTCCCTCCTGCAAAAATTCCTGGATCCGCCCCTGCACTGGTGACTTAACGAGCAAAATCTGTACGAATTATTGTAACCTTTTCACAAGCCCGTGGTTTTCGTTTCTTCTTATAACTCATAACGAGCTTTTTAATTACCATTGAAGGAAATATTTACTAAATACCTTGACTTTATATGGTAGTAATTTATTTTGTTGGATTTAAGCAAATCGATTTTTAAAATTTAGTCTCACCCAGTAGAGTCTGTAAGTAGATGAACTGTTTTCCCATCAGGTGTAGAGCAGGAACAGTTATATGGTGAAATACCTGTTACAAAAGTATACATTTATTACTAGTCGATGACAGCGGAACTCTCGTAAAAGATGTAGATGTTATATTCCATTTCAAATCATTAATTAATTATCCGTTCTGAAAAAATCATTTACTGACCAGAGGCTGTTATGCCATCGCGTGTATTTAATAGCATTGCTAGTTGAATTCTGGAGCCAATCTGTACTTGAGAAACACGACTGGCTGTTGCTGGATTCTGAATGAATAGCTGGACCTCCTCGGTAGTCTGGGTGATTTTGACTTTGCTGGGTTGATATATACTGCGGAGAACAAGATAAAACAAAAATATAGACAACACAATGTGAATTTTAAAAAATAGGTTATTAAATATAAAGTTTTGATCCTTACTCAAAATCTTGTTTTGATTGAATAATTCTTTTAATAAACAAAACGAATAACTCCGTATTTAAACAAACTAAAAAATAATTCCAGTTAATATATTAAAGTGGATTTTTACGCATTTGGAAGGTACGGTCGAGCTGTTGAAACAATTGCAGCATGAGATATTTTTTGTGGCAAGAGACCACAAATAATACTTAATATTAATGAAACCCTTTAAAAAAAACTTACCCACTTATAGCCTGTTTGTTGTTTCTTGTCAAAGTTTCTGCTGTTGTAAAATCACAACTCAGTTCGTATAATCTGTCATAGTAACTATAGAAACCAGACACTTCCTCTGTTCGTAATGTCCATTTCAAGACTCCCCTGTCCGTCTGTTAAAGGAGAAGTTTAATGGTAGGAGTTTATTTTAAACGTGGTGATATATCATAACGATATGTTCATATTAAACAGAAAGAGGAACCAAATACAGACTAGCGATGTTAGCTGTACAGCTATTGTGGAGATGTTTAGATATAGTGACAAATGCGCTCTTCTGTTTTTCGGACTGGACACTCGTAATCTGTTTTTTTTTTAAATATTTATTTAGCCAAGACAATTCAGTGTGTCTACTGACTTTCACCCTCATTAGCAAAACGTATTTGCAATGACCTTCGTCGTGTATAAGCACTTGTGTATATCAACAACTTTGTATTTGTATAGTAACAACTTTGTATTTGTATAGTAACAACTGCATATTTGTATATTAATTAACAGCTGTCTTTTTGTATATAGTAACAACTGTGTATGCGCACTTGTATAAGGATAAGAAAAGTCTACACATAACTTTGTATAGTAACACCAGTGTATACGTACCTTTGTATACATAATACAAATACGTACATTTGTATATATAGTAACAATAGTGTATACGTACCTTTGTGTGGTAACAACTAGGAGATGTATTGCCATCTTCGATTAATATCTTGAGGTTTAAAACACCGTCGGCATCCTCGTTAAACATTCTTAGATCACATGTTATAGATGATGGTGTATCCTGTGATTCGTTGATGATATAGATTTTGTCATATTTTATGTTTTTTGTATCAACTCTTAACAGAGCATATTTACCCTTGGTTGGAGAATTAACACAGTATGTTGCCACTAAAATATACAATATGTTGATATTATTATGTACGATGCAATTCTAGAGAAAAGGAAGCATTTTGTTTCATGTAGATAGAGATTGTTGGGTTTTGTGTATGTTTGCATTTGAGAAAGGGTGGAGGTTTGATTGTAAGGGTGTTCGGGGGGCATTAGGTTCGATTGCGCTTTGAAGTCAAAACGCCGAGAATTTCACTGAATTTCACTTATTTTGGGGGAAAACTGAAATAAATCATTGATGAATGATTTAAGCTGCTGACTTCATTTGGGGGCTTTTTAGAGATTCATAATATTGTGAAAGTTGAATATGTAATTGGGATGAATAAAATTCCAACAGTGATTCAGCTCCATTTAGTATGTTGAAAAACAAGATGAATTGAACAGTTTGAAACATTTAGCATCCTCTACAAATAACATAAACGGTCCAGCGCCACCTCAAAATTTCGTGACAAAACTTTTGATGGGCTTCTATTTGCCGTCGGTATAGTGGCTAGGGTTTCTAAATCAAATGTTACATTTTAACGTGAATTAAGAAGTTATACTTAGACATTTTCCGAAAATTAGTGGCTTTCAGGTCTCTTATTTCCCGGAATATTTGTTTTAAGTCACAATAATAGACCTGATAATCAATTGTTCAATGCATAACACAAAATGAGAGTGGTTAATTTTGATTTATAAAGATTTTCTACCTTCTGCTGGTGCTTTCACTGAAACAAAAAAAAGAAAGATAAATGCATGAAATTAAAACAAAAAAGCTATGTAAATCCAACCATAAATATAACCGTAACTGTTCTTTCTTCCGTGTCAAAAAATCTAATTTATACTGGCTCCAAGTCTATAGATAATAATGGACCAAACTACTAGGTTGATAGACTGATATTAAATTTAGAATTACACTTTTTAACAGAGTAACTAACGTTCAAGATACTTTTAAAATTTTATAATTAAAATAACTTCGTTTGATATTTCGGTATAAAATCTGTTCTATTTAACCCGCCGTGATTCTTAGTAAGTAAATAAATCTAACTTACCTTGGTCGCATCTAGATCCCATCCATCCATGTTTACAGCCATAGTCACATACTCCTGTATCTTGATCACATTGTGATTGGTAACAATGACATACTTCATCACAGTTTGAACCATAATATCCCATTTCACAATCTGATAAACAACATAATAAGATACTCATCTTTAATACCTTAAAATAATTCAATTCTACTCACGATTATATAGATGGTGCGATTATATCCGGACCCTCCGACCAACTGGTTTCCTTGCCCCAACCCCATCGCGGTAAAGAATATATGACACGAAAGTACTTTGATACACTTTACCTGCGCCTCATTTATAGATCATTTTCTCAACGGATTTAGGTCATTATGTTTCTCAGCGAACGTGCATATGAATTGTTTTCATTTTAAAATACATTATATAATAAATGTACACCAAAGGTAATGGTTTTCATCGTGATCGCTTGTTATTTATTGTTTAAATTGATACACAAGTTATACTGTACTAAACTGTATACCCACAGTACCGAACAACGTTTTACAATAAATACGTAAATCTTCTTACCTTCTTTACAGTTCTGTCCAGATGTACCATCACCACAGTCATCAATACATGAACCATCTGTTATATTACATACAGTTAAACCACTACTAGATTTACAGTTGGTACTACACATTTTATCACATGTTATTCCATAATATCCATGATTACAAGCTTCACACGTACCATCCATGTTACATATGTCATCTAAACATCCTATAGGACAGGTTTCATTACACATGGGACCAAAAGATCCAGAGTTACATGATTCACAAGTCCCGTTAAGATTGCAAGTATCATCAAGACAACCTGTAGGACATGCGTCATTGCATCTTTTTCCAAACCAACCAGATTTGCAGGAGTAACAACGTGGTAGATCTTGGTGACATTTAATACAATTTACAGATAAAGACGAACATGGCTGAGAACAGACGGATCCCCTCCAACGATCTTTACAGGCTGAGCATAGATTTCTGTTGAACTGGTCACAGTTAATACAATGCTGGGGACAATTCGTATCACAATATCGCCCCGTCTTCCCTTCAACACATCCTTTAGAACAATTTAGATGGTCAATCGGTCCTTCACAATCTGACTCTATACAATTATTACTACAGTTCTTGTCACAGTAGTCACCATAAAAACCCTTTGAACATCGTAAACATTTACCATCTCTATTACACCCCCCTTCACAAGTCTTACTGCACGTTTGATTACATGTTCGTCCATAATAACCAGTTATACAAGCATTACAGTAACCACCCGTTCTTTTACATCCTTCTAAACAAGTACTACTGCAAGGCTTATTACAATAATTACCATAATATCCTAGGACGCAACCATTACACCGACCAACTTGTCTACTGCACCCACGTCTACAAAATTTAGCACATTTCAAATCACATTTATCGGCATGATATCCTTTAGTGCAATTATGACATTTTCCATTTCGGTAACATCCTGTATTACATCCAGGACTACATAGTTTGTTACAGCTGTTACCATAGTTACCATCAACACAGCCAAATAAACAATCACCAGCTATGTTACATGTTTTATCTGTACCGTGACTTCTACATCGATCACTGCAAGTTGAATTACAAGACCTGCCAAATGTGTTGCCTAAACATTGTTCACACTCGCCAGATACTGAATGACATTCATTTGGGCATTTGATAGGACAAGGTGTCTGACACATGTTACCATACCAACCTGGTTTACAAACAGAACAGACAGTGGTATTACATGTTACACAGTTAACAGGGCATGGTGATTGACAGTAAGAACCTTTATAACCATTAATACATCCAAGTGTACACCGTGGTTTATCTAGTCCTGGTGATGCTGTACATTGTCTATCTATACATTTGTTACTGCATTCCTGTTCACATTTCTCACCGTAATGGGTGATCTTACATAAACAAGATCCACCATAACTAGAACATTTGTTGTCCATACATCCATCACTACATGTAATATTACAATTATCACCATAATGGGTGGCTTTACAATTACATGAACCATCTTTATTACATATGTTATCAAGACATCCATTACTACATTCATGTTGACAGTAATCACCATATCTACCTGGATAACATGTTGTACATTCACCATTTAACATATTGCATCCTCCCTGACAACCAATACTACATTTATGTTGACAGGTATCACCATATCTACCTGGAGAACATGTTGTACACGTACCTGTTGATCTATTACATCCAACTTGACAACCATCACTACATTCATGTTGACAGTAATCACCATATCTACCTGGAGAACATGTTGTACATTCACCATTTAATCTATTACACCCACCTTGACAATCACTACTACAACTTGTATTACATGTATCTGTAAACCAACCCTCTATACATCCATTGATACAAACACCAGTATCTTTATTACATCCTCCTGCTAGACAGTTTGGACATGTTTTGAGACACCATCCACCTCTGTCATAAAATCCGTCTAGACATCCATGGGTACAAACACCCAATGTACAACTACCGTCTTTACATGTTGAACAATTCGATTTACATCTCCCACCATAAAATCCCCGTTTACACCCGTTATTACAAACTCCACTTTCCATTCTACAACCGCCGGGTTTACAACTGGAACAGCTCTTTGAACAGATATCGCCATAAAATCCTTCTCTACAATCTGAACACACGCCAGCTTCGTTGCAAACATTGTCTTTACAGTTTGGACTACATTTATCCGTACAATCAGAACCATAGAATCCCACATTACAGCCATCTGTACAGCTACCAGTAACATCACATTTATCATTCTTACAATTTATAGCGCATTTCTGTAAACAACGTCCCGTATCAGGATCGCATGATTCCCCATTACAGTTACAAGGTGAACATATTCCTATAGAGCTTTCATAGAATCCATCTGAACATCGAGCTGAGAATTAAAAGTCAACATTAATAAATATCATATTATGGTTTAATAAATATAAAAGTGACATACTGTAACCGATATAAACAGTTTAGAAACATAACACGTTCTGTTGAAATATATGGTATTCATGTACAAGACAATAGATTTTGTATTGGGTCTTAAATATGTTTACCAATAAAAAAAATAATGAATATCTATAGGTAGTTTGTACGTAATGAATATATACAGATTGCGAATCTTATTTATATCTTTCATTTCACATTAAATATTTGTACATTTTTCACATGACCGTTGAGTTGTGTTCTCGACTGGGGTGTTCAGAGTTCGAATACAAACTGATGGGCAAATATGCCTTATTGCTTATATTATTGAAACAGACATATAAAATATTCACTCGTCAATATATAAAATTATTTATTACCTGAATAAACCTGTACTTCACATAATCCTAGAGATGTATATTCCTTGTTTGTTGTTATAAATACAAATCGTCCATTAAAATCTACATTCCCTTCATTACATCTATCTATACTATACAGATTTATATTACTACCAGGATCTTTATAACAAACTGGTGATGATTTAAGAGTGGATTCATCACAACTACCAGTATTACTGAGAATCATAGTAAAATTAGTAAGGCTATCTATGGCTGAAATAAATAAATAGAATGTTGTAAGTGTAGTGTGTGAATGGAATATTTAAAATGTATGCACACATCAGAAATAACAACAGTTTAAGTATAACCGTGGTTAGCTAACTCGTGATTTATTGTAGATTTCATTAAACGCTGTCAACAGAGCGAATGATGTTATATCATTTGCGGGAGCTACATTCAGATTACTATGTTTACAACTGACGTGTTCTAATTGACCGGGAACATCTCAAAATAACTTTTAAAAATACCGATTCAACTTTCATTTTATCATATTTACGTATTTTGCGGTGTCTATTTCTTTTAATTTAATATTTTCCATAAAATTCAAAATTAAAAACACGAGTTACAGTTCAATATTGACCCTTTTAATCCTAATATTAAAGACATAATGAACAAAGACAAATATATCATACAAGACAGTGTGGAAGTAATTAATGGCTGAAGCAGGTGTAAACGACTGCCGTTCAATTTGGACTGTTCGCGTTTTACACCGAACATGATTGATTAGAAATTACAATTGAAATTCAAAAATTGAATATGAATCACTATAATATTCATATGATATTAATGTGTGCTTGTAGACCCATTTTTGTCTATTTTAATCTTCCACGGCACAGACAGATGCATGTGCCTTTTAATGTTCTTTTGATGAATATTTTCCTATCTGCTATCTGTGTCATAAAGCTAGGGTTTTACACGATTCCACTCATTCATCTCAATTGGATGACAGACTGTTAGATATATTTAACCGTAATTTGACAACTGATACCCCTTCATCAGCATTGGATAATATTGGTGTCAGTCATTATCACATGTGTGATAGAACTGGTTAAACATGTTCCAAATATTATTTTAATACAGGGATCATCTATGATAGATGCGTAAGGAAGATCTGAAGAACCGGAGGTGACGGAAGCAAAAGGAAAACGAAAGTTATTCTGTTAATAGCTGACTGTCAAAGTAACGAGCGATAACAGATACACGGGTGAATATATGTTCACTGATTGAAGATGAAAAGTTGTTATATGAGACTGTGAGAGGATATCTGACAAATCTTTGTTATACATCTATCTGTGTGTTAAAATTATCCTTGAAAAATGATTACTCGTGTTTTCCTTTGGCGTTCGTCACTTCCGATTCATGAAACCTTTATTACTCATCTATCGCAGTTATTAATCTCTGTGTTAGAATTATATTTGGAATGTGTTTAACCAGCACTATCACATATGTGATAATGCCTGACACCAATATTATTCTTATTATGAGTTTAGTGATATCCCCCGTGCAGTGTGCACTGATAGACATATTAACGGTATAATACAGTATAATAATCTAAACATCCTTTATACAGTGAATAGGAGATTTAAAACATATAATAAAATTATCCTTATATAAAAATACTATACACATATTACCTTTATTTAAAGCACTGTTTTCACCATGAACGCGGATTTCGTTGAATGTGTATTGCTTCTCTAAATCAACACACCACCATGATTTGACGTCATTATTACTTGTAACTGAGCAGGATCCATATTTATCCTGACTTTCACCATCTACAGCATTAGATGAATTATATCCAGTTGGGTCCCAAAATGAGCTCTGTTTGGTAGTCTTGCCTAAAGCTACATTTTCTGAAATATTAATATCAGTTTGAATCAATCAAATCGGACAACAGTTTATTGAATGGGATGTTTTAGCATGAGCAATTACAAATGTTTTTTAGTTATTAGTACATGGATTTCCCAAATTAACGAGAGATTTTAGACCGCTTTCGCCGTTATATATTTTATGTTGTACCAATACTTTGGTCCTGAATTCAGGACACAACATAGCATCGATCTATCAAATTTACTATTCAAAACCATGCGCCCGTAAACAAATGAAAACTGTTTTGTTAAGCTACTGAATATGAAACCAATTTTATTTTGTCTTTTTAGATGAAGATAATTAGAAGCCTTTTTCGGCGAAGGGGAAAAAACCTATTATTATGTGTACTAAATCCAAATATGGGTCTAACTCAATTTTCACCAAAATTTGATTTGCTAGGTTTTTCCAGATTACGGGAGCATGTCTCTCTACCAGTCTACAGTCTACATGTATTACAAGATAAGATTCATGTATTTTGTCGTATGATTTATATCCTTGACAATATTATCTATAATTAAATTTCAGATTTATACTACTTATGTCGCGGTCAGAACAAAAATGGATAAATGTTGATGAAACGTTAAAGCCAATGGCTGTACCAATACCAATTCAATCTGTTTCACAGAATTATTGTAATCGCAATACCTCTGTATAAAATGACTGATCTGTTTATAAGTTCAAGTTCCTTCTACATGTGACGTAAGATCCCTCGGCTTCGATCATTGGCCTGATATCTCGTTCTATGTTTACACAATATGGACTGTTCGGGATTGAATGGCGTCTTATTTTAGTCATTTTATATACTCATTTACAACTATATTATTATAGGAAATGTTTTTTCATCCATATATATTTCATATACCGTTATGTATTTTTCTATTACTTCAAAATAATGTTCTAGAATATAATTTGCAGGTGGAAAAAAGTTAATATTGTGAGCTTATTAACCCGGATCGATGTCTTCCCTCCCAGTGATATTAGCGACCTAGCGAATAGTCACTGCTGATCAGTGTTAGTTATACCAATTAGACAAACGTGTACAACATAGTTTTGTTAATTAAATCCGGCGTCAATAAGCTATTTAACATAAAGTGCGTCTAAAATAGATTTTATATTTAATTATATTTAAGGGACAATCCAGTAGAATGACCAAATTGAGATAATTTATAGTAAATGTACTAACTAAATGAGAGAGAGCGACAGAAATGGGGTTTAACGTCCACTCGACACAAACTAGGTCATTTCAGAAATAACGGGGAGAGAGAGAGAAATGGGGTTTAACGCCCACTCGACACAAACTAGGTCATTTTGGGACTAACATATGGTTTCATTTTATTTCAATAATTCGCTTGCGCGTAGGGGTCTTTAGCAGTGGGAGGAAACCGGTGTCCCCGGAGGAAACCCACGAGGTTGAGAAGGCGCACCTATCTCCATGCCACATACGCTCACACCAGGGCTCGAAACCACAGCCGCAAGCCAGAGGTGACCGGCCAGCTAGAGGTCGAAGCGCGGCACTCTAGACCACTAGGCCATCCCAACTCCCTCAGAAATAACGTAAATATGGTTCAATTTTATTTCAATAATTCGCTTGCGCGTAGGGGTCTTTAGCAGTTGGGGGGACCGGGTGACCCGGAGAAAACCCACGAGGTTGGATAGGTGACCCTAATCCTTGTCACGTACAACCGGGGAATCGACTTACTAAATGAGAGTATATCAGAATAGTCAATATCCCAAATAGTTTCTGATACTCAAACTGGACTAATGAAGACGAGTATACGCCAAACAGTGTGCTATGAGGGAAATTTTACCGGAGCGGCACAACGGCCTATTGTTATATCGAATTCAAACTGTGTACACGGGACCTCGGTTTTTCGTGCCATCCGAACGACTAGACAGCTATCCTTGTCAGGTCCTCCGTTCTGCATCACCGACAAGGGGGAACCATGCCGGAAGCTCGGTCAGTGCAGGGATCGAACACCCGACCTCCAGACTAGCGAGCCAGCGTCTTACCCACTTAGCCACGTGATCCCCCACGCAGTATGAACGTCAGTGTTCACAATGTCAGTTACATTCTCCATACCGTCATTCTCCCCAACCAAACTGATCCCGCAGTGAATATTCGCTTGGCCGCTACAATCACTGATAAGCATGACATCGACGAGGCTTAATGAGTACGGCATATTAACATTTTTACTCCGACAAATTAAATTCTCAAACATTTTTTTGAGGTAAAAGAAAAATAAATATAGACGTTTGAAGTATTTGTAGTTAAAAAATATTTCCTATTTAGTGTAAATGAGTATTAAAAAGAGTAAAATGCATCATTTTGCCCGAAGCAGTTAGGTGTTAAGTAAACATTGCACGAGCCGTTGAGCCAATGACTAACGCCGCGCTGGTGTATTCCCGCGAAGGCGCAGTTACAGAGCGTGACCAAAATTAATCCTTCCCCCGAAGGCGCAGATATCGACTTGTCGGCTTTCGTTTGAAGAGAGACATGTTGTTATTAGAAATCAATTAACGGTGTTAAAGATGTTATGAATTTATGTTCATTCTGAATTTATGTTCATTCTGAATTTTATTCACCAATTGGCAACTAATGATTAGAATGATGAATAAGAACTTATGAATTGGAAATCTTCCCAAATACAGAATGGAAAGGCTGTTTTTTTTTTCATTTTACTCAGTGTATTTGAAGACGAACACAGAATGTTGGTCTACAAGTGCAATATAGAGAAGACTAAGAAATACAGAAGGTGGTACGGAGATTTGCAGCTCTACCGTTGGTACCAGCAGAAAGGGTAGGTGTATTATGTTATGTCTTGATGTATTGATCTTCGATTTCTCTTATTGGGGTAGACGTGGAACGTTTTGACCACTCTGGTCGTCACATTCGTGTTTGTTATCAAATTTATTTACCAAGTCTATTTTACTTGCAGGTTGAAGATGCCTACCTACACATTCTTGCAGAAATGCCAGCTAATCAAAAAATAACCGAATTGGCCGACTACATAACGAATCAATGGTTCGAGCGTGAATTTTCAATTCGTCAATGGAACCACTACGACACCGAGGAGCACAGGAAACAACAATCTGGAAGGACGGCATTCAAGAGTCAAGAAACTAGCTGGAAAAGCCCATCCGAATGTGTTTGAAATGATCGCATTTTTGCAACAAGAACAAAATATTAATGAGATAAGAATCGTCCAGTATGCAGGGTGACAGGAACCACCAAAGAAGAGGCATAAATATACCCAAATCCAAAGCCAGCTCCAGGAATTGAAAGAAAGACACGAGGAAGAAGAATTGAATTTAATCGAGTATTTAGACAGGGTGTCTTATTTGGCGAAATTAAACTAATTTGTTATAGTATAGTTATGTTTTTATTTGGCGAAATTAAACTAATTTGTTATAGTATAGTTATGTTTTTATTTGGCGAAATTAAATTATTTTTTTTTCGTCTAGTTATGTTTTTAATACTTATGCTAAAAATGATGCTAAAATGTTGGTTAATTAATTACAGTGGCGATTATGACAATGTAAATTCTTATCACAACAATTTAATCTATAACACCATTGTTACGTTTTGAATCCATTTAATCCCTAGGGGCTGGATTCCCGCGAAGTCGTCGAAAACGGTTTATTCCGGCGAAGGCGCAGTTATTGACCGTAACGGATTAAAAAAGGTCGTTTTCGACGCCTTAACGGGAATCCAGCCCTAAGGATTAAAATGGATTAAAAACGTAACAATGGTGTTATAGATTGTTATGATAAGAATTTACACTTTCATAATCCCCACTGTAACTAATTAACCAACATTTTAGCATCAGATAAGCAATAACAAACAAAACTATACTATAATATAACAAAAAATAATTTAATTTCGTCAAATAAATAAAAAAGATAATACTATAACAAAAATTAAATTTAACTTCTCCAATAAAAACAACTATAATATAACAAACATTATGGGATTTTATATCTTTAAAAATGACACTGATTGTGTGAGTGAGCGAATAGGTGAATACTACTTGGGTGATTTGATGATATTCATCGTTAGTTGGCAATTGGTGGATAAAATTTAGAGTTAACATAAATTCATAAAATCTTTAACACCGTTAATTGGGTCCTAATAACAACATGTCTCCCTTCAAACGAAAGCCGACACGTCGATATCTGCGCCTTCGCGGAAAGGATTAATTTTGGTCACGCTCTGTAACTGCGCCTTCGCGGGAATACACCTCGAAAACGACCTCTTTTAATCTGTTACAGTCAATAACTGCGCCTTCGCGGGAATAAACCGCCGCGCTGCAGGTAACGCACGTGTTGTGGACAGTCATCTGTTACAGAGATAATTCGTAAGTAGTTCTCTGTGAAACAGATTGCTCCCCAACATTAAAAAAAACATCATTGGGTGAAAGCGGTATTTATTATTATTTTTTTTTTGAGCTTGATGATTATTTTTTTTTATACCAAAAGCGGTGCATAAGTGACTGTCGGAGTGTCCCTGCTGTAACTAGTATTATTATATTGTTTGTCCTTAATAGTTAGTTTCTGATACTCAAATTCAAATGATATTATTATAATGATGATAGCGATAGTGTATATTTGGTTCATTTATTCTTATTTTCAACATGTCCCTCCTACTCTATAAAACTAACAACTACTACATAATATGTAGTAACAATATTTACACATATTTACAATGTGCATGCATATCGTGAATAAGCTTATCGGGGTAAACAATTAAACAAACCAGAAAGACAAATGGCAAATATACATACATTAAGGGGGCAGCAGTAATTATTCAGGATTAAAATATTTGACATGGTTCACTAACTCCCTTTTGAAAATAAAACATGAAGATGGATGTTTCACAGTTTATTTCTGTTTCTAGAAACATCGTTCTACGGTAGCTAAGTGAGTAAGACGCTGGCTCGCTAACCTGGAGGTCGGGTGTTCGATCCCTGCACTGGCCGAGAAAGTTCATCCAGATTTCCCGGCGTGGTTTCCCTTGTCAGTGATGCAGGACAGAGGACAGAGGGCCAGACAAGTACAGCTGTCTAGTCATTCGGATGAGGTCCCGTGTACATGTACGTAAAAGATCCCTTGACAGTTGGAATTCGATATAAGAGTAGGCCGTAGCGCCGCTGCCCGGGCAAAATTTTCCACATAGCACACGGGTTAAGAGCAGAACAGTAGGACGTTAAACCCCATTTCATCCTACAATGTTTTAAAAGTTATTTCGTGAGTCCATGAGAAGATATCTAACAATTCAGAAAAAAGAATCGACTGTCAATTTATAAAAGATAACGAACAGGTTAGAAAAGGTAACAGTGAATCACCATGTTTTTATCAGGAAGAGAGTGAATAAAAACAGGGGAATGCACGGGAATATTATTTTCTTGGGACCAGGCGTCCGAGTTAAAGACATATTATATAACTGAATATGGATGATTATCATCCGAAAACAAGAAATTGGTATAAGAAATAATTTACCTTTAGTACAATATCTGCAGGTATACATACACCTTCTCTCCATGTAGTTTCTCCATGCAGTAACAGGTTCGTCTGTACAATGTTTATCATAACCTTTACATGTAGATACCTTGTCTTTACATTCATCAAGAGCTGAAACAATTATACGGTAGGTTTTATCATCTATTTTATTTTTTCTCTACAGTTGTATATTTTAGAAAGTAAGATCGTTGATCTATTTAACTGGTGAAGTTTGGTTACAAGTGAATTTTATTGAGAAGAGGGTTATACTGTTGTGATGAGTAGACTATTGTCCAGTTAATCCATATTTAGTAAATAACATTAATTATACTACTATCATATGATAAGGATTGAAGTTACATTACACTACTCTTGTTACAATCTTCTACACACAGTTATATATATTTATATATTGTTTATAGGAATTATTATATACTTACCATTGGTAGCATCAAATATAAAACAATACACAAGTATATATATCAGTATACTACTAGCCATGTTGACATGTATATATATGTATACTAGAATATATCTGTTAAACACATAGTTTATAATACAAATTATTTAGATCAAGGAAGAAAAATAATTTGTACGTGAATCATATTTATCTGGAACACAGTACATGAATCCTTATAGTGTCTATTAAACATACAGATTATACTGCAGATATTTTAGATCTAGGAAGTAAAACAATTTGTTCCTGAATCATATTAATGGAGAATAATCTAAATCAATCATAAAAAAGTATTTTAGTAATGTTAGTCTATAAACTTATAATTATCTTATACAATAACACACTTTGGATATTTTTGTTATAACTATTTTGTAGTGTGTCATCGCATGGGAGTCGCCGTGACTCAGCGGATAAGCGTTGGCACGCTAACATGGAGATCACATGTTCGATCCCGGTGCTCGCCGAGGTCCCGTGTACAACTGACGTGCACGTAAAATGACCCTTGATAGCTGAAATTTGAAATAGCAAAATTTTCCCATAGTACACATTTAGAAATTGCTTGAAGTTAAAAGTGGGGCCCGATTATGGACTTAATGAGGGACCAGAGAATGACGTCGTATTTTCAAATGTAAATCCATTGGAACTTTTGATATTGTACTAAATCCAACATGTGAAGTCCCAGGACATTTGTTCAACGTTGACCCCCACCCCTCCCTTGATCCAGTACTTATTAAAATCTGATATGAATTAAAAAATGGGGTTTAACGACCTACTGTTCTGCTCCGACTGGAATAATGAAGACGGGCATACATCATACAGTGTGCGGTGAAGAAAATTTTGCCTACTCTTATATCGAATTCCAACTGTCATTTGATCTTTTACGTGCATGCCAATACCGATAAGCTTTCTCAGCTCACATAGGGGTCGAACACGTGCGAACCAACGTTTTACTCGCTGAGCCACCCTGACTCTGATGACGACATGATGAAGACACCCATCCTAAATGCCATATAATGGCCTTATGTGGAACTAAATGACTTAAAGGACAATATTGGCGCCAGTCATTATTACATATTATGTGATATAACTGGTAAAGTACATTCCAACTATAATTTAACACAGATATCATTGCTACGAGAGATGTGTAACAAACTCTTAAATATATGGGAAGTGACGTCAAACATGTCAAATACGAGTTGTCCTTCTATATAAGGTGACTGAATTAACGAGCGATAACAGCCACGCGGGCGAATTTCATTTCACTGACAATTCCATTGACGATGAAAAATTATTATATGAGAGGGTGAGAGGATATTTGACAATTCACAAAAAGAATTGGTTGTCCGACGATAAGAGAGAGAGAGAGAGAGAGAGAGAGAGAGAAATGGGGTTTAACGTCCACTCGACACAAACCAGGTCATTTTGGGACTAACATATGGTTTCATTTTATTTCAATAATTCGCTTGCGCGTAGGGGTCTTTAGCACTGGGAGGAAACCGGAGTGCCCGGAGGAAACCTACGAGGTTGCGAAGGCGCCCCTATCTCAAGGGCCACATACGCTCACACCAGGGCTCGAAACCACAGCCGCAAGCCAGAGGTGACCGGCCAGCTAGAGGTCGATGCGCCACACTCTAGACCACTAGGCCATCCCAACACCCACGTCAGACGATAAAAGATAACGAACAAATTAGAAAAAAGTCCGTGCATTACCATGTTTTTTTTTTTATTAAGAACAGGATGAATAAAAACAGGGGAATGCATGGGATTTTCCTATTTTTTTCGTTTCGTCTTATCGTGTGACAGCCAATTCTATTTTTGAATTGTGAGATATCCTCTCATCGTCTTATAAAACAACTTTCCATCTTCAAGGGAATTATCAGTGAAATGAAATTCGCCTAAAGAAAAACCCGCAAATAGGAAGATTTAGTTCTTGTATAATGTATATATAAGGACACAGGGAGTAGGGTCGCCTGTCCAACCATAACAGGAACTCTATTTCGAACTCAAATTGTCAAGCGATTTTTTTACGTTTACATTGCACCTTAGTTTCACGTACTACCCGAACGACTATGTGTTGCTCCGTGTTAATGCTCATTACTAGTCCAAACTTCCAACAGTGATAACTTCGTTCAGAATAAAGTAATTTGATTGAAATGTTCAAGATTTTCCTTTTTTATCATCCATTTTTGAAATGTTTTATCAAAATCTTAACTAACGTATCTTAACTAAATACATTGTATTTATTTTAGCATTAAATTAAGGAGGGTGGACGGGCAGGTTGATAAAAATAATAAACTCTCTGATATGGCCTGTCTGATTGACGCCTGTTTTATGGGTTTATTCCCACGAAGGCGCAGTTATTGACCGTAACGGATTATTGATCGTCTGGCGCGATACAGGCAATTTTTCGTAGATGCAAAGGTTGGAAGGGTGGAAAGTACTATTTTAGAATCATCTGTCCATTCACCGCCACGAAGCTTACTCAGTTCTTCATCAAATAAAGAGGGGATTGGTTTTTAGAATATTATCTGAATTCGAACGAAATCCGACAAGTCGATATCTGCGCCTTCGCGGGAAGGATTAATTTTGGTCACGCTCTGTAACTGCGCCTTCGCGGGAATGCACCGTTTTATGGTCAAGGGACCCAATAGCTGCACAATTATTTGTCTGGTAGGCTTCCAAAAACGAACATGATGTTACGGATACCATCGATGAATCCTGAGGTTAAAAAGCGTGATTCGGAACAAATAAAATGGCACACCGTTCAAAGGGCAGTAACTCACAATACAAGTCCTACAAACTAATGCGATAAATTAGTTTGGATAAAATCGTTGTACATCATTACATTTTATTAACGGTTTATACTTTGTTACTATTAGTGTTACTTATTGTGTGAATCTGTCTAATTTTCAGCACAATATGGTAAATTATGTTTGGACGCCTGCGTGAGGTGGTGAAAGATGATATAGAAGACTATATTACACATTGTTTTGAAATAAATTGCAACGTTTCGGATGACTAAACGACATCAACAGAAATGAAATGACATGAAATGGGGTTTAACGTCTTACTGTTATGTCCTAACTGGGCTAATGAAGACGGACATACGCCATACAGTGTGGCATGAGTGATTTTGCCCGGATAGCGGCGCTGCGCTACGGCCTATTCTCAAATCGCCAATGTGCCATTGTGTACACGGGACCTCGGTTTTTCGTCCCATCCGAAAAACTAGACAACTGTCCTTGTCAAGCCCTCTATCCCGCACCACTGACAAGGGGAAACCACGCTGAAAAATCATGATAAACTTTCTCAGTCAACACCGGGAGCGAACCCACGACCTCCAGGCAAGGGAGTCAGCGTATTTCCCTCTTAGCCACCGTAGCTCCCTCCACATCAATAGAGTGTTCCATTTTTGGGGTGGAATGTTTCAAGAAGACTTTAAAAAGTTATAATATATGGATATCAAATATCTATATTTAGGGGTCGACCCAATATGAAAGAAAGTTTCCAGTATATATTTAGAACAAAATGTGATACATGTATATTAAAATTTTATTATGATATCAATAACATGGTTGAAACCCGGTATTGTATTGGGTAGTGAATTTAAATGATATAAACTTGTGATAGTCAATTTTATTATGTGATGTAAATAAATAATTACTGGGTTGTTTAGATAAATTTGTATAACAAATATTTTAATAGTACACACAAGAAACGTTTTATTTTTACTTTTTAAAATATTATTTGTATGAATGCATACATTATGTGATATTTGTTTTTAATCAAAGTACCTAGACTGTGATTAAACTATTCAGTTCGTCTGGCAAACATCAAGATATTATGTTTCGGGCAACATAGCTAGGTTGGCACTGACATGCCATTACATATCATTACTTAATGTCTCGCTCTCGACCATTAAACCACACAACATAATATTATTATTTCTTTTCAATTGAACTTTATACAAGGGAGACAACTACTATTATTACGTTTTGAATTTTCTTTTTTGCCGTCGGAGACGAGTAAATCGCTATCTATTGTATATAAAGTCCCTTTCTTCGTCCCGTTCCATGTTTGGACAATTTATGAAATAAAATTTAAATCGAGTTTAATGACTTACCTTTCTATACCAACTAGGTCAATGATGACAGACCCACATTGTGACATGCGTCCGTGGTATACTTATGGCTAGTATCTTTAACTTCGGATGGGACAAAAACTACAGGATGACGTTCACTTTAAAGAACCTTTGATAATTGGAATTTAATGAAAGTAGACAGAAATACCATTTTTAGGGCATCATTAACCGACTGGTAATGAATGTAGGTGTATTTCATTTCATAATTCAAACGTTGAATATCCAATAATTATAATGGCTATATAACAATAAAACTGCTACAATAATCATAAAATCATTCTTTAAATTTTTGTACGAGTTCATTCATTTTAAATAGTTATATCAAATAAAGAGTTGAGAATCTAGGTGGGTAACCTCCTTTAAATATGTGTATCAGATAACTGTAATACATTGGGCTGGTTGTCAGTGGGAAAGGGTGGGGGCAAGGGGGGAACCTGGACTCCCCCACCCCTTCGAAAATGTTTGAAAATAGGATGAGAAACAGGCTAAAAGTTAAAATACAATTCGGTTCACTTCAACTTATTATGGAACAAAAATCTCGAATCCTTTTTTTTTAATAGACTTTTATATTTAAAACTATAAAATCTTATCATGACACAGTATACGACAAAGTGTACTTAACCGAAGAATGTTCTGGGCGATGTAGCAATGGACTCTATAACTACCATTCTTCATCCAAACCATTTTTATGACTCGAAGCAAACTGTTCGAACCCGCACTAAGTTTCAGTAAGCGGAAACGAGCACGAGATAGGATCCCTTCCTGAAGCAACTAATGCTCAAAAAGTGTTAAAATCGGCGGGAAGGTGATCTGATAATCTCAATGCTTGTGCACGAAAAGCATATTAAAGGGCAGTCAGAAAAAAAGTAAGGACAGCGGGGCTAAGACGTGTATAATATAACTATGATTTTTCAATACATGCGACCGTGCCTTTAATACTCCAGCCATTGCACTATAACTACATCATCACGTAAGTTTAATCACCTGATCATATTACCTAATATTTATTAAAACAAGACAGAAAGATCAAACACATAAACAAGTAAGTGTTTACATACAACCAGCTCAAATTACAAAAGAGTATTGTGATTCTAAAGAATAATTAATGGTCGGTTTCCTGAAACAAGTAATATTTCTTCTCTGTGTTAAATATTTTATGACTGGCTAGATTTAATACATGTTTCAAAACATAACTATTTTGATCATAATATTTGACACCACACTTATCGGACTGTGTAATATCAAATCTAAATACGCAACGACTTTTAAAGATAAACCAATTCCATTAAACCGCTGTTTTTAGTTTTGATTATCAAGGCATATATTATATTAAAGATATATTATGTAAGAACTCAACCATTTATTACAGGTCTTTTTTATAGCTTCAAATTTATATAAAGTATAAAGGCTTATATTATATTAAAGATACATTATGTAAGAGCTCAATCCACCTATTTAGACATATTCACATGATAGAACCAAAGTCACATATCTGGGCCATCGGGTGGCCGCGATATTCAATGGATTAGAACACCCACACCATTTAATAACTTGACGTTAAAATGGAAACTCGATACTGTGTTTATTGTTGCAGCAATGGAACATCACAATCTATAAGATTTGTCAAAACTCCACTCGCCTTCGCGTAGAAATGAAATGGGATTTAACGTCCTACTCTTTTGCACCTAACCCGGGCTAATGGAAGACCGGCATACGCTATACAGTGTGCAATGAGGGAAATTTTGCCCGGGCAGCGGCGCTACGGCCTACTCTTATATCGAATTCCACCTGTCAAGGGATCTTTTACGTGCAGTCCAATGTGTACACGGGACCTCGGTTTTTCGTCCCATCCGAACGACTAGGCAGCTGTCCTTGTCAGGCCCTCCTTCTGCATCACTGACAAGAGTAAATCACGCCGGAAAATCGAGATGAACTTTCTCGGCCAATGCAGGGATCGAACACCCGACCTCCAGGCTAGCGAACCAGCGCCTTATCCACTTAGCCACCGTGACCCCCCACCCAACCCCATTTGGGTAGAATAAAGTAATTTGATTGAAATCATCAATGTATTCATATTAAAATTTCATTATCTGTTTTTGATATAGTATAGTAAGAACAGCTAGCAAAATGTTAGAACCTTACCTAATGCATCTTTAATTTGCCGGCCGATGAGTATGATCGTAATATCTATTAACAAGGAATAATTTTCGAAATGTTTTGAAACATTATACCATATAATATGACGCCCATCTTATTTTTGGTATGTGTGTATTTTTGTTAGTAAATGTATAAAACAGACACGGAGAAAATTTTATAATATACAATGACTGGTTGTATAGCGATAATGGTTTAAATGTTGACACACCTCACTATATTTATTAAACAACCAGTGATTGTATTTTATATAAATATTCGTTGTGTTTTATTGTATTCAATCGCTAAATGGCCACTAAATGATTATAATGAATAAGTTATTCGCTGTAGAGGGGTTGGTTGACAACAATGTTAATACGTGCGCTGTAGATCATAAGGTCTGTCATTGAGTCAAGTAGTGTGGTTTCAGTGTAGATAATATCAGTATTAGGGGACTGAAGCTTGACTTGGGAATGGTGAAAATACCCCCCCACACACACACACACACACTAAAAAAAGAACACCAAAAAACATTTTACCCAAAAGTGTTCGATGAAATTTCGATTTTCTGAAAACTATTGCAGTATTCTTTACTCCGAGGAAGAAATGTTGTTTCAGACAGAGTAATTTAACTTTCGGCGCGTATTCATTTGTTATGTTTTCGAATGATTCAAAGCGTTGTATTTCATTTTAAGACAATGGGTGATGCAGCTTAAATTCCAACAGCCAAGGCATTTTACGTGCATGTCTTTGTCAAGACCTTCGTACTGCATCATTGACAAGGGGAAACCACGCCGGAAAATACCGCTAAAATTGGCCAACAAAGGGGTCGAACACGCGACCTTTATAAGCGAGTCAACGTTTTACTCACTAAGCCATTGTAGCTCCAACAATTAGTAGCATGATATATTAGTAAGCCAGCAACCTTCACATATTAATCATATTATTGCCGGCCATGTTGTGGCGTGAATGCTGTTAAACTACTGATAATAAATCAAAAGAATGAAAGAAGTATGCTGTTCCTATATCTTACATACACAAAACTTATTTAATTGAAATGTATGTATAGTTGGCTGATAGATAAAACGAAGTCAAGGACCACTTGCATATTTTAATATTGAAACATTCCTGATGTTGATATATATATATATATATATATATATAATGATCGTATTTCATTTTGGTATGTTTTATAGATATGTAATATGAGAAGACTTCCCCGATAATAGCATTATATAGTTACATAATTAGGATGAAGGAGGTCAAATTAATTAAAAAAATTGACTGCTTGGAGCGTTCGTATTAATGCGTTCTTGAAATTTTTCTCTTCATATTTATAAGACTTGTAAATGTCATTTTCAACGAATTTAAGCAAAGTGGACGTGTACTCGATATACAGCGATGAACTTTTTTCCATAGTCTGCCCCTTTTGAAGTAAACGTACTAATTAAAGATCTGATCAAGGAAATATATTATAGAAAGTTGTTTATCATTAATCAAATTGAGCAGTATTTTATATTGGTAATAGGCGCATTATAAATAAAATAAATATACAAATAAACCTATACATTTTCAGGAGGAGAAGACCACGATTTTATAGGGTATCTGTTGATAAAGTTTGTTAAAGCACATCAATCAAATGTTCCATTTTCAACCACACTCAGTCAATAGCCGATATCGATTTTTGTGGGCTGTCTGGGTATATATTGGATGATTGTTCCGTTAATAAGTCTTTGTTTTGGTCGGATTTTCCCCTCTCGCCTTCTGATACACCAACCGTTGTAACGACATCTCCCACAAGAATATAATCATAGCGTGGTTCACTCTTTTTTATTACCCATGCAGTCTTTCTGGAGAGAAAATGAAAATAAGACAATATTTACTCAAAAAAAGTGTATTAAAACATTTGATTGACAACATCCATCCATTACATTATTGAAATTATCCAGTACTGCAATTTATTAAGGAAGGTTGTTTAACGCGTACGTGTTTGAGTCGAGTGGGACAATCAGATTGAAATAAAGATCTTTGTTTCGTTTTCAGATCAGTTGTAGTAAAAGGTCGCTTCACGGTTCGTACGGACGACTTTTGACCCTATGACGCCAGGTATTGATTAATCAATCAGCGTTGACGTTTCTAGTGGTTTACCCACAGTTCTATCGTACGTCAAGAAGTCGCCGTAACAAGTGGTTTCATTGGTTAATCTCTGACACTACCCAGAACGCAGGCTATATAACAACTCATACAGATCCTAGTGTAGTAAAGACAAGTAAAACGAAATTTTGAACTATAAAAATAAAGAAACGAAATAGGATCTGGGATTCAATCAGAATACAAGTGGGGTGGTTTCGATTCCCTTCTTGTACGTGACAAAGGATATGGTCGCCTGCCCAACCTGGTGGTTTTTATACGGACCCTCCGGATTCCCGGTTTTCCCCCCATTAAAGACCCATACGTGCAAGAGATTTATTGAAATAAAATTGAACCATGTGCTAGTCCCGGAATGCCCCCCCCCCTCTCTCTCTCTCTCTCTGACATTACGATCGTTTTCTCAGGACTTCTTATAAATGGCTATATTTATCCGCTTTCACAGAGGTGATATAGTAGCAAGGGAGAAATGGGGTTTAACGTCCAATCGACGCTAACGAGGTTTTTTCGGGACTAACACATTGTTCAATTTTATTTCAATAATTCGCCTGTGCGTATGTATCTTTAGCAGTGAGTGTTAACCGGAGGATCCGGAGAAAACCCACGAGGTTGGACAGGTGACTCTACTCCTTGCCATGCACAACCGGGGAATCGAAAGCGCGCCAGTTGACTAAATGACAGACCTTATGATACAACGCGTACGTGATAACCATTCGGCCATCTGCTTAGATAATAGCATTGAATTTATATCAGTAACACTATAATAAAGTATGAAATACCTTCTCTTATAGTAAACTAGTATAATAACACCAATAATTATAACAGCAACAACCCCAACAACAATACCAATAACTAATCCAATATTTATACCAGAAGTTACATTATTACTTGTTTCAGCTTTAGGTAAGCCTGAAAGAATATGTTTATACCAGTATGTATTCCAACTTTAGTTAAGCCTGAAAGAATCCCCCCCTATCCACCTCTGGCCTAGAATCTGGGATTATAAACATGTCCGCTACGATGGTATGAATATAATATATACTTCCCACATTTCGAGGAGTGGTTGTGAGTAGATTGATTTTATTAATATCACCCAAGTTCTGTTAAGTATGGTTCGAGGTCGACTAAATCTCAATATCCCGATTATAAAAGATTCAGTTTCGCTTAAGTTTCATATTTAATTTGCATCTCGACGAATTTCCGACATGAAACAAGCCAATGTTTGCCGAATCTTTGAACGCACACGCGCTTCTATAATTTGTCATCCCTGTAATTTCCAGGGAAATTTACATACATACAGTACAACTGAAAGGATAACTTCCTTAAAACAAACTGCAAACCAGATTCCGACCATAATTATCTTTAAAAGTGAGACTCAAAAATAAATCAATTATTAATCCAACATTTTTCTCACAGTTTTTACGTGGAGTATAAAAGGGGGATATGGACCCAAACACTACACAGTTTAAAGGGGTATTATTCTGACACAAATCCTCCCAAGATTATTGGCATGTAAAAAATTAAATGAAATGGGGTTATGAGGGGAATTTTGCCCGGACAGCGGCACTAATTTATACACAAAACATAGTGTATTTACACTAACACCAACAAACATTACCACACAGATAACTACAGGATATTCTTACCTTCAGTACATGTATACCCAGATGTACCATCTCCACAGTCGTCAATACACGAACCATTTGTTATATTACACACAATTAAACCAGTACTAGATGTACAGTTGGTACTACACTTTTCGTCACAGGTTATTCCATAATATCCATGTTTACAAGCTTGACACCTACCATCCATGTTACATATATCATCTAAACATCCTATAGGACAGGTTTCATTACACATGGGACCAAAAGATCCAGAGTTACATGATTCACAAGTTCCGTTCATCTTGCAGATCTCTGGACATATAGTAGGACAGAATTCACTGCATCTTAAACCAAATCTACCTTGTTTACAGGTCACACAAATTCCATTTATAGAACAATTATTTCCCAAACATCCTGACGGACAAAATTCACATTTCTGGCCAGATCGTCCTAGTTTGCAGGAATTACAACTTCCGTTATGGTTACAACTATCACCAAGACATCCTTTAGGGCATCGCTCATTGCATCGTTTTCCAAACCAACCAGGTTTACAAGACTGACAACGTGGAACAGATTGATGACACTGAATACAATTTTTGGATAAAGTAGAACACGACTGAGAACAGACAGATCCTCTCCAACCATATTTACATCCTAAACATTTACCATCTCTATTACAACCCCCCTCACAAGTCTTGCTGCACGTTTTATTACATATTCGTCCATAATAGCCATCGGCGCATTTATTACAGTTACCACCCGAATATCTACATCCATCTAAACACGTAGTGCTACAAGAGCTGTTACAGTAATTACCATAATATCCAACTGTACAATTATTACAGTAACCATCCGAATATCTACATCCTTCTAAACACGTAGTGCTACAAGAGTTGTTACAATAATTACCATAATATCCAACTATACAATTATTACAGTAACCATCCGATCCTCTGCATTCTTCTAGACAAGTAGTGCTGCAAGTGTTGTTACAGTAATTGCCATAATATCCTGGGATGCATTCATTACACTGACCATCTTGTCTATTGCATTGCCCACTACATGATTCCACACACTTCATCTCACAGCTGTCACCATAATATCCGTCAAGACACTCATAGCATCTTCCTGTTTGGTCGCAGCCTTTATTACTACACGTGGAACTACATATTTTGTCGCATCTGTTACCAAAATTACCATCAACACACCCAAACAAACAATCACCAGTCATGTTACATACTGTATCGTTATCTTGCTTTCTGCATCCATTACTGCACATTTCATTACAAAACTCGCCAAATGTGTTGCCTTCACATTGTCCACACTCACCAGATACCGAATCACATTGATCGGGACAATTCTTCGAACAAGATGTCTGACACTTGTTACCATACCAACCACGTTTACAGGATCCACAGCCTGAATAACTGCATCTAATACAGTTAACAGGGCATGGTGTTTGACAGTCAGGGTTTATATAACCGTCAATACAACCAACGGTACATCGTAGTTCCCTTGATTCTGGTAATACTGAACATTGTCTATCAATACATTTGTTACTGCATTCATTTTCACATTTCTTGCCATAATGAGTGCTCTTACATGAACAAAGTCCACCATTACTAGAACATTCGTTGTTGATACATCCACCACTACATGTAATATTACAGCTATCACCATAATGAGTGGCTTTACAACTACACGACCCATTTGTATTGCATATGTTGTCAACACAGCCATTACTACATTCATGTTGACAGTAATCACCATATCTAGCTGGAGAACATGTTGTACATTTACCATTTGATCTATTACATCCACCTTGACAACCATCATTACACACATGTTGACAGATATCACCATATCTACCTAGAGAACATGATGCACATCTACCTGTTGATCTATCACATCCACCTTGACAATCACTACTACATCTTGTATTACATGTATCTGTAAACCAACCCTCTATACATCCACTGATACAAACACCAGTATCTTTATCACATCCTCCTGGTAGACAGTTTGGACATATTTTGAGACACCATCCACCACTTCCATAAAACCCATCTAGACATCCATTGGTACAAACACCCTGCTTATCGCATCCGCCAGGTTTACATGTTGAACACTTCAATTCACATTTCTTACCATAAAATCCATCTTTACACCCGTTAAGACAAACTCCGTCGTTCATTTTACACCCACCAGGATTACAATTTGGACATACTAGCTTACACATTCCATCATTACCATAGAACCCATCTTTACATCCATTAATACAACCACCACTATTCCTTTTACATCCACCTGGTTTACAGTTCGAACAGTTCTTTGAACAGAGGTCGCCATAAAATCCTTCTCTGCAATCTGAACATACGCCAGCTTCGTAACAAACATTGTTTTTACAGTTTAGACTACATTTACCCGTACAATCAGAACCATAGAATCCCACATTACAGCCATCTGTACATCTACCAGTAACATCACATTTATCATTCTTACAATTTATAGAGCATGGTTTACAATGTCCTGTATTGTGATCACATGGTTTGCCGCCACACTTACAAGATGAACACATTCCAATAGATTTTTCATAATATCCATCTGAACACCTAGCTGAGAATTAAAAGTCAAAATCAAATACGTTAATACTATTTTAAAAAAAAGATAAAATTTACATAAGGTAAAACACATAACAACATTATGGATTATGTTATATTCTAATTGGAAAGCGGATTTGTATTGACTTTTAAATTGTCAACATTTTCATTTCTTTTTAGTCCTGAAATGGCTAAAATAAAAGTAGACTATAATATAATGGGTGGAGAGAGGGTACCAAATACAAATTGCAACATAATTTGTTTTCTCAGGATTTTGATAGAATGGTACCCGTGGGACTTTTAAACATTATCCACTGGAAGTGTTGCGGGTTTTGAGCAATTGAGGATCAATCAAAAATGGTCACCTATTGAATCTTTTAGCGTTTAGCACACATCTTATATTTGTATTACTTACTCTTTAAACCCACAACACATCCAACAGACTATAGTTTAGGTTGAAAATCCAATGGGGACTCTTTTCTCAGAATCCTTTAAAAAACTGGTTCTTGGAAATTTTATACACTTAACTTTCTTTATGGGAGATGTTCCAAACATTGCCGTCCTCCACAAGAAATATGTAACGACCTCATGGCCCCTTATGAACAATTTTAAGAAAAGGAAGAAGTCACATGGAGGGTGCTAGATCTGTAGAATAGGCTGAGCGAGGGGGGATCTGGAAGCTACGGTCATGTGCAGAGCTCACAGCTACCTGGTAGCTACAGTCATGTACAGAGCGCAGAGCTACCTGGGGATAACCGAAGGAATGTGCTGTAACACTCAACCTACCAAATTCATCAGTGTAATATATGCAATGTTTATGGTGGAACCCTTCTTTAAATAATCTATCATGATTACGCCCTCGGAATCCAAGAAAAGGGAGACCATAACCTTACTACAGGAATACATATGATCAATGTGATCTAAATGTTGATCGCTCAGATAGTCCCGGATAAGCTGTTGACTAACCATGACGATCTGACATCCGTACATTCATAATACATACCTGAATAAACCTCTACTTCACATAATCCTAGAGATGTATATTCCATGTCTGTTGTTATAAATACAATCTGTCCTGTCAACTCAGCATCTGGTTGTTGGTCACATCTTACTATTCTATATGGATTTCTATAACTACCTGGATCTTTATAACAAGCTGGTGATGATCTAAGAGTTGCTTCATCGCAACTACCAGTATTACTGAGAATCACAGTAAAATTAGTAAGGCTGTCTATGGCTGAAATAAATAAGAAATACAGATACATTACAAAGCAATCGTTACGCGAGTCCAATATTTCAACTAGTATAAATAATGAAGATTGACACGTTACCAGTGCCATTATATGATATCATATTACGTCAAAACCAAAGGAGCTGTTTTTTTAAGATTAACATTTTAGATATTCTCACATAAATACTTACTACCATTTTTTACACCACTATTTTCACCAAAAACGCGGATTTCGTTGATTGTGTATTGCTTCTCTAAATCAACACACCACCATGATTTGACGTCAATATCAGTTGTAACTGAGCAAGATCTATATTTATCCTGAATTTCACCATCTACAGCATTAGACGAATTATATCCAATCTGGTGAAAAGATGAACTCTGTTTGGTAGTCTTGCCAATAGCTACATTTTCTGAAATATTAATTTTACTTTAAACCAACTCATTCGTGGAAAATATAATTTAATTTACTAGTATTTCAAGTCCTCAAATTGAAGAGAAAGGGAGGACCGTTATAGATATTGACAAGAGCACAACAGTACAGCCATTTTTCCGAATCAGTTAATTTCTGTACTTGAAAACGAAAGGAGAATAAGAAACGTCGTGCTATATGTGTATAAACCAGTGATTGTTTTCCGAATAAATTTGGGAATCACGGTGGCTAAGTGGGTAAGGCGCTGGCTCGGTAGCCTGGAGCTCGGGTGTTCGATCCCTGCATTGGGCGAGAAAGTTCATCTAGGTTTTCTGGCGTGGTTTCTCCTTGCCAGTAATGCAAATTAGAGGGCTTGACAAGGACAGCTGTCTAGTCGTTCGGATGGTACGAAAAAAAAGAGGTCCCGTGTACACATTGGCGTGCACGTAAAAGATCCCTTGGCAGTTGGAATTCGAAATCAGAGTAGGCCGTAGCGCCGCTGCCCGGGCAAACAAATTATTTCCCTCATAGCACACAGTCTTCCATTAGCCCAGGTTAGGTGTAGAAGAGTGGGACGTTGAACCCCATTTTATTTCATTTTATTTCCAAATAAATTGTGTTATGTCATTTGTAAGCTATACAGTAACAGTAGTGGCTTAATAATATCTAGATGTTTTTCACGAGAAACAAGAAATACGTGTAAGGAATAATTAAACCGTAGTGAAATATCTAGATGACTATCACCAGAAACATCGAATACCTGTAGTATAATGTCTAGATCATTATCCCCATAAAATGGATTAATTTACAAGGGTGGATCCAGAGACTATGAACGGGGGGGTGGGGGGGGTGGAGGCGCCATAGGTCCGAGGCACACACCGCGGTGCCAGGGAGGCCTTCCCAGGAAAAGTTCGAAAACTAGAAGCCCGAAAATGCCAATTCTAACAATCGGAGTACTCGGTTCTATGACCGCTCAACATTGCGCCCTTTTGGATTGGATCCAGATAGGAAGGGCGGATGCGCCCCCACTAGATCCGCCTTTGATTTATCTGTATAGTATAATGTCAACATGATGACCACGGACATGAAACACACTCACGAAGTAATTTAAATTATCTAGATGAAACAAGAAATTAATAGAAGAAATAATTTACCTTTAGTGCAATAACTACAGGTATACATACACGTTTTCTCCATATAACCTCTCCAAGCACCAGGTCTGTCTGTACAATGTCTATAGGTACGTTTACAGATTGGTCCTGCATTTGATGTATCTTCACAAGTGTTCAGAGCTGAAACATGTACATTAATCCAGACATCCAGTGTTGGTTCAACTTATATTATATATAGCGAGTGTGTTATGTACGGACGGATGGTAAAATTAAGCATTCTACTGTATGTTAATCATTAATGTGAATTTTTATTCTACATTTGTACGTTTAAAAGGTAATATCTCGTCAACTGTGAAAGTGTGGTCTACCAGCGAATTTTATTGACATGAGGAAATCATTTCTCGGTTTTAAATAATATTAAATGATAAAAATTGATAATATAAGACATTGTTTTTAATACTAAATTTATAACAATCATTTACAAAAAAGTCACATATTATTATACTTGTGTATGAATTTAATAATTATTATAAACTTACCAATATTGACATCAAATATAAAACAAAAAACAAGTATATATATCAGTATCGTATTAGCCATGTTGATATCTACGTCTCCTATATATATATATATTGTATGTTATAATATCAGTAAAACATGTCCGTATTTATATTGACAGTTTAAAACAAGAAAGGGAGATAACTTTTTCATGAATCATATATACAAATGTTCATTTCACAATAATATGGCAGGGATGACTTTATCGTTTTTTATATACACCTTGAGAATGGAATCTACAGGGCGTCCAGTAAGGGGTTGATTTCCCTAATTCACGTCTTTACTTTCTTCTCCCGCAGACACACCAATGTCATTTACCAAAAACTGATGGACAATAATAAATTCATAGCCAAAATTGTGAATCAATGGGAGAGAGAGAGGGAGAGGGGTTTCACATCCACTCGACACAAACTAGGTCATTTCGGGACTAACATATGGTTTAATTTTATTTCAAGAATTCGCTTGCGCGTAGCGGTCTTTAGCACTTGGAGGAAGCCAGATGACCCAGAGAAAACTCTCGAAGCTGGACAGGTGAATCAATGGGGGTGGGGGGAATCGGGAGAATAAGAGAATTGCTAGACAAGGTGAAGTACATTTGGTGAATTATAACATTATTTGTAAAGCATGTTTATTACTCTAACAATGTCAAACGTTCATCACTGATAATGAATGCTGTAATACTATTTCGTCACCAGAAATTATAATGCTCCAAATACTAGTAAATTAATAAATTAGAAATTTGCTTTAAAAACGCCATTTTAGTTTGAGACAGGCGAAAAGCTGAATTGATGCTGTTTAGTAGGCGTGTTTTCTACTTTGTAATTGTCGTCTGTTTGAGTTTGAGTTTAAGTGGAAGAGTATCCAGTGGAACTAACTTCTTTTAAGTTTATGTTTGCCAGGTTATAGATTTGACGAGATGCACCCTTTATGCACCAAACGATGAGAATCGCGTGATACCCTTGCCACAGTAAATGGACTAATAATCAGAATGCAATTTGATGCCGTTAGTCGGAAGTAATTATCTGAATGCAATTTGGCACAATCATATTAATCTCTACCAGGGTTTTTTTCAACTAATATAATATGTCGGATTTAGAGGAAGATAAGTCCTCGTCTACCGCACCCCCCCCCCCTGGATATATTACCATTACGTGATGGATAATGGCCGCCCCTCAGTTGTTCTTTCTATTTACATAATGGACAGTCTGAGGCTATTATCAAACTTAAAACATAGCACCATAGCGATACTAATAATGGATAGTTTTCTGAAAGAACAAGCCACAAAATAATGGATATATTCTTAAAACAACATGAACATGCTCAGGGCCCTGTTTCACAAAAACTTAAGTCTCCTTAAAATCGTCTTAAACTAAAATTTCATCCTAACTTAAGATAGATGAGTTTCATAAAACGATTTTAAGCATTTTAGATAAAATCCACTAAAATAATATTTTAAGTTAAAATCTAATCTTAACTTAAAATAGTGGCGTTTCACAAACCCATTTTAAGGACAATTTTAACTAAAATCAATTTTAACTTAGGATAGCCGTCACCCTGTCCTAACTTAAAGTGCCAATCCCGATAACTTTTTGGGGAATAAAACTGCTTAATTTTGTGTTAAAATCCTTTAAAATCCATAACCTCAGGCTCACCCACTAACCCGATATTTGTGATACACTTGTAAATAACTCAAACCTGACAGTCTTCATCTGGAAATCGAGAACGTTTTATTATACAGTATCTGGATAAAATCAGACTTTTTTCTATAAAAATAATATGTAGGTGAAATTTATCTTTTGTTATCAAGTACAGGGCATGGGTCATTCACTGTATAGACCTCTCAAGAAACATTAATCAATTATCAGGTCACCCAATGAAAAAAATGACCCGAAATCTTAAAAGGGTTACGTGTCCGGATAAGCAGTGTTGACGTTCATGTCTAAACGACTCGATATTTTGAGCTGAAATTTTGAGACAAGGTAAATAAACCATGCCACTATATTTTGGTCCATAAATTTCATAACTCTCGGACTTTAATTTTTGAGACTCTGTTCTTATCGGGATTGTCCCTTTAAAATCAAGACATTAACAAACATTGATTAGAGCTACATTGTTACATATATTGCGACATATAGATAAAATTGGAATAATGATAATATTGTGAACGGCCCGGGTCACATACTTTTAATATTCCAACCACCATTCACAAAAACAATTCTCATTCAAATTCTTTTCACCCGTTTATTTTATTGTAAGTCAATTTAAGCATGTGGATGGCGTTCCATGTTAGAATTCCAAGAAAACCCCACTCAAAACCTCAGTAAACTAAACACTAAAAGAAAATCATTTATTCATATCGTATGTCTTGGAAAGAAGAGCCCTCTTGTCTATAAAGAAAATATGTTCGTGTACAATGGTTTAACATGGCCTATTTCTTGGTTATAGAAGGCCTAAAGGCCTATAATACTAGTCAAACCATATGTAGTATTTATGCATACTTTTGGGGATTATGACGATATGTAAAGAGATAAATCAATAATCTCAAATGTGTTTATTGAAAAATGTTATAGGCCTAGGCCTATTTGAAATTAAATTTTAATATAAATTTATTATTATTTCTTAACGAAGTGTTACGTCAATAAAACAACAAAAATAACAGGCATTTTAGGAGCCAAAGCTATTTTATCTTAGAGAAAAAAATCATTTAATTGAGTAAGTATCATTTTCAAAGTATCATTGAAAGGGTGGGTCTATGAGAATGAAATGGCAAATCTAGTCATCGGGACATTTGGCTATTTGGTGTATTAATTTCAAAGTTGATAAATACTTTTAAAATGCGACGAAAAATTACAACCTAGATTAGCCGTTTGAGTCACAAATATCATAATGTTTGTGACAATTTTCCATAAAACTACAAATCTATGCGATTTAGTTTATGGATACACTTTATTTCCATTGAAGCCTGCGAGTAAATCAAATTCCCATGTAACGAATCAAATGCCAAGTTCAAGGCCAACCAACCAATCCTTTTCGAATCAAAAATTACACAGTACAATCATTTTTTCACCCCTCTACGAATGTCTGACCGTGTGCAAACATTGCTTCAACGTATGAAACTCTCCCCATTGATATTGCAACCGTTAATTCAACCTGTCAAAAGTTTTCAGTTTCGAAGCGTATTTGCTTTCACCGTAAGTACCCGCAGCGGAAATGTGCACTGCGCGGGCGCAAGCGATTTTAACTAAAATCTATTAAAATGGCATTTTAAGTTACAATCAATCTTCGTGAAACGTATAAAATTTAAAAATTCATTTTGATTTTAGTTAAAATCTATTTTAGTGATTTTTGTTTAAGTTTTTGTGAAACAGGTCCCAGGAATGCACGTGAGAAACACTCAAACTATGCAAGGCAACACAGACAGTCCAAAATATATTTGACATGGAGACAACATTTATTTCCATTATTAATATTTGTTTATAACACAGTCGAAAACAAATATTAATAATGGGAATAAATGTGATAAGCAATTGGATACTGATTACATTTGGTTATGTACTGGATATGGAAGATAATAGCCGTAAAAATTGTGATGGTCTTGATATGAGGGATAAAAGCAGTCAAAGTTGTGATGGAAAGGATGCTTACGAAAATGATTTAGATATTGTTAATATTTTTAGTACTGTGGTTAATATGGAGGGACTTAACCGTCCAAATTTTGAATTGAAATTGAATATATACTCTGGTAAAAGTGACAGGACACAGGATCAATCCAATTCACGAAATTCGAACTCATTATGGTGTAACGGTGGTATATTTGAACGGTTTTTTAAATCGGATAAAAATTGTGGCCTGTATAGGTTACACAGGCTCAAAACACCTTTTTTGTTCAATCAGGGGCAATAACCCATGACGTTACGGTCCAGTATAGTCTAATATCACAAGGAATCGAGATCTTTGGATTATAAACACACATGTACTGTACAGTTTCATCAAAATGAGCTGAAAATTGTGACCTCTACTGTGTACAATCAGGGGTCATAATCGATGAAGCTACAGTCCCATACATGCCAGTATCGAAAGGAACCGAGAAATGAAATGAAATGGAGTTTAATGTCCTACTGTGCTGCTCCTAAACTGGGCTAATGAAGACGGGCATACGCCATATAGTGTGCTATGATGGAAATTTGGCCCGGGCAGCGGCGCTACGGCCTACTCTTCTATCGAATTCAAACTGCCAAGGGATCTTTTACGTGCCACGCCAAAGCGTACAAAGGACCTCGTTTTTTGTACCATCCGAAAGACTAAACGGCTGTCCTTGCCAGGCCCCCCATCCGGCATCACTGACAAGAGGAAACCACCCCGGAATGTTTGGATGAACTTTCTCGGTCAATGCAAGCGTCTTAACCACTTAGCCACGGTAATCCCAAAGGAACCGAGATTTTTCGGATATATACCTATATTCCAAGTCAAAACCTGCAGAGTATCCACAAAGAAGGTGGGCCTATAAAAACGTATGATCAAGTGCTGAAAGTACTATTAAACGGAAGTGAAAGTGAAATAATTATAACGGATTAGTCATAATCAGGGTCTATGTATTCTTAGCCGCCACAGCTTTATATACTGTTCAGTCACACTGTCAACCTGTGGTCTAACGAACGATCATCGATTGTACGAATACTGCTTGGATTGCTTCCCCTTAATTGTATTATCAATAATCTATAACATCTTGTCAACAGCGCTCACAATCACTCTTACACATGATATTTGTGGATGTCCAATCCGGTCATTATATAGATCTTCCATAACAGAAATAATGAAGACGACCACGCGCCATGTATTGTGGTATGTGGGAAATCATGTTATGTTCAGTCAGACCGACAATTCTACACCACTAAAGAGTAAACCACGTTGTTAGCTTGCACCTGGATCTAACCCTGTAATGGGGTCTTACTCACCGAGCTTGATTGGCTACTAGATCTATTGATTGTTAGTTAAAACATCTATATCCATGTCATGGATTAGAACGGGGTTTAACATCTCATTGTCAATTGCAATACATTAGACAACCCCTATGTAAATAAAACCCATCTATTACCAAACACCACCACAAGTCCCAACATTACCACATACAACTACTACAATAACTCTCCTGTGTAAACATTACCACATAATACATATCACCAAAACTATAGCCCAACATTACCACACGCCACCAATAGTCCAGAATTATCAAATACCACTACATTAACATTTGCCTACCGCATGCCACCACTATATCACCTTCAACAGAAGGCTTAATCTCGCTTTAACTCCATAAATTTTATTAATGCTAGATGTTGTACCATTAAATTTCACCATCTCGGTACAAATTGTAATTCGTCTATTTATAGCAAATCTCCCTCCTTCTCTTTTCTCCCCTTTTGCATGCCCATTTTTGTTGATTTTCTGGTCTAGTATTGACGAAGAAGGTTTGAATTAATATTTTCTGGCAGGTTTTGGTAAATATTCAGGTGGAAGGATAACTGAGTTATCAGGTTGGCTACGGTGATATGTACGGAAACTAGTTACATGTTTTAGTACGCTTCTTCAAGTTGGGTTATGCTTCTTCAAGTTTGGGATGCTCAAAATTTGCGTGGTCAACCTCATACAAATTTTAGCGCAAAGACATGACCATTTGTTCAGCCCAACGAAAATTTGGGGAAAAGTTGGAGGTGGGCAAAGAGTCGAGAATTAACATTGAAGTCAGTGGGGAAATTAATGGTGGTCTGCCTCCGTATGAACATGCTGCTATATCAACAGTACTATATACCACCCCAAAATGGAAACAAAATCTAAAAAACAAGCAATGCAGTTTAATTTCAAAATAATGAAGCGAACAGTAAAAAAAAAAATAACGATTAGCTACAATTCACAAGTAATACAAATAAAACGAAATAAAATAAAACCAAGTACGAACAATCCAAACCGTTAGACAGTATTCGAAGTCCTAAAAAAACGTTATAGGCAAAATAGTGTCAGCAGCAAATGGACTGCCCCCCGTATACAAAATACACGACAAGCAGTGGTAACAGGTGTCCGGAAGAGTAAGTTTTACGACTATACCGCTATACCAGCATTACCACATAGGCTTCCACCCAACAAAGAAAACAAAATTTATAAGAAAGTGATATCGTTCAAAATAATGTAGCGAAAATTAAACAACAAATAAATAACTAATAAAAATGCAATTGATTAAACGCTCGTATAAGCTACAATTCATAAATAATAGAAATAAAAATAACGAAGTTACACGACTCTACATGTTGAACCAACATTACCCAATTTGACTAATATATTAACATTACCATATACCACTCAACAATGAAAACAAAAAAAAATAAAGAAAAACCATAGTGTTTAATATTAAATATAAGATAGCGAAAGTTAAATAACAAAAAAACTTAAAGAATTAAAAGGCAATTGATAATATTAGCCACAATTCATACATATTTAAAATAAAACAAAGTTACATGTCTCAACTTGTTGAACATACACATTTTTAAACCCAATCCTAATTTAAATATATATGGTATTATTACATTTCAACGAATAATCCAAGTGTCATAAAAATGTAATTTTCATGAAATTATATCTATTTTATAATACATATCATCGGCCAACCATCTACATTTTATGGCTTTTATCTAAACATGTGTATTATTAACTATGTATGGTTAAATGGTCGTAAGCGAGACATTAAGTATTACGCAATGTCTTAAGCTCGAGACCATTAAACTACTTAAAATACGACTGGTAAGTTGCTCGTACGACTATTTGAAATAATGGTAAGCCAACATCAAAGGCAGACGACACATCTGTATTTTAAATATATTACATTAGCAAGGGAGGTTACAAGATTGTGCACTGAGAACAAAAATCTTTTACATCAACTCATGATAAACTGGAGTAATTGTCTCCCTTGAACTTTCTTTCAGTCCCTCATAGTTGGTTGATGGTATCGATGTTGGTGGTCTGTTTACATAAATATTGGTGGTGCTTTCAGTTAATAATTCTGTATTTTGGTATGGTTGTTCCCTATTATCTTCTGGTGCACCACCTGTAGTAACGACATCTCCGACAGGAATATAATCATAATGTGGTTCACCTTCTTCTGTAACCACTGGTGTATTTCTAGAGAGAAAATGGAGAAAGGCAATATTATCAAAACATAACACGAAGATTCACTATTTACGTAGTACAAAAGCTTTGATTTGTTTTATTAGTGGAATTAAAAGGTAGCCATATAAAGCTTTCAAATACGCTCACTCAACACAGTAGCCGTGTGGATTTTGATCACATTTGATAAGGAATGGAACCTTAAAAACAATCTGATCTCTATTGTGTTCACAAGCTTTGTAACAATGCGTTTAAAACTGTAACCCCTATCACGTTCAAAATAGTGTTGGAAATGGGGAGATAACTCCAGAATAACAATAGTCCTGTAAACTGAATATCGAAAGGTTTCACCTTTTTATACCTAAAATGCTCCTCACAAAATTTTTAAAATGATGTTTAATTCTGTAAACTGTATCATGTTCACAGGTTTTTCAACAATGGTACGGGATACCGCAGAATTCTTAATACCGACAAGGTTCGGCCTCACATAAATTGTAAAAGGGATCCGTAAAAATTATTGGATATTTCCAGTTTACAAGTCAATTTGGAATTTAAAAACAACAAAGATGAGAGAAGTGTATTTACATAAGGTTATCACTATTACAACATCTTAAAATTACCTTCTCTTACAGTAAACTAGTATAATAACACCAATATTTATAACAGCAACAATACCAACAACAATACCAATAACTAATCCAATATTTATACCAGTAGTTGGTTCATGTTTAAATAAGCCTGAAATTAATATGAAAAAGTAGCTGATTAGTGTTAACACAATCTTTCTAAAACATGTGATAATCAATTTTGTTCCTAATCTTTCTAAAACATGTGATAATCAATTTCGTTCTCAATCCCGCACAAAAGTAGATTAAAAATTTTCTAGCTTCATATCAACACTGATTAAATGACAACTGAAAGTATATCCTGCTTTGTGTATGATACAAGTACTTAAAGTCGTTTGGATATTTTAACCCATTGAAAGAGTAGTATATTGGAGCAGTGAAACATTAACAGTTATCTATTTTATAAGATCAGCGTCTTTTTCTTCGTAAATGATCGTTTGATATTTATTGTTTGATTTTATACCCAAGCTATATTGTATTTAGACGGTTTACCCACAGTACCGAAAACCATTTTACAAACAACAAAAAATTAGTGCAGAATCATTTTACCTTTACAAGTCCCGTTCATGTTGCAGATCTCTGGACATATAGTAGGACAGAATTCTCTGCATCTTAAACCAAATCTACCTTGTCTACAGGTCATACAAATTCCGTCTGTAGTACAATTATCTCCTAAACATCCTGACGGACAGAATTCACGACATCGTAGTCCAAATCGCCCCGGTTCACATGACCAACAGTGTCCGTTAATATTACAACTATCATTACGACACCCAATGGGGCATTCTTCGTTGCATCTCTTTCCAAACCAACCAGATTTGCAGGATAAACAACGTAATAATAATTGGTGACACTGAATACAATTTTCAGATAACACAGAACAAGACTGGGAACATTTGGGTCCTCTCCAACCATCTTTACACCGTAAACATTTTACACACCCAGTGGGACATGGTTCATCGCATCTCTCTCCAAAGAAACCTGATTTGCAGGATAAACAGTTTCCCTTCTGATCACATTTGATACAACCATTTGGACATGACTGATTACAATATGTTCCACTCCAACCATATTCACATGCTAAACAAGCATATGTGCTGAATTGGTGACAGTTAATACAATGCTGGGGACAATTCGTATCACAATATCGTCCCTTCTTCCCTTCAACACATCCTTTAGAACACTTTAGATCGTTAATCAGTCCTTCACAATCGGAATCTCTACAATTATTACTACAGTTCTTGTCACAGTAGTCACCATAAAAACCTTTTGAACACCGTAAACATTTACCATCTCTATTACACCCTCCTTCACAGGTCCTTCTGCACGTTTGATTACATGTCCCTTCATAATAACCATTAACACATTTATTACAATAACCACCCGTTCCATTACATCCTTCTAAACAAGTACTACTGCAAGTGTTATTACAATAATTACCATAATATCCTGGGACGCAATCATTACACCGACCATCTTGTCTACTGCACCCACGTCTACACAATTTAGCACATTTCAAATCACATTTATCGCCATGATATCCTTTAGTGCAGTGATGACATTTTCCATTTCGGTCACACCCTGTATTACATCCAGTACTACATAGTTTGTCACAGCTGTTACCATAGTAACCACCAACACAGCCAAATAAACAATCACCAGTTATGTTACATGTTTTATCTGTACCTTGACTTCTGCATCCATTACTGCAAGTTGAATTACAAAACCTGCCAAATGTGTTGCCTAAACATTGTTCACACTCGCCAGTTACTGAATCACATTCATTTGGGCAATTGATAGGACAAGATGTCTGACACGTGTTACCGTACCAACCTGGTTTACAAACAGAACAGACAGTTGTATTACATGATACACAGTTAACAGGACATGGTGATTGACAGTAAGAACCTTTATAACCAGTAATACATCCACGTGTACACCGTGGTTTATCTAGTCCT
Organism: Patella depressa; assembly: GCA_948474765.1. Classification (NCBI taxonomy): domain Eukaryota; kingdom Metazoa; phylum Mollusca; class Gastropoda; family Patellidae; genus Patella; species Patella depressa. The sequence goes on from OX419716.1 coordinate 24,029,144, forward strand.
GGTGATGCTGTACATTGTCTATTGATACATTTGTTACTACATTCCTGTTCACATTTCTCACCGTAATGGGTGCCCTTACAACCACAAAATCCACCATAACTAGAACATTTGTTGTCCATACATCCATCACTACATGTAATATTACAATTATCACCATAATGGGTGGCTTTACAATTACATGAACCATCTTTTTTACAAATGTTATCAAGACACCCATTACTACATTCATGTTGACAGTAATCACCATATCTATCTGGAGAACATGTTGTACATTTACCATTTAACATATTGCATCCTCCTTGACAACCATCATTACACACACGTTGACAGGTATCACCATATCTACCTAGAGAACATGATGTACATGTACCTGTTGAGCTATTACATCCACCTTGACAACCATCACTACATTCATGTTGACAGTAATCACCATATCTACCTAGAGAACATGTTGTACATCTACCATTTAATCTATTACATCCATCCTGACAACCATCACTACACACATGTTGACAGATATCACCATATCTACCTGGAGAACATGTTGTACACGTACCTGTTGATCTATTACATCCATCTTGACAATCACCACTACATCTTGTATTACATGTATCTGTATACCAACCCTCTATACATCCACTGATACAAACACCAGTATGTTTATCACATCCTCCTGGTAGACAGTTTGGACATATTTTGAGACACCATCCACCTCTTCCATAAAACCCATCTAGACATCCATGGGTACAAACACCATAATTGCAAATACCCTGTTGACATGTTGAACAATTCGATACACATCTCGCGCCATAAAATCCCCGTTTACACCCGTTATTACAAACTCCACTTTCCATTCTACAACCACCGGGTTTACAACTGGAACAGCTCTTTGAACAGATATCACCATAAAATCCTTCTCTACAATCTGAACATACTCCAGCTTCGTTGCAAACGTCGTCTTTACAGTTTGAACTACATTCACCAGTACAATCAGAACCATAGAACCCCACATTACAGCCATCTGTACATCTACCGGTAACATCACATTTATCATTCTTACAATTTATAGGGCATTTCTGTAAACAATGTCCCGTATCGGGATCGCATGTTTCCCCATTACAGTTACAAGGTGAACATCTTCCTATAGAGCGTTCATAGAATCCATCTGAACATCGAGCTGAGTATTAAAAATCAACATTAATAAATATATTAATAAATATAAAAGTGACATACTGTAACCGATATAAGCAGTTTAGAAACATAACACGTTCTGTTTAAATATATAGTATTCATGTACCAGACAATAGATTTTGTATTGGGTCTTAAATATGTTTACCAATAAAAATAATAATGCATATCTATATGTATTTTGTACGTTATGAATATACAGATTGTGAATCTTATTTATATCTTTCATTTCACATTATACATATTTAAATATCTTTAACATGGACGTTGAGTTGTATTCTCGACTAGGGTGTTCAGAGTTCGAATACAAACTGATGGGCAAATATACCTTATATATTGAAATAGGCAAGTAAACACCCCACTCATCAATATATAAAAAATATTTATTACCTGAATAAACCTGTACTTCACATAATCCTAGAGATGTATTTTCCTTGTCTTTTGTTATAAATACAAATCGTCCATTAAAATCTACATTCCCTTCATTACATCTATCTATACTAGAGTGATTTCTATTACTACCAGGATCTTTATAACAAGCTGGTGATGATTTAAGAGTTGATTCATCACAACTACCAGTATTACTGAGAATCACAGTAAAATTAGTAAGGCTGTCTATGGCTGAAATAAATAAATAGAATGTTGTAAGTGTAGTGTGTGAATGGAATATTTAAAATGTATGCACACATCAGAAATAACAACAGTTTAATTTACTGTAGGTTTCATTAAACGCTGTCAACAGAGCGAATGATGTTATATCATTTGCGGGAGCTACATTCAGATTACTATGTTTACAACTGACGTGTTCTAATTGACCGGGAACATCTCAAAATAACTTTTAAAAATACCGATTCAACTTTCATTTTATCATATTTACGTATTTTGTGGTGTCTGTTTCTTTTAATGTAATATTTTCCATAAAATTCAAAATTAAAAACACGAATTACAGTTCAATATTGACCCTTTTGATCCTAATATTAAAGACATAATGAACAAAGACAAATATATCATACAAGACAGTGTGGAAGTAATTAATGGCTGAAGCAGGTGTAAACGACTGCCGTTCAATTTGGACTGTTCGCGTATTTCACCGAACAAGATTGATTAGAATTACAATTGAAATTTAAAAATTGAATATGAATCACTATGATATTCATATGATATTAATGTGTGCTTGTAGACCCATTTTTGTCTATTTTAATCTACCACGACAGATGCATGTGCCTTTTAATGTTCTTTTGATGAGTATTTTCCTATCTGCTATCTGTGTCATAGAGCTAGGTTTTACATGATTCCACTCACCCCCTCTATTGGGTGACAGACTATTAGATGTATTTAACCGTAATTGGATAACTGACCATTTTCATCATCATTCAAGACAGCGGCTGTTACTTAGTACCTTAAAGGACAATATTGGTGTCAGCCATTATAACATGTGTGATAGTACTGGTTAAATATGAGGGGGATTTGACTCAAAAGTCAATGCTATGTTGTTAGTGCTATTACATGTCCAATGTTGCAAATGTTTAATGTTAGGTGTGAACAAAGTCACGAGTAAAACATCCTGTAATACTGACAAATACATCCTGTAAATTGACATCTACTTTTTATCATTAAACATTTCACACTAGACATGTCACAACAAGCCTAACTCCATTTACCCAGAACTTTAAACTTTCAACTCTTACATCTTCTCATATGACACGCGCACTATGTATTGTAACCTTCAACATTTCACTTTTACATCGCAACACAGAACAAGTAATGAAATCGGCCAATATGCAAATTAGTTCATCACGTGATATGTTAATTTTCAAGCAGGGAATACCCCAACATGAGACCTTCAACCAGATGCTGATTTTAGGATTTGTTTTTAGCATAAAGTGAAAGTAAAAAAGGAAAGTAAAATGTCTCGGCTTCCACATATAACCCAAGATATTTTTCGTAGAATTTACAGAATTTCTTACGAAAAATTTAGTTGCGTTGAGTGGACGTTAAACCCCATCTTGCATAGAGTAAAAATGAAAACTCGGACTTTTTTTTATCTGTTAATATTTTTTGGAGGTTGGGATGTCGAGTGGTCTAACGTGTGTACTTTAGATCATAAGGTTTGTCAGTGAGTCGAGTGACAAGGAGTGGGGTTGCCAGCTTAACCTCGTGGTTCTTCTCCGTGTCCTCTGGTTTCGTCCCATTTCTAAAGAATCCTACGGACAAGCCAATTATTGAAATTAAATTGTACCATATGTTTGTCCCAAAATGACCTAGTGTCGAATGGACGTAAACCACATTTCTCTTTATCTCTCTTGACAAAAATTGGGGGCTTTTGATGGAAGATTAATTAATTAAATCACATTTTTTTTATAGTAAATCACATAGGTCTCGCCTACTCTTCTTCAAACTGTATTGATAGACTCGAGACTAACTTGGGCCAAGCATTCTTGGCTGTCGGCAGTTCGATTTTTTCGACTCATTTGGAGACTTAAATGTAATCATTACGGTATTTAATTTTGTTTTCATTGCATTACTTTAACAGTTCCGAGTTGTACGTTTGGACAAGGTGTTTTACCGAAAAGTAGAAGAAAAAAAAAGACTTTACCGTATTAATCAGCTTTTGATATAAAGCCTAGCTCGGTATCAGCATTTATTCAATTCCGTTCTTTGACGTATTTATAAGCATTTTCAAAATAGAATTTCATTAATGGTACATGAATGAATGTCTTGGAAGATTCAGTCTAAGAAATTAAAATTACTGAATTCAGTTACATAACAATGTTTTCTTTTAGCTAATTTCTATTTGATTATTAGAGTATGAGGGTCACAGTGGATTTATGTAATCAGACAAATATTCTGTATATGGCTGTTTTCAGATAGGCCGACATGGAACGAACATACTGTTTATTATATAAACATCATGTATACAATACAATGTATAAGCGTACATAATTTGTTGACCTATATTACAGACTAGTAGGAACGATAAGACACTGTATAAGCCATTGGGGTAAGGTGCGGGATATCAGCAGTATTAGTATTTAAACATCAGTGCATACGTCATTGGTTCCATGCTTGACCGTTATTTGTTCTTCGCGCGAGATCTCATGTGATTAAAATTTAGTGCCGTGTGAACTAATTTGCATATCTGATTCCATTACTTGTTCTGTTTTGCGATGCAAAAGACATAATGTTGAAGATTATAATACATAGCGCGAGTGTCAAATGAGAAGATGTTAGAGTTCTGGGTAGATGGACTTAGGTTTGTTGTGAAATGTCTAATGTGAAATGTTAAATGACAAAAATTAGATGTCAAGTTACACGATGTAAGATTTTTTTACATTTGACTTTGTCTAATTTACACCCAACATTAAACATTTGCAACACCAGACATGTAATAGAACTAACAACATAGCACTGACTTTTGAGTCAAATCCCCCCTCATAGTTAAACACGTTCCAAATATTATTTTAATACAGGGATCATTGCTACAATAGATGAGTAACGAAGATTTGAAGAAACGAGGGTGACGAAAGTTATCCTGCAATACAGCTGACTGTCAAAGTAACGATCGATAACTGATACACGGTTGAATATATGCTCACTGATTGAAGATGAAAAGTTGTTATATGAGACTGTTAAAGGATATCTGACAAATCTTTGTTAAACATCAATCATAGCAATAATAATCTGTGTGTTAAAGTTATCCTTGAAAAGTGATTAACCAGTATTACTATCACATAATATGTGATAATGCCTGACACCAATATTGTTCTTATTATGAGTTTAGTGATATCCTTAGTGTAGTGTGCATTGATAGATATCTTATTGGTATAATACAGTATAATAATCGAAACGTCCCAAGTTTAGTGATACAGTATAATAATTTAAACGTCCTTTATACAGTGAAAAGGAGACTGGAGAGATATAATGAAATTGTCCTTTTATAAAAATACTATACACATATTACCTTTATTTACACTACTGTTTTCACCATGAACGCGGATTTCATTGATTGTGTATTGCTTCTCTAAATCAACACACCACCATGATTTGACGTCATTATTACTTGTAGCTGAGCAAGATCCATATTTATCCTGAATTTCACCATCTACAGCATTAGATGAATTATATCCAACCTGGTCAAAAGATGAACTCTGTGCGGTATTCTTACCTAAAGCAACATTTTCTGAAATATTAATTTCAGCTTAAATCAATCAAAGGGACTACAGTATATTCAACGAGGTGTGTTAGCATGAAAAAGTACAAATGCATTTAAGTTATTAGTATATGGATTTCCCACATGGATGAGAAAGTGTAGACCGATTTCTCCATTATATGTTTTATGTTTTACCAATACTTCGGTCCTGAAATCAGAACACAACAGAGCATCGATCTATGAAATTTACTATTCAAAACCATGCGCCCGTAATCTGGAAAAACCTAGTAACTCTGTTGAATATAGTTTGAGTAAACAAAGGAAAACTGTTTTGTTAAGCTACTGAATATACATGTATAACCATTTTTATTTTGTCTTTTTAGATGAAGATAATTAGAAGCCTTTCGGCGAAGGAGAATAAACCTATTATTATGTCTACTAAATCCAAATATGGGTCTAACTCAATTTTCACCAAAATTTGATTTGCTAGGTTTTTCCAGATTACGGCAGCATGTCTCTCTAACAGTCTACAGTCTACATGTATTGCAAGATAAGATTCATGTATTTTGTCGTAAGATTTATATCCTTGACAATATTATCTATAATTAAATTTCAGATTTATACTTATGTCGCGATCAGAACAAAAATGGATAAATGTTGATGAAACGTTAAAGTCAATGGCTGTACCAATACCAATTCAATCTGTTTCACAGAATTATTGTAATCGCAATACTTCTGTATAAAATGACTAATCTTTTTATAAGTTCAAGTTCCTTCTACATGTGACGTAACATCCCGCGGCTTCGATCATTGGCCTGATATCTCGTTCTACATAATGTTTACACAACATGGACTATTCGTTATTGAATGGTGTCTTTTAGTCATTTTATATACTCATTTACAACTATATTATTATAGGAAATGTTTTTTCATCCAGATATATTTCATATACCTTTATGTATTTTTCTATTACTTCAAAATAATGTTCAAGAATATAATTTGCAGGTGGAAAAAAGTTAATATTGCGAGCTTATTAACCCGGATCGATGTCATCCCTCCCAGTGATATTAGCGACCTAGCGAATATTCACTGCTGATGAGTGTTAGTTATACCAATTAGACAAACGTGTACAACACAGTTTTGTTAATTAAATCCAACGTCAATAAGCTATTTATCATAAAGTGCGTCTAAAATAGATTTTATATTTAATTATATTTAAGGGACGATCCAGTAGAATGGCCAAATTGAGATAATTTATAGTAAATGTACTAACTAAGTGAGAGAGAGCGAGAGAAATGGGGTTTAACGTCCACTTGACACAAACTAGGTCATTTCAGAACTAACGTAAATATGGTTCAATTTTATTTCAATAATTCGCTTGCGCGTAGGGGTCTTTAGCAGTTGGGCTAATGAAGACGGTATACGCCAAATATTGTGCTATGGGGGAAATTTTGCCCTGACAGCAGCACTGCGGTCTACTCTCATATCAAATTCAAACTCAAACTGTGTACACGGGACCTCGGTTTTTTGTCCCATCCGAACGTCTAGACAGCTGTCCTGGTCGGACCCTCCGTTCTGCATCACTGACAAGGGGGAACCATGCCGGAAAATCTGGATGAAATTTCTCGGCCAGTGCAGGGATCGAACACCCGACATCCAAGAGCGAGCCAGCGTCTTACCCACTTAGCCACGATAGAACGACGTGTCAAGAAAAACTAAACAAACTGTAAAACATCCATCTTCATTTTTTATTTAATGAACCATGCCAAATCTTTTAGTTGATCCTGAATAATAACTGATGTCTACTGAATGTATGTCTAATTGCCATTTGTCTTTCTGGGTTGTTTACCTCGATAAGCTTATTCACGATATGCATGCACATTGTAAATATGTGTAAATATTGTTACTACATGTATGTAGTAGTTGTTAGTTTTATAGAGTAGGAGGGACATGTTGAAAATAAGAATACATGAACCAAATATACACTATCACTATCATTTGCATTTGAGTATCAGCAACTTACGGAAGCCCATTAGGGTCAATCAAATGAAAAAAAAATTCTGACTATCTTGTAATTACAAGATAGGCTATCTTGTTATTACAAGATAGCTATCTTGTTATTACAAGATAGCCTAAGATAACCTTTCTTGTAATTACAAGATAGATAGACTATCTTGTTATTACAAGATACCGAGATGCCCATTAGTGACAATTTAAAGGTCACCATACACCGATTTCATGCTCCCATAAATACCATTGACTTCATACACCCACCAAATACATATTTATATCATGACTCATCAATTTTAATGCGCTCTTTGAAGCCACAGAACGCGATTTCTATTTTTCGGAAAACTTCTTTAAATTTTAATTGATGGAAAGTAAGTAAGGAAAAGGATATTCTGAAAAATTGACCCTCCCTCAATGAAATGAGCTGACTGACATAGCGTCTAAAAGCAGTTTATTTATAGCTTGCGGTATCGCCTGACGAATACGATGTTTTGAGAGGAATTTGAAGTAAACGTTTGATATATTAATTAGTTTGAATATATTTTTAGCCCAAATATATCATCAAATCACACAGTTTGTACGCGGGGAAGGTGTCTTTAAAGAGAACATGAAATCAATGTATCATAAATGATATTAATGAGGGAATGAAGTTAATGAGAGTATGAATAGTATTTAATGAGGGCACAACCTGGTGATGCCGATCCCGTGACATCAGGCGCGGATCCAGGATTTTTTGCAGGGGGGGGGGGGGTGTCTAGGTTTGATAATTGCTTAACTAATTGCGCTCAACCGATTAACGGGGGTTTAGGGGCCGTCCCCCAGAAAAATTTGGTAAATAAGATTCAATTTGTTTCATTCTGACGTATTTCCGGAAGGTAAATTCCAAAATTACAGGTCTAAATCGCCAATAAAATCGCATAAAAATTTTCAAGCCTGAGCAGGGGGGGGGGGGGGCGTCCGGACCCCCTTGACCCCCCCTCTGGATCCGCGCCTGGACATACAAAAGTACTTCGTTGGACTGGAGGGTTGGATGGTCGATTTGTTAGCACGTGTGTACTTTATCTTAAAAGCGTGTCATTGAGTCAACTGGCGTGGTTTCGAATCCCCGTTTGTTCGTGACAAGGAATAGGATCGCCTGTCATACCTCGCCTGTCCTCCAGTTTCCTCCAACTGCTAAAGAGAGAGGGGGGGGGGGGTAACGTCCACTCGACACAAACTAGGTCATTTCGGGACTAACATATGGTTTAATTTTATTTCAATAATCGCTTGCGCGTATGGATCTTTAGCAGTGGGAGGAAAGCGGAGGACCCGGAGAAAACCCACGGGGTTATTCGAAATCACGCCAGTTGACTCAATGACAGGCTTTACGATACAGTGCGCACGTGCTAACAAATCGACCTGCCAACCCTCCACCTCAACGAAGTATTATTGTATGTTACGGGATCGGCATCATCAGGTTGTCAGTCCTCCGGTTTCATCCAACTGCTAAACAGAGAGGGGGATGTGGTTTAACGTCCACTCGACACAAACTAAATCATTTCGGGACTAACATACGGTTTGATTTTATTTCAATAATGCACTTGCGCGTAGGGATCTTTAGCAGTGGGAGGAAAGAGGAGGACCCGGAGAAAACCCACGATGTTGGACAGGCGACCCTACTCCTTGTCACGTACAACGGGGGATTCGAAACCACGCCAGTTGACTCAATGACAGGCTTTATGATACAGCGCGCACGTGCTAACCATTCGCCATCCAACCCCCACCCACTACTAAAGACCCCTACGCGCAAACGAATTATTGAAATTAAATTAAACCATATGTTAGTACCGAAATGACCTAGTTTGTGTCGAGTAGTTAAATCCCATTCCCCCTCTCCCACCCTCTCTCTCTCTCTCTCACTCTCTCTCTCTTTCTCTTTCTCCCTCACACACTTCTTTGGCCTATACCTATCCGATAATCAGTGTGGGACGACCTTGAAATAAATTAGTTTTTTTTGATCTGATTGACCCTAACGGGCTTCTCCGTATCTTGTAATACAAGAAAACTAATTTGGCTATCTTGTAATTACAAGATAGTCAGAATATTTTTTTTTTCATTTGATTGACCATTATGGGCTTTGGCTATCTTGTAATTACAAAAAAAAAAAGAAAAAAAAAAAAAATTAATACCACTTTCATTTTTGAAGTTGGTGAAATTCAAAATGAGTTTTGTTTGGTTTATTGTTATGGAGGATGACGGTTACTATGGAAAATGTAACTAACGTGTTTGAACACTGGCGTTCATACTGCATAATGTCCCACTCCCCACTGCGTACCATTCCTCCTATTCATTCCAACATCCTGTTATTTTAATACAGAGTGTGCATGTCAAATTTAAATTCAAGGTAAGGATGATTTGTTGGTAGGAATAGGGGTGCATTGTTGCGCCACATTGTCGCGGCCGTACCCAACCCATGATGACCATCACCAGGCCCCGATTTAACAAAACATTCTCTAGAAATAACCCAAAATTGTTCGCCTTATTTGAGCTAAACTAGAGTCAGTTGTAAAACTTATGTCGTTTTATGTATCAAATACATGAATAACAAACTGTGAGCAAATGTGTGTGTTTGTGGAGTAAAGATATTTCTCATAAACAATGATTGGAAGTTGAGTAAATTCATAACTTAAGTCTGATATATCTCAATATTATATGGATGAGTATCACCCGAAAACAAGAAATTAATGTTAGAAATGATTTACCTTTAGTACAATATCTGCAGGTATACATACATTTTGTCTCCATATAGTTTATCCAATCCCCACGTGGGTTTGCACAAAGTTTATCATGTCTTTTACATATAGATACCTTGTCTTTACATTCATCGAGAGCTGAAACAATTATAACGTGTTAGGTGGTTCAAGCTTTCTACTAGTAATGAGGTTTATTCTACAGTTGTATATTTTAGAAAGTAAGTTCACTGATCTCCGTAACTAGTGAAGTTTGGTTACAAGTGAATTTTATTTAGAAGAGGATTATAATATTTGTCAGTTATGAAATGCTGTGTCGAGTTGACTATTGTCCAATCCACCCCTGTTCAATGAATAACATTAATTATACTACTATCATGGGATAAAGATTAAAGTTACATTACACTACTCTTGTAACAATCCTCTACACAAAGTTATATATATTTATATATTGTTAATAAGAATTATTATATACTTACCATTGGTGACATCAAATATAAAACAATACACAAGTATATATATCAGTCTAGCCATGTTGACATGTATATATGTATACTAGAGTATATCTGTTAAACACATAGTTTATAATACAGATTATTGAGATCAAGGAAGAAAAATAATTTGTTCCTGAATCATCTGGAACACAGTACATGAATCCCTATAGTGTCTATTAAACATACAGATTATACTGCAGATATTTTAGATCTAGGAAGTAAAATAATTTGTTCCTGAATCATTAATGGAGAATAACCTAAATGAATCATAAAATCGTATTTTAGTATAGTAATGTTAATCTATAAACGTATAATTATCTTATACAATAACACATTTTGGATATTTTTGTTATATTTATTTAGTAGTGTTTTATCTCATAGGAGTCGCCGTGACTCAGTGGATAAGCGTTGGCCCGCTAACCTGGAGATCGCATGTTCGATCCCGGTGTTCGCCAAGATCACGTGTACCACTGACGTGCACGTAAAATGGCCCCTGATAGCTGAATTTTGAAATACCATTATTTTTCCATAGTACACATTTAAAAATTGCTTGAATTTAAAAGTGGGGCCCGATTATGGACTTAATGAGGGACCAGAGAATGACGTCGTATTTTCAAATGTAAATCCATTGGAACTTTTGATATTGTACTAAATCCAACATGTGAAGTCCCGGGACATTTGTCCAACGTTGACCCCCACCCCTCCCTTGATCCAGTACTTATTAAAATCTGATATGAATTAAAAAATGGGGTTTAACGACCTACTGTTCTGCTCCGACTGGAATAATGAAGACGGGCATACATCATACAGTGTGCGGTGAAGAAAATTTTGCCTACTCTTATATCGAATTCCAACTGTCATTTGATCTTTTACGTGCATGCCAATACCGATAAGCTTTCTCAGCTCACATAGGGGTCGAACACGTGCGAACCAACGTTTTACTCGCTGAGCCACCCTGACTCTGATGACGACATGATGAAGACACCCATCCTAAATGCCATATAATGGCCTTATGTGGAACTAAATGACTTAAAGGACAATATTGGCGCCAGTCATTATTACATATTATGTGATATAACTGGTAAAGTACATTCCAACTATAATTTAACACAGATATCATTGCTACGAGAGATGTGTAACAAACTCTTAAATATATGGGAAGTGACGTCAAACATGTCAAATACGAGTTGTCCTTTTTATAAGGTGACTGAATTAACGAGCGATAACAGCCACGCGGGCGAATTTCATTTCACTGACAATTCCATTGACGATGAAAAATTATTATATGAGAGGGTGAGAGGATATTTGACAATTCACAAAAAGAATTGGTTGTCCGACGATAAGAGAGAGAGAGAGAGAGAGAGAGAGAAATGGGGTTTAACGTCCACTCGACACAAACCAGGTCATTTTGGGACTAACATATGGTTTCATTTTATTTCAATAATTCGCTTGCGCGTAGGGGTCTTTAGCACTGGGAGGAAACCGGAGTGCCCGGAGGAAACCTACGAGGTTGCGAAGGCGCCCCTATCTCAAGGGCCACATACGCTCACACCAGGGCTCGAAACCACAGCCGCAAGCCAGAGGTGACCGGCCAGCTAGAGGTCGATGCGCCACACTCTAGACCACTAGGCCATCCCAACACCCACGTCAGACGATAAAAGATAACGAACAAATTAGAAAAAAGTCCGTGCATTACCATGGTTTTTTTTTTATTAAGAACAGGATGAATAAAAACAGGGGAATGCATGGGATTTTCCTATTTTTTTCGTTTCGTCTTATCGTGTGACAGCCAATTCTATTTTTGAATTGTGAGATATCCTCTCATCGTCTTATAAAACAACTTTCCATCTTCAAGGGAATTATCAGTGAAATGAAATTCGCCTAAAGAAAAACCCGCAAATAGGAAGATTTAGTTCTTGTATAATGTATATATAAGGACACAGGGAGTAGGGTCGCCTGTCCAACCATAACAGGAATTCTATTTCGAACTCAAATTGTCAAGCGATTTTTTTACGTTTACATTGCACCTTAGTTTCACGTACTACCCGAACGACTATGTGTTGCTCCGTGTTAATGCTCATTACTAGTCCAAACTTCCAACAGTGATAACTTCGTTCAGAATAAAGTAATTTGATTGAAATGTTCAAGATTTTCCTTTTTTATCATCCATTTTTGAAATGTTTTATCAAAATCTTAACTAACGTATCTTAACTAAATACATTGTATTTATTTTAGCATTAAATTAAGGAGGGTGGACGGGCAGGTTGATAAAAAAAATAAACCCTCTGATATGGCCTGTCTGATTGACGCCTGTTTTATGGGTTTATTCCCACGAAGGCGCAGTTATTGACCGTAACGGATTATTGATCGTCTGGCGCGATACAGGCAATTTTTCGTAGATGCAAAGGTTGGAAGGGTGGAAAGTACTATTTTAGAATCATCTGTCCATTCACCGCCACGAAGCTTACTCAGTTCTTCATCAAATAAAGAGGGGATTGGTTTTTAGAATATTATCTGAATTCGAACGAAATCCGACAAGTCGATATCTGCGCCTTCGCGGGAAGGATTAATTTTGGTCACGCTCTGTAACTGCGCCTTCGCGGGAATGCACCGTTTTATGGTCAAGGGACCCAATAGCTGCACAATTATTTGTCTGGTAGGCTTCCAAAAACGAACATGATGTTACGGATACCATCGATGAATCCTGAGGTTAAAAAGCGTGATTCGGAACAAATAAAATGGCACACCGTTCAAAGGGCAGTAACTCACAATACAAGTCCTACAAACTAATGCGATAAATTAGTTTGGATAAAATCGTTGTACATCATTACATTTTATTAACGGTTTATACTTTGTTACTATTAGTGTTACTTATTGTGTGAATCTGTCTAATTTTCAGCACAATATGGTAAATTATGTTTGGACGCCTGCGTGAGGTGGTGAAAGATGATATAGAAGACTATATTACACATTGTTTTGAAATAAATTGCAACGTTTCGGATGACTAAACGACATCAACAGAAATGAAATGACATGAAATGGGGTTTAACGTCTTACTGTTATGTCCCAACTGGGCTAATGAAGACGGGCATACGCCATACAGTGTGGCATGAGTGATTTTGCCCGGATAGCGGCGCTGCGCTACGGCCTATTCTCAAATCGCCAATGTGCCATTGTGTACACGGGACCTCGGTTTTTCGTCCCATCCGAAAAACTAGACAACTGTCCTTGTCAAGCCCTCTATCCCGCACCACTGACAAGGGGAAACCACGCTGAAAAATCATGATAAACTTTCTCAGTCAACACCGGGAGCGAACCCACGACCTCCAGGCAAGGGAGTCAGCGTATTTCCCTCTTAGCCACCGTAGCTCCCTCCACATCAATAGAGTGTTCCATTTTTGGGGTGGAATGTTTCAAGAAGACTTTAAAAAGTTATAATATATGGATATCAAATATCTATATTTAGGGGTCGACCCAATATGAAAGAAAGTTTCCAGTATATATTTAGAACAAAATGTGATACATGTATATTAAAATTTTATTATGATATCAATAACATGGTTGAAACCCGGTATTGTATTGGGTAGTGAATTTAAATGATATAAACTTGTGATAGTCAATTTTATTATGTGATGTAAATAAATAATTACTGGGTTGTTTAGATAAATTTGTATAACAAATATTTTAATAGTACACACAAGAAACGTTTTATTTTTACTTTTTAAAATATTATTTGTATGAATGCATACATTATGTGATATTTGTTTTTAATCAAAGTACCTAGACTGTGATTAAACTATTCAGTTCGTCTGGCAAACATCAAGATATTATATTTCGGGCAACATAGTTAGGTTGGCACTGACATGCCATTACATATCATTACTTAATGTCTCGCTCTCGACCATTAAACCACACAACATAATATTATTATTTCTTTTCAATTGAACTTTATACAAGGGAGACAACTACTATTATTACGTTTGGACGAATGTAGTGCGATTTATAAATAGACAATTTTTCCCTTATTTTTTTTCTCCCCTCTTCCTGCATTTTTGGGTTGACTTTTTGGTCTAGAATTGGAGAAAAGGCATCAAATTTTCAATTTCATAGCAGTTTTGGGTAATACTGAGGATATTACAGCGGAGGGATAGGGGGTGTAAAATGTCTTTCTGCGGAGCAATCATTGTGTCAGAAGTGAGATTTTCACCCCAATCAACTTAAAATCCCCGTAGCAAAAAATCTAAATGGTCAACCCCCTACAAACTTATGATGAGGAGATTGCCAAATGTGGTCCCCATTGTGCCTAAAAAGATTGGAAGCAACGGAATGTTGAGAAAAAAACTACAGCCTGTGATGTTACAGGCATTTAACATTGAAGTCAATGGGCAAATAATTACTAGTCTGAGTCCGTTTTGAATTTTCTTTTTTGCCGTCGGAGACGAGTAAATCGTCATCTATTGTATATAAAGTCCCTTTCTTCGTCCCGTTCCATGTTTGGACAGTTTATGAAATAAAATTTAAATCGAGTTTAATGACTTACCTTTCTATACCAACTAGGTCAATGATGACAGACCCACATAATGACATGCGTCAGTGGTATACTTATGGCTAGGATCTTTAACTTCGGATGGGACAAAAACTACAGGATGACGTTCACTTTAAAGAACCTTTGATAATTGGAATTTAATGAAAGTAGACAGAAATACCATTTTTAGGGCATCATTAACCGACTGGTAATGAATGTAGGTGTATTTCATTTCATAATTCAAACGTTGAATATCCAATAATTATAATGGCTATATAACAATAAAACTGCTACAATAATCATAAAATCATTCTTTAAATTTTTGTACGAGTTCATTCATTTTAAATAGTTATATTAAATAAAGAGTTGAGAATCTAGGTGGGTAACCTCCTTTAAATATGTGTATCAGATAACTGTAATACATTGGGCTGGTTGTCAGTGGGAAAGGGTGGGGGCAAGGGGGGAACCTGGACTCCCCCCACCCCTTGGAAAATGTTTGAAAATAGGATGAGAAACAGGCTAAAAGTTAAAATACAATTCGGTTCACTTCAACTTAACATTATGGAACAAAAATCTCGAATCCTTTTTTTTTAATAGACTTTTATATTCAAAACTATAAAATCTTATCATGACACAGTATACGACAAAGTGTACTTAACCGAAAATTGTTCTGGGCGATGTAGCAATGGACTCTATAACTACCATTCTTCATCCAAACCATTTTTATGACTCGAAGCAAACTGTTCGAACCCGCACTAAGTTTCAGTAAGCGGAAACGAGCACGAGATGGGATCCCTTCCTGAAGCAACTAATGCTCAAAAAGTGTTAAAATCGGCGGGAAGGTGATCTGATAATCTCAATGCTTGTGCACGAAAAGCATATTAAAGGGTAGTCAGAAAAAAAGTAAGGACAGCGGGGCTAAGACGTGTATAATATAACTATGATTTTTCAATACATGCGACCGTGCCTTTAATACTCCAGCCATTGCACTATAACTACATCATCACGTAAGTTTAATCACCTGATCATATTACCTAATATTTATTAAAACAAGGCAGAAAGATCAAACACATAAATAAGTAAGTGTTTACATACAACCAGCTCAAATTACAAAAGAGTATTGTGATTCTAAAGAATAATTAATGGTCGGTTTCCTGAAACAAGTAATATTTCTTCTCCGTGTTAAATATTTTATGACTGGCTAGATTTATATCATGTTTCAAAACATAACTATTTTTATCATAATATTTGACACCACGCTTATTGGACTGTGTAATATCAAATCTAAATAGGCAACGACTTTTAAAGATAAACCAATTCCATTAAACCGCTGTTTTAGTTATGTCTATGTTATTGCTATAACGGATTATCAAGGCAACAACCATTTATTACAGGTCTTTTTTGTAACTTCAAATTTATATAAAGTATAAAGGCTTATATAATATTAAAGATACATTATGTAAGAGGTCAATCAACCTATTTAGACATATTCACATGATAGTCCCATTGCAAAGTCACATATCTGGGCCATCGGGTGGCCGCGATATTCAATGGATTTGAACACCCACACCATTTAATAATTTGACGTTAAAAATGGAAAATCGATACTGTGTTTATTGTTGCAACAATGGTACATCACAATCTAGTCTTGTCAAAACTCCACTCGCCTTCGCGTAGAATAAAGTAATTTGATTGAAATCATCAATGTATTCATATTAAAATTTCATTATCTGTTTTTGATATAGTATAGGAAGAAGAGCTAGCAAAATGTTTAAACCTTACCTAATGTATCTTTAATTTGCCGACCGATAAGTATGATCGTAATATTAACAAGGAATAATTTTCGAAATTTTTTGAAACATTATACCATATAAATATGACGCCCATCTTATTTTTGCTATGTGTGTATTTGTTAGTAAATGTATAAAACAGACACGGAGAATATTTTATAATATAGCATACAATGACTGGTGTTATATAGCGATAATGGTTTAAATGTTGATACACCTCGCTATATATATTAAACAACCAGTGATGGTATTTTATATAAATATTCGTTGTGTTTTATTGTGTTCAATCGCCAAATGGCTACTAAATGATTATAATGAATAAGTTATTCGCTGTACACTGTAAAAAAAATCTATTTTTTTTAGAATCGATGGATTTTTTTTGAGAAATTGTGTTCAAAGAGTGAATTATTTCTTCAAATTACTTGTTTTATGTAATTCTGTGGAATATTCAGTATTAAACAGGAAATTTCCGTGAAATTTAGGGGTGGAATATTTTATTCCCTTCTATAACGGACTTAATTCTGTTATTTTACGGAATAAACGCTGGAATGACAGGAAAGTTATGTGAAATTTAGGGATAAAATGTTTTATTCCATTATATAACGGACTATTTCTGTTTTCAAATGCAACGATAAGAAATCGTATAAATATATAATCTTCCTAATAATTATCATTTTATAGTATTCATTTCAATTTATCAACCATAACATGAAGAATCATATTGTGTAAAGGTATATTAATAGTCATGTATTGCTAATTTCCATTATTTATAAGATCTATAAAGTGTATTCTCATTCATCATACGGTAATCAGATTGTAAGTATTTTCATAAATGTGTAAAAATATTAACCAAGCACGCTTAAATCTGGATATTATAACCGATACTGCAAATTGATAATACCGCAAACTTACATCTGAAAGCCTCGAACCGGTCCTAACACTGACCAATAATAGTTGTAAGAGACACCGTTTTCTCGATGAGGGTATAGTTATATTAGCGGAAAGAGGTTACGTAAAAATATCGTCAGCGATAGCACTTTGGCGGAAACGGACGTAAAATAAAGATATTTCGCACACGCATATAAAGTCAATGGTTAATTTAATGACATTTTTATCCTTTTCGAGTGCAGGAAACAAAAATTA
This sequence comes from Patella depressa, assembly GCA_948474765.1. Lineage (NCBI taxonomy): Eukaryota > Metazoa > Mollusca > Gastropoda > Patellidae > Patella > Patella depressa. The sequence goes on from OX419716.1 coordinate 24,047,173, forward strand.
CCCGGATTTATTTTTCTGTATTTGAAAATGGAATTTTAAGTTAATTTAGGAAATTTCGGTAAATTACAGGAAAAACAAATACGGAAAAAATTTTCCTGGTAATTTTTGTTTCCGGAATTTTTCCAGTTTTGGTTCACGTGTGCACTGTAGATCATAAGGTCTGTCATTGAGTCAAGTAGTGTGGTTTCAGTGTAGATAATATCAGTATTAAGGGACTGAAGCTTGACTTCACACTAAAAAAAAGAACACCAAAAAATTTTTTTACCCAAAACTGTTCGATGAAATTTCGATTTTCTGAAAATCATTGCAGTATTCTTTATAATACTCCGAGGAAAAAATGTTGTTTCAGATAGAGTGATTTAACTTTCGGCTCGTATTCTTTTGTTATGTTTTGGAATGATTCAAAGCGTTGTATTTCATTTTAAGACAATGGGTGATGTAGCTTAAATTTCAACAGCCAAGGCATTTTTACGTGCATATCTCTGTCAGGCCCTCCATACTGCATCATTGACAAGGGGAAACCACGCCGGAAAATCCCGCTAAAATTTCTAGTCCAACAACGGGGTCGAACACGCGACCGTTATAAGCGAGTCAGCGTTTTACTCACTAAGACATCGTAGCTCCAACAATTAGTAGCATGATATATTAGTAAGCCAGCAACCTTCACATATTAATCATATCATTGCCGACCATGTCGTGGCGTGAAAGCTGTTAAACTACTGATAATAAATCAAAAGAATGAAAGAAGTATGCTGTTCCTATATCTTACATACACAAAACTTATTTAATTGAAATGTATGTATAGTTGGCTGATAGATAAAACGAAGTCAAGGACCACTTGCATATTTTAATATTGAAACATTCCTGATGTTGATACATATTTAATGATCGTATTTCATTTCGTTATGTTTTATAGATATGTAATAAGAGAAGACTTCCCCGATAATAGCAATATATAGTTACATAATTGGGATGAAGGCGGTCAAATTAATTAAAAAATTGACTGCTTGGAGTTTTGTATTAATGCGTTCTTGAATTTTTTCTCTTCATATATATAAGACTTGTAAATGTCATTTTCAACGTACTCGATATACAACGATGAACTTATTTCCATAGTCTGCCCCTTCGAAGTAAACGTACTAATTAAAGATCTGATCAAGGAAATATATTATAGAAAGTTGTTTATCATTAATCAGATTGAGCAGTATTTTATATTTGTAATATTATATTATTCAATGTAATGATACTACTACAAAGTCTGTGAGTGTACGGACACGAATACTGTTACAGTGGAAAGATATTGACAACACCACACGGAGAACTAAAATATCACAAAGTTTGTATAGTTTAACAGGGTTAGATAATGATTATGAAAAGACAAAATATATATATGAGACTGCTCCTTTAAAGACATTATTATATAAATCAAACATTTATACTTATAGAACGTTTTTAAACAGCTTCTACAAGCAAATTTATTTGAACCAATCTGAATGATAACAGTCGGAGCGACATATAACATAACTGAGTGGTTTATTCGAAAATAAATAACCATGTCCAACATACCTTAATCTGTTTTTACACTATTTTCATATTGCATCAACAAAACGTCGAATTACACATTTTAACACATATGTGATTTATTTATTCTATATAAAATATTATCGTCCAACAATCTACATTTTAAGGCTTTCATTGGATAGGTTAACAAGAAAGCGGGTGCAATTATAAACTTATACATCAGCTTTGTAACACTAGTCTATCCTAAGCTAGAATAATTGTTTCTGCTGTATTTCAACCACACTCAGTCAATAGCCGATATCGATTTTTGTGGGCTGTCTGGGTATATATTGGATGATTGTTCCGTTAATAAGTCTTTGTTTTGGTCGGATTTTCCCCTCTCGCCTTCTGATACACCAACCGTTGTAACGACATCTCCCACAAGAATATAATCATATCGTGGTTCACTCCTTTTTATTACCCATACAGTCTTTCTGAAGAGAAAATGAAAATAAGACAATATTTATCCCCAAAAAGTGTAATGTATCAAAACTTTTAATTGAAAACATCCATCCATTATATTATTGAAATTATCCAGTACTGCAATATATTAAAGCCCCAATAACACTCTTGTTGTAACTGAAAAATATGTCCCAATCTTCATTCCGGTCAACAAATCGTATTATTGTAGAATATTCCAATTAAATGATGATATAAATTTCATCTTAACACACCTAATTTAAAAAATTGGAAAAATTCAACCAATTGATTTGAAAAGTCTAACGTAAACCTTTTCAAATGTGACTTGGATTTTAAAATATTTTCGAACCCTCTGGACAAGTAAAATAGGTTGTAATGGATAATTTACACAACAGGTAGGACAATTAAACATCTAGTACTTAGAATAAGGGTATTATTTATTTTCTGGAGCTACCAAGCCAGCAAGAGTGTTATTGTCCCTTTAAGGAAGGTTGTTTAACGCGTACGTGTTTGAGTCGAGTTGGACAATCAGATTGAAATAAAGATCTTTGTTTCGTTTTCAGATCAGTTGTAGTAAAAGGTCGCTTCACGGTTCGTACGGACGGCTTTTGACCCTATGACGCCAGGTATTGATTAATCAATCAGCGTTGACGTTTCTAGTGGTTTACCCACAGTTCTATCGTACGCCAAGTCGTCGCCGTAACAGGTGGTTTCATTGGCTAATCTCTGACGCCACCCAGAACGCAGGCTATATAACAACTCATACAGATCCTAGTGTAGTACAGACAAGTAAAACGAAATTTTGAACTATAAAAATAAAGAAACGAAATAGGATCTGGGATTCAATCAGAATACAAGTGGGGTGGTTCCGATTCCCTACATGTACGTGACAAGGGATATGGTCGCCTGCCCAACCTGGTGGTTTTTCTACGGACCCTCCGGATCCCCGGTCTTCCCCCATTAAACACCCATACGTGCAAGAGATTTATTGAAATAGAATTGAACCATGTGCTAGTCCTGGAATGACCCTCTCTCGCCCTCTCTCTTTCTGACGTTACCATCAGGACTTCTTATATTGTGCATATTTATTTTCTTCCTTTCATTTACACAATCTACTTAGTGTGCGTGAAATGGCTTTATTTATCCGCTTTCACCGAGGTGATATAGCATCGGTTTTAGCATTTTTCTCCCGTTTTATTTTTCCAACTTCTTTGATTTTTTTCGCGAGGAGGCTGGCGCCTGCAGTGCCTCAGCTATAAAACACGTTTGTATCAATAATAAAGTATGAAATACCTTCTCTTATAGTAAACTAGTATAATAACACCAATAATTATAACAGCAACAATAGCAACAACAATACCAATAACTAATCCAATATTTATACCAGAAGTTACTTTATTACTTATTTCAGCTTTAGGTAAGCCTGGAAATATGTTAATACCAGAATGTATTCCAACTTTAGTTAAGTCTGAAAGAATTACCCCACTATCCACCTCGTGCCTAGAATCTGGGATTATAAACATGACCGCTGCGATGGTAGGAATATAAAGATAGTACCCACATTCCGATGAGTGGTTGTGAGTAGTTCTGTTTAGTATGGTTCGAGGTCGACTAAATCTCAATCTCCCGATTATAAAAGATTCAGTTTCGCTTAAGTTTTATATTTAATTTGCATCTCGACGAATTTCCGACATGAAACGAGCCAATGTTTGCCGAATAATTTGTCACCCCTGTAATATCCAGAGAAATTTACATACATACAGTACAACTGAAAGGATAACTTCCTTAAAACAAACTGCAAACCCCAGATTCCGACCATAATTATCTTTAAAAGTGAGACTCAAAAATAAATCAATTATTAATCCAACCTTTTTCTCACAGTTTTTACGTGGAGTATAAAAGGGCGATATGGAGCCAAACACTACACAGTTTAAAGGGGTATTATTCTTTATTCTGACACAAATCCTCCGAAGATTATTGGCATGGAAAAAATGAAATGAAATGGGGTTATGAGGGAAATTTTGCCCGGACAGCGGCACTAATTTATACACAAAATATAGTGTATTTACACTAACACCAACAAACATTACAACACAGATAACTTCAGGATGTTCTTACCTTCAGTACAGTTATGTCCAGATGTACCATCTCCACAGTCGTCAATACACGAACCATCTGTTATATTACACACGATTAAACCAGTACTAGATGTACAGTTGGTACTACACATTTTATCACAGGTTATTCCATAATATCCATGTTTACAAGCTTCACACGTACCATCCATGTTACATATATCATCTAAACATCCTATAGGACAGGTTTCATTACACATGGGACCAAAAGATCCAGAGTTACATGATTCACAAGTTCCGTTCATGTTGCAGATCTCTGGACGTATTGTAGGACAGAATTCGTCGCATCTTAAACCAAATCTACCTTGTTTACAGGCCATACAAATTCCATTTATAGAACAATTATTCCCCAAACATCCTGACGGACAAAATTCACATTTCTGGCCAGATCGTCCTAGTTTGCAGGAATTACAACTTCCGTTATGGTTACAACTATCACCAAGACATCCTTTAGGGCATCGCTCATTGCATCGTTTTCCAAACCAACCAGGTTTACAAGACTGACAACGTGGAACAGATTGATGACACTGAATACAATTTTTAGATAGAGTCGAACACGACTGAGAACAGACAGATCCTCTCCAACCATATTTACATCCTAAACATTTACCATCTCTATTACAACCCCCTTCACAAGTCTTGCTGCACGTTTTATTACATATTCGTCCATAATAGCCATCGGTGCATTTATTACAGTAACCATCCGAATATCTACATCCATCTAAACACGTAGTGCTACAAGAGTTGTTACAGTAATTACTATAATATCCAACTGTACAATTATTACAGTAACCATCCGAATATCTACATCCTTCTAAACACGTAGTACTACAAGAGTTATTACAATAATTACCATAATATCCAACTGTACAATTATTGCAGTAACCATTCAATCCTTTGCACCCTTCTAAACAAGTAGTGCTGCAAGTGTTGTTACAGTAATTGCCATAATATCCCGGGATGCATTCATTACACTGACCATCGTGTCTATTGCATTGCCCACTACACGATTCCACACACTCCATCTCACAGCTGTCACCATAATATCCGCCAAGACACTCATAGCATCTTCCTGTTTGGTCGCAGCCTTTATTACTACACGTGGAACTACATATTTTGTCGCATCTGTTACCAAAATTACCATCAACACACCCAAACAAACAATCACCAGTCATGTTACATACTGTATCGTTATCTTGCTTTCTGCATCCATTACTGCACATTTCATTACAAAACTCGCCAAATGTGTTGCCTTCACATTGTCCACACTCACCAGATACCGAATCACATTGATCGGGACAATTCTTAGGACAAGATGTCTGACACTTGTTACCATACCAACCACGTTTACAGGATCCACAACCTGAATAACTGCATTTAATACAGTTAACAGGGCATGGTGTTTGACAGTCAGGGTTTATATAACCGTCAATACAACCAACGGTACATCGTAGTTCCCTTGATTCTGGTAATACTGAACATTGTCTATCAATACATTTGTTACTGCATTCATTTTCACATTTCTTGCCGTAATGGGTGCTCTTACATGAACAAAGTCCACCATTACTAGAACATTCGTTGTTGATACATCCATCACTACATGTAATATTACAATTATCACCATAATGAGTGGCTTTACAACTACACGAACCATTTTTATTGCATATGTTGTCAACACAGCCATTACTACATTCATGTTGACAGTAATCACCATATCTAGCTGAAGAACATGCTGTACATTTACCATTTGATCTATTACATCCACCTTGACAACCATCATTACACACATGTTGACAGATATCCCCATATCTACCTAGAGAACATGATGTACATGTACCTGTTGATCTATCACATCCACCTTGACAATCACTACTACATCTTGTATTACATGTATATGTATACCAACCCTCTATACATCCACTGATACAAACACCAGTATCTTTATTACATCCTCCTGCTAGACAGTTTGGACATTTTCTGACACACCATCCACCTTTTCCATAAAATCCGTCTAGACATCCATGGGTACAAACACCATTTTTACAAATACCTTGTTTACATGTTGAACAATTCGAGTTACATCTCGCGCCATAAAATCCCCGTTTACACCCGTTATTACAAACTCCACTTTCCATTCTACAACCACCGGGTTTACAACTGGAACAGTTCTTTGAACAGAGATCGCCATAAAATCCTTCTCTGCAATCCGAACATACACCAGCTTTGTAACAAACATTGTTTTTACAGTTTAGACTACATTCACCCGTACAATCAGAACCATAGAATCCCACATTGCAGCCATCTGTACATCTACCAGTAACATCACATTTATCCTTCTTACAATTTATAGGGCATGGTTTACAGTGTCCTGTATTGTGATCACATGGTTTGCCACCACACTTACAAGATGAACACATTCCACTAGATTTTTCATAATATCCATCTGAACACCGAGCTGAGAATTAAAAGTCAAAATCAAATACGTTAATACTATTTAAAAAAAAGATAAAATTTACATAAGGTAAAACACATATCAACATTATATATTATGTTATATTCTAATTGGAAAGCGGATTTGTATTGACTTTTAAATTGGCAACATTTTCATTTCTTTTTATTCCTGGAATGGCTAAAATAAAAGTAGACTATAATATAATGGGTGGAGAGAGGGCACCAAATACAAATTGCAACATACTTTGTTTTCACAGCATTTATCCACTGGAAGTGTTGTGGGTTTTGAGCAATTGAGGATCAATCAAAAATGGTCACCTATTGAATCTTTTAGCATTTAGCATACATTTTATATTTGTATTACTTACTCTTTAAACCCACAACACATCCAACAGACTATAGGTTAGGTTGAAATTCCAATGGGGACTCTTTTCTCAGAATCCTTTAAAAAAACTGGTTCTTGGAAATTTTATACAGTTAACTTTCTTTATGGGAGATTTTCCAAACATTTCCGTCCTCCATAAGAAATATGTAACGACCTCATGGCCCCTTATGAACAATTTTGAGAAAGGAAGTCACATGGAGGATGCTAGATCTGTAGAATAGGCTGAGCGAGGGGGGATCTGGAAGCTACAGTCATGTGCAGAGCTCACAGCTACCTGGTAGCTACAGTCATGTACAGAGCTCAGAGCTATCTGGGGATAACCGAGGGAATGTGCTGTAACAGCCATATACCTTGGGTTTTGTCTGATTTGATCACTCAACCTACCAAATTCATCAGTGTAATATATGCAATGTTTATGGCGGAACTCTTCTTGAAATAATCTATTATGATTACGCCCTCGGAATCCAAGAAAAGGGAGACCATAACCTTACTACAGGAATACATATTTTTGTACTTTTTGCATACTTTGATTTTTTTTCTCTGTGTCATCAATGTGATCTAAATGTTGATCGTTCAGATAGTTCCGGATAAGCTGTTGACTAACCATGACGATCTGACATCCGTACATTCATAATACATACCTGAATAAACCTCTACTTCACATAATCCTAGAGATGTATATTCCATGTCTGTTGTTATAAATACAATCTGTCCTGTCAACTCAGCATCTGATTGGTCACATCTTACTATTCTATATGGATTTCTATAACTACCTGGATCTTTATAACAAGCTGGTGATGATCTAAGAGTTACTTCATCGCAACTACCAGTATTACTGAGAATCACAGTAAAATTAGTAAGGCTGTCTATGGCTGAAATAAATAAGAAATACAGATACATTTCAAAGCAATAGTTATGCGAGTCCAATATTTCAACTAGTATAAATAATGAAGATTGGCACGTTACCAGTGCCATTATATGATATTATATTACGTCAAAATCAATAAATACATAAATACTTACTACCATTATTTGCACCACTATTTTCACCAAAAACGCGGATTTCGTTGATTGTGTATTGCTTCTCTAAATCAACACACCACCATGATTTGACGTCACTATTACTTGTAACTGAGCAAGATCCATATTTATCCTGACTTTCACCATCTACAGCATTAGATGAATTATATCCAGTCTGAACTAAAGATGAACTCTGTTTGGTAGTCTTACCTAAAGCTACATTTTCTGAAATATTAATTTTACTTTAAACCAACACTTTCATATGTGTATAAATCAGTGATTGTTTTCCAAATAAATTTGGGAATCACGGTGGCTAAGTGGGTAAGGCGCTGGCTCGGTAGCCTGGAGGTCGGGTGTTCGATCCCTGCATTGGCCGAGAAAGTTCATCTAGGTTTTCCGGCGTGGTTTCTCCTTGCCGGTAATGCAGAGTAGGCCGTAGCGCCGCTGCCAGCGCAAAATTTCCCTCATAGCACACTGTATGGCATTTGCCTGTCTTCCATTAGCCCAGGTTAGGTGTAGAAGAGTGGGACGTTGAAACCCATTTCATTTTATTTCATTTCTAAATAAATTATGTTATGTCTTTTGTAAGCTATACAGTAACAGTAGTGGCTTAATAATATCTAGATGTTTTTCACCAGAAACAAGAAATACGTGTAAGGAATAATTAAACTGTAGTGAAATATCTAGATGACTATCACCAGAAACATCGAATACCTGTAGTATAATGTCTAGATCATTATCCCCATAAAATGGAATAATTTACAAGGGTGGATCCAGAGACTATGAACGGGGGAGGGTTGCAGGCGCCATAGGTCCGAAGCACACATCGAGGTGCTAGGGAGGCCTTCCCAGGAAATTTTCGAAAACTAGAAGCCCGAAAATGCCATTTCTAACAATCGGAGTACTCGGTTCAATGACCGCTCAACATTGCGCCCTTTTGGAATGGATCCAGATAGGAAGGGCGGATGGGCCCCCACTAGATCCGCCTTTGATTTATCTGTATAGTATAATGTCAACATGATGACCACGGACATGAAACACACTCACGTAATAATTTAAATTATCTAGATGAAACAAGAAACTAATAGAAGAAATAATTTACCTTTAGTGCAATAACTGCAGGTATACATACACGTTTTCTCCATATAACCTCTCCAAGCACCAGGTCTGTCTGTACAATGTCTATAGTTACGTTTACAGATTGGTCCTGCATTTGATGTATCTTCACATGTGTCCAGAGCTGAAACATGTACATTAATCCAGACATCCAGTGTTGGTTCAACTTATATCATATATAGCGAGTGTTTTATGTACGGATGGTAAAATTAAGCATTCCAATGTATGTTAATCGTTAATGTGAATTTTTATTCTACAGTTGTACGTTTAAAAGGTAATATCTCGTCAACTGTGAAAGTGTGGTCTACCAGCGAATTTTATTAACACGATGAAATCATTTCTCAGTTTTTGAATAATATTTAAACGACTATTAAATGAAAAAAATTGATAATATAAGACATTGTTTTTAATACTAAATTTATAACAATCATTTATAAAAAGTCATATATAAATTATTATACTTATGTATGAATTTAATAATTATTATAAACTTACCAATATTGACATCAAATATAAAACAAACAACAAGTATATATATCAGTATCCTATTAACCATGTTGATATCTACGTCTCTTATATAATATATATATATATATTGTATGTTATAATATCAGTAAAACATATCCGTATATTGACAGTTTAAAACAAGAAAGGGAGATAACTTTTTCATGAATCATATAGGTTAAGACTACAAATGTTCATTTCACAATAATAAATGCAGGGATGGCTTTATCGGTTTTTATATACATCTTGAGAATGGAATCTACATGGCGTTCAGTAAGGGGTTGATTTCCCCAATTCACGTCTTTACTTTCTTCTCCCGCAGATACACCAATATCATTTACCAAGAATGATGGACAATATATAAATTCATAGCCAAAATTGTGAGAGGGGGAAGGTTTCACATCCACTCAACACAAACTAGGTCATTTTGGGACTAACTTATGAGAGAGAGAGAGAGAGAGAGAGAGCGAGAGAGAGAAATGAGATTTCACGTCCACTCGACATAAACTAGGTCATTTCGGTACTAACATATGGTTTAATTTTATTTCAAGAATTCGCTTGCGCGTAGCGGTCTTTAGCAGTGGGAGGAAGCCAGATGACCCAGAGAAAACCCACGAGGTTGGATAGGTGAATCAATGGGGGGGGGGGAAATCAGGAGAATAAGAGAATTGCTAGACAAGGTGAAGTACATTTGGTGAATTATAACATTATTTGTAAAACGAGAGAGAGAGAGAGAGAGAGAGAGAGAGAGAGAGAGAGAGATGGGGTTTAACGTGCACTCGACACAAACTAGGTCATTTTGGGACTAACATATGGTTTCAATTTTATTTCAATAATTCGCTTGCGCGTAGGGGTCTTTAGCAGTGGGATGAATCCGGAGTACCCAGAGGAAACCCACGAGGTTGAGAAGGCGCCCCTATCTCCATGTCACATACGCTCAAACCAGGGAGTCGTCTGTTTGAGTTTGAGTCTAAGTGGAAGAGTATCCAGTGGAACTAACTTCTTTTAAGTTTATGTTTGCCAGGTTATAGATTTGACGAGATGCACCCTTTATGATACCCTTGCCACAGTAAATGGACTAATTATCAGAATGCAATTTGATGCCTTTAGTCGGAAGTAATTATCTGAATGCAATTTGGCACAATCATATTAATCTCTACCAGTTTTTTTTTTCAACTAATATAATATGTCGGATTTAGAGGAAGATAGGTCCTCGTCTAACGCCCCCCCCCACCCACCGGATGTATTGTACTATTATACTTCTACTATTATACTCTTAGGACTGTATTTGTGAAAACAAATTAGTCATAATCAGGGTCTATGTATTCTTAGCTGCCACAGCTTTACATACTGTACAGTCACACTGTCAACCTGCGGGCTGACGATCATCCATTGTACGAATACTGCTTGGATTGCTTCCCCTTAATTGTATTATCAATAATCTATAACATCTTGTCAACAGCGCTCACTAGTTATCACTCTTACACATGATATTTGTGGATGTCAAATCCGGTCAATATATAGATCTTCCATAACCCAGTTCCCTACATATATTATATTATATAAATCTATGAATTCAATCTAAGGGAAGGAAATTACGTTCTACTTCCCCGCATTAACAGAAATAATGAAGACGACCACGCGCCATATATTGTGGTATGTGGGAAATCATGTTATGTTCAGTTCCTTGTCAGACCGACAATTCTACACCACTAAAGAGTAAACCACGTTGTTACCTTGCACCTGGATCTTAACCTGTAATGGGTCTTACTCACCGAGCTAGATTGGCTACTAGATCTATTGATTGTTAGTTAAAACATCTATATCCATGTCATGGATTAGAACGGAGTTTAACATCTCATTGTCAATTGCAATACATTAGACAACTCCTATGTCAATAAAACCCATCTATTACCAAACACCACCACAAGTCCCAACGTTACCACATACAACTACTACAAGAACTCTCCTGTGTAAACATTACCACATAAAACATATCACCCAAACTATAGCCCAACATTACCACACACCACCAATAGTCCAGAATAACCAAATACCACTACATTAACATTAGCATGCCACCACTATATCACCTTCAATAGAAGGCTTAATCTCGCTTTAACTCCATAAATTTTATTAATGCTAGATGTTGTTGTCTGATGGAGGCAGACCACCATTAAATTTCACCATCTCGGTACAAATTGTAATTCGTCTATTTATAGCAAATCTCCTTCCTGTTTTCTCACCCTTTGCATGCCCATTTTTTGTTGATTTTCTGGTCTAGTATTGACGAAGAAGGTTTGAATTAATATTTTCTGGCAGGTTTTGGTAAATATTTATGATTTTGAGGTGGAAGGATAACTGAGTTATCAGGTTGGCTACGGTGATATGTACGGAAACTAGTTACATGTTTTAGTATGCTTCTTCAAGTTTGGGTTATGCTTCTTCAAGTTTGGGTATCTCAAAATTTCTTTGGTCAACCTCATACAAATTTTAGTGCAAAGACATGACCATTTGTTCCTCTGTCTGTAGTGAAAAGCATTCAGTCCAACAAAAATTTGGGAAAAAGTTGGAGGTGGGCAAAGAGTCGAGAATTAACATTGAAGTCAGCGAGGAAATTAATGGCGGTCTGCCTCCGAATGAACATGCTGCTATACAAACAGTACTGTGTACCACCCCAAAATGGAAACAAAATCTAAAAACAAGCAATGCAGTTTAATTTCAAAATAATGAAGCGAACAGTAAAACAAAATATATAACGATTAGCTACAATTAACAAGTAATACAAATAAAACGAAATAAAATAAAACCAAGTACGAACAATCCAAACCGTAAGACAGTATTCGAAGTCCTAATTAACGTTATAGGCAAAATAGTGTCAACAGCAAATGGACTGCCCCCCGTATACAAAATACACGACAGACAGTGGTAACAGGTGTCCGGAAGAGTAAGTTTTACGACTATACCGCTATACCAGCATTACCACATAGGCTACCACCCAACAAAGAAAACAAAATTTATAAGAAAGTGATATCGTTCAAAATAATGTAGCGAAAATTAAACAACAAAAAAATAACTAATAAAAATGCAATTGATTAAACGCTCATATCAGCTACAATTCATAAGTAATAGAAATAAAAGTTACATGTCTTAACTTGTTGAACATACACATTTTTAAACCCCGTCCTAGTTTAAATATATGTGGTATTATTACATTTCTACTCAACGAATAATCCAAGTGTCATAAAAATGTAATTTTACATGCAATTATATCTATTTTATAATATATATCATCGTCCAACAGTCTACATTTTATGGCTTTTACCTAACCATGTGTATTATTAACTATGTGTGGTTTAATGGTCGTGAGCGAGACATTAAGTATTACGCAATGTCTTAAGCTCGAGACCATTAAACTAACTTAAAATACGATTGGCAAGTTGCTCGTACGACTATTTGAAATAATGGTAAGCCAGCATCAAAGGTAGACGACACATCTGTATTTTAAATATATTATTTTAGCAAGGGAGGTTACAAGATTGTGCACTGGGAACAAAAATCTGTTACACCAACTCATCATAAACTGGAGTAATTGTCTCCCTTGTACTTTCTTTCAGTCCCTCATAGTTGGTTGATGGTATCGATGTTGGTGGTCTGTTTACATAAATATTGGTGGTGCTTTCAGTTAATAATTCTGTATTTTGGTAAGGTTGTTCCCTATTATCTTCTGGTGCACCACCTGTAGTAACGACATCTCCGACAGGAATATAATCATAATGTGGTTCACCTTCTTCTGTAACCCCTGGTGTATTTCTGGGGAGAAAACGGAGAAACATGACATGAAGATTCACTATTTACGTGGTACAAAGCTTTGATTTGTTTTATTAGTGGAATTAAAAGGTAGCCATATAAAGCTTTCAAATACGCCCACTCAACACAGCAGCCGTGTGGATTTTGATCACATTTGATAAGGAAGGGAACCTTAAAAACAATCTGATCTCTATTGTGTTCACAAGCTTTGTAACAATGCGTTTAAAACTTTAACCCCTATCACGTTCAAAATAGTGTTGGAAATGGGGAGATAACTCCAGAATAACAATAGTCCTGTAAACTGAATATCGAAAGGTTTCAACTTTTCATACCTAAAATGCTCCTCACAAAATTTTTAAAATGATGTTTAATTCTGTAAACTGTATCATGTTCACAGGTTTTTCAACAATGGTACGCGAGACCGCAGAATTCTGAATATCGACAAGGTTCGGCCTCGCATAAATTGTGAAAAGGATCCGTAAAAATTATTGGATATTTCCAGTTTACAAGTCAATTTGGAATTTAAAAACAACAAAGATGAGAGAAGTGTATTTACACAAGGTTATCACTATTACAATAATTTAAAATTACCTTCTCTTACAGTAAACTAGTATAATAACACCAATATTTATAACAGCAACAATACCAACAACAATACCAATAACTAATACAATATTTATACCAGTAGTTGGTTCATGTTTAAATAAGTCTGGAATTAATTTTATATGAATAAGTAGCTGATTAGTGTTAACTCAATCTTTCTAAAACATGTGATAATCAATTTTGTTCCTAATCTTTCTAAAACATGTGATAATCAATTTCGTTCTCAATCCCGCACAAAAGTAGATTAAAAATTTTCTAGCTTCATATCAACACTGATTAAATGACAACTGAAAGTATATCCTGCCTTGTGTATGATACAAGAACTTAAAGTCGTTTGGATATTTTAACCCATTGAAAGAGTAGTATTTTGGAGCAGTGAAACATTAACAGTTATCTATTTTATAAGATCAGCGTCTTTTTCATCGTAAATGATCGTTTGATATTTATTGTTTGATTTTATACCCAAGCTATATTGTATTTAGACGGTTTACCCACAGTACCGAAAACCATTTTACAAACAACAAAAAATTAGTGCAGAATCATTTTACCTTTACAAGTCCCGTTCATGTTGCAGATCTCTGGACATATAGTTGGACAGAATTCTCTGCATCTTAAACCAAATCTACCTTGTCTACAGGTCATACAAATTCCGTCTATAGTACAATTATCTCCTAAACATCCTGACGGACAGAATTCACGACATCGTAGTCCAAATCGCCCCGGTTCACATGACCTACAGTGTCCATTAATATTACAACTATCATTACGACACCCAGTGGGACATTCTTCGTTGCATCTCTTTCCAAACCAACCAGATTTGCAGGATAAACAACGTAATAATAATTGGTGACACTGAATACAATTTTCAGATAACACAGAACAAGACTGGGAACATTCGGGTCCTCTCCAACCATCTTTACACCGTAAACATTTTCCATCTATATTACACCCCCCTTCACAACTATATAACCCACTTGTACATGCGTTACAGGTACCATTCATGTGACAAACATCATTTACACACCCAGTGGGACATGGTTCATCGCATCTTTCTCCAAAGAAACCTGATTTGCAGGATAAACATTGTCTGTTTTGGTTACATTTGATACAACCATTTGGACAAGGCTGATAACAATACGTTCCACTCCAACCATCTTCACATGCTGAACATTGATATCTGTTGAATTGGTGACAGTGAATACAATGCTGAGGGCAATTCTTACTACAATATCGCCCCTTCTTCCCTTCAACACATCCTTTAGAACACTTTAGATAGTTAGTTGATCCTTCACAATCTGAATCTATACAATTATTACTACAGTTCTTTTCACAGAAGTCACCATAAAAACCTTTTGAACATCGTAAACATTTACCATCTCTATTACAACCCCCTTCACAGGTCTTACTGCACGTTTGATTACATGTTCGTCCATAATAACCAGTTATACAAGCATTACAGTATCCGTCCGATGGTCTACATCCTTCAAAGCAAGTATCCGAACAACTACTTTCACAAATTTTATTGCCATAATATGATGCTTTACATAAACAAAGTCCATCATAACTACACACACTGCTTATACATCCATCACTACACATATGTTGACAGTAATCACCATATCTACCTGGAGAACATGTTGTACATGTACCTGTTGATCTATTACATCAACCCCGACAACCAATACCACATACATTGACTCTTTACATGTTTAACACGTTGCCACTGCGTTTTCAATTTGATTATTAGGCATTATCGGGAATATTGCGTTGATACAAACAACCACTTTGTCGTCTGGTTGAATGGTTTGGTGGAGTGGTAGAATTGAACAAACATCGAACGTGATGCAGTTTTCAATATACTATGTCTAAATCAACACACCACCATGATTTGACGTCACTATTACTTGTAACTGAACAAGATCCATATTTATCCTGAATTTCACCATCTACAGCATTAGATGAATTATATCCAGTTTGAATTAAAGATGAACTCTGTTTGGTAGTCTTACCTAAACATTTTATGAAATATTAATTTCAGCTTAAATAAACAAAATCAAACAACAGTTTATTCTATGGTGTTTGTTCATGAAAATTGTAGTTTTCGTTTTAGTTTAAGTACAATCTGGAATTTCGCGAACCAATGAGAAAGCATGTCCGCTAACATACTATCTCCGTTACATTACATCTTTTATTTTTTACAGCAGTACAACCATATTCTTAAAGTAATGGTCACGAGCATTATTGTTTCTATTGACTGTTACATGTAAATGTACGTGCCGACTTTTGAAAATCACGTTTCTCTACAGTCGACAGAGTAAGATTTATGGCTGCACTGTTTAATGTACTTGGCCCGGACAACGTTGTCAAATAGTAAGCCAACAATTAATTTGGTTGGGAAGGGGAAATGTATGAATTTACAATCATGATCCTGCTAGAAGCTATAGCAGCGTGATAATTACATTCTCTAACATTTCAGCTGTATATCCGTGTTATTGTCATGGTACCCTCACGCAAATGAAGTGATGACGCCACTCATAAGAAGCGTGGATGACACTTAACCGAGACGTGCTCAAAGTGAAAAATTTGATATCTGAAGTGTTCATTTCCACCGCACTATTGTAGTTGTTAAGTACCCATTGTTTGTGGGTGTAAAATATCGCCCTACTTTCAAGTAGATTGTTAGAACCTGTTACTATCTTGATGAAACGCTAGGGCGAGTACATGTTACAGTAGACAAACATGTACCAATTGGTTAAAATACAAATCTACGACATAGTTATGATAATCACTGTTTTAAATTTCCTCTCTAAGAAGGGGTGTTCCTGTAGAAAATCGAATTAATTTAAAGTAAATGGAATTTCTAGATGGGAGTTTAGGCCTACTAGCACAATAGTGAAGAAGTATGGATGCGTCTAGAAAGAGTAAGCATACTCTGCCGTGTGCCCGATACAATATTGAGTAACGGAAACGATGAACGGTACAAAATATAGAAATAGTAGTTAAAGACACATTGTATCACCTGACAACAAGAAATTAATATAAAAAATTATTTACCTGTTGTACAATATCTGCACGTTGACATACAGTATTTCTCCATGAAGGTTATCCAACTATCAGATTCGGCTGTTATACATTCATCAAGAGCTAAAACATTTACAGTAATCAAGTATTGTCTCAACTTTGACTTATCAATAACAGACATCTGGTGTGCTCGTGGTTTAAATACTGCTTGACTGTGATCAATATATGTTTAATTTGAGAGGGTTGTACATTTTATCAGTTTATAAAATAAGATCGTTGGTACTTACAGGATGTGTGCTTGCAGGACTGGACTTTATTCCGATCATACCTAACTATCTCGCCTCCAGTTTAAAGGATATATATGTATATTTGTTTGCGGTACATCATATTATAATACATATTTATAATACATACTGCATAGGTATTATATGCAAATAAGTGCATGTGATTAAGGTAAGAAGCGGCATCTGCAAAGAATCACACCCAACGAAATCTGAAGGTGGCCTTACTATTTAGACCTTACGGAGGGAATTCCCGAATTACTAGTTCTATACGCAACCGATTTTAACAAACTTGGTTTCAAATTAAGGCTTACGCCACGATGGACATTTCTACTGGACGAATTGTGATTATATGAAATATTTTTAATTTCAGGCCAGTTCACACAACGACCTGTGATTTTTTTCTAAATTTCAGGAATGTTGGCATTATCATTTTTAAAGAGGACTAGCGTAGCTATTTGCATGCTAAAATCATTTAATTCGGATCAGGCAAGGCTGAAACTATGGCTTGGGTCGCAGCTTCAGATGTCTAGTTAATGATCATAACAATCTTATATGAAACAGAGTTTGAAAAATAATATAACATTAATTGCGACGTTACCATCGGTCAGACATTGTAAATTCTCTCAGAAATCTTCGAGATGTCAGTCATCTGTAACTACACCTAAACTTTTCCCAGATCATACGAAACAAGAATCTTATGATTAGAAGGATATAAAAGGGATTATAATCTCCTTCTTGAAATTATCTTGGTCTCTTTAGAAAGACGTTAAGGTTGGCGTCCATAAAGGATATTATAAATTTGCTTTTGAACCTTTCGTATGCAAACTATTTCAGGTTCATGAATTCTAATCAGCTGATGAATATATTTTGACGGAGAAAGCATTTTTTAATTAATATCACAAATGAACACAGTAACGTTGAAAAAGCTAAAAATGTTTTTCTATTTACAGTTAAAGCGATCGTATTGATAAACACTAAGGGTATCAAAGAGCAACACAGAAGTACATGTAGTGTTTAGATATTAAAAATAAATTTCATAAACAGCGGTCAATGAAAAGAATCGAAAACATTCAAATAGTTGAAAAAATAATTTATAGTTAATTGAAAGATGAAGATGAGACTTCTACTGAGAAGAACGTGTAAACCGGACAGGGAATAATACATCGGGAGGGGGGGGGGTCGAGCAAAGGAGAAGAAATAAAGAGCTACCGTGGACAATGTAAAAAAGGTGGGAAAAACAAAATGACAAGGAACGAAAAAGAAAGAAAAAAAA
Source organism: Patella depressa (assembly GCA_948474765.1). Taxonomy (NCBI): domain Eukaryota; kingdom Metazoa; phylum Mollusca; class Gastropoda; family Patellidae; genus Patella; species Patella depressa. The sequence goes on from OX419716.1 coordinate 24,065,755, forward strand.
CAGAGCGACAAAACTTATTTTATCTATACGCTTTCATTTAAAATATATAATGTGGCACCAACAGTTAAAAAATATATCAACAATCACCAGAGTATGTTTCAGAAGTATTTGACTTGATATAAGAAGGCGACGGTAAATAACCACACGGGGTCTAAAACTATGAACATCTAATAATTGTAATACATAGGCTACTTACCATAAAGTTCAACAATTGTAGCACAACACACAGTTACATATACTAGTATATTATAGCTAGCCATGTTGACGTGCATGTATATACTGATCGATTATATCTATATTATACACATTATATACTATTCAAAAAAAGTAGGGGATATTTGATTTTTAAGTGTTATTAAAGTCACCTAATGAAACTGACGAAGAAACAAATGACAAAATGAAATGAAGTTCACATTCATCGATTTATTCCAAATGATCGTTAGACTAAGTAAGGCACAGACTGACCATTATAAGGGTAAAATGATACCCGGGGTCAAACAGCAAAGTTACCACAGCATCACAACAAAGTCAGTAACGGGTAAATCCTCTTCTGTTTGCCAAACAAGCATTGGTCCGACGTAGCATACTCCTAATGAGACGTCTAAGGTCATTTTGGTCCAGAGTGTCCCATTCCTGTTGCAACGCAGCAGAAAGTTCTTGGACATTGGCAGGACGTTGTTGACGTTGACCTAACCTCTGTCCAAGCATGTCCCAGACATGCTCGATGGGGGAGAGGTCAGGACTCAGTGCTGGCCAAGGTAATGTGGTGATGTTCTGTTGTTAGAGGTAACCTTTAACGATCCTGGCCCTGTTGCGTTGTCATCCTGGAAGATGAAACGGTGGCCATGACGTCGTGCGAACGGCACAACATGGACTGCCAAGATGTTGTCCCGGTAGTACTGGCCTATAACACGCCCTGCAACAACATGTAAAACCGTTCTTCCAGCAACAGTGATGCCTCCCCACACCTTTCAGAACCACCCCCAAATCGATCATGTCTGATGACGTTAACGTCTTGGAAGCGCTCGTTTCGACGACGCCACACCCACCTACGTCTGTCCAAAAAATCAACAGTGAACCTTGACTCATCTGAAAACATCACATTGCTCCAGCGTCGATTATCCCAGTTTTGACGATCCCTACACCAACGACGTCTTGCCTGAATGTGATGATCTCTCAAACAAGGGATCACGCGAGGACGTCGGGCGCGAAGGTGACCCCTATGCAGTCGATTCCGAATCGTCTGGCCACTCACTCTCACACCAGTGTCTGTTTGAAGACGAGCGCTGATCTGATTTGCTGTGATTACACGATTTCTCAAGGCGAAGGTACGGATATATCGATCCTGGGCTTGAGTTGTTGCCCTTGGTCGACCTGAGCGTTGTCTGTCATGTACAGATTGTGTATCACGGTATCTGGACCATAGCCTGCTTATGACAGACTGAGAAACATTCATCGTCCGCGCCACAACCGCCTGTGTTGTGCCGATCTGTAGCATGCCAAGGGCACGTAACCTTTCATTTTGGGTAAGCCGACGCATATCAAAATTTGTTTTCTGGTCACTAAAACAATTAAACTGATGTTTTCACGCTGGAATTCAATGCCACAATGACTGTAACATTCAAAGTCAGAGTCGTGCAAATCTTGGGTTGGACCCCCATGATGATCCCAAGCATCACCTACATTCCATGCGGTAGCTATTGGTGCGTTTGGGCGTCACATGTAGCTGGAAATGTTTCTTCTGTTATGTTCTATAGTGACTTTTTTCGTAGTCATTTGCATATTTTAGTATTATGCCCCCAAAATCAAATATCCCCTACTTTTTTTGAATAGTATAATATAGTTATATGACTATCAGGAAGGAAGAACACTTACTCATATATCATATTATTAAGTTTGTTTAACGCAGTATATGAATCTTGTTACATAATACTGTTATGAAAATACGACTATTTTAATGATTGTTACTCTAATACTCCAAATAAACAAACTTATTTTCAATGAATATATAAGAGACGTACGTACTGTAAAATCGCTGAATGGGTTTGGGGCAAGTATGGATTGAGGGACTGAACCACGACTAAGGAGTGGTGAGAATTGTCGAATTATCTTGAATGAACAATGAAGTCCGGGTTTAACATAAACCATGATACTAATTACTATAAGGGACCACGTGGCTAAGTGGGTAAGATGCTGGCGAGCTATCCTGGAGGTAGGGTGTTCGATCCCTGCATTGGCCGAGAAAGTTCATCCAGATTTCCCGGCGTGGTTTCCTCTTGTGATACATGACGGAGGGCCTGACAAGGACAGCTGTCTAGTCGTTCGGATGGGACGAAATATCGATGTCCCATGTACACATTGACGTGCACGTAAAAGATCCTTTGATATAAGAGTAGGCCGTAGACGTTAAACCCCATTTCATTCAATGAGTCAAGTGTTCTTTTACGTGAACTTCAATCCGGGCGACTAGACGTCGTTCCTTCCCAGCACCCCGTCTTGCACCACTGTCGTGTGGTAAATTCATGCTTTTTTCAATTTAGTTTCATGTACATACATGATTTAGTCAAATCATGTATCGACTCCATGAAGGACGAGATCTTCACTGACTATAAATTGTTAAGACATAAAAACACAGCGCACAGAATTATTTCGACTTTTTTACTTAACCACGCTACTGTACGTCAAAGCCAAATTGTTTGGGTATTTCGAAAAGCATATCAAATATCCCCACAAACTTTAAGCTAAAGAAAACAACCACGAATCAAGGGAGCAAATATCATCCACCAATCTGCACCTACTTGTATACCCAAATCATTTACAACATGAAATTACTTTGGCCCATGAACTGTTGATGAAAAAATCATCTGCTCAACAATTGTCAGTTTAATGTTTGAGTATTAAACTTGAAACAAATTCTTATATCTTAGATTGATGTAAAATAAAAGAGATGGACTGACACTTTGTTCTCATATCTTGTATCATTATGTTCCTTAATCATTTTACTTTCCTGGTATATATTAAACAAGAGTATTTAAACATGATAAATTCACAAGTCTGACAATGGTTTCCCCGTTATTCGAAAGGTAGGTTGCCAGGCAACGAAACATACGCCCATGTCAGCTAAATCGTCCGAGCAATCAACAAGAGTTGTCGCATATTTTTACTTTTTTCGGTAATGATACATTTATAATACACTAGAATCTGATTAAGAGTAACAGCTCATTATGTAATTATCAGAACATCATTAGAATTTGTTGGGGTTTTTTATCAAGTTCTGCCCCATGCTAACATTTAGTATACGAAACATTTAATATCATGGATTTAGCTGTTCAGTTATCAAAATTCATTGAAAATCAATATAGTTGTTCTTCTCAAGACCCTAAACTCTGTGTATCAATCTGCAATTCAATAGGCGTCTTCATGTCATGACCTTTAACACTGTGTATCAATTTAAAATCATTCGGATATTAACTTTGCCCTCTAGTGTGTCACAAAATTTTTCAAAGATATCAAGGGAGAAACTTTGACAGTAATTATTGGGAATCTCTGAAAATCAATAGGTTTCTTCGTCTCATGACTTTTAACATCGTGGACCAATATAAAGTCATTCGGATATTAACTTTGGCCTCTAGATCGCCCACAAGATTTTTCAAAGTGATCAAGGGCCATAACTATGACTGAAAATCACTGTGTATAAATTTAAAGTCAATCGGATATTAACTTTAGCCTCTAGACCGACGGATGGACGTATGGGGGCGACGACAATATACGACCACATTTCAATATCGTTTAATATTCAAAATAATGAGGTGAAAATCCCCCCCCCACACACAAATCCCTCCCAAAACTATTAAAATAATCATGCGACATTTTTATAACTACCTCCAGACGAATGACGCTGTTGGCTCCCATACACTTGTAGTGAGGTCGCGGCCTATTATACTCTCCCCGTTATTTTTTTGATTACACCGTCCTATCGGTATCCGTTTACAGCTTGGAAGACTGCCATACAGGGATGAGATGTCATATTCAAGGACAAAACAGCTCTTAGCATACAAACCATGCTATCCAACTCTTGCACCAAATTCCTCCCACATGACTCACACTTGTCTTAATACTGGACACAAAGGCTATTGTACTATAGACTGGGACCAAATTCCAGCATAAACTCCAATGTACATCCGTTTTAAGAGATGACTCGACGCTTTATAATTGAAACATGATAGAATATCGATATCGTTGTCCCCCCCCCCCCTCCTTCACCCGGAGACGCCAAATAAGCATTTAAAATGACATTATACGGATTTATTAAACATCCATAAAGTACTTCATGACAAAGTAACTATCGATAAGTACAAATTACAGATTTAGACATGAAATTGTGGATACTATTGGTAATATTTAAATTCTTATTTCAACTTTCTTTTATAAAGTTATTCCGTTATTTTCACATTGGTTTGTTTCATAACAGTTTTAATGCGGCTAGTTCGTACAAGCAGCACGACAGCAACCAAACCTCCACACAGTACCAATACCAAGATGGAACCAGTTATAACTGTCAAATGTTTGGAAACGGTACCTTCAACAGAGATGTTGTTCATATCTGTAATGGAGAATAATGACATATACATTATTTGAACTGTATGGAGAAGACCAAATTGGGTGTGGGGATTATTGTTATATTAAACAAAAGTTTTATGCATTGTCAACATATTTAAAATTTAAGAAAGTCATATGCATTATAAACATATTTAAGATATAAGAAAATTCTATGCATAATCAAAATATATAAAATTGAAGAAAGTTCTATGCATTATCTTAAAGTATCAAAAATTTAAATAAGTTATATGCATTATCTCAAAATATTAAAAATGTATGAACATTATATATTTTATATATATTAAAATATTTAAAAGATAAGAAAGTTATATTTGCATCATCGCTCATTTATTGAACCGTTCTTTCAAAGATTCTTATATACATATGGTTCCGAGTTATGTTGAAATATATTTATGTTTATCTATATTAACTGAAAACCAAATTTGCATCACATCAATAGGATCATAAATTTAATTTTATCTAATTTACTAAACAACTCCCTAAGGATATCGTATTAATTTAATCAATCTGGTTGAAAAACAATCACCTACCAGTTTGTTTGTCTTTCTGTGTTTTTGGTATCAACAGTAAATAAGTTGACGCTTGACCATTCTTTTTATTTCCATTTGTTGATCGTTTTGTTCTAGATGTGACTCCAAGTATTGACCGAGTTCGCTGATCACTACATCTCTATAATATACAATTAATAATATTAATAAGGAGGCCTTTTTAAAACAAAAAATCGAATTCACGGTCTCTGGGGCATTTAAAGATATGAAAAAAGAAAAAAAAAATTGTTACACATACACTAGCCGCTGTTGTGGTGTTAAATGAAAAGTCGAGCGAGTAAGATAAATCCATACAGATTCCTCAATAAAACAAACTTACATCAGTACACTTCGTGTCATTTGAATCAAAACAGAATTCAAAACTACAACTGAAGATGAGACCTAAACTTCCTTCAACTGTGAAAGCATCAAATATATTTGATGTTAGGTAAGAGCCATTACTCCCGGTTAGAGCTAATACAGGAGAATCTCGAACAGGACATCTGAAATAATATTTAAGTATAATAGTACTTCTAAATCTACAAATGGAGTAACCTTTTCAAGTTTGAAGTAATTTGAATGGACCAATTTATTGACATTGGATACAGTATAATCACTTAAGTCTAGTCTTCAATACAAAAGGAGGTAAATTGGTGGAAGTGTGACGAGGTGATCAGTTAAGAAAGGTCTTCAGTGAGCCATGGTGAAATTGTGGTTTATTTGACTATTTGCCGACTGAAATAGTAGATCAGACTCAATAGAGACTTTTGGCTAGCGGAATTTCCCCCTCTGTATCACTTATACGTGATACGTTGCGTCAATGTAGTTTTAGAGTTTTGGCAGATTTACGCTTTATATTACAGCATGATGGCAGACATCTCCAAAATCTCCATTAATACTAGTCAAAGCCTACGATTTCCCGGAAGGAGTGAAGTAACTCGACAATCGCTAAGTTATCAAACAAACCTTTAATGTCGAATCTTATTTAAAATCATCGACTACGACTTGACAGCTATTTTTGGTTTCACTAATGTATCATTTCAGAAAGTTTATACACCTTTACCATAGAATAAAATCATTTAGAGATTTGCAAGTTCCCGCCTCTCTAGATGTAGCACGTAGATCAGCCATCATGCAGACAAACATATTGGAAAAGTACAAAAATTCCGAGTAAACACTATCAAAAATAACGATTAAATTTCAGTCCTTATCATGGTAAATCATCACATAAAATATGCACCGTCGTGTTCTTGGATACACATAGATTTATAATATTAAAAACGCTGTGGCAATAAAAGACGGTAAAAAGACGACGATGTTATGAACCTTTACCGTGGGAAAGCTGTTCGATACGCTCTGTCCTCCGTGTTCCGCATTACGTATGAGAAATACACACACTGTATGGGCGGATCCAGAGGGAGGGGGGGGGGGTCCCCACCCCCTGCTCAGCTACACGAAAAAATGAATAACATCACAAAGTGATCCTACATCAATATAAAAATGATTTCTCTGTTGAAAAAGCTCAATTTGTATGTATGCCTATGTAATTTAGAGACGATGATGGCAGATTTCCGTGACAGAAACCTGGCAAAGCCCCTCCTGCAAAAATTCCTGGATCCGCCCCTGCACTGGTGACTTAACGAGCAAAATCTGTACGAATTATTGTAACCTTTTCACAAGCCCGTGGTTTTCGTTTCTTCTTATAACTCATAACGAGCTTTTTAATTACCATTGAAGGAAATATTTACTAAATACCTTGACTTTATATGGTAGTAATTTATTTTGTTGGATTTAAGCAAATCGATTTTTAAAATTTAGTCTCACCCAGAAGAGTCTGTAAGTAGATGAACTGTTTTCCCATCAGGTGTAGAGCAGGAACAATTATATGGTGAAATACCTGTTACAAAATAAAGTATACATTTATTACTAGTCGATGACAGCGGAACTCTCGTAAACGATGTAGATATTATATTCCATTTCAAATCATTAATTAATTATCCGTTCTGAAAAAATCATTTACTGACCAGAGGCTGTTATGCCATCGCGTGTATTTAATAGCATTGCTAGTTGAATTCTGGAGCCAATCTGTACTTGAGAAACACGACTGGCTGTTGCTGGATTCTGAATGAATAGCTGGACCTCCTCGGTAGTCTGGGTGATTTTGACTTTGCTGGGTTGATATATACTGCGGAGAACAAGGATAAAACAAAAATATAGACAACACAATGTGAATTTTAAAAAATAGGCTATTAAATATAAAGTTTTGATCCTTACTCAAAATCTTGTTTTGATTGAATAATTCTTTTAATAAACAAAACGAATAACTCCGTATTTAAACAAACTAAAAAATAATTCCAGTTAATATATTAAAGTGGATTTTTACGCATTTGGAAGGTACGGTCGAGCTGTTGAAACAATTACAGCATGAGATATTTTTTGTGGCAAGAGACCACAAATAATACTTAATATTAATGAAACCCTTTAAAAAAAACTTACCCACTTATAGCCTGTTTGTTGTTTCTTGTCAAAGTTTCTGCTGTTGTAAAATCACAACTCAGTTCATATAATCTGTCATAGTAACTATAGAAACCAGACACTTCCTCTGTTCGTAATGTCCATTTCAAGACTCCCCTGTCCGTCTGTTAAAGGAGAAGTTTAATGGTAGGAGTTTATTTTAAACGTGGTGATATATCATAACGATATGTTCATATTAAACAGAAAGAGGAACCAAATACAGACTAGCGATGTTAGCTGTACAGCTATTGTGGAGATGTTTAGATATAGTGACAAATGCGCTCTTCTGTTTTTCGGACTGGACACTCGTAATCTGTTTTTTTTAAAAATATTTATTTAGCCAAGACAATTCAGTGTGTCTACTGACTTTCACCCTCATTAGCAAAACGTATTTGCAATGACCTTCGTCGTGTATAAGCATTTGTGTATATCAACAACTTTGTATTTGTATAGTAACAACTTTGTATTTGTATAGTAACAACTGCATATTTGTATATTAATTAACAGCTGTCTTTTTGTATATAGTAACAACTGTGTATGCGCACTTGTATAAGGATAAGAAAAGTGTATACATAACTTTGTATAGTAACACCAGTGTATACGTACCTTTGTATACATAATACAAATACGTACATTTGTATATATAGTAACAATAGTGTATACGTACCTTTGTGTGGTAACAACTAGGAGATGTATTGCCATCTTCGATTAATATCTTGAGGTTTAAAACACCGTCGGCATCCTCGTTAAACATTCTTAGATCACATGTTATAGATGATGGTGTATCCTGTGATTCGTTGATGATATAGATTTTGTCATATTTTATGTTTTTTGTATCAACTCTTAACAGAGCATATTTACCCTTGGTTGGAGAATTAACACAGTATGTTGCCACTAAAATATACAATCTGTTGATATTATTATGTACGATGCAATTCTAGAGAAAAGGAAGCATTTTGTTTCATGTAGATAGAGATTGTTGGGTTTTGTGTATGTCTGCATTTGAGAAAGGGTGGAAGTTTGATTGTAAGGGTGTTCAGGGGGCATTAGGTTCGATTGCGCTTTAAAGTCAAAACGCCGAGAATTTCACTGAATTTCACTTATTTTGGGGGAAAACTGACATAAATCATTGATGAATGATTTAAGCTGCTGACTTCATTTGGGGGCTTTTTAGAGATTCATAATATTGTGAAAGTTGAATATGTAATTGGGATGAATATAATTCCAACAGTGATTCAGTTCCATTTAGTATGTTGAAAAACAAGATGAATTGAACAGTTTGAAACATTTAGCATCCTCTACAAATAACATAAACGGTCCAGCGCCACCTCAAAATTTCGTGACAAAACTTTTGATGGGCTTCTATTTGCCGTCGGTATAGTGGCTAGGGTTTCTAAATCAAATGTTACATTTTAACGTGAATTAAGAAGTTATACTTAGACATTTTCCGAAAATTAGTGGCTTTCAGGTCTCTTATTTCCCGGAATATTTGTTTTAAGTCACAATAATAGACCTGATAATCAATTGTTCAATGCATAACACAAAATGAGAGTGGTTAATTTTGATTTATAAAGATTTTCTACCTTCTGCTGGTGCTTTCACTGAAACAAAAAAAAGAAAGATAAATGCATGAAATTAAAACAAAAAAGCTATGTAAATCCAACCATAAATATAACCGTAACTGTTCTTTCTTCCGTGTCAAAAAATCTAATTTATACTGGCTCCAAGTCTATAGATAATAATGGACCAAACTACTAGGTTGATAGACTGATATTAAATTTAGAATTACACTTTTTAACAGAGTAACTAACGTTCAAGATACTTTTAAAATTTTATAATTAAAATAACTTCGTTTGATATTTCGGTATAAAATCTGTTCTATTTAACCCGCCGTGATTCTTAGTAAGTAAATAAATCTAACTTACCTTGGTCGCATCTAGATCCCATCCATCCATGTTTACAGCCATAGTCACATACTCCTGTATCTTGATCACATTGTGATTGGTAACAATGACATACTTCATCACAGTTTGAACCATAATATCCCATTTCACAATCTGATAAACAACATAATAAGATACTCATCTTTAATACCTTAAAATAATTCAATTCTACTCACGATTATATAGATGGTGCGATTATATCCGGACCCTCCGACCAACTGGTTTCCTTGCCCCAACCCCATCGCGGTAAAGAATATATGACACGAAAGTACTTTGATACACTTTACCTGCGCCTCATTTATAGATCATTTTCTCAACGGATTTAGGTCATTATGTTTCTCAGCGAACGTGCATATGAATTGTTTTCATTTTAAAATACATTATATAATAAATGTACACCAAAGGTAATGGTTTTCATCGTGATCGCTTGTTATTTATTGTTTAAATTGATACACAAGTTATACTGTACTAAACTGTATACCCACAGTACCGAACAACGTTTTACAATAAATACGTAAATCTTCTTACCTTCTTTACAGTTCTGTCCAGATGTACCATCACCACAGTCATCAATACATGAACCATCTGTTATATTACATACAGTTAAACCACTACTAGATTTACAGTTGGTACTACACATTTTATCACATGTTATTCCATAATATCCATGATTACAAGCTTCACACGTACCATCCATGTTACATATGTCATCTAAACATCCTATAGGACAGGTTTCATTACACATGGGACCAAAAGATCCAGAGTTACATGATTCACAAGTCCCGTTAAGATTGCAAGTATCATCAAGACAACCTGTAGGACATGCGTCATTGCATCTTTTTCCAAACCAACCAGATTTGCAGGAGTAACAACGTGGTAGATCTTGGTGACATTTAATACAATTTACAGATAAAGACGAACATGGCTGAGAACAGACGGATCCCCTCCAACGATCTTTACAGGCTGAGCATAGATTTCTGTTGAACTGGTCACAGTTAATACAATGCTGGGGACAATTCGTATCACAATATCGCCCCGTCTTCCCTTCAACACATCCTTTAGAACAATTTAGATGGTCAATCGGTCCTTCACAATCTGACTCTATACAATTATTACTACAGTTCTTGTCACAGTAGTCACCATAAAAACCCTTTGAACATCGTAAACATTTACCATCTCTATTACACCCCCCTTCACAAGTCTTACTGCACGTTTGATTACATGTTCGTCCATAATAACCAGTTATACAAGCATTACAGTAACCACCCGTTCTTTTACATCCTTCTAAACAAGTACTACTGCAAGGCTTATTACAATAATTACCATAATATCCTAGGACGCAACCATTACACCGACCAACTTGTCTACTGCACCCACGTCTACAAAATTTAGCACATTTCAAATCACATTTATCGGCATGATATCCTTTAGTGCAATTATGACATTTTCCATTTCGGTAACATCCTGTATTACATCCAGGACTACATAGTTTGTTACAGCTGTTACCATAGTTACCATCAACACAGCCAAATAAACAATCACCAGCTATGTTACATGTTTTATCTGTACCGTGACTTCTACATCGATCACTGCAAGTTGAATTACAAGACCTGCCAAATGTGTTGCCTAAACATTGTTCACACTCGCCAGATACTGAATGACATTCATTTGGGCATTTGATAGGACAAGGTGTCTGACACATGTTACCATACCAACCTGGTTTACAAACAGAACAGACAGTGGTATTACATGTTACACAGTTAACAGGGCATGGTGATTGACAGTAAGAACCTTTATAACCATTAATACATCCAAGTGTACACCGTGGTTTATCTAGTCCTGGTGATGCTGTACATTGTCTATCTATACATTTGTTACTGCATTCCTGTTCACATTTCTCACCGTAATGGGTGATCTTACATAAACAAGATCCACCATAACTAGAACATTTGTTGTCCATACATCCATCACTACATGTAATATTACAATTATCACCATAATGGGTGGCTTTACAATTACATGAACCATCTTTATTACATATGTTATCAAGACATCCATTACTACATTCATGTTGACAGTAATCACCATATCTACCTGGATAACATGTTGTACATTCACCATTTAACATATTGCATCCTCCCTGACAACCAATACTACATTTATGTTGACAGGTATCACCATATCTACCTGGAGAACATGTTGTACACGTACCTGTTGATCTATTACATCCAACTTGACAACCATCACTACATTCATGTTGACAGTAATCACCATATCTACCTGGAGAACATGTTGTACATTCACCATTTAATCTATTACACCCACCTTGACAATCACTACTACAACTTGTATTACATGTATCTGTAAACCAACCCTCTATACATCCATTGATACAAACACCAGTATCTTTATTACATCCTCCTGCTAGACAGTTTGGACATGTTTTGAGACACCATCCACCTCTGTCATAAAATCCGTCTAGACATCCATGGGTACAAACACCCAATGTACAACTACCGTCTTTACATGTTGAACAATTCGATTTACATCTCCCACCATAAAATCCCCGTTTACACCCGTTATTACAAACTCCACTTTCCATTCTACAACCGCCGGGTTTACAACTGGAACAGCTCTTTGAACAGATATCGCCATAAAATCCTTCTCTACAATCTGAACACACGCCAGCTTCGTTGCAAACATTGTCTTTACAGTTTGGACTACATTTATCCGTACAATCAGAACCATAGAATCCCACATTACAGCCATCTGTACAGCTACCAGTAACATCACATTTATCATTCTTACAATTTATAGCGCATTTCTGTAAACAACGTCCCGTATCAGGATCGCATGATTCCCCATTACAGTTACAAGGTGAACATATTCCTATAGAGCTTTCATAGAATCCATCTGAACATCGAGCTGAGAATTAAAAGTCAACATTAATAAATATCATATTATGGTTTAATAAATATAAAAGTGACATACTGTAACCGATATAAACAGTTTAGAAACATAACACGTTCTGTTGAAATATATGGTATTCATGTACAAGACAATAGATTTTGTATTGGGTCTTAAATATGTTTACCAATAAAAAAAATAATGAATATCTATAGGTAGTTTGTACGTAATGAATATATACAGATTGCGAATCTTATTTATATCTTTCATTTCACATTAAATATTTGTACATTTTTCACATGACCGTTGAGTTGTGTTCTCGACTGGGGTGTTCAGAGTTCGAATACAAACTGATGGGCAAATATGCCTTATTGCTTATATTATTGAAACAGACATATAAAATATTCACTCGTCAATATATAAAATTATTTATTACCTGAATAAACCTGTACTTCACATAATCCTAGAGATGTATATTCCTTGTTTGTTGTTATAAATACAAATCGTCCATTAAAATCTACATTCCCTTCATTACATCTATCTATACTATACAGATTTATATTACTACCAGGATCTTTATAACAAACTGGTGATGATTTAAGAGTGGATTCATCACAACTACCAGTATTACTGAGAATCATAGTAAAATTAGTAAGGCTATCTATGGCTGAAATAAATAAATAGAATGTTGTAAGTGTAGTGTGTGAATGGAATATTTAAAATGTATGCACACATCAGAAATAACAACAGTTTAAGTATAACCGTGGTTAGCTAACTCGTGATTTATTGTAGATTTCATTAAACGCTGTCAACAGAGCGAATGATGTTATATCATTTGCGGGAGCTACATTCAGATTACTATGTTTACAACTGACGTGTTCTAATTGACCGGGAACATCTCAAAATAACTTTTAAAAATACCGATTCAACTTTCATTTTATCATATTTACGTATTTTGCGGTGTCTATTTCTTTTAATTTAATATTTTCCATAAAATTCAAAATTAAAAACACGAGTTACAGTTCAATATTGACCCTTTTAATCCTAATATTAAAGACATAATGAACAAAGACAAATATATCATACAAGACAGTGTGGAAGTAATTAATGGCTGAAGCAGGTGTAAACGACTGCCGTTCAATTTGGACTGTTCGCGTTTTACACCGAACATGATTGATTAGAAATTACAATTGAAATTCAAAAATTGAATATGAATCACTATAATATTCATATGATATTAATGTGTGCTTGTAGACCCATTTTTGTCTATTTTAATCTTCCACGGCACAGACAGATGCATGTGCCTTTTAATGTTCTTTTGATGAATATTTTCCTATCTGCTATCTGTGTCATAAAGCTAGGGTTTTACACGATTCCACTCATTCATCTCAATTGGATGACAGACTGTTAGATATATTTAACCGTAATTTGACAACTGATACCCCTTCATCAGCATTGGATAATATTGGTGTCAGTCATTATCACATGTGTGATAGAACTGGTTAAACATGTTCCAAATATTATTTTAATACAGGGATCATCTATGATAGATGCGTAAGGAAGATCTGAAGAACCGGAGGTGACGGAAGCAAAAGGAAAACGAAAGTTATTCTGTTAATAGCTGACTGTCAAAGTAACGAGCGATAACAGATACACGGGTGAATATATGTTCACTGATTGAAGATGAAAAGTTGTTATATGAGACTGTGAGAGGATATCTGACAAATCTTTGTTATACATCTATCTGTGTGTTAAAATTATCCTTGAAAAATGATTACTCGTGTTTTCCTTTGGCGTTCGTCACTTCCGATTCATGAAACCTTTATTACTCATCTATCGCAGTTATTAATCTCTGTGTTAGAATTATATTTGGAATGTGTTTAACCAGCACTATCACATATGTGATAATGCCTGACACCAATATTATTCTTATTATGAGTTTAGTGATATCCCCCGTGCAGTGTGCACTGATAGACATATTAACGGTATAATACAGTATAATAATCTAAACATCCTTTATACAGTGAATAGGAGATTTAAAACATATAATAAAATTATCCTTATATAAAAATACTATACACATATTACCTTTATTTAAAGCACTGTTTTCACCATGAACGCGGATTTCGTTGAATGTGTATTGCTTCTCTAAATCAACACACCACCATGATTTGACGTCATTATTACTTGTAACTGAGCAGGATCCATATTTATCCTGACTTTCACCATCTACAGCATTAGATGAATTATATCCAGTTGGGTCCCAAAATGAGCTCTGTTTGGTAGTCTTGCCTAAAGCTACATTTTCTGAAATATTAATATCAGTTTGAATCAATCAAATCGGACAACAGTTTATTGAATGGGATGTTTTAGCATGAGCAATTACAAATGTTTTTTAGTTATTAGTACATGGATTTCCCAAATTAACGAGAGATTTTAGACCGCTTTCGCCGTTATATATTTTATGTTGTACCAATACTTTGGTCCTGAATTCAGGACACAACATAGCATCGATCTATCAAATTTACTATTCAAAACCATGCGCCCGTAAACAAATGAAAACTGTTTTGTTAAGCTACTGAATATGAAACCAATTTTATTTTGTCTTTTTAGATGAAGATAATTAGAAGCCTTTTTCGGCGAAGGGGAAAAAACCTATTATTATGTGTACTAAATCCAAATATGGGTCTAACTCAATTTTCACCAAAATTTGATTTGCTAGGTTTTTCCAGATTACGGGAGCATGTCTCTCTACCAGTCTACAGTCTACATGTATTACAAGATAAGATTCATGTATTTTGTCGTATGATTTATATCCTTGACAATATTATCTATAATTAAATTTCAGATTTATACTACTTATGTCGCGGTCAGAACAAAAATGGATAAATGTTGATGAAACGTTAAAGCCAATGGCTGTACCAATACCAATTCAATCTGTTTCACAGAATTATTGTAATCGCAATACCTCTGTATAAAATGACTGATCTGTTTATAAGTTCAAGTTCCTTCTACATGTGACGTAAGATCCCTCGGCTTCGATCATTGGCCTGATATCTCGTTCTATGTTTACACAATATGGACTGTTCGGGATTGAATGGCGTCTTATTTTAGTCATTTTATATACTCATTTACAACTATATTATTATAGGAAATGTTTTTTCATCCATATATATTTCATATACCGTTATGTATTTTTCTATTACTTCAAAATAATGTTCTAGAATATAATTTGCAGGTGGAAAAAAGTTAATATTGTGAGCTTATTAACCCGGATCGATGTCTTCCCTCCCAGTGATATTAGCGACCTAGCGAATAGTCACTGCTGATCAGTGTTAGTTATACCAATTAGACAAACGTGTACAACATAGTTTTGTTAATTAAATCCGGCGTCAATAAGCTATTTAACATAAAGTGCGTCTAAAATAGATTTTATATTTAATTATATTTAAGGGACAATCCAGTAGAATGACCAAATTGAGATAATTTATAGTAAATGTACTAACTAAATGAGAGAGAGCGACAGAAATGGGGTTTAACGTCCACTCGACACAAACTAGGTCATTTCAGAAATAACGGGGAGAGAGAGAGAAATGGGGTTTAACGCCCACTCGACACAAACTAGGTCATTTTGGGACTAACATATGGTTTCATTTTATTTCAATAATTCGCTTGCGCGTAGGGGTCTTTAGCAGTGGGAGGAAACCGGTGTCCCCGGAGGAAACCCACGAGGTTGAGAAGGCGCACCTATCTCCATGCCACATACGCTCACACCAGGGCTCGAAACCACAGCCGCAAGCCAGAGGTGACCGGCCAGCTAGAGGTCGAAGCGCGGCACTCTAGACCACTAGGCCATCCCAACTCCCTCAGAAATAACGTAAATATGGTTCAATTTTATTTCAATAATTCGCTTGCGCGTAGGGGTCTTTAGCAGTTGGGGGGACCGGGTGACCCGGAGAAAACCCACGAGGTTGGATAGGCGACCCTAATCCTTGTCACGTACAACCGGGGAATCGACTTACTAAATGAGAGTATATCAGAATAGTCAATATCCCAAATAGTTTCTGATACTCAAACTGGACTAATGAAGACGAGTATACGCCAAACAGTGTGCTATGAGGGAAATTTTACCGGAGCGGCACAACGGCCTATTGTTATATCGAATTCAAACTGTGTACACGGGACCTCGGTTTTTCGTGCCATCCGAACGACTAGACAGCTATCCTTGTCAGGTCCTCCGTTCTGCATCACCGACAAGGGGGAACCATGCCGGAAGCTCGGTCAGTGCAGGGATCGAACACCCGACCTCCAGACTAGCGAGCCAGCGTCTTACCCACTTAGCCACGTGATCCCCCACGCAGTATGAACGTCAGTGTTCACAATGTCAGTTACATTCTCCATACCGTCATTCTCCCCAACCAAACTGATCCCGCAGTGAATATTCGCTTGGCCGCTACAATCACTGATAAGCATGACATCGACGAGGCTTAATGAGTACGGCATATTAACATTTTTACTCCGACAAATTAAATTCTCAAACATTTTTTTGAGGTAAAAGAAAAATAAATATAGACGTTTGAAGTATTTGTAGTTAAAAAATATTTCCTATTTAGTGTAAATGAGTATTAAAAAGAGTAAAATGCATCATTTTGCCCGAAGCAGTTAGGTGTTAAGTAAACATTGCACGAGCCGTTGAGCCAATGACTAACGCCGCGCTGGTGTATTCCCGCGAAGGCGCAGTTACAGAGCGTGACCAAAATTAATCCTTCCCCCGAAGGCGCAGATATCGACTTGTCGGCTTTCGTTTGAAGAGAGACATGTTGTTATTAGAAATCAATTAACGGTGTTAAAGATGTTATGAATTTATGTTCATTCTGAATTTATGTTCATTCTGAATTTTATTCACCAATTGGCAACTAATGATTAGAATGATGAATAAGAACTTATGAATTGGAAATCTTCCCAAATACAGAATGGAAAGGCTGTTTTTTTTTTCATTTTACTCAGTGTATTTGAAGACGAACACAGAATGTTGGTCTACAAGTGCAATATAGAGAAGACTAAGAAATACAGAAGGTGGTACGGAGATTTGCAGCTCTACCGTTGGTACCAGCAGAAAGGGTAGGTGTATTATGTTATGTCTTGATGTATTGATCTTCGATTTCTCTTATTGGGGTAGACGTGGAACGTTTTGACCACTCTGGTCGTCACATTCGTGTTTGTTATCAAATTTATTTACCAAGTCTATTTTACTTGCAGGTTGAAGATGCCTACCTACACATTCTTGCAGAAATGCCAGCTAATCAAAAAATAACCGAATTGGCCGACTACATAACGAATCAATGGTTCGAGCGTGAATTTTCAATTCGTCAATGGAACCACTACGACACCGAGGAGCACAGGAAACAACAATCTGGAAGGACGGCATTCAAGAGTCAAGAAACTAGCTGGAAAAGCCCATCCGAATGTGTTTGAAATGATCGCATTTTTGCAACAAGAACAAAATATTAATGAGATAAGAATCGTCCAGTATGCAGGGTGACAGGAACCACCAAAGAAGAGGCATAAATATACCCAAATCCAAAGCCAGCTCCAGGAATTGAAAGAAAGACACGAGGAAGAAGAATTGAATTTAATCGAGTATTTAGACAGGGTGTCTTATTTGGCGAAATTAAACTAATTTGTTATAGTATAGTTATGTTTTTATTTGGCGAAATTAAACTAATTTGTTATAGTATAGTTATGTTTTTATTTGGCGAAATTAAATTATTTTTTTTTCGTCTAGTTATGTTTTTAATACTTATGCTAAAAATGATGCTAAAATGTTGGTTAATTAATTACAGTGGCGATTATGACAATGTAAATTCTTATCACAACAATTTAATCTATAACACCATTGTTACGTTTTGAATCCATTTAATCCCTAGGGGCTGGATTCCCGCGAAGTCGTCGAAAACGGTTTATTCCGGCGAAGGCGCAGTTATTGACCGTAACGGATTAAAAAAGGTCGTTTTCGACGCCTTAACGGGAATCCAGCCCTAAGGATTAAAATGGATTAAAAACGTAACAATGGTGTTATAGATTGTTATGATAAGAATTTACACTTTCATAATCCCCACTGTAACTAATTAACCAACATTTTAGCATCAGATAAGCAATAACAAACAAAACTATACTATAATATAACAAAAAATAATTTAATTTCGTCAAATAAATAAAAAAGATAATACTATAACAAAAATTAAATTTAACTTCTCCAATAAAAACAACTATAATATAACAAACATTATGGGATTTTATATCTTTAAAAATGACACTGATTGTGTGAGTGAGCGAATAGGTGAATACTACTTGGGTGATTTGATGATATTCATCGTTAGCTGGCAATTGGTGGATAAAATTTAGAGTTAACATAAATTCATAAAATCTTTAACACCGTTAATTGGGTCCTAATAACAACATGTCTCCCTTCAAACGAAAGCCGACACGTCGATATCTGCGCCTTCGCGGAAAGGATTAATTTTGGTCACGCTCTGTAACTGCGCCTTCGCGGGAATACACCTCGAAAACGACCTCTTTTAATCTGTTACAGTCAATAACTGCGCCTTCGCGGGAATAAACCGCCGCGCTGCAGGTAACGCACGTGTTGTGGACAGTCATCTGTTACAGAGATAATTCGTAAGTAGTTCTCTGTGAAACAGATTGCTCCCCAACATTAAAAAAAACATCATTGGGTGAAAGCGGTATTTATTATTATTTTTTTTTTGAGCTTGATGATTATTTTTTTTTATACCAAAAGCGGTGCATAAGTGACTGTCGGAGTGTCCCTGCTGTAACTAGTATTATTATATTGTTTGTCCTTAATAGTTAGTTTCTGATACTCAAATTCAAATGATATTATTATAATGATGATAGCGATAGTGTATATTTGGTTCATTTATTCTTATTTTCAACATGTCCCTCCTACTCTATAAAACTAACAACTACTACATAATATGTAGTAACAATATTTACACATATTTACAATGTGCATGCATATCGTGAATAAGCTTATCGGGGTAAACAATTAAACAAACCAGAAAGACAAATGGCAAATATACATACATTAAGGGGGCAGCAGTAATTATTCAGGATTAAAATATTTGACATGGTTCACTAACTCCCTTTTGAAAATAAAACATGAAGATGGATGTTTCACAGTTTATTTCTGTTTCTAGAAACATCGTTCTACGGTAGCTAAGTGAGTAAGACGCTGGCTCGCTAACCTGGAGGTCGGGTGTTCGATCCCTGCACTGGCCGAGAAAGTTCATCCAGATTTCCCGGCGTGGTTTCCCTTGTCAGTGATGCAGGACAGAGGACAGAGGGCCAGACAAGTACAGCTGTCTAGTCATTCGGATGAGGTCCCGTGTACATGTACGTAAAAGATCCCTTGACAGTTGGAATTCGATATAAGAGTAGGCCGTAGCGCCGCTGCCCGGGCAAAATTTTCCACATAGCACACGGGTTAAGAGCAGAACAGTAGGACGTTAAACCCCATTTCATCCTACAATGTTTTAAAAGTTATTTCGTGAGTCCATGAGAAGATATCTAACAATTCAGAAAAAAGAATCGACTGTCAATTTATAAAAGATAACGAACAGGTTAGAAAAGGTAACAGTGAATCACCATGTTTTTATCAGGAAGAGAGTGAATAAAAACAGGGGAATGCACGGGAATATTATTTTCTTGGGACCAGGCGTCCGAGTTAAAGACATATTATATAACTGAATATGGATGATTATCATCCGAAAACAAGAAATTGGTATAAGAAATAATTTACCTTTAGTACAATATCTGCAGGTATACATACACCTTCTCTCCATGTAGTTTCTCCATGCAGTAACAGGTTCGTCTGTACAATGTTTATCATAACCTTTACATGTAGATACCTTGTCTTTACATTCATCAAGAGCTGAAACAATTATACGGTAGGTTTTATCATCTATTTTATTTTTTCTCTACAGTTGTATATTTTAGAAAGTAAGATCGTTGATCTATTTAACTGGTGAAGTTTGGTTACAAGTGAATTTTATTGAGAAGAGGGTTATACTGTTGTGATGAGTAGACTATTGTCCAGTTAATCCATATTTAGTAAATAACATTAATTATACTACTATCATATGATAAGGATTGAAGTTACATTACACTACTCTTGTTACAATCTTCTACACACAGTTATATATATTTATATATTGTTTATAGGAATTATTATATACTTACCATTGGTAGCATCAAATATAAAACAATACACAAGTATATATATCAGTATACTACTAGCCATGTTGACATGTATATATATGTATACTAGAATATATCTGTTAAACACATAGTTTATAATACAAATTATTTAGATCAAGGAAGAAAAATAATTTGTACGTGAATCATATTTATCTGGAACACAGTACATGAATCCTTATAGTGTCTATTAAACATACAGATTATACTGCAGATATTTTAGATCTAGGAAGTAAAACAATTTGTTCCTGAATCATATTAATGGAGAATAATCTAAATCAATCATAAAAAAGTATTTTAGTAATGTTAGTCTATAAACTTATAATTATCTTATACAATAACACACTTTGGATATTTTTGTTATAACTATTTTGTAGTGTGTCATCGCATGGGAGTCGCCGTGACTCAGCGGATAAGCGTTGGCACGCTAACATGGAGATCACATGTTCGATCCCGGTGCTCGCCGAGGTCCCGTGTACAACTGACGTGCACGTAAAATGACCCTTGATAGCTGAAATTTGAAATAGCAAAATTTTCCCATAGTACACATTTAGAAATTGCTTGAAGTTAAAAGTGGGGCCCGATTATGGACTTAATGAGGGACCAGAGAATGACGTCGTATTTTCAAATGTAAATCCATTGGAACTTTTGATATTGTACTAAATCCAACATGTGAAGTCCCAGGACATTTGTTCAACGTTGACCCCCACCCCTCCCTTGATCCAGTACTTATTAAAATCTGATATGAATTAAAAAATGGGGTTTAACGACCTACTGTTCTGCTCCGACTGGAATAATGAAGACGGGCATACATCATACAGTGTGCGGTGAAGAAAATTTTGCCTACTCTTATATCGAATTCCAACTGTCATTTGATCTTTTACGTGCATGCCAATACCGATAAGCTTTCTCAGCTCACATAGGGGTCGAACACGTGCGAACCAACGTTTTACTCGCTGAGCCACCCTGACTCTGATGACGACATGATGAAGACACCCATCCTAAATGCCATATAATGGCCTTATGTGGAACTAAATGACTTAAAGGACAATATTGGCGCCAGTCATTATTACATATTATGTGATATAACTGGTAAAGTACATTCCAACTATAATTTAACACAGATATCATTGCTACGAGAGATGTGTAACAAACTCTTAAATATATGGGAAGTGACGTCAAACATGTCAAATACGAGTTGTCCTTCTATATAAGGTGACTGAATTAACGAGCGATAACAGCCACGCGGGCGAATTTCATTTCACTGACAATTCCATTGACGATGAAAAATTATTATATGAGAGGGTGAGAGGATATTTGACAATTCACAAAAAGAATTGGTTGTCCGACGATAAGAGAGAGAGAGAGAGAGAGAGAGAAATGGGGTTTAACGTCCACTCGACACAAACCAGGTCATTTTGGGACTAACATATGGTTTCATTTTATTTCAATAATTCGCTTGCGCGTAGGGGTCTTTAGCACTGGGAGGAAACCGGAGTGCCCGGAGGAAACCTACGAGGTTGCGAAGGCGCCCCTATCTCAAGGGCCACATACGCTCACACCAGGGCTCGAAACCACAGCCGCAAGCCAGAGGTGACCGGCCAGCTAGAGGTCGATGCGCCACACTCTAGACCACTAGGCCATCCCAACACCCACGTCAGACGATAAAAGATAACGAACAAATTAGAAAAAAGTCCGTGCATTACCATGTTTTTTTTTTTATTAAGAACAGGATGAATAAAAACAGGGGAATGCATGGGATTTTCCTATTTTTTTCGTTTCGTCTTATCGTGTGACAGCCAATTCTATTTTTGAATTGTGAGATATCCTCTCATCGTCTTATAAAACAACTTTCCATCTTCAAGGGAATTATCAGTGAAATGAAATTCGCCTAAAGAAAAACCCGCAAATAGGAAGATTTAGTTCTTGTATAATGTATATATAAGGACACAGGGAGTAGGGTCGCCTGTCCAACCATAACAGGAACTCTATTTCGAACTCAAATTGTCAAGCGATTTTTTTACGTTTACATTGCACCTTAGTTTCACGTACTACCCGAACGACTATGTGTTGCTCCGTGTTAATGCTCATTACTAGTCCAAACTTCCAACAGTGATAACTTCGTTCAGAATAAAGTAATTTGATTGAAATGTTCAAGATTTTCCTTTTTTATCATCCATTTTTGAAATGTTTTATCAAAATCTTAACTAACGTATCTTAACTAAATACATTGTATTTATTTTAGCATTAAATTAAGGAGGGTGGACGGGCAGGTTGATAAAAATAATAAACTCTCTGATATGGCCTGTCTGATTGACGCCTGTTTTATGGGTTTATTCCCACGAAGGCGCAGTTATTGACCGTAACGGATTATTGATCGTCTGGCGCGATACAGGCAATTTTTCGTAGATGCAAAGGTTGGAAGGGTGGAAAGTACTATTTTAGAATCATCTGTCCATTCACCGCCACGAAGCTTACTCAGTTCTTCATCAAATAAAGAGGGGATTGGTTTTTAGAATATTATCTGAATTCGAACGAAATCCGACAAGTCGATATCTGCGCCTTCGCGGGAAGGATTAATTTTGGTCACGCTCTGTAACTGCGCCTTCGCGGGAATGCACCGTTTTATGGTCAAGGGACCCAATAGCTGCACAATTATTTGTCTGGTAGGCTTCCAAAAACGAACATGATGTTACGGATACCATCGATGAATCCTGAGGTTAAAAAGCGTGATTCGGAACAAATAAAATGGCACACCGTTCAAAGGGCAGTAACTCACAATACAAGTCCTACAAACTAATGCGATAAATTAGTTTGGATAAAATCGTTGTACATCATTACATTTTATTAACGGTTTATACTTTGTTACTATTAGTGTTACTTATTGTGTGAATCTGTCTAATTTTCAGCACAATATGGTAAATTATGTTTGGACGCCTGCGTGAGGTGGTGAAAGATGATATAGAAGACTATATTACACATTGTTTTGAAATAAATTGCAACGTTTCGGATGACTAAACGACATCAACAGAAATGAAATGACATGAAATGGGGTTTAACGTCTTACTGTTATGTCCTAACTGGGCTAATGAAGACGGACATACGCCATACAGTGTGGCATGAGTGATTTTGCCCGGATAGCGGCGCTGCGCTACGGCCTATTCTCAAATCGCCAATGTGCCATTGTGTACACGGGACCTCGGTTTTTCGTCCCATCCGAAAAACTAGACAACTGTCCTTGTCAAGCCCTCTATCCCGCACCACTGACAAGGGGAAACCACGCTGAAAAATCATGATAAACTTTCTCAGTCAACACCGGGAGCGAACCCACGACCTCCAGGCAAGGGAGTCAGCGTATTTCCCTCTTAGCCACCGTAGCTCCCTCCACATCAATAGAGTGTTCCATTTTTGGGGTGGAATGTTTCAAGAAGACTTTAAAAAGTTATAATATATGGATATCAAATATCTATATTTAGGGGTCGACCCAATATGAAAGAAAGTTTCCAGTATATATTTAGAACAAAATGTGATACATGTATATTAAAATTTTATTATGATATCAATAACATGGTTGAAACCCGGTATTGTATTGGGTAGTGAATTTAAATGATATAAACTTGTGATAGTCAATTTTATTATGTGATGTAAATAAATAATTACTGGGTTGTTTAGATAAATTTGTATAACAAATATTTTAATAGTACACACAAGAAACGTTTTATTTTTACTTTTTAAAATATTATTTGTATGAATGCATACATTATGTGATATTTGTTTTTAATCAAAGTACCTAGACTGTGATTAAACTATTCAGTTCGTCTGGCAAACATCAAGATATTATGTTTCGGGCAACATAGCTAGGTTGGCACTGACATGCCATTACATATCATTACTTAATGTCTCGCTCTCGACCATTAAACCACACAACATAATATTATTATTTCTTTTCAATTGAACTTTATACAAGGGAGACAACTACTATTATTACGTTTTGAATTTTCTTTTTTGCCGTCGGAGACGAGTAAATCGCTATCTATTGTATATAAAGTCCCTTTCTTCGTCCCGTTCCATGTTTGGACAATTTATGAAATAAAATTTAAATCGAGTTTAATGACTTACCTTTCTATACCAACTAGGTCAATGATGACAGACCCACATTGTGACATGCGTCCGTGGTATACTTATGGCTAGTATCTTTAACTTCGGATGGGACAAAAACTACAGGATGACGTTCACTTTAAAGAACCTTTGATAATTGGAATTTAATGAAAGTAGACAGAAATACCATTTTTAGGGCATCATTAACCGACTGGTAATGAATGTAGGTGTATTTCATTTCATAATTCAAACGTTGAATATCCAATAATTATAATGGCTATATAACAATAAAACTGCTACAATAATCATAAAATCATTCTTTAAATTTTTGTACGAGTTCATTCATTTTAAATAGTTATATCAAATAAAGAGTTGAGAATCTAGGTGGGTAACCTCCTTTAAATATGTGTATCAGATAACTGTAATACATTGGGCTGGTTGTCAGTGGGAAAGGGTGGGGGCAAGGGGGGAACCTGGACTCCCCCCACCCCTTCGAAAATGTTTGAAAATAGGATGAGAAACAGGCTAAAAGTTAAAATACAATTCGGTTCACTTCAACTTATTATGGAACAAAAATCTCGAATCCTTTTTTTTTAATAGACTTTTATATTTAAAACTATAAAATCTTATCATGACACAGTATACGACAAAGTGTACTTAACCGAAGAATGTTCTGGGCGATGTAGCAATGGACTCTATAACTACCATTCTTCATCCAAACCATTTTTATGACTCGAAGCAAACTGTTCGAACCCGCACTAAGTTTCAGTAAGCGGAAACGAGCACGAGATAGGATCCCTTCCTGAAGCAACTAATGCTCAAAAAGTGTTAAAATCGGCGGGAAGGTGATCTGATAATCTCAATGCTTGTGCACGAAAAGCATATTAAAGGGCAGTCAGAAAAAAAGTAAGGACAGCGGGGCTAAGACGTGTATAATATAACTATGATTTTTCAATACATGCGACCGTGCCTTTAATACTCCAGCCATTGCACTATAACTACATCATCACGTAAGTTTAATCACCTGATCATATTACCTAATATTTATTAAAACAAGACAGAAAGATCAAACACATAAACAAGTAAGTGTTTACATACAACCAGCTCAAATTACAAAAGAGTATTGTGATTCTAAAGAATAATTAATGGTCGGTTTCCTGAAACAAGTAATATTTCTTCTCTGTGTTAAATATTTTATGACTGGCTAGATTTAATACATGTTTCAAAACATAACTATTTTGATCATAATATTTGACACCACACTTATCGGACTGTGTAATATCAAATCTAAATACGCAACGACTTTTAAAGATAAACCAATTCCATTAAACCGCTGTTTTTAGTTTTGATTATCAAGGCATATATTATATTAAAGATATATTATGTAAGAACTCAACCATTTATTACAGGTCTTTATTGTAGCTTCAAATTTATATAAAGTATAAAGGCTTATATTATATTAAAGATACATTATGTAAGAGCTCAATCCACCTATTTAGACATATTCACATGATAGAACCAAAGTCACATATCTGGGCCATCGGGTGGCCGCGATATTCAATGGATTAGAACACCCACACCATTTAATAACTTGACGTTAAAATGGAAACTCGATACTGTGTTTATTGTTGCAGCAATGGAACATCACAATCTATAAGATTTGTCAAAACTCCACTCGCCTTCGCGTAGAAATGAAATGGGATTTAACGTCCTACTCTTTTGCACCTAACCCGGGCTAATGGAAGACCGGCATACGCTATACAGTGTGCAATGAGGGAAATTTTGCCCGGGCAGCGGCGCTACGGCCTACTCTTATATCGAATTCCACCTGTCAAGGGATCTTTTACGTGCAGTCCAATGTGTACGACTAGGCAGCTGTCCTTGTCAGGCCCTCCTTCTGCATCACTGACAAGAGTAAATCACGCCGGAAAATCGAGATGAACTTTCTCGGCCAATGCAGGGATCGAACACCCGACCTCCAGGCTAGCGAACCAGCGCCTTATCCACTTAGCTACCGTGACCCCCCACCCAACCCCATTTGGGTAGAATAAAGTAATTTGACTGAAATCATCAATGTATTCATATTAAAATTTCATTATCTGTTTTTGATATAGTATAGTAAGAACAGCTAGCAAAATGTTAGAACCTTACCTAATGCATCTTTAATTTGCCGGCCGATGAGTATGATCGTATTCTTAACAAGTAATAATTTTCAAAATGTTTTGAAACATTATACCATATAATATGACGCCCATCTTATTTTTGCTATGTGTGTATTTGTTAGTAAATGTATAAAACAGACATGGAGAATACTTTATAATATACAATGACTGGTTGTATAGCGATAATGGTTTAAATGTTGACACACCTCGCTATATATATTAAACAACCAGTGATTGTATTTTATATAAATATTCGTTGTGTTTTATTGTATTCAATCGCTAAATGGCTACTAAATGATTATAATGAATAAGTTATTCGCTGTAGAGGGGTTGGTTGACAACAATGTTAACACGTGCGCTGTAGATGATAAGGTCTGTCATTGAGTCAAGTGGTGTCGTTTCAGTGTAGATCAGTATTAAGGGAGTGAAGTTTGAATTGGGGATGGTGAAAATCCCCCCCCACCTCCACACTAAAAAATAGAACACCAAAAAAACATTTTACCCAAAACTGTTCGATGAAATTTCGATTTGCTGAAAATTATTGCTGTATTCTTTACTCCGAGGAAGAAATGTTGTTTCAGACAGAGTAATTTAACTTTCGGTTCGTATTCTTTTGTTATGTTTTGGAATGATTCAAAGCGTTGTATTTCATTTTAAGACAATGGGTGATGCAGCTCAAATTCCAACAGCCAAGGCATTTTACGTGCATGTCTTTGTCAAGACCTTCGTACTGCATCATTGACAAGGGGAAACCACGCCGGAAAATACCGCTAAAATTGGCCAACAAAGGGGTCGAACACGCGACCTTTATAAGCGAGTCAACGTTTTACTCACTAAGCCATTGTAGCTCCAACAATTAGTAGCATGATATATTAGTAAGCCAGCAACCTTCAGATATTAATCATATTATTGCCGGCCATGTTGTGGCGTGAAAGCTGTTAAACTACTGATAATAAATCAAAAGAATGAAAGAAGTATGCTGTTCCTATATCTTACATACACAAAACTTATTTAATTGAAATGTATGTATAGTTTGGCTGATAGATAAAACGAAGTCAAGGACCGCTTGCATATTTTAATATTGAAACATTCCTGATGTTGATACAATGATCGTATTTCATTTGGTTATGTTTTATATATATGTAACAAGAGAAGACTTCCCCGATAATAGCAATATATAGTTACATAATTGGGATGAAGGCGGTCAAATTAATTACAAATTTGACTGCCTGGAGTGTTCGTATTAATGCGTTCTTGAAATTTTTCTCTTCATATTTATAAGACTTGTAAACCATTTTCGACGAATTTAAGCGAAGTGGACGTGTATTCGATATACAACGATGAACTTATTTCCATAGTCTGTCCCTTTTGAAGTAAACGTACTAATTACAGATCTGATCAAGGAAATATATTATAGAAAGTTGTTTATCATTAATCAAATTGAGCAGTATTTTATATTGGTAATAGGCGCATTATAAATAAAATACATATACAAATAAACCTATACATTTTCAGGAGGAGAAGACCACGATTTTATAGGGTATCTGTTGATAAAGTTTATTAAAGCATATCAATCACATATACCCTTTTCATTATTCAATGTCATGATACTACTACAACGTCTGTGAATGTACGGACACGAATACTGTTACAGTGGAAAGATATTGACAACACCACACGGAGAACTAAAATATCACAAAGTTTGTATAGTTTAACAGGGATAGATAATGATTATATATGAGACTGCTCCTTTAAAGACATTATTATATAAATCAAACATTAATACTTATAGAACGTTTTTAAACAGTCTCTATATGCAAATTTATTTGAACCAATCTGAATGGCAACAGTCGAAGCTACATTTAACATAACTGAGTGGTTTATTCGAAAATAAATAACCATGTCCAACATACCTTAATCTGTTTTTACACTATTTTCATATTGCATCAACAAAACGTCGAATTACACATTTTAACACATATGTGATTTATTTATTCTATATAAAATATTATCGTCCAACAATCTACATTTTAAGGCTTTCATTGGATAGGTTAAAAAGAAAGCGGGTGCAATTATAAACTTATACATCAGCTTTGTAACACTAGTCTATCCTAAGCTAGAATAATTGTTTCTGCTGTATTTCAACCACACTCAGTCAATAGCCGATATCGATTTTTGTGGGCTGTCTGGGTATATATTGGATGATTGTTCCGTTAATAAGTCTTTGTTTTGGTCGGATTTTCCCCTCTCGCCTTCTGATACGCCAACCGTTGTAACGACATCTCCCACAAGAATATAATCATAGCGTGGTTCAGTCCTTTTTATTACCCATACAGTCTTTCTGAAGAGAAAATGAAAATAAGACAATATTTATCCAAAAAAAGTGTAATGTATCAAAAATTTTAATTGACAACATCCATCCATTATATTATTGAAATTACCCAGTACTGCAATATATTAAGGAAGGTTGTTTAACGCGTACGTGTTTGAGTCGAGTTGGACAATCAGATTGAAATAAAGATCTTTGTTTCGTTTTCAGATCAGTTGTAGTAAAAGGTCGCTTCACAGTTCGTACGGACGACTTTTGACCCTATGACGCCAGGTATTGATTAATCAATCAGCGTTGACGTTTCTAGTGGTTTACCCACAGTTCTATCGCACGTCAAGAAGTCGCCGTAACTGATGGTTTCATTGGCTAATCTCTGACGCCACCCAGAACGCATGCTATATAACAACTCATACAGATCCTAGTGTAGTAAAGACAAGTAAAACGAAATTTTGAACTATAAAAATAAAGAAACGAAATAGGATCTGGGATTCAATCAGAATACAAGTGGGGTGGTTTCGATTCCCTTCTTGTACGTGACAAAGGATATGGTCGCCTGCCCAACCTCGTGGTTTTTATACGGACCCTCCGGATACCCGATCTTCCCCCATTAAAGACCCATACGTGCAAGAGATTTATTGAAAGAGAATTGAACCATGAGCTAGTCCCGGAATGACCCCCTCTCTCTCTCTCTCTCTCTCTCTCTGACATTACCATCACGACTTCTTATATTGTGCATATTTATTTTCTTCCTTTCATTTACACAATCTACTTAGTGTGCGTGAAATGGCTTTATTTATCAGCTTTCGCCGAGGTGATATAGCAGCAAGAGAGAAATGGGGTTTAACGTCCAATCGATGCTAACGAGGTTTTTCGGGACTAACACATGGTTCAATTTTATATCAATAATTCACCTGTGCGTATGTATCTTTAAAAGTGGGTGGAAACCGGAGAAAACCCACGAGGTTGTACAGGCGACTCTACTCCTTGCCATGCACAACCGGGGAATCGAAAGCGCGCCAGTTGACTAAATGACAGACCTTATGATACAACGCGCACTAACCATTCGGCCATCTGCTTAGATAATAGCATTGAATTTATATCAGTAACACAATAATAAAGTATGAAATACCTTCTCTTATAGTAAACTAGTATAATAACACCAATAATTATAACAGCAACAACACCAACAACAATACCAATAACTAATCCAATATTTATACCAGAAGTTACATTATTACTTGTTTCAGCTTTAGGTAAGCCTGAAAGAATATGTTTATACCAGTATGTATTCCAACTTTAGTTAAGCCTGAAAGATTTCCCCCACTATCCACCTCTAGCCTAGAATCTGGGATTATAAACATGTCCGCTACGATGGTATGAATATAATATATACTTCCCACATTTCGAGGAGTGGTTGTGAGTAGATTGATTTTATTAATATCACAAAAAGTTCTGTTCGAGGTCGACTAAATCTCAAATCTCCCGATTATAAAAGATTCAGTTTCGCTTAAGTTTCATATTTAATTTGCATCTCGACGAATTTCCGACATGAAACGAGCCAATGTTTGCCGAATCTTTGAACGCACACGCGCTTCTATAATTTGTCATCCCTGTAATTTCCAGGGAAATTTACACACATACAGTACCACTGAAAGGATAACTTCCTTAAAACAAACTGCAAACCGGATTCCGACCATAATTATCTTTAAAAGTGAGACTCAAAAATAAATCAATTATTAATCCAACATTTTTCTCACAGTTTTTACGTGGAGTATAAAAGGGCGATATGGAGCCAAACACTACACAGTTTAAAGGGGTATTATTCTGACACAAATCCTCCCAAGATTATTGGCATGGAAAAAATGAAATGAAATGGGGTTATGAGGGAAATTTTGCCCGGACAGCGGCACTAATTTATACACAAAATATAGTGTATTTACACTAACACCAACAAACATTACCACACAGATAACTGCAGGATATTCTTACCTTCAGTACAGTTATGTCCAGATGTACCATCTCCACAGTCGTCAATACACGAACCATCTGTTATATTACACACGATTAAACCAGTACTTGATGTACAGTTGGTACTACACTTTTCGTCACAGGTTATTCCATAATATCCGTGTTTACAAGCTTGACACCTACCATCCATGTTACATATATCATCTAAACATCCTATAGGACAGGTTTCATTACACATGGGACCAAAAGATCCAGAGTTACATGATTCACAAGTTCCGTTCATGTTGCAGATATCTGGACATATAGTAGGACAGAATTCGTCGCATCTTAAACCAAATCTACCTTGTTTACAGGTCATGCAAATTCCATTTATAGAACAATTATTTCCCAAACATCCTGACGGACAAAATTCACATTTCTGTCCAGATCGTCCTAGTTTGCAGGAATTACAACTTCCGTTATGGTTACAACTATCACCAAGACATCCTTTAGGGCATCGCTCATTGCATCGTTTTCCAAACCAACCAGGTTTACAAGACTGACAACGTGGAACAGATTGATGACACTGAATACAATTTTTAGATAAAGTCGAACACGACTGAGAACAGACAGATCCTCTCCAACCATATTTACATCCTAAACATTTACCATCTCTATTACAACCCCCCTCACAAGTCTTGCTGCACGTTTTATTACATATTCGTCCATAATAGCCATCGGCGCATTTATTACAGTTACCATCCGAATATCTACATCCATCTAAACACGTAGTGCTACAAGAGTTGTTACAGTAATTACCATAATATCCAACTGTACAATTATTACAGTAACCATCCGAATATCTACATCCTTCTAAACACGTAGTGCTACAAGAGTTGTTACAATAATTACCATAATATCCAACAGTACAATTATTGCAGTAACCATTCAATCCTTTGCACCCTTCTAAACAAGTAGTGCTGCAAGTGTTGTTACAGTAATTGCCATAATATCCCGGGATGCATTCATTACACTGACCATCGTGTCTATTGCATTGCCCACTACACGATTCCACACACTCCATCTCACAGCTGTCACCATAATATCCGTCAAGACACTCATAGCATCTTCCTGTTTGGTCGCAGCCTTTATTACTACACGTGGAACTACATATTTTGTCGCATCTGTTACCAAAATTACCATCAACACACTCAAACAAACAATCACCAGTCATGTTACATACTGTATCGTTATCTTGCTTTCTGCATCCATTACTGCACATTTCATTACAAAACTCGCCAAATGTGTTGCCTTCACATTGTCCACACTCACCAGATACCGAATCACATTGATCGGGACAATTCTTAGGACAAGATGTCTGACACTTGTTACCATACCAACCAGGTTTACAGGATCCACAGCCTGAATAACAGCATTTAATACAATTAACAGGGCATGGTGTTTGACAGTCAGGGTTTATATAACCGTCAATACAACCAACGGTACATCGTAGTTCCCTTGATTCTGGTAATACTGAACATTGTCTATCAATACATTTGTTACTGCATTCATTTTCACATTTCTTGCCGTAATGGGTGCTCTTACATGAACAAAGTCCACCATTACTAGAACATTCGTTGTTGATACATCCATCACTACATGTAATATTACAGCTATCACCATAATGAGTGGCTTTACAACTACACGACCCATTTTTATTGCATATGTTGTCAACACAGCCATTACTACATTCATGTTGACAGTAATCACCATATCTAGCTGAAGAACATGCTGTACATTTACCATTTGATCTATTACATCCACCTTGACAACCATCATTACACACATGTTGACAGATATCACCATATCTACCTAGAGAACATGATGTACATGTACCTGTTGATCTATCACATCCACCTTGACAATCACTACTACATCTTGTATTACATGTATCTGTATACCAACCCTGTATACACCCACTGATACAAACACCAGTATCTTTATTACATCCTCCTGGTAGACAGTTTGGACATTTTCTAAGACATAGTCCATCGCTTCCATAAAACCCGTCTAGACATCCATTGGTACAAACACCCTGCTTATCGCATCCACCAGGTTTACATGTTGAACACTTCAATTCACATTTCTTACCATAAAATCCATCTTTACACCCATTAATACAAACTCCGTCTTTCATTTGACATCCACCAGGATTACAGTTTGGACATACTTTCTTACACTTTCTACCAGCACCATAGAAACCGTCTTTACATCCATTAATACAAACACCACTATTCCTTTTACATCCACCTGGTTTACAGTTCGAACAGTTCTTTGAACAGTGATCGTCATAAAATCCTTCTCTGCAATCCAAACATACACCAGCTTCGTAACAAACATTGTTTTTACAGTTTAGACTACATTCACCCGTACAATTAGAACCATAGAATCCCACATTGCAGCCATCTGTACATCTACCAGTAACATCACATTTATCATTCTTACAATTTATAGGGCATGGTTTACAGTGTCCTGTATTGTGATCACATGGTTTGCCACCACACTTACAAGATGAACACATTCCACTAGATTTTTCATAATATCCATCTGAACAACGAGCTGAGAATTAAAAGTCAAAATCAAATACGTTAATACTATTTAAAAAAAAAATTTTTTTTACATAAGGTAAAACACATAACCACATTATATATTATGTTATATTCTAATTGGAAAGCGGATTTGTATTGACTTTTAAATTGGCAACATTTTCATTTCTTTTTATTCCTGGAATGTCTAAAATAAAAGTAGACTATAATATAATGGGTGGAGAGAGGGCACCAAATACAAATTGCAACATACTTTGTTTTCACAGGATTGTTGCGGGTTTTGAGCAATTGATGATCAATCAAAAATGGTCACCTATTGAATCTTTTAGCGTTGAGCACACATCTTATATTTGTATTACTTACTCTTTAAACCCACAACACATCCAACATAATCTAATCTTTAAGTGGCATTTAGTGATTGGAGAACACAATAACAGACTATACTTTAGGTTGAAAATCCAATGGGGACTGTGTTCTCAGAATCCGTTAAAAAAATTGGTTCTTGGAAATTTTATACACTTAACTTTCTTTATGGGAGATGTTCTAAACATTTCCGTCCTCCATAAGAAATATGTAACGACCTCATGGCCCCTTATGAACAATTTTCAGAAAAGGAAGAAGTCACATGGAGGATGCTAGATCTGTAGAATAGGCTGAGCGAGGGGGGATCTGGAAGCTACAGTCATGTGCAGAGCTCACAGCTACCTGGTATAGCTACAGTCATGTACAGAAGAGCTCAGAGCTACCTGGGGATAACCGAAGGAATGTGCTGTAACAGCCATATACCTTGGGTTTGTCTTTGATTTGATCACTCAAGCTACCAAATTCATCAGTGTAATATATGCAATGTTTATGGTGGAGCCCTTCTTTAAATAATCTATCATGATTACGCCCTCGGAATCCAAGAAAAGGGAGACCATAACCTTACTACGGGAAAACATCTTTTTGTACTTTGTGCATACTTTGAATTCTTTTCCTCATAATACATTACCTGAATAAACCTCTACTTCACATATACCTAGAGATGTATATTCCATATCTGTTGTTATAAATATAATCTGTCCTGTCAACTCAGCATCTGGTAGTTCGCCACATCTTACTATTCTATATGGATTTCTATAACTACCTGG
The DNA here is from genome assembly GCA_948474765.1 of Patella depressa. Taxonomy (NCBI): domain Eukaryota; kingdom Metazoa; phylum Mollusca; class Gastropoda; family Patellidae; genus Patella; species Patella depressa. The sequence continues at coordinate 24,100,812 of OX419716.1, forward strand.
ATCTTTATAACAAGCTGGTGATGATGTCAGAGTTGATTCATCACAACCACCAGTATTACTGAGAATCACAGTAAAATTAGTAAGGCTGTCTATGGCTGAAATAAACCAGAAATACCGATACATTTCAAAGCAATCGTTACGCGAGTCCAATATTTCAATTAGTATAAATAATGAAGATTGGCACGTTACCAGTGCCATTATATGATATTATATTACGTCAAAATCAATAAATACATAAATACTTACTACCATTATTTGCACCACTATTTTCACCAAAAACGCGGATTTCGTTGATTGTGTATTGCTTCTCTAAATCAACACACCACCATGATTTGACATCACTATTACTTGTAACTGAGCAAGATCCATATTTATCCTGACTTTCACCATCTACAGCATTAGATGAATTATATCCAGTCTGAACTAAAGATGAACTCTGTTTGGTAGTCTTACCTAAAGCTACATTTTCTGAAATATTAATTTTACTTTAAACCAACACTTTCATATGTGTATAAATCAGTGATTGTTTTCCAAATAAATTTGGGAATCACGGTGGCTAAGTGGGTAAAGCGCTGGCTCGGTAGCCTGGAGGTCGGGTGTTCGATCCCTGCATTGGCCGAGAAAGTTCATCTAGGTTTTCCGGCGTGGTTTCTCCTTGCCGGTAATGCAGAGTAGGCCGTAGCGCCGCTGCCAGCGCAAAATTTCCCTCATAGCACACTGTATGGTATTTGCCTGTCTTCCATTAGCCCAGGTTAGGTGTAGAAGAGTGGGACGTTGAAACCCATTTCATTTTATTTCATTTCTAAATAAATTATGTTATGTCTTTTGTAAGCTATACAGTAACAGTAGTGGCTTAATAATATCTAGATGTTTTTCACGAGAAACAAGAAATACGTGTAAGGAATAATTAAACTGTAGTGAAATATATAGATGACTATCATCAGAAACATCGAATACCTGTAGTATAATGTCTAGATCATTATCCCCATAAAATGGAATAATTTACAAGGGTGGATCCAGAGACTATGAACGGGGGAGGGTTGCAGGCGCCATAGGTCCGAAGCACACATCGAGGTGCTAGGGAGGCCTTCCCAGGAAATTTTCGAAAACTAGAAGCCCGAAAATGCCATTTCTAACAATCGGAGTACTCGGTTCAATGACCGCTCAACATTGCGCCCTTTTGGATTGGATCCAGATAGGAAGGGCGGATGGACCCCCACTAGATCCGCCTTTGATTTATCTGTATAGTATAATGTCAACATGATGACCACGGACATGAAACACACTCACGAAATAATTTAAATTATCTAGATGAAACAAGAAATTAAAAGAAGAAATAATTTACCTTTAGTGCAATAACTGCAGGTATACATACACGTTTTCTCCATATAACCTCTCCAAGCACCAGGTCTGTCTGTACAATGTCTATAGTTACGTTTACAGATTGGTCCTGCATTTGATGTATCTTCACATGTGTCCAGAGCTGAAACATGTACATTAATCCAGACATCCAGTGTTGGTTCAACTTATATCATATATAGCGAGTGTTTTATGTACGGATGGTAAAATTAAGCATTCCAATGTATGTTAATCGTTAATGTGAATTTTTATTCTACAGTTGTACGTTTAAAAGGTAATATCTCGTCAACTGTGAAAGTGTGGTCTACAAGCGAATTTTATGGCACGAGGAAATCATTTCTCAGTTTTTGAATAATATTTAAACGACTATTAAATGATAAAAATTGATAACATAAGACATTGTTTTTAATACTAAATTTATAACAGTCATTTACAAAAAGTCATATATTATACTTATGTATGAATTTAATAATTATTATAAACTTACCAATATTGACATCAAATATAAAACAAGAAACAAGTATATATATCAGTATAGCATTAGCCATGTTGATATCTACATCTCTTTCTATATATATGTATGGTATAATATCAGTAAAACATATTAACGTTTGTATTGACAAGTTAAAACAAGAAAGGGAGATAACTTTTTCATGAATCATATGGGTTAAGACTACAAATGTTCATTTCACTATAAACTGTCGGGGGTGATTTTATCGATTTATATATACACCTAGCGAATGGAATCTACAGGGCTTCCAGTTAGCCGTTGATTTCCCTAATTACTTCTTTACTTTATTCTACTTCGACCTCCTAATCAATATCACTTACCTAGTTTTAATTAGTTGAGAGTGATCAAACGATCAGGTGTATATTTTCAGTACATCGAAACCTTGACTAAGTTCGATAATGAGCATTTTCTACTCAGGGTAAGCAGAGCAATAAGCAGTTTGTTTGGTTGAGACTTTGGAACACAATGAGTCTCCTAATTGAGTTCGAAGATGAGGATTTGCTACCGAGGATTTGCTGCCGAGGAAAAGAAAATTGATAAGCAATTTGATTGGCCGAGACTTTGGAACACTATAACTACTAATTTAGGGAGAATGTCCAAACGTGGTGTAGGCGGTAATTAGGTGGGGTTCGATCATAAAAATTGTCTGCTTAGGGTAAGCATAGATAAGCAATTTGATTGGTTGATGCTTTTAGGCACAATAACTTTGGTTATAATTAAGTGAAGGCGATGAAACCCCGAGTATAGATTCGCATCATTGCCTTAACTAAGTTCGTCGATGAGAACGTTCTGTTTAAGCCACGGGGAAATAAGCATTTTGATTGGTCAAGAATTTGTAACATGACAAGTCTGCTTTTGAGATAGAATGTTCTAACTTGGTGTAGGTGCTCAAGGTGACTGATTTGATCCAAGGATTAACATGCCCCGTTAAAGCTAAGCATAGCTAAGCAAATCCCTTGACTTTCATTCTGTCTGATACGAGTGATGCAAGTCATTGTATAGTTGATAATCAGTTTGTTTGCTTGATACTTTTGAAAAAGGTTAATGTGCAATTAATTAAATGGCACGCGTCATCTTTTTTATTTCGGGATTTCGGCGGGGGACATCAGCCTCACCGTTGGCTTGGTACTCCTAGTGTTATGGCCCTTACGGTATGTTCAGCGTGTACATGCATAATTTTAAATTGATAAAGATAATTTGAAATGCATTTACAACTAGGATTCACAGAATGATTGAGAAGATAGACACATAGCATGTTCGTATTCCCGAGACTTTGATTGGGTAAGGTTCCGGGATATCCCATATTAGATAAGAAACCTAGTCTCAAAACCTTCCGCTTTTCGAAATAAGAGATGATGCTATGATCTGGGTTCCAAGAAGGAAAATTGATATTTTTTTCTTCAAAACAACGATTGTAAAATGTTATTAAAATGGGACCGTCCGTCTGTCTGTCGGACGTCCGTCCGTCAGTCCATCTGTCACACTTTTTGGGACACAATAACTATCTTTCTAATTGTGCTAGAATGTTCAAACTTGGTGTATGTGTTTCTTATTAGGTCGATACCTTGATGGAGTTCGAAGATGAGCTTTTTCTGATTAGGATAGGCAGAGATAAGCAATTAGTTCTAATTAAGTAAGAGTGATGAAACTTGGTGTACAGTTATTTTACACAATGACAATGAGCATGTTATGCTCAGGGTAAGCTGAGCGATACGCTGAGCGATACGCAATTTGATTGACAGAGACTTTGGCACTCTACTTCTAATTGAGTTAAAATATTCAAACTTGGTGTATGTGCTTAATAGATCAATGCCTTGATGGAGTTTGAACATGGGCATTTTCTGCATAGGGTAAGCAGAGAAAACCAATTTGATTGGCTGATGCTTTGAGACACGATAACTTTTATTCTAGTTAAGTGCTAGTGATGAAACTTGGTGTATAGTTTCTTTACATCAATACATCGACTAAGTTTGATAATGAACTTTATCTGCTCAGGGTAAGTCGAACGATGAGCAATTCGATTGGCCGAGACGTTGGAACACAGTAACTCTCCTTCTGAGCTAGAATGTTCAATCTTGGTGAAGGCGTTCATTAGGCGAATGCCTAGATGGAGTTCGATGATGAACATTTTATGCCTACGGTAGAGGGGTTGGGATGGCCTAGTGGTCTATAGTGCCGCGCTTCGACCTCTAGCTGACCGGTCACATCTGGCTTGCGGCTCCTTGTTGTGAGCGTATGTGGCATGGAGATAGGGGCGCCTTCTCAACCTCGTAGGTTTCCTCCGGGCACTCCGGTTTGCTAAAGACCCCTACGCGCAAGCTAATTATTGAAATAAAATTGAAACCATATGTTAGTCCCAAAATGACCTAGTTTGTGTCGAGTGAACGTAAAACCCCATTTCTCTCTCTCACTTTATGCTTACAGTAAGCAGAGATAAGCAGTCTGGGTGTTGCTTTGGGTCATGATAACTTTGATTATAATGAAGTGAGAGTGCCACAACTCAGAATATAAATTCATTATATCGATAGTGATAATTTTCTGCTTAGACTAATGAGCAATTTGATTGGTCAAGACTTTGGATATCATAACAAATCTGCTTTTAATTGAGGTAGAATGTTTGAACTTGATGTAGGCGAATGTCTTAACATTTTGAGCTGGAGCTAAGTAGAGCTAATCGATTTCATTAGTCGATGACTTGGGACAAGATAATCTTGATTTTATCTGATAGAGAGTGATGAAACTTGGTGTATAGTTTGTTTGCTCGATACTTTGAAAAAATAAATTTCCAATAAACTAATATGTCATCTATTTATTTTGGTATTTCGCCGGGGGGGGGGGGCATGATCCTCACTGTTGGCTTGTTTATAACATTTTTGCCACACCCAACTACATTTAAGCAAAAAATCCTACCTGACACGGGTACAAATCACCTCTTTTTAAAACAAAGCGATAATGCTATCGCAGACATTTTAAATTTACACCTTTGACAAATAAAGGTGGTGCCTCGTGTAAAATAGCCCATCAGATCAGCAGGAGTAATACTGTTACCTGCTCACTAGACAGAGAAGCTTCCAAATAAATACACGGTAAAATATCTCCAAAACACCTTTTTTCATATACAACAAATAAGAAAGTAATATAATTTGGGAAATCAGCTATAACATGTTCGGGGCGCTTTGTGGGCGTCGCTTATGGTATTCAAACACTTAACTAATAAAAAAATATTTACCGTTCAAGAATTGTGCCCCTGTATAATTCCAGACAAGTAAACTCTCACTTAAATCTCTAATTTTTACTGTTGCAATAACAGGGATTGATATAAATCAGGTCAAGTAAATACAAATTTATTAAAACAACCACTAAAATCTTTAATTTCTACTGTTACAATCGGTTACAATAACAGAGATTGACATAATAATCGGATCAAGTGGTTTAAGACGCAGGCAAACTATATTACCTATCTTTAAACGACAAAAGACTGGCAAGTTCAGACTAGGAAGATATATCATAAAAGACCCCTCGCCTCAACTACGAAAACCGAATACAAAATTGGTTATACACATTTGCTACATTTGACACTAAAATCTACAAACTTATTAAAGGAGGTAAACTGTATTTAAACATTAATTAATAAAAAATAGAGTTATGTCCCCTAGAATTACAGAAAATATGACATAACATTATTAAAACATGATTAATATTCGGCATGTCAAAGGCACATCAAAAATAATGATAGGCATGCATTCTGGATGCTAATTTGCAGTAGTAAAATACAAAAACGTGACTCAAATACATTCCGTCGATGAATGTTCATATGTGTATATAAAGGATTAGACAAAAAATTGGCAAATACGATCATGAAATCTACATTAAATTAATATAGTAAATCAAATAACAAAAAAAGAAATGGTGACAAAGGGGGTCGATCTCGAATCATGGGCAGAGATAGATAAAGGGCCAGAAAATAATGGAAATTTAAGATTATGAAAACCCTACTAAGAGTACTAAAACAACGCTTGATTTACTTTATGGTTAATGTTTGCTGATAACTGAAAGTTGGTTCAGTAGGTTGGGCTACGTTTAGAGTAATAAGTTCTAATAGTATAAAATTAACTTATTTTTAAGATGTTATATGCATTGATAAAGAAATTAAGTTTGCCAGGTGAAACCAGAGGCACATCAGTATTTTAACTAATCCCTTATGAAAAAGTCCTATTGGTTTCAATTCAATTACTCCGGGGAGCGATGTCTCGTAACCAATGTGTTTTAGCATGGGTCCATGGTTTTAGTTGTGGGAGAATAACCTCGGTAATGGCTGTAAATTTGATGATAGACAGGTTTTTCCCCCATAACACCAGCGAGAATCTCGTAAGATGGTAAACTCGGGTTCATTTCTGTTTGTTATTCATTTCACGATAAGTTCTTGCAATTGCCACGATAATACTGTTTTTCACCAGCAATGGACATTAAACAATGTAATGCAAGGTGTTGAAACGTGTTTCAAATTCCCACATTTCTTGATTGCTTTATATATCAGTAAAATTACGCGATATGAAATGATAATTCGTTTACTACTTTATACAGTTATATATTTAAAAAATATTGGAAGTCGTGCTGTTAAAACGTGTTACAAATTTGCATATTTCATGGTAGACTTTAAATTATCATAAAAATCAATTTGTATATTATTTAATAAGTATAAAATTGTTTCCGTTTTTTCCACTGAACGATTTATTGTTAATTCGCGTAGAAAGATACGGTGTTAAAGGCATAACGTCTTAAGCCCAGGTCACACGAGTGATTTTATGAGGTATATTGCTAGAAAAATTGTCCGCGTGCTCGTCATTGCGGCTGACAACGGAAAAAGACTTTTATCGACGGCGACAAGTTGGCAAATATCAAATAGGTTTGACATTCGACGACGAATAGCTAGTTGTACATCAGTCGCGGTGTTTCTCGTGGAACAAGGACTCGGGGTCTGAATGGTCGAACGACTTCGCTTTAGATCATAAGGTTTATTTATATTTATTGTAAAAAAATTACTTGACTATAGGTGTTAAAAAACAACTGTGCTTTATTTCCCATTTAATTGACAATTGGCATAAGCCAACAAATTCATCGCTGCGCGTTTATGTAATTTTGCTGCAATAATATTTTGTGCAATGTTATGGGGTTTCAACAGAAACAGTCAATGCTATAGTCAAGTTATTTTTTTACAATAAATATAAAAAATAAACTGGCGTATTGGAAATAAGAAATGAAATAACTTGACTGTAGGTGTTAGGAAACAACTGTGCTTTATTTCCCATTTAATTGACAATTGGTATAAGCCAACAAATTCTTCGCTGCGCGTTTATGTAATTTTGCTCCAATAATATTTTGTGCAATGTTATGGGGTTTCGACAGAAGCAGTCAATGCTATAATAGTCAAATTGTTTTTTACAATAAATATAAATAATAAACTGGCGTATTGGAAATAAGAAATGAAATAACTTGACTATAGGTGTTAAGAAACAACTGTACTTTATTTCCCATTTAATTGACAATTGGTATAAGCCAACAAATTCATCGCTGCGCGTTTATGTAATTTTGCTCCAATAATATTTTGTGCAGTGTTATGGGGTTTCAACAGAAATAGTCAATGCTATAGTCAAGTTTTTTTTTTACAATAAATATAAATAATAAACTGGCGTATTGGAAATAAGAAATGAAATAATATGCTTTTTTGATTAATAAGAATGGATTATTTGTTGTATTTAGACCAAATAAACACTAATTTGTTGTCTGCGATATCAGTTAGGTGTAAAACTATTGCAGACACATAGCTACCTTGATTAATTTATTGGCCACAATAAATTGCCACAACACCACAGTTGTTTCTTAACACCTATAACTGATTGGGCCAATAAATCAATCAAGGTAGCTGATGTTGCTTTACACCTACATCTATGGTGTGTATTCTTGTCTTGTCTATTTCTCTGATTATAATATCATAGTTTGGACTGGTTTTATTTTCGTATTAAATAACATAAATTTTAATTTTTACATAGGAAATACTGCTAATAACAATCTTGAAAAAAAACACGTTTAGTAAACGAGGCATTTTTACAGAGCCTCGTTCTGAACAAAATACCTCGTTCCAAAAACAGGGCAATTAAAAAAAACCTCGTTTTGGAACTCCAGACAACGAGGCATTTGTTTTACCTCGTTTGGACAGAAATGCCAAACGAGACAATCTGTGGTTTATAGTGTTTGTCATTGAGTCCAGTGACGCGATTTCGATTCTGCAAGCTTGTAAGTAACTAATAGTGTGGTCGCCTGTCTAACCTCGTGGATTTTTCCGTGTCCCCCGGTTATCCCACGCTTTTAAGGTCTCCTGCGTACTAGCGGAGCATATAAATAAAATTGAACCATATGTTAGTCAAGAAAGGATCTTGTTTGTGTCGAGTAGACATTTAACTTTCGCCTGTGTAATGCCTACACTCAACAACATCGCTGGTTGCTTCAAGATACACTATATGGGAGATTAGATAACGAGTTGGCAGTTCTCACTATAATAGTTAAAATTAGATAATGTAAAGGCAATTTTCTTAACATTTCAGTCAAATTGATCCACAAAGAACCGAGAATTAAGCGATTGAAATTTCCGTTACGACAAAAATCATAGTCTCGATTATCCAATTAATCATTAAATCGTGAAGGATAGTTATGAAGTACATCGATCATAATCCACTAAAGACCGCCGGTTAGCGATGCCATCGAGAGTTGGTTTTGGTCTGGATAAGTTAATTAATGTTTAATTGATAATTTAAATAACATTTCTGGCCCAAAGAAAGACCTGCAATAGGCAGATCAAGCTCTTACATAATTTATGTTTAAGAATTGCCCATTACTCCGGGAGAGCGAATGAAATTGCCCGTGTGCTGTTGGCTTTATATTTTTTTTATGTCAAACTGGGCAATCTAGAGCTCACTAAAGCGAAGTTGTATAACGTGGACTTTATTCTGTTTATCCCACACGCAGGGTGAGTACATCAGGCTAGACTTGGGTAACTATTCAGTTCAATAACGTTTTTATGTTACAGATCTTTTACTTTTGATACACATTTATAGTTATTGTTAAAGCTCCAATAGCATTTTTTTAAGTTATATTTTTAAAATGTATTAAAATAAAGCCCAAAAATAGATTGAACCTATAAACAGTCCTACCTTGTTAAAGAATAATCCTATTAATCCTATAATTCAGTACTGCCAGTTGAGAAATTGGCAAAAATATCATTTTCAACTTCAAATTCAAACGTTTGAAGATGGCCGTCCATGGAGAGGAATGGGAAAAAACAAGGGAGGTAATTGAGTAACTATTTCCTCAATCACCCTGTGTCACCCTTTATAATGCCCAAAAAATTTTGCCCAGGACCGTATAATAGTGAGTTGACAACCTTTTGAGCAAAAGACATAGAAATAATTATGTTTTGACTTTCTTAGAAAATGTGAAATTGGAACTTTAACATGGTCAGGTTAAATTATACAATACGTAAGTACAACATAGAGCCAAAGGGTCCAACCAAGTTGTAAAGTATACCAATGTTCTCCTATATGATATCAATGCATGCACATATGGTATCATCAGAATGTAAGTGGTGGGTATGATATTCCATGCCCAAAATACCATGGCCCCAAACTAGGCTAGATTACCCCAAAAGTGTACCACGTGAAAATCGTACATCAGTGTACCGTACATCTTCGGGTATTACAAACCGCTCTGACAGGCATTTCTAGTGGTAGGGCTCCGCTGACCTAGCTATGTAATTGCTAGATATATGTGTAGGTTACATTAGCTGAAATATGTACCACCTAAAACTGCGTTGAAGTTGTTCAGTACCACAACAGAAATCATGCATGACCACTGGCAGACAATTTGTGCGTTGTTACTCTTAACAGACACATCCAAACTGCCAACTAGGATAGATTAGTGGGCTAATGTCCCTTATTTAGCAGTATAAGGGATCGATGCGCAATTTAGGAATTCCCTGTAAAATACAATATTGTAATGTCTTATCTGTAATCAGAACATCAGTTCAAACCGACTTTTCGGGCAGACTGGTAAAGTGAAAACAACTATTATTTAATTTTTTCATTAATTAAGTAGGCAAAATAAAGTGCACAAAATCAAATTATTTACTTTTCTTTTAAATGAACACCACGAATTTGTGCTGAATTGGCGATGGAATTGTGGCGGTTAAATTGGTTGTTCGGGCTTTGGGATTCATGTATTGAACCCAGGGGCGTAGCCGTGAAATATATATTGGGGGGGGGGGGGTACCCCCATAAACTTTGTTTAAAGTCTCAGTCTTCTGTAAACATTGTTTGGCATAATTTACGGGGTTAAACTAAAATATCACACGTTTATCATGTTTACAGACAGCGGCACCGGTCTTCCCCGAGAGGCGAAGAAGCGTGGCTTACCCCCACCTAAGAAAATTTTGGAATATTGAACGGCTGCAAACACTTTTTCCTGCTATTTCAGCCTATGAACAAAGCAATTTCAAATTGGTCTAATATAGCCTAATTAAGGTGACTTGCTGACTCGAATTCCAATCAATCGTTTATATCCACAGCAACTTCAATTTGGTCCAATATAGCCTACCTGGCTGCCCAGAATTCCAAACAACCAATCAATCGTCGCGGGCTATGGGAGTTTCACCCTCCCGGAGAAATTTTTGAAAATTTAACCACCGTAAATGCGTTTTCTGCTATTCTAGCCTGTGTGAGCAAGTCCAAAAGTATCCAGTGGTTCTGTAACCGAAATCCAACTCTGAATTCCATTCAATCACACTGTTGCAGTTGCATTCACAAAGTAGAGTGGCCCCAGACAAAATGTTTTAATCAATAGTCAACTCAGTACAAATTCGTGGTATTCAATTAAAAGAAAAGTGAAATTAGCGTTTTATTAGGACTCGGTGACAGTCAGGGAAGCAAAACTAGAAATGCCCGAAGCAAATGCCCCCAAGAAAATTTTGGAATATTTGATGGCCGCAAACGCGTTTCACTGCTATTCCAGTCCTAAAATTAGTGTTTTATGAAATTTCGGGCACTTTACTTTGCCAAAAGTATATTCAGACCCCCCAGGAAAACAATTGGGGGGGGGGGTCGGACCCCCCCAAGTGTGACGCCCATGATTGAACCATATTGAAGTTGCTGCATTCATGAGCTGGAATAGCAGGGAAACGAGTTTGCGACAGTTACGTACGCCTATGCATCACGGGACCATTTTGTGTATAAACTTATCTGATATTTCGTGAAACACCCTTCATAAAATTCTGCTGGTTGTTAAAAAATTTAAAAGTCACGTTATAATCCAAATGAATACGTATACAATTTCAAACATCGATTTTTCAACGATTTCTCCCTTGATAACTTTGTAAAATGGTGTGAACGCTCTAGAGGCCAAAGTTAATATCTGATTGAATTTAGATATATCCACAGTGTTTAAAGTCACAAGACGACGAAGAGTGTTGATTGTTAACGATTCCGATTATTACTTGGTCACTTTGAAAAATCGTATGGACGCTCTAAAGGCTAAGGTTATATCCGGTTGACTTAAATTTATACACAGTGTTTACGGTCATTGATCTTCAACGATTTTCGATAATTACTGAAGGAGTTATGACCCTTGATCACTTTGTAAAGTTGTGTGGACGCTCTTGGGGCTAAGCATATATCCGATTGACTTTAAATTTATACACAGTGTTTAAGGTCATACAAAAACGCCTATTGATGTTCAAAGATTAACGATAATTACTGCAAGACTTATGGCCGTTGATCATTTTGAAAACTCATGTGGATGCTTTGGAGACCATAGCTATCATTGATTTATAGTGATACACCGTCTTTACGTCTATATACATAATCGTTTCGATTGACTTTCGATTGGTACTCAACGTTTGAGGGCTTGAAACGAACAAATATATTGATTTTCAATGATTTTGATAACTTGAATAGCCAAATAAATGATATCAAATGTTTTGTGTAGTAATTCTAATAATTTTCCGCTAATTAGGCCTACTTACATATACATTATACGAGATTACAAAAAGAACTGACGCTATAATAGTTCAAACATAAATAACGTAAATAGAAGATGTTCAAAAATTCAGTCAGATTTCTCCACTATAATCCGAAATATTAGCTTATGATTTACACGCCTAACCTCGATCATCATTACTAAAGTCAGTACGATAAAAATACCAACATAGTCTCTGTTATCTCTGTTTGGATTTTATCATTACTGATCTTTGAACAGCAAATCGGATCCTAATCCAGTCAATATCACAGGCTAGCGATGACATCGAGAATAGATTATGGTCAGGATAAGTTAATTAATTGCCAAATAATAATTTAGATAACATTTCAGGCCTAAAGAAAGACCTGTAATTGTCAGATTTAGTTCTTGCATCATGTACGAAAAAGATGCATATACTCCACTATGGATGCTACCCGTAATCCGAGTAACCTGAACACATGAAATTCTCATGTCTTCTTTTTTAAGGCAGAAATTTCCACATTTGTTTCCCAAGAAGAGTTATAATTACCATAATGGAAGCTAAGCCGGTTGAAACTATAGATGCGGGTGGCAATGTAATGAAGCTAATGAAGTTAGGTGATAGATTACTCACTAAAGTTTTGGTTGACAATTGGTGTGGTATGTGTGACGTAAAAGCAAGAGTTGATGACGTCTTTATAGTGGAATATGTCAAGTCCGGTAATGTTTCTTTCTTTGCATTATTGTCATTTACACGACGTTTCACCCAGGTTTCAAATTTCTGATTGACTCTCATAAATGTATTCTTTTCTTCAACCACTGAGTGACATGCTATCGTTATTCTCAATTTTGTTATTAATGTATGCCTATTATTTTTTTCATGTAAAGGACTTCATTTGGTGTATGAAATTGTGTCTATGCTGCGCAGTGGTCAAACTGAGCTATTGCCTAGTACTATGGAATCAGCTCATATGGAAGTACTGAGTCCACAAATGGTTGATCGGATTCCATCACCAAGAACTATGTGTACACATCGCTACCGTGCTGAATTACCACGTAATTTGACAGATTTGAAATGTAAAATAATTCTACTGATCAGAAATCCAAAAGATGTTTGTGTTTCTTATTTTAACTTCCTGCGAGAAATAAAATCAATTGAGTATGAAGGTTCATTTAGCGACTTCATTTCCTTATTCAAAAGTGGTGATGGTAAGTAGGATTACTGCTATTTCTTATATCATGGACCCGGATGTATAGGTCAAGGCGTAATCGTGGGTTCTCCGTGTTGGTTCACCACGAGGTCACCAAGCTTCAGTTCCCCATATTCCTGAAGCAATGGCCCGAGAAATCCCTCTCTGGCCATTGCTGGAATAGCGTCTGTTTCTTGAACTTATGCGGGAGTGTGTCTATTTATTCCGTTCTATGAAAGCTATCACTTACGTACAGCAACATGACATCCCTTCGTTTAATCTGGGTCTTCCCTAAAACGTTGGACAGTGATTTAAGGTATTAAAAACGTTGAAAGTATATTCGTTTCCAAACAGTATTGTTTACATTTCTTTCGACTTGATAGCCTCGTTTGTCACGCAGTTAGTTTTACTGCAGTATTCTGCTATGTACGGGTTAATTAGGCATAATAAAATCGTGAGCCATGACGTAACGTTATGTAAACATATTTGGTCCAATATTGGCACTCGTTTTAAATGTAAAGCTTTTGTAGGGCAGCTAGTGATTGGTTGGTAGACGGACTACTGACCAATCAAAATTTAAAACAACAATATCCACTCACAATAGCAGTGTGTAGTAGGATTACCTCTAATCAAACGAAACGCTGCGCGGAGTATGCAGTTCCCAGACAGTTTCCATGTTATACCAATCACTGAATCCTTGCGTTGGATGCTTCGAGCAACGGTTGTCGACTGAATCTTTTGGCAATTTGTGGACTGTCGTACTGTGAATTGTGCGTTGTCGAAAGGAAAGTGACGAAAGCAAAAGGAAAACAAGACTTGTGGGTCGTCTTTTCTGGTAGAGCATGCACGATGCATAAATAACAAATAGAAATCTCTCGCGGTTGCGGATCGCTTGGGCCCTGTTATGAGGGTGGTTTGTAATGAACATATATGCTGTGCAAGTGTAATCTGAATTTTTTCTATTGCTCCTGGAGGGTGTTATTTCAATCTTCTCCACTCGCGGTCGTTCACAATTGAACATATCCTTTGTCATTAGTTATTCTATGTAAGCATCAATTATTCACCCACCATTGCCTGCTCAAAACTACATGATGACCAAAATGATTGACAACCATCAGTGCCTGCACATAACTACATGATAACCCTAGTGATTGATAATCCAGTCTTGCATGTTTGTCTTTCTTTATAGTCATTTTCAACTCGTGGGATAGCCATTTTATTCAGTGGAAGACGTTTAAATATGAAAATCCAAACTACCCCATATATACAGTAAGGTATGAAGACTTGAAAAAGGTAAGTGTTCGAACTGAAAAGATGTGCAATACCCAATTAGACTATTTGCATTTCGATTATTAGGAATACGCTATTTTTTAATCTGTTTATAGGGGTGTTGGATGAACGAATGGTTAGCGTATGCGCGTTTAACTAGCGTGGTTTCGATTCACGGATGTCCGTGGCAAGGAGTAAGGTCGCCTCTTCAGCCTAGTGAGCTTTCGTCGAGTACTCCGGTTTCCTTCCACTGCTAAAGACACCTACGCACTGACCGAATGGTTAGCGTGTGCGCGTTTACCTGGCGTGGTTTCGATTCCGTGACAAGGAGTAAGGTCGCCCCTCCAGCCTAGTGAGCTTTCGTCGAGTCCTCCGGTTTCCTTCCACTGCTAAAGACACCTACCTGATCCTGACAAATAGTTTCCCCTTTTATTCAGACACCATTTGAGGAGATTAAAAAGATGGCTGACTTTCTTGGTATTGAATGTACAGAAAAGATGTGCCAAGACATTGCTCTGGCAACTGAATTTTCTAAAATGAAACAGCAGAAGGAATCACTTAACAATGGGTTGATATCTTCATATAAAAGTGGAAAAGACATAATGTATAGAAAAGGTAAATACCACAAAACAGATATTTGATTCACTGTGTCACGGTTTAACTTTTCAAATTAAGTTCTATACAGCACAGTAGTTAGCAATTTAGTAATTTTAATAACTAAAACGAAAACAAATTTAATGAGACAGGGGTTATATATATAGCCAGCGGCTGCCAGCCAGGAAACGCCCAAATTTTGTAAATGGATAGAGAACAAGGGCCATAGTCCAGGAAGCTACGATCCAATATACGCGATAATCGACAGGACCAATTAAGATATTTGGGTTATAAAGATGTATTTCAAGTTCTAGAATGTTCACAACCTTGATATACCAGTTGTTTACACTATTTGCGTACGAGGTGCGGCCATTTTGTCCGACAGTTTTAGTCCAATTTTCACGAAACTCGAACGCAACTTAAATCGGATAATACTTGTGTCCTCTAGAGGGAAAACAAGCTAAAAACGTTATGAACTTTCTTTTCAAGTTTCATCAAAATTGGATTAAAAATGTGACTTCTATATACAGCGTTCACAATTTGATATACCATATTTTTTTACACTATTCGCATACACGCGGTGGTCATTTTGTCTAGAACTTTTGGTCAGATTTTGACGAAATTCGAACTCCGCCTCATTACGGTGGTATAAAATCAGACGTTTTTTTTAAATTGGATAATAATTTTGACCTTTAGAGGGACTACAAGCTAAAGAAAATGCAATTGTTTGTACAATCAAGGGCAGATATAGAAAGGGATGACGATCTTTGGATTTTTAACTTGCATTTCAAGTTCCATAAAAATCGGATTGAGATTATTACGTCTACAGGGTCCACAAACTTGTTATACCACATTTTAAAAAATATTCGCGGCAATTTTGGTCCGATTTTCGAACTCAACCTTCATTTTGTTGGAACAATGATATAATCAGACGGTTTTTGAAATCAGATAATCAGTATCCAAGTCTTAGGGTGATAACCGAGATCTTAGGGTGATAAACCTATATTTCAAGTTTCATTGAAATCGGATAAAATTGTGACCTGTGGAGTGTTTACAAACAATTGTGGACGGACGGACAGCCGCGACGACAATATACGTCCACATAGAAATGTGGGTGTATAAAAAACAATGGGAATTTTAAAAGAACCTATATTATCAGAGGAGCGCCCCCCCTCCCCCCTCCTAATTTTCGACAATGCCCATTTTTACTGCTGAAAGTGCGTTTTCTCAGACCCAAATATGTCCGTTCCGAACGTGTTTACTTAGACGAAAATATCAGCCAAATAGCTCTTGCAATGGCTACAGATGCATGAAAATGTCGGATAATTTCCTGGCGGTACCCCCCCCCCCCCGCTCCCCTCTCAGCGGCGTGCCCCATCTCCGCGGTCAGTGCCCTCATTTCGCGGCGCCCCCTCCCCTTTTCAAAATTCCTAGATCCGCCCCTGATTATGGATCGATCCATATCTATTTACACCAACATTACACATTGGTGTAGTCAACTTAGATATAAACCAAGCTTCCTCACTTTTATTCAATTAGAATCAGAGGCATCGTTCCCCAAAGACAAGCATCAAACAATCAAACTGCTTACCTGCTGCCTTAGCAGAAATCCTGTTGTTGTTCTTGGTGTTTAACGTCCGCTTCCACCGAAGGTGATATCGCAGACAAGCAGAAATCCTAATCATTGAACTCATTAAATACATTCACCGAATAAACATCTACACCATGTTATTGTATTATAGTCTCAACGGTAACCTGCCAAAACTTAGACAGTCATATCTTAGACAGCTTAAAACAACAACATTTACGGTCAAGTGCACAACTAATCCCAAACCTGTTACCTATATTTGATAATGGAATAGTCCAAGAAATCCAGAAAAAATCCCAAAACTTGCTCTTCTGACGAAAGTCTTCAACTCTGGATCCTCTCTGTAGGTAACTGCTAGTCCCAAGTCCTGGGTCTTCCTCCAAAGGGCCTGGCAGAAGTGGAAATAGCATCCCTTGATCTCAGCTTGAGGAAACTCTCTCTCGATTGCCCGTATGGCTGCTAACTCGAAATCAGTCTGCACACGACTTTGAGCTAGAAGCTGGTTGAGGTGTTGCTGAACACTGGTTTTCAGGAGTCGGAAGAGTCTGGCGTAGGTCGTCACTTGACGGTTGGGCAGTAGAGCGAAGACCAGAGGGTAAGTTGTGGATCCGGACCTTGCGTGGATAATGTAGACTTGGTCCCACAGGTCAGGGCAGGCAGTGAATGTCCCGTCCATGTAGATAATCTCAGCTGCCTGTAAGGCCTTCAAGTCTCAACCTATCGTTTTCCTTATCATACTGCTTAACCTGGGCAACCAATGTCCATTATCGAGCTTAATCAGGAGATTGTTGTTTTGAACTACTCTCGCTTGATAAGAATCAATATTATCGCCTGACCCAAAATGTCCATCATCGAATTCAGGTAAGACATTCGCGTAATAAACAGCTAACCAAGTGTGCACATTTAATTGTCGCTCAATTAGAAGAAGAGTTAGTGTGCCACCCGACAGGCATACATAAGGACGTAATAAACAGCTAACCAAGTGTGCACATTTAATTGTCGCTCAATTAGAAGAAGAGGTAGTGTGCCACCCCGACAGGCATACATAAGGACACTTGGACAAAGCTTTTTAAATTGTCCCCTGGTTTCTTAGAAAGGCGTCGTTACACAAAAGCAGGACGTTAAACCCCACATTTCATTTCCTAGAAAGGCGTGCGTCAAAAACAACAGCTTATATTTTCCTATGTTTATTTCAGGACTAGTAGGAGACTGGAAAAATAGTTTTTCATCAGCAGAATCAGAATCATTTGATGCTTATTATCGTGGTATATTAGATCCATCTGATCATATATATTTAACAGATAAACCTTCAACTGAACAATCAAACTAAACTTGCGGTATGCGCTGCGCTTCCGAAATGCCGTATCTTGATTTTATCAATATTTCAGGAGATACAATCAACTAAATAAAATTCTACTAAATGGATGAATGGGTTTTTTGGGTTTTTTTTTAAATATGTTATTTTACATGTACATGTGATGTTGCTCATATCTGTGGGTTTTTCAAAATTTTCGTTTTATTGCCATAACGTTGTAATACGACTTACGATATTTTGATGACATTGTTTAACAAAGTTCCTCGTGATACGATAAATCGTATCTATTTTTCTGCTAAAAAGCTGGAAATACGATGTTTTGTAAAACATATTTCGTTGGGGGCCCACGACTCTCAGATTGCTAAAGAAATAGCCAGAGAAATCCCTATCTAGTCATTGGTGGATTGACTTCTGATAATTGAGTTTTTGGGAAAGTGCGTCTATTCTTTTCCGTTTAATCAAATCTCTAAATACATCAATATGACAGACCTTCGTCGAATTTGGGATCTTCCCCGAAACTTTGGACCGTGATTTCAGATTTAAGGTATATGGTATATTTACATTATATCCGTTTGTCACGCAATTAATTAATTATTCTGCTATGCATTGATTAAATGGACGTAATAAACTTCGTGAGGCATACCCTAATGTTATGTAAACATACCTTGAGCTCTGTTTAAACCCGAATGACATTGCTACGCCGTTAGGTATTGGTTGTTAATTGGACTATTAACCAGTCATAATTTGGAACATAAATTTGCTTTCATTACAGCAGTGTTTGAGTAGGATTAGGTCTAATAAAATGAAGTACTGCGAGGAATATGTACATTTCTTTAATGTATATCTCCACTCGCCAAACACCAGCAGACTTTATATTAAAAGCTGATCTTGAATTATTGTGTTTGTAGTATAATTAAATGAATGGGGCATGTGAGTTCATTTTTTGTTTTTTGTACGCCGAGATAGTACTTCAGTATTGTCCAGTGTAGCCCCCCCCCCCCCACACACACACACAGGTCCGTATACGGGAAAGAACATTAGACAAATTTATAGTAGAGAAGGCCGTGGCCTTGCAAATGTTCAAACTTCTTCGTCTTCGTGGGTAGTGAAATTGAGTGACGATTAAGTACTTGATCATGAGGAGTTGAGGTGGTGGATGACCGATCCCGAAAACGAAACGAAAAAGGATCTGTGTTTTAATCAGATTGTTTAAAAACAGATTTAGGTCTAGACGAGTAAAGTTTGAGGTTAAAAGACAGGACTGCCAAACCTTTGCTGCTCTTTTACTCTATCATTTTATATTCTATAAAAATTTCTAGAGTAACTAGTAATAATGCAGTCAT
Organism: Patella depressa; assembly: GCA_948474765.1. Lineage (NCBI taxonomy): Eukaryota > Metazoa > Mollusca > Gastropoda > Patellidae > Patella > Patella depressa. Next base: position 24,120,022 of record OX419716.1, read on the forward strand.
TATTATCCCTCGTATACACATCTGAAGGCCGCTTACCCTTTCATGTAAAACTTGATACCAGGTCACCTGGTGTTATTGAACCTCGGTATGAAATTAATATATTGAACTCTCCGAGAAATCAGTTAGTTGTCTTACTCCAAATAAGTATTTACATAAATGGTGTTACCTCCCCTTTAACACGTTGCACATTCATCTGTAACCCGCGCAAACGTAAGGACATTTCAGAGAGAGAGAGAGAGAGAGAAATGGGGTTTAACGTCCACTCGACACAAACTAGGTCATTTCGTGACTAATATATGGTTAATTTTATTTCAATAAATCGCTTGTGCGTAGGGGTCTTTAGCAGTGGGAGGAAACCGGAGTACCCGGAGAAAATCCACGAGGTTGGACAGGCGACTCTACTCCTTGCCACGTACAACCGGGGATTCGAAACCACGCCAATTGACTCAATGGAAGGCCGTGTGATACAGCGCGCGCTCGCTAACCATTCGGCCAGAGAGAGAGAGGGAGAGAGAGAGAGAGAGAGGGGGTTTAACATCCACTCAAGATAAAGTGGGTCATTTTGGGACTAATATATGGTAAATTTATTTTAATAATTCTCTTTCGCGTAGGGGTCTTGAGCAGTGGGAGGAAACCGGACGACCCGGAGAAAAACCACGAGGTTGGACAGGCGACCCTACTCCTTGTCACGTACAACCGTGATTCGAAACCACGCCAGTTGACTCAATGACATGCTTAATGATACAGCACGAATGTGCTAACCATTCACCGCCCAAAGACATTTCATTGATGGATGCATGGGTTTTAACATCCACTCGACATAATAAGCTATGTCACTTCGAGACTACATATGGTTTAATTTTAGTTTATCAATCTTAGCAGTGGGCGGAACCCGGAGAAAAACCACGAGGTCGTACAGCCAACGCTACTCCTTGTCAGCATTCTTACATTCCTTCACGAAAAAGCCATGGTCGCGATTATTTATTAAGCCCTTTAGACTAAGTGGTCAACATGAAAATGGAATCAAATGAAATGTCTGCACCGACTGGGCGAGTGAAGACGGCTTACAGTGTACTATGGGAGACACTTTGCTCGGACAGAGGTACAGCGGGCCTATTCTTAGTTCGAATTCCAGTTTTCAAAGATCACACTGTTCTTGTCAAATATTTTGTCCCCCGCCAATGACAAGGAGTAACAGTAAAATCCCGAAAGGAACTTTCTCGGCCAACACTGAGTGTGAACTCGAGACCTTATCGTAAGCCATCGTCACTCACAAACATATTTATCGTATATTGATAAGGGAATCAGTGTACGAGTCAATTGTGTAGAGTAATCGACTGTTTTAAGGAACGGCGCCAATTCACCGAAATGAAGATGTATCTAAACTTCATTTGTTCAATTTGTAGTTCATTTGCTATGGGATAGAACTTACTCTAGCTGGGGGCTACTGCACCCCCCCCCCCCAGTTTTCAAAGATCACACTGTTCTTGTCAAACATTTTGTCCCCCGCCAATGACAAGGGGTAACAGTAAAATCCCGTAAGGAACTTTCTCGGCCAACACTGAGTGTGAACCCGAGACCTTATCGTAAGCCATCGTCACTCACAAACATATTAATCTTATGTTGATAAGGGAATCAGTGTACGAGTCAATTGTGTAGAGTAATCGTCTGTTTTAAGGAACGGCGTCAATTCACCGAAATGAAGATGTATCTAAACTTCATTTGTTCAATTTGTAGTTCATTTGCTATGGGATAGAACTTACTCCAGCTGGGGGCTACTGCAACCTCCCCCCTGGGCCTCGGTTGGCCATGACTACCACTTATACTTCTTAATTTAAACTTACTAATGACAATAATGTCACACGTAATACAAACATGAAGCTGACAACGCGCAATCTGTAGTAGGTACTAAGCAGATGGCGCTACGGGAATATCTAGTCCTCTTCGTCCGTGCTAGCACAATCTATGCATGACCACATTTTACAACTAACAAGCTGAATCCACTGCTAATTATATATCCTGGCATACTTATCACAGGATGAAAAACAGCAAAAAAACAAATTCCTTAAAATACAACTACTCGTTGTTATTTAATCACAAATTTCTTCTTCCGGTGTCCATTTCAATTTCTAGCTAATTTAATGATTCAGATGTAGTTCATATCCAAAATTGCAAATCAACGGCTACTCAAAGAGCCACCGGGACTGAAGATACTTATAAAGAAATTGCTTATATGTTTATCTTAGATAGGTAAATAACGAGGTATAGTTTGAAGAGTTTATATACCCAAACGTAATTTGTATCATTTCAAATTACTTACAGTAAACTTTGTTTAAAGCTAAGAACAGGTGCCTACTAAGACCTGTTTAAGATCAACATCAGTTATTTATAGTGTTCAGTAACACCAACCCCTTTCTCCTGTGATTAACCTCATCACTACAAATTATCTTTCTGTTTAACCCAATGTCCCTGATAAAATACACAAACTGTTGTTATGCTGTTATCTTACAACATTATTCTGTATCAATGACGAATAAATCGAGAGAGTATTCACCCCATTAAAGTTCCAATAGCATTTTTTTAAGTTATATTTTTAAAATTTATTAAAATAAAGCCCCCAAATAGATTGAACCTATAAACAGTCCTACCTTGTTAAAGAATAATCCTATTAATCCTATAATTCACTATTGCCAGTTGAGAAATTGGCAAAAATATCATTTTCAACTTCAAATTCAAACGTTTGAAGATGGCCGTCCATGGAGAAGAATGGGAAAACAAGGGAGGTAATTGAGTAACTATTTCCTCAATCAACCAGTGTCACCCTTTCTACCCCCCACCCCCAAATTTTATCCATGATCGTATAATAGTGAGTTGACAACATTTTGAGCAAAAAACATAGAAATAATTATTTTTGACTTTCTTAGAAAAAGTGAAATTGGAACTTTAACATAGTTGTTACGTACAGTAATTAACTACATTTGAAACTTGTCATAATAATTAAGTTTATTTTATTTGCATAAATAAATTTTGATCTACAAATATAATTGAATGGTTGTTTACTACAGGGATTTTTAGCACATATACAATGGGGGTGGTGGTTTAAATCCAAAATATTTAAAAAATATATTTTTTTTGGGGGGGGGGGGGGGCATATAAAAATGACAATATTATTAACACTACAAAAGGCTGTATGAAATAGAGTCATCTGCTTAGTAAACCACAGTTGAGAAAAAATCCACCAAAGAAGCACATTTTGGGATAAATAAAATAATTATAAACAACCAACGCATCACATAATATTTCTTTTCTGAAAATCAGTTTATCTTAACTGATACTCAGACGATTGATCTCAAATATATCTTAAAAGTCATTCCAAAAGGAGAGCAACAAAACTGTACAAACGAAAATGACAGTATTACTTCATATTAATCTCCACGTGTTATTGCTTTCGTGTACTAATTAGTTTTTGATATACTGTTTAAAATTGCGTAACTACGGAAGAACAGTAGGGCCAACAACATGAAAAAAAAATATATATTGTAAATATCTCATAATTTTACCTACGTCGTAACGCAGAAACCCATTACAGTAAACTAAAATCCAAGTATTCTCAATAATTATGTTCTAATTACATCACCATTATGAGATAGTTCATTCATTACCAAATAACACACATTGGAATTTGTTTGACCCTAATAGTCTTCCGAATCAATCTATGACGAAAATATATGAATCTGATTTTACATCAGTTCTAAATTAAATCAAGTCTTACCTTTGTACGTCTCAACCCATCAGAGTAATGTTGCTAAAATAAAATTCTTTGTTCTTGTCGTGTATTGGAGATGTTTAGTAACTTAAAAATTGAATATTTGCCGGGAAATACGCTAGACTATTCTGGCTTTTACAATGTTACTTTGAAGAAATGTGAATTGTCTTTTTAAACGTTACTGATGCAGTATATAAGATTTAGATAAAGAGCTGGTCGTTCTGGCAATTTTTTTTTTAAAAAAGAAAAAAATAGTAATGCATAATGAATAATATTATTATATTAAAGATATATTCAAATCACTTTATCCTTGGCGCAGTTATCACCGTTTGAAGTTTTGGAATACATTGTTTATTATCGTAGCGACGGTACCTGTTATTCGAGACTTTGCTTTGCTTCGAAATATTCAAATATAATCATTAAATGGCGACTTATTTTAATACGTTCAAATCTCTACCATGCGATGTTCTAGAGTTATGATTATTATTATACCCTGGGCCTGTGAATATGTATAAATAATAGTATATATAAAGGCAAAATAAAGACCTGCAATAGACAGATTTTGCTCGTACATTATGTATCTTTCATTAACAGTATATGTTTTATAGATAGCTAAATAAAGCTAATCAACGACATTAGAGATCTATTTCATCGCTAATTAGAAGTTAAATATATGAATGGTGGTATCAACGGATTGTAATTAGAAAATAAACCATCAATATTCAGATCATTGTACCCAATATGAATATTATATATAAATAAGTCATTTGCTAGGTTATAGGTTTATGGATAAGTCTACCCTGAAAGCGGCAATTTCGTGTATAATCATCATCATCTAGTTCAACCCTCTTATAATCCAATGTGTAGTCTTTCTATTTATCAGTGGGTTGTTGTTATTGAAATCATGTTATGTAGGCTTAGGTCACCAAACCAGAGAAAACCTTTAGGGGTTATATATAGATCCCTAGAATAGAAAACTGTGCACGCCCTACATACTTGTTCCTATTTACTGACAATGCAAAATGGATCCAAAGAAATCAATTGAGGTATGCAGCAGTGACTCGAACCTAAAACAACACCATCTAAGCTCGTTCACAATTTCCAGTCGAAACCATACCATCTCTTAAAATGACTCTTTATAGTTCCGATTTGTGTGTATCTTTAATGTGACATTCTATTACTTTACGAGGTGGCCGCGATAATCGAATGGTAGGCCTAGAGGACACCCCAACTAAAATGTTCCGGTTTCGAAGCCAGACAAGGGCTTAAAGATCCTTGGCATTTATCAAGCTGGAGCACAACTTGTGACGGATATCTGGTCATGTAAAACCAGGCGCGGATCCAGGATTTTTTGCAGGGGGGGGGGTCTAGGTTTGATAATTGCTTAACTAAAGCGCCCAACCAATTAACGGGGGGGTTGGGGCCCTCCCCCAGAAAAATTGGTAAATTAGATTCAATTTGGAGCATTCTGACGTATTTCCGGAAGGTAAATTCCAAAATTACAGGTCTAAAAATCGCCAATAAAATCGCATACAAATTTTTCAAGTCTGAGCAGGGGGGGGGGGGGGGTCCGGACCCCCTGGACCCCCCCCCCCCCCCTCTGGATCCGCGCCTGAAAACGGACAATGAAATAGTGTGGCTAGTCGTTCGAATGGAAAGAGTAGCAAGGTACACCTATCTGTATACTAGAATACCAGTTAAAGAAAACTTCACTTCCTTGGCATTGCACAAGGGTAGAAAAAAATATTATGTTGACGCGATGTTGAACTCCTTGAAGTCCTATCTTGTTGATTTAATAAAAAAAACATTTTCACTGCTAACTCAATGTAAACACGTGTTCTGTGTCAATTACATGTCAAGTAGTTGACAGTTGAACATGCTGCCGAGCAATTTGACAATAAACATAACGTCTTACTATTCTTCTTACTTTACTAACCACTGTCAATTAAAGTGACTTCAAGGTATTTGTTTTACTTTTAAATAAACTCTTGATTTTTGTGAAAAAGGAAAGAAAAATAGAAATGGAATTAAAAAAAGGGAAATGAAACCTCTTAAAGATAATAAAAAACACAAAACAGTTTAATTTACGTCTAGTACGCCATGTTACTTGTCTGATGTCAGATATCGGATTCACGAAAAGGCTATAGATGTAGTTAATTGATAATGGCTCCTGGGCAGCTTCTGCTTCTGAGATACCCCAGCCATTTCCCCATTCGAGTCGAATATTGCGAAGAATGCTGTACATGATGTAGAATATGCCTCAGTAGTGCAATTCCAATAATGAAAATAAAATACATGGACTATCGCCGTCATATTCAAATTGTCCAAGGAACAATCATGCCAAGCTTCATGCTGATCGGACTTGAATAGGCGCAGCCTTAGGCAGTTTCTTTGAAGGGCGTCACCCCAAGAAATGCAAGAAGAACAACACGACGAGTAACGCGTGGAACCTAATTCTTTGTCCAAGCAACTTACAGATCTACTGCTGTCCAGTTTCCAATATAAATCATGTATTATTTTGTTTCGAATGTTGAATCTTCCAAAGGATAATATGATGAACGTAATTTAATAAACCCGTAGATGATGCTCAAGCACGAATCAGAACTCATTTGTATAATATTTATTAACGTGGTTTCAATAGAAATAATACTTATATAAAGTGGTTCACCACATTTGTCTATAATTCTGGTACTATAAGCATAATTGTCATCAGAATATAAAAGACATGTCCAAATTCTTATTACGTTTCAGACCAATTTGTGTAATATTTGATATTTAAATAGTCATTAGGATAGTGTAATAACCGTTTCAATATATCGTACCGGTATATCTTAATGCCGACAAAAGTATTTAAAAGACGGTCCTTAAAGATATTAAATGGAAAAATCCACCTTTCTGTCTTCATTCGATTGGTGCTTTGTAGACAATTTTCTACAGTCATTCCAATATTACATAACAGATATGATGAAAAGAAGAACACGTTTTCATTCATAAGAAATTGATTAGCCAAAAGTAACAGCTCTTATCCTCCTGCCAATCATACGCCTGGACAATCGAATACAAATCAATAAAGAGCTTTCGGGCATTTTTATCATGACTGATCCTATTGGAAAAAATAAAACGGGTTCTTTTTGATGAAGTAAGAGTCCATTTGTCTGTATTTGCTAAAAGACATGAGTTAGCTATTAAAGTGTAGACATTAGACATTTCTCCAATATTCCTTTATTTTATCGTCCAACTGTAGCTAGAATATTATTCTCCATCTCGGATAATGGATATTTATTTGGGAAACGACAATGATTTAAAACCGCATTATGATAATATTGATAAAACGAAAGCCTCACTGAATACTATTATTAAAAGAATTGAACATCCAGCAATTTGCCTTTGAGGCTACGATATGCGGTCCGATAACAGGAGATTAGGACAAAAAGCCTTTGGCTATCTTGAAGTTTGCATTTTGTCAATTCAGTTTTACTTTCACTATAATAATCGGATTTTCAATCATGATAACCACGACCGCGAGAGACATGCATATTGTAAATTGCGGAATGTATCAATCCAGTACGTAGTAAATGCCGGATTTGTGTATTGCGTCTTAACGTTGAGCAATGACGAGGAAACTGGCAAGCAAGATATGGCTGATTTGTAATGAACATTACATAGATAACTTTCTGATGAATCAAGCACCATCTTATATGCGAATTTGCTTTAGGGCTTTGGTTGACATGCTCACCTAAAACACTTTTGAAATTCTGGGTTCAATTTAATTGTTGGTTGTTCATTTCGGAGTATAACCCAAGCTTTTTGGATGTAGCTAATGAGGTGGGCTGGCTTGTTATAACATATCCGTTTTTCGAAAGCGACGTTACGGCGATGATTCCTTGTCCAGCCACGTTTGATTATCAATCACTTTCTTGATGAAGAATCACTACTGAATCGTCCCTATGAGTCGTTTTAAGGTTTAAGGTTTATCATGAAGGAGGCTATACTATTTTGGAGGCCTCTTTCGCGGGGCGGGGGTCTAAATTGATGATTTTCATGCTTATGCAATGACTGCATTCTCATTTAGTTGTGGATTCGACAGTAACAGTGTATAGAAAACGATTGACTCGGGCCATTTCCCTTGCCCAGAGAGGCCCTTTTGTCAGACGTGGGGCCCTTTTGTCTATCTTTAGGACCCTCCCTAACTAGGATACATTTTCATTTTTCTCCCGTTTTATTTTTTCAACTCCCTTGGATTTTATTCGCGAGGAGGCTAGCGTATAGAACGCCTTTTCTATGATTCAATGTTATACATACAATTTATGTCCTGTAATAATTTTGTATCGAATCACCGAAGACAATGACAGAAAGGCGCATTACTTGTTTTCTCTGTATTTGATAACTTGTATAGCTATTTATATTTTTTCTGATATTTAATAAAAGAAGAATGTTTCTTTTCATATATCCCTGAATGATTCATAACAAAAAGTCGGTTAAATTGGACTTCAAATACACGTTTTACAGACATGTATTTAACCAGATTCGTTTGCATATTTTCAACAAGAAAATGAATGTTTTCGTAATTACACATACAATTTACTGGGTATAACACCTGGTTTTGTCAGAAATCACGTTCCCTAGCGACCAGAAGTCAATCCAACACAGCTATACAGATAACTGTTTCAGGCATTAGTGGGGCGATTGGGGAAGTCCCAGGGTTAAATTATAATCTAACTTGGCACCAAAATCTATAGATATCCGCATGATATCAATAACAGTTACATAGACAATATGGGGAATGACTTTAACAATTTGTCTCAGCTATAGTCTAGATATAAGACCTACGCGTTCTAATACACATCAATTTGATGATCAGATATATTGGAAATGTTATTGTTTAATATTATTAAGAGGTGTATATTTTATACTTTTAATTTGTTTTTTTAGAAACTGGACCCAATTTTAAGAACTATGGTTTAAGATTATGAATGACACTGCCATTACTTTGAAAATGAGACTTCTTTGTAGTGGTTATATTATATAAAATTTTCAATTACATAAAATGATAATGATTTTGATTGTGTTAATTATCCTGGTTACTGGGCGTGTCTGTTAAAAGGAATGTATGTGTGTGTGTGATGGTGTGTGATTGTGTGTGTGTGTGTGTTGAGGTGGGGCAGTAACATACTCTTCAAATATGCCACGGCTTCACCGAATTCATAATATTTGACTCGGTTCCATGTAAACCATATATAGTTACGTGTCCTTGTGGCTTCCAGTATGAAATATATTTTCAAAATAACCAAGAATTGATTCATCATTGTCTTTCACTTTATTTACCAAGGGTTTTATTGTTAATGTGAATCTTTGATCTTGATTTTGTTTCATTATTTACAAAATGTTACTTAGTATTGCGTAATGTTTTGAGTGATGTATTATATATACACCTACCATTTGGCTCGCCAAAAATGTCTGAGTTCGCAGTTTGTGTCGCTAAAACAATACGGTACCGAACCAAAGGAAAATCATGTCTTGATGCATGCAGCATCTGTGAAGTTATGGACATGTAGTTTGAATTTGCAATAATGTTCGTTGGAATTGTGCGCTATTTGATCAATGCGTGCATGAGAATGACTGATCGATCGCCAATTGCAAGACACGACAATACCTTATCTCGTGAACAACGTCCGTTACAACCAAGGGGGCTACAGGTTTAATCTAGATTAAAGACGATTTCAGGAATAGTCACATTGGTTCTCACCCGGAGATTCTACACGAGAGTCCAATAATCCCCAATAAGTTACCGACTAGAGGTCTTTTCATAAATAATGAAATAACCAAATAAACGATTAAAACATCTTAATCTGACTTGACAGTTTATTATTTAAGTACAATTTTTACATTTTCACAAAACAATAATCAAGACTGATATAAGAGTCAGTAATTTGTACATTAGGCCATGACCAATACTTGCATTATACATAATAACTAAATATATACAAGAATTTTTTAAATGCATCACTGAGAATTTGATATTTTTCATTGGTTAAAACAAACTAACAATCAAACAAAATAGCGGTAAATAACTGATTTAAAGGGGAATTCCCACTTTTCAATGTGTATCCGACAGAGCGTTCACTGAACTAGTAATCCAGACAGGAAATCTGAAGAAATAATCTACCGTGTCTAGAAGTTCAACCCAAAATGTGAGCTTGGATCTGAAGGAGGGAATTCTAAGGTCCTTTCACACAGAATAAATCAGTTTTAGTAACATAAATGTATCTGGGATATTACCTTTAAACCTTCTAAATAATGCTCAATGTCTACCGAAAGTTGCTACAGATGAAACAGTGTATATAACTTGATATAGCGGCCACTATTTTTTAATATGTACCACTGCTGAACCCCACTTTCTCCACCCCCACACACAGGATAGTTAAACCTCAGCTTATTAGCTAATTAATGCTTATATGGGAACTACATTTTGAGATTAAACATCAATATATTAGAAGGACGTAACCATGCTTTCATAGAATAAATTTTAATGACTCTATCTCTGTTATTGCGCAATCTGATAAAAACACAGATCGCATTTCGTTTCGTTTTTTATAGTTCAAACTTGTCTTTACTACATCGGGATCTGGAAGAGTTGTGATATAACATGCGTTATTGATGGCGTGAGCGATTAACCAATGAAACCATCTGGAACTGTGGGTAAACCACTATCTACGTCATAGGGTCAAAAGCTTTCATATGAGCCCTGAGGTGGTCAGATCATCATGCAGTGTAGGTCATCGAAAGTATAAAAAAAATGAAACGAAGTTCTGTAGTTTCATCAGATTGTGTTATTGTGAATAGTACAATAAGTTTGTTACATAATGAACAAATTTGACTTTACAGCGATCGATAACAGAAAGCACATTAACCAAATACAGATTCTTATAGTCCTAAGGTGTTGTTAGAATTCGTAATGAAGCACAGCTATTAAATTTAAGCGTGAGTATCTTCGTAGATGGGGGGGGGGGGCATTTTAGTCATCTACCTGTAACAGCATACTTACAATATTTTCTAATAGAATGCAATTATAGAAAATTCAACAGATGGAGATACTTGGATAATAAGAATTATTTGCTATTTTATTTTAATATGCATTTCCGTTTTAATGAAGACATGATATATCATTTAGATTGAATAAAACTATTTCATTTAACAAAGCTGGCATAAAAGGACGTACAATCGTACACCTAAATTCTATAGGTTAGTCTAATAATTCAGCAATAAAAATACCCGTACATAACAATAATAACTGAGCACTAACTAAAACAAACAGAGAGACCACTCGAAATAAAATCAAATCAAGAGTATTATACAATAGATGATTGCCAAGGCAGCGTTAACAACCATTGTGCGAGTAGATAGGGTTGGAGGCTTATAACATCTTCATCTATGAAGGTTTAATTTCATGACAGTTGGAATTCGATATAGATCAGGGTGTAGCGCCGCTGTCAGGGCAAAATTTCCCTCATCACACCTACCGGTCTTCACTAGTTCAGTCAGTGCAGAAAAGGTGGACGTTAAACCCTATTTATTTTATCAATTACATTGCTCTAAAGGAAAAAATAATAATAATACTATTCACCACTATTGTAGTTGATATTATCGTGTCTTTAGTTAATTCAATGACCGTCGGCTATCTTCAATAATCATTTAATTGTTTTACATTAAACATTGAAATCGTGTAACAGGACACTCAGTTGAACAGGTACAACTTGTTTGTCAATTGAATCAATTGTGTTTTATTAGCATACAAAGCAATATTTTCACAGATAAAAAAAACCCCGCGAACTTTAAGTTAGATATCCAAGTATGTTATTGCTCTTTTTAAACTTTAATTCGAACAAATATATGTATAAAATATGTGCAAAGGGACATAACGAAAACATGGTTATAGAATTCAGCTCCGGAAATATAATAAGTTCTGTTTTTTATCCAACACAAGAATTAAAAGTGTCTTAAATAGTCGTTATGTAAGATTTAGATTAAGAGCTGGCCGTACTCGCTATAATAGTTTAAAAATTTGAAATGAATATATAGGAAATTTCTTTCAAATCACTTTATTCTAAGCACGGTTATCACCGTTTGAAGTAATGATAACATGTGGCAAAAACTGTTTATTATCGTAACAACGGTACTTGTTAATCGGGACATAGCCTCGTTCCCAATTATAAAATGAATCATTAAATAGCAACCTTGTTTTAAATGGTTTAAATCTCCGTCATCCGTTGACCCAGAGAGTTGATTCTAGGTTTATTCGTCTGTACAAGCGTCTAAATATAACTTTCATAACCAAAATAAATATCTTTAATGGACCGATTTAGCTCTTATATAATACATCTTTAATTTTAAGCAAAATTCAAGATGGGTCGTCTTAAACGAATACAATTCACATATTTTAGCTTCGGTGTCTTTAAGTATTTACGGTTTCCCAAACAACACTGTAGTAAAATGTAAGCTGTTCTACGTTCTATTTACACCAGTCTCTTCAAACCAAAAAAGCGGGAATTTCCTTGACGAACAATTTAACGATAGAATCGCTTGACATAATGATGTTCGGGAGGCGTCTTTCATTCAAGAAGTATGTAAACTTCTATAGTTTTATAATATCTTATCATTTCCAAACTACTGTTAATAGAGGATACTCTTGAAAGGGGGTGTGTGTTCTAGAAACTTCGCATATTAGCAAACTACAACAGTTCATATCTCAACGAAAAGCCCGTTTCGTGTTTTATAGCGGTAAAACTGCTTTCGTGTTTCATGTTTTTATGTAAGTTCAACAGTAATTGCAGAGAAATATTTACGGAGTTAATAAACCGAGATCTGAAGACTGGCAGTTTAAAAATAACTTATTTCTATCATATCAAACATATGTTGGTGAAAAAAAATAACATATAAAAAGCAGTTATTTCTTAACATTTGGAATCTGAATTTAACAAAACTACAAATACCAAGTTGACAAAATAATGATAATATTCGAGATGAAAAACATACATGTTTCCATTAATATGCATTTTGAGCTAGAAACATTATATAAAATCATATTGTTTGCACATTTTGGCGCTTATGGATTATTTTTAGATACATTTCAGATAGGATATGGGGACTTCGTGTAACTTAATTAATGGGGATACACGTTGGAATTATTATTCGTCTTTTCATACATGTCCACGTAAACTCTGCTGGATATGGTCTTTAGCAGCGAGTACTCATTTTCAAAAACACCAGACAGTTCTACATCCATGCACTTGGTAACCTTGTAGCCTAAATCATTCTGATTAAAAACAACACTTCGTAGTCAAAACATTTAAAATATTATAATTCAATATGGATATTTATGTTACACTTTGTTTTTAATGTAATAAAATGTGATAATGAATACGTGTAGTACTTGAATTACCTTATATCAGTGCTAATTATTTATGTTACAAACCTCATTGAATCATATTTTAAGAATAGTGTGAAAACGATGTATAGTCTCGACCGTCTTTGTTTCAGAGATCAGAGTTTGTTTTGCTTTAGAACAATTTGCTTTTGAAAATAAACTTCGAAAGTGAGCAATTGTGCCTATCAAATTCTTTAAAATAACTGTTTTCCATTTTATACAGACTGTGCATAACATGTATATCTTTAATATATTTGAGGAAGTAATGGATGCGGAACAAGAAATATAATTAAACAAAATAACAGAAATTGATTGTAATCAAACCAATGTAATTTCAAAAGAATATACTGTCATTGAAATTACATTATATAACAAATAACAATTACAGCAAATAGTTTATTTATACATTATATACAAAACAACCGAGAATAAATAATCAAAAATAAAAGATTAAAAAAGATGATCAAATTGTGATCAACGATTTGGTGTAGACTACGACACCACTTTGTGTGATCTACGTCATCCTTCCACTTTACAAATCTATTACCCGTTGAATGTATCATTAGTTCACTTGTGCAATTCAATATTGCGCTGTCAACACAATCCTGCAACACTGCTTTCGGCTATTAGTACACACATTGATAGCATATATGAACAATGATACTGTTTTGCCAGATCCTTTAGACCGTGGGACCCAATACTTGATATACACGAAGCCATGTTCAAGCAGTTAAGGAGCAAATGTTACACGAAGTCTTCTGGACACGTCTCCTGTAGAGTAATCGACTGATTTAGTGAAACTTGACAGCTTATTTTATTGATAATAACATTGTCCCGAATTTTATACACTATTATGCCAGAATCAATAGCTGATGTCCACAATTTATTTATTTTTTATTTCGTCGGTAAAAAAGACTTCGAGCTATTTGTTTTGTACACGTACACACACAACAAACTAAACATATATTATGGTTCGTTCATTAAAGATATTTATATCTAAGTCATAAAAAGAAAATACTTGAAATAATAAATGCATCATTATACTGTGACCGACTGCCATGTATAAATCAATTCACTGTTTCTGCCACTTGATATTGGGCCCCTTTTGGTTGTGGCATAAAGACCATCATCGCCATACACCACAGATTCATCATGTATTTCATGTTATTAATGAACCCGTTGAACAAAAAAAAGACGTTGTTTAGCGTTGATGATGTTAAAGATGAGAACTATAGGATTGTCTACTTGATGATCGTTGGTTGAATATAAAGCATCCTACTCTACCCCTAAAGGCATAATAACCGTGGAAAATAGAATACCAAACTCTCTTACATTGAACATTAAAACGTCAATTATGTTGAGTTTTAAAGCTATGAACCAAGCTATTGTCTCCAGCTATTCTTCTAGAAAGTCAATATTATGGCTCGCTTTTCTCGTATTGTCCATTCTCTTCAGTAGAAAAACTCATAGATTGTAATCCCATTTTCAACTTTTTGCCATTTATTTACTTTTATTTTCCATTTACGTACACAACTCTGGACTATTAAACTCAGTTTTGGATGTCATTAAATGTTTTTTTTTATCAACATAATAAAAATGGCTTCTAAGCGGTCGAGTTTGTTATTTAGCACTTACCGTCTCTTGGCATTTAAACAACTACTAAATTGAATTCCATCATCGTAGCACACTATTGGATTTGAATATCAAATTGAATATAGAATTTCATATTGATAATACGCCTTTGAAAATATGATATGATAGCTAACATTTCAGACCGATTTCCATAAAGGCCATATTGGATTTGTCGTTAATGACAGATATTGCCTACTACATAATATTGTATTTGTACCGTATAGTACTGAAAATGTAATTTTACCAGTCAAATTCATTAAAGCAGCGAAAGAAAATCCACCATATTGAATTGAAGCGATTGCCTCGGAAGAATCGGATAATGGAGATTAACCTCGTGACCAGCATTAAATGGCAAGAAGTAATGACGTCACTGTAATGACGTCACTATCACAAAATCACACACATCACGAATTTAACGTCTTTTGACACTCAAGTATAAAAACGTTGCGACATTAATTGTAAAACTGTTTGGATACAAATGAAACAAAAGAAGTGCAAAGAGTTTGTAGATAACATGGGTGAATTATTGCGGTGCGAATGAAATGTATTTCCCGAGTATATTCCATGTGAAGCAGCTATTGCATCTTTATCTGTGCCTCTTTTAACATTGTAGGTATCAGCTAAAAATAAACAAAAAATAAATAAATATATATTATACATATCTGAATTTCTGCAGCCAAGTTCTACAAAGTTGGTGCATCTTCCAATCCGTCAACTTTATCCCATTCAAATTTATAATATGTTTCTATCTAATATACGTTTAGCTATGTTCATCTTGACCAAAGTTTGAAATACCTCAGTATATTGTGCCAACTGTCTCGATAGCATTTCTCATAAACTCCTTGGTACGGAGTATTACGTCATTAAAACCTGTTTCCTTTCATCACAACATTTTTGGGGGACAATCATTGACTTAGTAACATCCAGTCCAGCCCCTCCCTTCTGCATGGATATTTTATCCACCCGCCTAATTCGGTAACCGCATAGGAGGTTGGGACGGCCTACTAGTCTAGAGTAGCGCATCGACCTCAGTTGCCCGTTCAACTCGCGGCATCTCGAGTCCGAGTCAGTCGCAAGTCGTCGAACGTCGAGTCGGAGTCGAGTACCAATGCACTGACTTTAGTACCGTGTCCTAGTTGCGTCCCCAGTCGCAATAAATATTTGAAAACGAGTCGCAGGTCAGGCCATTGATGCCACGTAAGTAGGACTCGGGTCAGTCGTGGGACTCGAATTCTCACCTCTGCGTAGCCGTTGAGGTTCGATCCTTGGTGTGAACGTATGTGGCTTGATTATCGGGGGCTCCTTTCGTGGACTTACCCCCCGAGCCGGAAAGATCCCTGCGTAATAAAATAAGACCACTGCGTTAAAAACTAATAGAAGGCGTTAAACCAAAGTATCTCCCCATTGTTATAAATGGTACCGCAACAATCATACCACCCAACACAAAGACAGCTACTACCTGAATAATTATTGATCAATCAGAAATGTTATCCAAAGAACATTTGTTCCCAACGCGTACATGTGTTCTCAGAAATGGCTATACTAAAAGGAACTAATTCACCCACGTCTGGTGCAATTAAATCTCGGTCTTGTCTTATAAATACCCACTAATACAATATAAATCCCGTTATAAGGTAGGTTATCCTTAGATTAGTCGGTGGCATTGCCTGCTTTCCATCAAGAGCAACTCTATACAGTGACTATTACAGTAAATCAATTTATAAACGCCTAAATACGGTGTTTCCCATTATTGCCCATCTATCAAATTACCTATGTATGTTGATAAGTACAAGATCAGTATTGTACTAAACACAGTCGTGTAATTCTATGAATTGAATTATTAGGGAATTATGACCACCGACAATGGAAACTACTAATACAAATATAGTTTAATTCACTATATCATCCTCATAGTTTTACTAGTTTTATTAAATCTTGTTTTATCTTTTTGTCAACCTATAACCGTATATCGAAAAAAGCACTTAAGATTTGTCACAATATTGATTGATCACTATTTTTAGAAAAAAGAATTATTACCGTCGGATGACACTGAACAAAGCAGACTTAAGAATATATATTGTGTCCTGATTATTGTTAACATGATTGTTTATGTAAATATATTCAGGCTGAATAGCCAAGCCTTAAACTAATATCTTGTTCTAAACCGAACCGCAGGGTATGCAATCATGCATCAATGTCGTTATGGGCCACTTTTTCATTTCTTCGGTTATCTCTATAGTCACAGATTATAACCATCGTACACTCGGCAATCCTCGACAGATTACGGAACCTACATCTAGACTCGGCTGTATGACGAATTCCGCCATATTGGAACTACTTTAAAGGTCCCGGATGAAACATGGCTGCGCCCATGGTGTCTTGTTTTTTTTTTTTGTAATAGCGTCAAGTTTTCCTGTTAAAGTAAACCGGTAGCCGCATCGCAAATGTATGGGCGTAGGTACATATCACTTACTGTCATAGAGCCGAGACTTTATGTAGGTTACGGAACGTTCAGTAATCTGTCGAGATTTTCCGAGTGAACCATCGTATTGATGTATGGCCTCAGATCAGCAATGATTTCTCCCACTGACTTTAATGCTAATTCTCGTCTCTGAGACCGGCTCTAACATTTCATTGGGTTGAAAACTTTCTACTACAGATGGCGCAACATATGGCAACCTCTTGCTCAAAAGCGGGTATGGGGTTCGTCATGGAAAACTTAAGAAACACAAACTGGAAGTAGCATACAAGTAAACATGCAGCTGTTGGCCCCACATTTCAACCAACACCTGGCAGAAAATGTATTTCAAATAATTTTCTCCGATTCCACACCGAAACGTCAATAAAGATCGCCCTGCAAAAGAGTGGGGGGGTAGGACTAAAAATAACTTTGGTCATTTGGTAGGAATAATTGGTGATCTGTGTCTGTCATGGTATATCCGGATTGAACCCCATCTAATGATCACTGGTGACCATTGATACTATTGCTAATTGCTAACATTTCCCAAATTGTCGTGGTTGGTCACGAACATGTTGAAATACGCAAACGGGAAGAAACAAACTTGTCCATTTGGTAGTTTGAAATAATAAACTAATTCATAATAGAGACGAGTTGTTCCCAATTTACAAGGATCTCCTTTCTGGTTCCAAACGAAGGGGTGGGGGTATTTCCGATAAGGACGCTATTCATACACAGTTGGGTTTGTAATGTGCCAGCAGGAATTATAAAAAGATACAAAACAATATTTTAAACTTACAATTTAAGATATCAACTATCTTTCTGGTGATCTGTAAATCCGAAGTTCTACAGATATAAACTCCAGCGTTATGTAAACGAGCTTTTTCAATCTCTAAAACACTGGATATAGTCTTATATTCTAAAGAAACCTGCTTTCTTATGTATATTTGTTTAGAATGATCCGTGCTGAGTTTATCACCATCTTTGAACCAGTCTAAATCATCTGGAGGATGTTCATCCCCCGTAGCATTACACACCAACAGGATTTTACTACCTTTCTCAACATAACTTGGACCACTGATTTTAATATCTGCAATTTGAAACAAATATTCAGTGTATAAGCTCCTTGAAAAATAAAATACATTGTAGTAATTATTACATAGTTGTTTACTTCCATGCAAGACCGTACATTGCCTGTTTTGAACCAAGAACACATCCCAGGCGCTATTCATCGTGTTCTTAATGCGCGACGTTCTACGGTAAAGGCCAATTCATACCTGATCAACATAAAAAAATTCGCATGCTTGGTCCTTGATAATTGCGCATCGGTCGTTGAAATGAAGTCACCATATTCCAAGATGGCTGCGATGACATCATTATCCGGGTCCATTGTACGGTGGCACGTGTTATTAAAGGGGTTCTGCCCATTATCTTAAATCGGATGAAAATACCGTTGAAGCTAAAATCGTCAAGGAAGGGTTTTCAAGCCGAATTATCTCAGACAAGTTTCGTCAGCAATTCTATAATAGAGCATTCTAAAATGCACCGAAACACATTCGATATAAATATTAATGCATACAAAATAGTTTATTTGAAAGTATTACAATATGACCCCATGTTTGTCTTCAGGTTTTGTATACAATAATGGGCTATTATTTTGTGATGTAAATATAATTTAGAATAAATACGTAAGTTTAAACAAAATAGTTGAAATAATTATTTTAGATTCCGACGTTCATTTCATTATTAAACTCCCGTGTTTTAAGTCTAAATGTGAGACAATAATTAACTTTTTATGGTATCAATAGAATGAATAATGTCTCTTAGAAAAATAACAATTTAAAATGTTTGTCGTCTCCATTAAATCTCAATGCAATATTTTGTGTATAATTTATTTCCACCCACTTTGTAGACATATCAATTTTGTTGGTTGCTAACTTAATTAGAAAACATATTCCAGGTTCGTTTGGTATTTACGTTTCGAATTAAATCGATATAACATAGTATGAGTTTATCAAATTTAGCAAAGCGTTATCTAACAGATCATGTCCGTGTATTTTAATTTTAAAAGTTCAATTGTGGTTAAAATTAGACCCTAAATTAGTGTTATAGTGTATCTTTGTATATATTTTATTATATGATTTTAGTTAAAGTAGTAATTGACCAATGTCCGAATTTATATCTCACTAATCTTTCAAGTCTATTAACTGTTTGAGTTTATACTTAATGTAACGATATATATATTACGTAATTATAGTTAACGAGCATTCTGGTTATGTCCATATCTTCTTCCGTATTTAAACATCTGTTTCCTATGTACAATTTAACATTTTATCAAATATTATTATATAATTATTTTAATCCTAAGCTTGTATATATATATGTTCTGTATTCTACTGTAACTTTAGTCTGGTGACCGGCTCGCCCTAGCGACACCTATCTCGTTATTGTGACCGTTAACCAGTTTTGTACACAAGTTTATTAAAGGTACAATTTTAACTATTTATCTGAGTTTTCGTCGTTAAGTGTTGGAATAAGCTACAACCCCAAGAAAGCAACACTACGGCAATTGGTGGAGAAAGCGGGCAGAGTATTTAGTTACTCATATTTTCCGGTAAACCCTCTCAGCGAGTAAAGTTACAACGACATGGATATGGAACGCTATTTTCCAGCAGCAGCTTTGGCCGTCATCAAGTATATGGACACCTTACCAGTTACTTGGAGTCTGAGACAGGATTACAGTACCACAGAAATATGTTTTAAGTGGAGAAATTCTACTCATCGTTCTCCGAAGAAGAAGCATCGTTCTTCAGCAAAGAAAGAGCGTGATCAACGGCGTCGTCAAGAATTTCTATCTAGGAAAAGTGACTTTCAGCAGGTATCGTTAATTTCTTCTAAACGAAGTGATACAAATAGGCCCAGGGTGCCTAAAACTGTTGAAGTAGCCGTTGAGAACGACTCATTGCCTTTGGTTTCGGTGGGAACAATGTGTTCTGTGGAAAGTGAGAATCAAAGTTGCCAAACGGACATCGGAGGACCAGCGAACACAGAAAGAGTTTGTCTGAATTTAAATCGATGGACTAAGAGCAAAAATGTGAATGCTGATGTAAACCATCTTCGTGAACGGGGCACAACAACCAAATCAACTCAGGAAGTTATCAGAAAACGAATAAAAAGGGACAAACAAGAATATTTTATTCGTTGGAATGGTTTCCCGACAGCAACGAATTCTTGGGTGCCAGAGGAAGATTTGGATGACATTGCTAAAATATATATTAAGGACCATGCGAAGGAAATACCTGGACCTAAGTTAAGTGACCCGTCTAACGCTCGATATGACCAGCATGTTGCATATCTGCAACATCACCGTGCACGAATGCGGCAGAATGTGTGGCATAATGGTCGAACGTTTCCCTAATTTGATTGACAATTTGTGTAAATATTATCTTTTATGATTTTTGTTAGTTGTTTTTTCTTGTATTTTGATGTAAATTTTGTATTGTGTTCATACCAATACTTTACGTTCTTGTTTTGGCGATTTTTCAAATCCATATAAATTAAAACGAAATTGTTAATGGGATATGATTGGTCTCTCCTCTACACAAACATGTGTATAAGTGCTAGAAAGTTCAAATGTTCGCGACACTTGTTCTTCAACCCAGACCTATCACATCACATTATTTATTTTTTCTCATCCACAGAAACATAATTCTGCATTCTTTGCAAAGGGATCATTCCGTTAAGTTTACTCAATATTATTTAGTCCCCTCATCAGTTCATACAAATTATACTGTACTGATATTAGAATTAACATTATATCCTTCCTATTGAGATCATATAAACTGTTACATTAATATTTCATTTATATGTACCTTTTAAGTTCACCATTTTAAATTTACATGGTTAATTCCTTCGTGTTATGTTTAGTATGTCGTATTTTGTAGGTTTTATTTTATTAATTGAATTAGAAAACCTACTGTGTGTGATTTATTGTTTGCTTTTACGGAGAAAAGCGTTTTTCGTGGTGACGGGGTGTTGTTATAGTGTATCTTTGTATATATTTTATTATATGATTTTAGTTAAAGTAGTAATTGACCAATGTCCGAATTTATATCTCACTAATCTTTCAAGTCTATTAACTGTTTGAGTTTATACTTAATGTAACGATATATATATTACGTAATTATAGTTAACGAGCATTCTGGTTATGTCCATATCTTCTTCCGTATTTAAACATCTGTTTCCTATGTACAATTTAACATTTTATCAAATATTATTATATAATTATTTTAATCCTAAGCTTGTATATATATATGTTCTGTATTCTACTGTAACTTTAGTCTGGTGACCGGCTCGCCCTAGCGACACCTATCTCGTTATTGTGACCGTTAACCAGTTTTGTACACAAGTTTATTAAAGGTACAATTTTAACTATTTATCTGAGTTTTCGTCGTTAAGTGTTGGAATAAGCTACAACCCCAAGAAATCAACACTACGGCATTAGTTTGCTTTCGATTCATCATTGAAGTAATAATAATATCCACGAAGACGTCTCAGATGCGCGTTTTATATTTCTTATTCATCCAATCCAGAATTGAGTTTTAACGCAGTAGATTCAATAAATAGGGTTCCGTTTTCGTTTAGAGTCCGGTTCCCTTAACAGCATTGAACGAACAGCATTGAACGAACTCGTCAGGTAATGGAATTTGTATATCAACTTGCAGTGTAATAAGGGTTTAACTTAAAACTAGCTTGTGGAAAATAGCATATTGTATTGTTTGGCATTTGGGTAGAACAAGTAACTGGTTTGAATTTAGTTGTGTAAGACAATTCACACAAAGTTATCATTATTATGTACATACGCATTTTGGCATACATCATCTTCCCGAACAGCAATTTGGAAGAGCGAAATGAAGCTACGATTCATCATGTTCACAATATTATACGCCTCGTCGGACTAATGGACGTCGGAATATGTAATGACTAGAAATGGGATTTAACGTCCTACTGTTCTGTCCTGTCTGGGATAATAAATGAAATGAAATGGGGTTTAACGACCTACTCTTCTGCACCAAGCCTCGGCTGTCTGGGCTAATAAAGACGGGTATATGCAAAACAGTATGTTGTAAGGAAAAGATTACCCGGACAGTGCCGCCACGGCCTACCCGTATATCGAATTCCAACGGCCAGGGGATCTTTTACGTGCACGCCAATGTGCACACCAGACCTCGACTTTTCGTCCCATCCGAACGACCAGATAGTTGTCCTTCTCAAACCCTCTGGGGAAACCACGCCGGAAAGACATGGAGCGAACCTGCAACCTCCAGACCAGCGAGCAAACGTCTCAGCCACCGTGGAAATTTACTGTTAGAGCTAAAGGCCTTTGATTATCTATAAGCATCTTCGCCGTGGCGCTGGTGTTGAGAATGTCTTATTTATTGCACTTTGACTGGCCTGGATATTTGTCATGACCAGCTTTCACATTTTGTTAAATGTTACAAGTACACGAGACGTATCTATTAATTAAGACTTTGCTGAAAGAAAGTATTCTCTAGCTAATAGCTGTATGATAGGTATAGCTCACATGTAGGTGTACTGTGTATATAAATGATGCGTGCAAAACATCCATACAACATAGAAACACAACAAGTTAACAACTACACTAACGAGGCATACAATCTACGTTCATCTTTCAATAAGACATCACAAGCATTTGTTTAAAAGGTTAGTTCGTGATCTTTTTTCATCCGTATAGTTCTAGAAATTAAATCGGGTCTCGCTTTTCTGCAGAATGCTGGATCACCTCTTATGTACTGGCCTAATTAAAAAACATAACACAGACTTGGAGCTTATATATTTTCGACTGATTGTACCCCTATAACGTTGGGGCACATGCGTACAGATATGAAACGAAATTGGGTTTATCATCCTACACCAACTGGGCCAATACAGCTTGATGCGACAGGTTACCCTTTGTTTCTGTTTGCAAAATTTTTTTAGAGAGAGACTATTAATAAATCGGCATAAAAGTTCCTTTTGATCAAACTGCCCATTAATATTTATAATTTTGTATTATAGGTCATGTACTTTTCATACTACCGACTAACTCAACAAATACTCGAAAAAAATCTGGGTTACCTGTAAATCAAGGGTAATATATTATAATGCATAACATGCAGCATGCGCATGCCTACTTAAAGGTTTACCCGTAAATCCTGCGGTAATAAATTACAATGCATAACATGCAGCATGCGCATACATACGTAAAGGAGTTTATCCTCTATAAAGTATTAAAATTGGCTTGATTTTGATGTGTTATTTAGACAGCAACTTCTATAAGATTAATCTGACTTTAAAAGTTGTTTCCAGCCAGGGAACAAGTTTGTTGATTTTAAGTTCAATTTTTGTCTTACTGTGTGGACGTAGAGGAACACAAAATGTTGGGTTTTTCAATAGACAGACTGCAGCTAAATGAAGTGGGGTTTAACGTCCCAGTGTTCTGGGCCAATGATGATGGGCTTATGCGGAGTGCTCGGCGGCCTTGGCCTACTCTTATATCGAATAATAACTATCAAGGGTTCTTTAATGTGCACACTTACCCTCTGGGCTACTCATCAAGTAAATTCCAAATGAAGTCGACAATATAAAACAAGTCTACTTAATTTAATCCTAAGATTATTTCAATTATTATATTTAAAAAGTTTTTTTTTTCCATCCAACAGCGGAATTCTTGAAAAAATCAATTAGCGTGTTTTATATCTGGTGATACTTTGCTTTGTAGTATCATATCTAAGGCCGTGTATTATTTATTGTATAAAGTGTATGTTTTGAAGCACGTACATTTATTTGTGTATTTAATACATTTGTTAACACGAGTTAAAACATTTAATTCACAGTTTACCACTAAAGATGTGCTAACTGATATTTTCTCTTCTAATTCACGGATAAATGAACGAGAATGCAATAATTTGAAACTCATGATGTTACAGCTGTTTAAAACAATCTGACTTAGAGTTATTTCCAGCCAGAATCTAACATTAACCAAATATAACAAAAAAAACAATAAAAGAAAAACGTTACACTGAGGGGAATATGGAAGAAAGGTTAAACTAAAATATGTTACACTTGCTTATATACATGTATATCTATACAAGTTGAAATACAAATCATTAAGCCAGTTTTAGAGCGCGATGAACTTTCAATATTTAGTATACCAATGACCGCACAAAGACAGGTAATAGTCGGATCCAAGCGGGTTTATCTGCTGAATATTTTATTTTGTTCACACTATACATCTACACATGCATGGGCGATGAATAACTCAACAGCTTTGAATGGGATAAAAACTCGACAGTTTTGTTTGGGATTTAACCTTGTATGGGATGAAAACTCAACAGCTTTGATTGGGATGAAAATTCAAAGTTAAGGCTTGATTAGATTTTTTTTATACTTAATCAGACATTAATAAATTTGAAAATAATTAAGTAATCAATTTCACATCCTACAATCAGATAACTATTGAAAATCCAAGAATTAGTCGAATTAGATGAAAATTACTATACACGAGTGATGAGCGCGACGTGTGCGAATTCTTAAAGAATCTGTGTCGGGCTTTTAATTCAATCTAATTTAAAAGATCTTGAAAATGGTAAATGCACGCAGACTTTAGTTAATTCCACAAGACTGAATACATGTAATCAGTTATGTAGAATTAACCGTTTCACAAGTCGCCGTTAAACATCAGATGTAATCAATTTAACACTAAAAAAACAAATAAAAACAAAACAAAGAAAAAAACCAGGACACACATAAATCAGTTTAAGGATTGCTCATTACTGGTTGTATACGCTAGGGAATTCTGAAGCATATAAGAAGCAACAAATCATAATTTACCGAAATGCAATGACACGTTTAGCAGTGTAGCTTGAGTTTTCGTTGTGTGGCTTACTTAATTACACGTTTAAGAAGGTAGTGTGTAAGAGTGATTCCTGGGATCACCGTGTTTTACGCCACCCTAAAAACAAATGCATCGGCGTGCCCAGAAAGAACCACCCGATCAAGTGAGGGATGTGGGATGGAAGTGTTGAATAACCACATAACTAAACAAGTTATTAACTGTGTGCATTATCAATGTCTCCAATCATCTTGATATAGAGTAAATATACACAATTTATGTCGATGTTTATCCATGATAAAAAAATTGGAAAAAAATAAATTCAACTGACAGTTACAAGTTGATAATATTAAATCTTAGCTAAATCAATACTTTCAAAACGAAAATCACGTATTTTAAATCATTAAAACGTAAATTTTGGATGTTTGTTTTCATATCAACTTTATGGATCATGCTTTATCTGCCGGCGATTTGTACACATTACGTAGTTTTGGCGTTAAGAGAGGAAATCTGTTGACAATGTAAACGTATTGGTTAAGGATATGCAGACATGTTATAAGGGTCACATATTGAGCACAATATTATGCTATTGACTAACACCAATCATGCTAAAACCATGCAGACAAATTACCATAAGATGATGTGTTAGTTTTGATACCCGAGACTCTCCGAATGTCTGAAAACAAATTCCAAAAACAAGCTAATAAAAGATATCATCTTTGTCGAAATAATAGCGGCAACGTCAGCCACCGAAATGCCACATTGACATTAAAAAGACCACATGACACTTGTCATAACTCATCACTGATTGATCGCACGCTCTCTAACAATATGTGAAGGTTACCTATAAAAGGCCATTTTTACTTACCGATGATCAGCATGCTTCAATGTTAGTTCTGATCATATACCCACGATACCATTTTAAGAATTAAGAAAACATTAAACTCCAGAACTTACAATGTAACATCCACTAGAATATCATTAGCATGCCACTTTTAATCACGATTTAAATAATACAATTTTAGAAAAGCTACACGAATCCAAATTACATTACACATTATCAGGAAAAATGCATAAAATGTCCTACACGCGACTTCAAACAAACAAAATTAAATAACCACATTGGTTTAAATACCATAATTATTGTATAGTTTTGAAGTAAATTTAATAATTTAATACAAAATGAACTATCGTACCAGTTTATTTGAAAATACAGCACCATTCATAATACGTTTCAGGGACAGCTCTGTCAAGGGTAATCTAAATTTCCGTAATTTCATGCAAGATTTATGCATATTTCTTAAATTGAATAACTGGAAGGATACACATCGATTAGATTAATCTACACTGCTCATGTTTGTAAAATCTAAGTGATCGCATGGTCTGCTGCTATTGGGCACGAAAATGATCCTTAACAGGCTTACGGTTCTTGGAAAGTAATGCAGATGACTCCTTTGTGGCGATTAGTTGATTATTTTTCAAAATTATTTATCGTTTACGTTGTGTTTAAGGTCCATGCTGTTCAGATTAGGTACTATATATCCAGATGCACGGGTTGTGATATAAAGGAATATAATAAAGTCTACTAAAACAATTTGTTCAAAGTGAGTTACCTGGCTCGGGCCGTATTGTGGGTTTTCTCCAACTTGGCTTGTATTCGCCTGAAATAAAAGTCATCCGAGATTAAAAGTCAACGTTGTCATGTAGTTAGGGAGGGGGTGGGGCCTTTTAGTCCT
Source organism: Patella depressa (assembly GCA_948474765.1). Taxonomy (NCBI): domain Eukaryota; kingdom Metazoa; phylum Mollusca; class Gastropoda; family Patellidae; genus Patella; species Patella depressa. The sequence goes on from OX419716.1 coordinate 24,146,932, forward strand.
GATTCGATGTTACGCCCGTTTTTATGATGTAGCAACTGGAAGTTTGATACGCAAGGTAAGACCTACAAATCCCCATTTATAGCCAGTTTTCTTTTCGAACAATCTCGCGCGTCTTGGGGAAAAGAACACACTCGTTTGTATCACTACCACTCTCGAGTGTATACCAAACTTCTTACCTATTATATTTAAATATACAAAACGCCGCAAATTTCTCTGTGTCGAACTGACTTGACATTCATATTTGCCTCCATCATCTAACTGGACTTTTTTGATCAAAAGATTCCATTCTTTTTGTAACGGTGTGTGTTCGATTAGAATTCGTGAATTACCAACAAATGTTTTCGTTCCGATGGTTAAAGGGTTAAAATCTGAAGCTCGTCTCCATATAACCTGAAATAAAAAAATGTCATTTAATGTAAATTTTATATAACATAGGAGCATTTTTGGCTTTCACCCAGTTGTTTTACTCGTGACGTTCTTTAGCTTTTGTTGGGGAGTCTCTTTCTTTGATCGATGAAATACATTTTGTTTAAAACATTATGTATTATTATTGCAGTACCCATGCTATCCAAACCTCTCATTTAAAATAAGTATTGAGTCGTGTTCCTTATGGAGGTTTGACATGGGCAATAAGTTAGGATTCGAAACCGGAACCCTTATTTGGAATCCACGTAAATATCGGAATAAGTTATATTTATAGCACGGCTCTCATGAGTTAACATGTTTAACGCGAGACCGTGCGTGCTATAAATGACTGTAATAATGACACCTGCTCAACATGCTCGTTGTTATTGCACGGAAAACCCACCTCCATTCCCTATATGATTTATACTAAAACTAGCGTAAACCAGCAAAAGTGTGCAATACCACTGAAAATGTCTAGTTATTTCACAGTTACGCCCCAGTGAGTTTAGTAGAGGTAAAACAATCTGCTTATTGAACGAAAAGAACAAAGGGAGATCTCTCCGTGTTACAAACTGTATTAGGGCTCACTGAATCCAATGCAAGTACATACAAATAACATAACAATTCGGGACCGGTTTGGATGCACCAACCGCAGATGTTTGTAAATTGATGCATTGCAGTAGATAAATCCCGATTATAAATAAATGTAAGCAGCATTGCAGTTGATAAATACTAGTTTGAATGCATTGGCCGGATGTACACAACATGACAGTTGATAAAAATCTGTTTTAAATTCTCGCAGCCATTATATTAAACCAAAAGTAATGGTGGCAATACAACCATTACTCATAATATACTAAGTATTCCCTGCCATTTGGGCGACACGATAATATAAGTTAGCGTAGGTTGAAGTTTAATATTTAAAATAATTGATATTACTATCTAAGCTGTCAATTGTCTAAATATTAAAAGGTTAATTAAAGCAGAGTCATCAATTTTTACACAGACGAAAATGACAAACTCGCGACAATACACGAACTAACTTAATCAACCAGACACAATTATGAACTGGACACGGCATTATGTATTTAATATGACTCTTGTAATCTATATTCAGCTCGCCATATTTCCCCAGGGGATGACATCTTTCAACTGTCCCCAATCTTCGGGACAATTAGTACTGTTCATTGGTATCCTTGAATTGGAGTACTGATAACTAGTGCTGGGTCTAGAATAGATTCACCATTTGTTTTAAAATTTAATTGGACTTATTGCGGCGATACTCCAATAGATACTTGGAAAATGTTAACGACAATCGTATGACACCATCCAAGTGGAATTTCAATAGAAAACTAGTATGTGCTTACAAATAATAGAACACATAGCTTTCTACACATTTGTTTGTGTCCTGGTACCTTCAACAATTATGTTGCTGCTAGTTATCTTGTGCCCGATAAAAGGTTAGATTACAAAGCTTGCTTTTCTCTAGTTACCCAGAGGAGAACAGTGGGACGTTTAACCCCATTACACTTAGTTGCCCTACTTCTAGACAGTCTAATCCGAAAGTTGATATCGACATATGCCATACGTTTTCCAGATGACCTGCGCATAGTCCAGGGGGTGTCAACCCACTTTTGGTTATTTAAATTGCAATCAAAATGAGATAATACAAATCAAGAAATTGCATTGAAGATCTTTACTATTCGGTAACCATATTTTGGCAGTCATCATCGTATTGCAAAATTAGCATATATAATTTCTTTATATTGTTATAATCTTAAAGTAAGTGGTGTTGTCTATGTAACGGCTCTTATTAAAAGAAATTCAAATATTGTTTCCAACTATGTACACTTTAAGATGTCACTGAACGATTTTTCATGTGTGATGGTCATGATGATTATGTTAACCATATATTCATATTTCTCACTATTGAACTATCACCAGCTACTCACTGATGGTTACCAGCTTTGTTTGCTTTCTAATTCTAGTGATAATTGAAGAGTGAATAATATTCAAAACACGCACTGTCAGCCCTCACGCTTACATCACTAATAGATCAGTCTAGACAATATGGCTAATTCAAACTTTACTTGCTACTTCTGCTTAATCGCAAACTTAATAGAATGTCACCAAACGCTGAATGGAAATCAATTAAACGATGACGAGATGATCGTCCACACCAGACGTTCTCGATCACTCCAGACCAATTTTAATTTGTGTTTCGATCTTCTAGGCTTAACAGGAGAGCCTCTTCAGTTCATCCAGACACCATAGAAGATGGTGCAAATTATGTAAACGTTTAACAGGCTTACAAAGGATTCTTTTATTCAAGATGGCCATTGAATGGGGCTAAGTAACCGTACTTCCTGGGATTGCTTAATTCACGCATTAATCTTTACAGTAATCACGCTTATCAACTCGATATATCTGGATGTGGAGTCTTATGTCTTAGTCACAGACTAGACATAAGTATTAATATACATTCTCACAATACTTCTTACACATTAAGAATTTTTATAACTGTCAATAAGCTTCTTATCTCGAACAATGAATTTATATTAAGGGGGAATAAATGCATTGATATCAGAATCAATGTATCGCTTAATTTAACGTAAAGAGGCAATATGTTAAATATGACTGGTTTCCACCCAAACAAATTAATACTATTATACTACAACATGTCAATGGAACATTGGTCACTGTAACTTATAAGACTCGGTGGTTCAGAAAAGTTAAGCACAGGTTCAAGATATTATCATTCTATGAGAAGGGAGTGGTTCCGTTTAACAAGATATTTGACAGGGCAGTGGGTCTAGTATACAGCTTTCTAACGTACCCGAATGACGAATTAACCGACTGATAACAGTTGAACCTTTGTGCGGATACACAAGTTTCTCGGGACCCCACGATCATATCCTTAACATTCGTGGGGGACTGGTTCATAATTGTCTAGTGAGAATTTTATACATTGTTAGCAAATTGAGCCAGTGACAACATTCGCCATTTGACAAGAAACTAAAAACATTACATTATCGAAACAAGGGACATTCTGAATCCTTTTGCGGGTTACTCGTGCATAATCTGTTCTGGGTTCGATGAAAGCGTTGTATTTGGATCTGTCTTACTGCAGATTGTGTTGGCCATTCTAGTTATCCAGATCCGAAACTAACCAACCCCTTCAGAAATGTCAAGTTAATAATATATATCTTCACTGTTATCATCTTTTAATACCTCTATGCATCTATAATGTTTGGGGTCGTTCACCTTGATGCTGACTTTTCGTGCGACGTGTTTGCACACGGGTTAAAATGGCCTTCGACGGAACAATAATTCTGTACGATCAGGGGCCATAATCCAGGAAGTTATATGGTCTGAAATTTTCATCGTTTCCATTAACATCCAAGTCACCGCAACTGATGGCGTCTACACAATTCCAATGTAAAGAAAGATTTACTCGAAAAACGTGAGTCCTATCCAATTCTCTATAGTCAACGCGTTACTAAGAAATAACTCCTATAAAATGTCGATATACTGGAACATGTCCGCAAAGTCCTGAAATTGTTATCATGAATAATTTAATGTACTAATGTCACCATTAATGACTGGTCATAAAATACATATCATGGTCAGGAAATATCGGTAAATTCGAACGTAAGCTTTTAGTTTTATTACAGAGAGACCAGCGGACAAGATAACAAGTCTCTAATTAACACAAGTTTCGTCGGATACCTTTCTCGCTTTCAATTTTATACCCAACCGATAAGAGACGGGAATAACGCAATCTCTCTATCGCTAAAACCAGCTCAACGTTGGTCTGTAGATATAATGTAATGTTGCGACCTCTTGGTCTTTCCCTTATCGATGATTTTATTTCCTAATAAAATCTGAAGCCACGTTTTCAGTTCAAGAAAAAGATATTTAAGTTTGATAAGACCGAAATCGCAGACGTAACTACTGCCGAGAACTATTATTTATGTACTGTTCAGCTAGGGGCGAATGTCAGACAAGAATTTAAAGATTTTCGTATTGCTGATTCTAAAATATATTTATCTAAGTGCTGATTGACCGGGCAGATTAACTACATATTTGGGGATCGAGATGAAATACCAATTTCCATTAAATTCCGAAATTTTGCCAAATTTTGAATACATTTAATGTTTCTACAACTCGTTGCCAATGCCAGTGGGGTTTATTTCCTATATAAAAAGAATTCACTTTTAAGAAATTGAATAGGCAATCACTAATGAAATCCTTTAAATAACACTTAATGTGCTGAATAGCAGAACATTGGTGGATAGTTTGCTGGTTTACAGTGGTGAGCGGTGAACCGGCATCAAATGTGTGAATTCATAGGCAATATAATATAACTATAGCATTGCGATGTTTGTAGTAACCCACAAACCCTACGGTGCATTCTGAATAAGTTCTATATTGACACATGTTGTATGCAAGTACGAATCGAATCCACGGTAGCTTATGCCAGTTAAATATGTACTGATTTGCCTTGAGTGTATGTTCCTAATAAATGTAAATTGCTACAAAAGCACGATTGGGCGGAGTTGCCATTTAAATTAGGGTATGGCATGACATCCGCAATTATAGCTAACGACCCGTACTATAAAAGGCCCTACATTTATAATATATATATATATATTGATAGGCGTTTTTTCAACAAGCTGATATTATGTTCTCCTGATTTGTCTTTTCAGACCCATCAGTCACCGAACACAAATGAAACTAAAGCCTTTCTTGTTTCTCTAATTAAGTGTTAAACCCGTTAATAAGTTTGTATCATTTGACAAGGGCGTCTGAGTTCTGTATAGGCCGAAAACATAAATTCTTAGTGGGGTTTGAAAACAGTTATAATCAATCCGTCCACAACAGTTTTATCGTCTCGCGTTGTAAATTCACAACCCAAACAACTCTTTAAATCATCGAGACCGTCTTGTCGCTGGTTATGGCAAAAATGACGATAAAGCGGAATCTACGAGTTAGAGCAGCGCTAATTTACGTAACATGTTTACCGCACCGAATAACGATAATTTTTAAACCTAACTTTATTATGCTGTGTTTATAGATAACAAGAATTATTGAAGATTTGCCCTAACCTGCGTCATACTTGCATTTGTGAAATATTACGGCATTAGCGTTTTTCGTTTATACTACAGTACAAGACGGTCAGAATTTAATGATTTAACAATCACCATAAATTGCATAACACATTAATTTAATGATTTAAAAAGCACCATAAATTGCATAACACATGAATGGATCCTAATCTTATGCTTAGTGTTTTTTGAGCATCTGGCTCTAGATGCGATTTATTTGCGGCTTCTTACAATGCCACCAACACCGATGTGGCTAGCTCTATTGCAAATCTAACATAAAGGCCTACATATTATTAAGCATTCTATATTGAAGGAGGCTGTTTATAACGCGAGCGCATGAATTGTGATTTAGTTTGGAACTCTCTCTCTCTCTCTGAACAGTGTTTTTACTCCTTTTTTGTGATACACCCCATGACTAATTATCTATCGATCCAATTAATAACATACTCGATCTCAAGACACAATTATACTTTATATTAATCATTTTTGTATAATAACAACAACTAAGTCCGTTATTTCTGATTAAATTCCAATGGTTTCATCATCTCTCATTCGGTTTATATTAATCACGTGCGTAAAAGAATAAAAGAACGCATATGGTTGGATAACTCTATTTCGTTTTCTATGGTGTGCCCGTGTGCAATTTCACCGATTATTATAATAAAAAAAACAGGCGACATGTTGCTTTATTAATTATACTGTCTTGTATGAGTGGAGATCGAGTGGCTTTCTTTAATTAACCGCCATTTCTGGTTTTGACTTTTTTTCTAGCTTGTCATTTTTCACTCTAAATATCACAGCTGTCATGATGTAGAATCGATTAAACTTACATGTGTTCATTCGCTGGACCGAACATACGTGGAATGCATACAATTTTGTTCTTTTTTCCCCGTCTTCGAAACAATATCATTGATCAGCGGAAGTCATTGAACGCTGCAGGAATTTTTAAAAAGTTGAACAAAAAATTACGATGCATAAAAATAAACTTATAAAGATAGATTCAAAAGAATCTTTAATTAGCTAAAATAAAAATACAACACAGGTGCGTTCCGAAATAAATATTGCAATACGAATGAGACATTTTAACTGTAAAGTTTCTTTTAGTGTTAAATTTATGTTAAATATATGTGATGACTTACCTTTTTAGTACCTAGATTGTTAACCGAACAATCTAATTTGGCCAGTTTTCCTGCTTTGAATGTTACATTGGTAGGTGTATCGACAAATGTGGGTTGTGTTTTCAGTGATTTAATATCGAAATCATGGTAATCCTCACCTAAAATATATAAACAAATATGTTTGAAACTTTCTAAATATCGTTTGCAAACTTATATGATTCCGGGAGGGGGGTGTCTTTTAGATATCTTAGTGGTTTAAAATTGAAATCCTTAAAATGATATGATAAAGCGAGTTATTCCATGAAACAAGGTTTGCATTTAAAACGGCTTCCGTCGAAATTTCTTTCCAGTATTCGCCGCAAATTGTGTTCTGGTTTTTTTTATGACGAGTGGGACTAAAACCCCACAATTCAGGCAAAATGCCCCCCCCCCTTACCCCAACAGCGATATTTGTGCACAAAAGTAAGACGTTAACCCACATCGCATTTCATCCATATAATTACATATTGTAATACATTACACATTATTCCTAACGTCTGATTTATGATAATAGTATACATTATTAATAAATGTCATCTCACTATTTCCTATTATATCATCATTTTACATATATAATATATGCCACCCTAGTCTATTATAGATGTTAATAACTGCATGTCAAGTCTGCACGTGATTGTTCACACTTTATGTGGTAATAATTACATACAGTGTAACTGTAGCTTGTTCGCTTATAATGTTAAAAAATGTGATAATTATCACAAATATGGCTTGATAGTCCCAATTACCTTATATTGAATTAACATTGTCACAAAGTCACGGTCGGTTTCTTTTTTTTTCGGGGGGGGGGGGATATAAGTGGCAACCAGTTACAATGGATGAAATGTGATTTTTTTCTACTCAAGGGAAGAATTTCGACCCCAAGGTATAACTTTAGTTTATACTGAATGAAAACAAGTTGAAAATTTATAATGCATGTATTTCCTTGAATTTATGAGTATTGGTGAATATTACCCTTCTTCCATCCATTCTATAAGACAAACAAATACAATACATATATGTAAGCTATAGCTTACTTACATCCAACTGTTAAACAGTTGTCACTGTTACCTGCCACTTAACCAACGAATATTTCTTTATCAATGTTTGTTTTGCTTGGCAAACGGAATTATAAGAACAAAGACTGATAGTAAATATGTCATACCTAGCAATACTTCCTAGACAACACTTAACGCTCTTCAAATACCCAGAACATTTCACTTTCTTCACGTACAGAATACAATACGTCTTCAAAATGAGTGGAATTTGAAGTATTCCCGAAATCGTTATGTCTGTGAACTCTTAAGATGGTAAATTGTGAACTGTCAATATTGTAAGCTAAAATACCACACGAAGCAGTAAAAAAGAGAACAATAACTTTGGGTTATTTTGGTTTGCAAATAAAGAAGGGACATTTAATTGATATATTTCGCAGATCTATAAGTATACTAAAGGAAGACAAATAATGCACACAGACCAAACTATTCAATATAAATGACATTAAGTGTCTCGGGAAGTGTAATCATATTGTATCTTGTGCACGGCGTCCAGAAAAAAATGTCTCTAGGGGTCCCGGGGTATACAAACCAAATACAGCAACACATTTGGAACCCATATGAACGCTGTTACCCGCCATGTTATTTCAATTCTGTGTTTTCAGTGTACATGTTCAATTCGAACATTCTCCTTCAATATATGTATTGCATTTCCAAAACACAAATCGACTGCAATTGACAGTGTATATTATGGATATACATTTTCTACACAACATTAATTCTAAAAATACAGTGTGACAATATTTCCCGAAGCCGCAAAACAATGATGTTATGATAGATAGACATACGGTTGTTTCCCTCTGGCCATAGAGATAAATGTCGATTTGCTTGATTCGTGTTGTTTGCGTAAAATATATATATTCCACCAACAATTGCCTGCAGTTTTCTAAGATTGCGCCTTGGGCATGCATTCGTGGTTGGAACCAGCGCGATATTAAAATACAATACTGTTATTAAATGCGAATACCTTGGAGTTGAGATTATTTAAAGGTGCTAAATCGCTAATATATATTTGGGAAGTAGAAATTTATACAAATGGGTCGCAACGCATGTAAAAATGTAATATGAATGTATATAAACTGATTTACATTCAATCGTTTTTGTTTTTACTGTCATTTCTAATCAGTTACGTTAAGCGAAATACCCAAGAAGTCTCAATCGAATGACAATCTCTAGTGTCTGGTTATTCTAGACCATACCAATAGTATTTATTGCGCAAACTCTCCAGAGAAGAATATGACATCACCGTTTGATAGGACTTGTAGAATATGTCTAACTTCGTTCTTCGTGTCCCTTGTTACCAATGACACTGAAACGCATCATGGTACACAAATGGTAAAATATTTAGTTTGTCTTAAATATAGGAGTCCATCTTTTCCCAATGAGATCACAACATCAATGTTGATGTAAATTGACAAATTATTTGTGCTATTAATGCTTAAGACTTTGGGTGGTATTGAGTTGGATACTAAGCTACTTTAAATGTTGATTTTATGCGAATATTGATATTTTGTATTGTTAGGTTTTCCGACACCGACAATATTATATATTGTACTATAGTTTCCAATCAGTAATTTATAAATAGAGACACGTTAAAAGTTGATTCAGGTTAAACACAAAATGTCGATATTATTGGATTTGATATATTGATATATTTTGCTCGATGACATCAATCTGTCTTTTTGAAACTTTTTCCCCATGCAGATAAAGCCATGCTTCACTTTCAACATAGTGAGCCAAAACTTATCAATAATTAAATAAACCCCAATACAGCTTCTGTTTAGTCATTCGAATCGTAAATATAATCATCATACCACAAATCGGAAGAGCGTCCTATTCAGTTCTCTTATTTGTGATGAGATATATACTAAAGTATACCAAAGGGAGAAGATATAGTCGCGGGAAACCTTATAAACTTGATCAACACCTATTCTATTTAGACTGGCGTATTAGAACGTCTATAGAACATGGCACCGTGGTATAAAAACAACTAATGTATTACATTTGATTCACTTTTATTGACCATCTTTAAAAAATGTAGCGTTAACAAAATCACGGGGTTAGCATCTGGAACGTTTTGAGAGATGTAATCTGACACAAAAACGACAAATGATTGAAAAGTTCAATAGAAAACCAGAGACGCTTTGCCTGTAAATTATATAATTTTCTTTATACACTGACGGGGAAATGCGCTGGTAGCGTCTATCTTAAAAAGGGACGATGTATTTCTATCACCGAGTCTGGAAAAACAACAATTCCGTTAGATTATCCTCAAGATGAGTCCATTTCACACTTGATCGAATATTGTTCGCTCTTATTATAAAAACAAATGTTTATCTAGTAAGCATCAACACGATTTCAAATTCCCCGACCCCGAAATCCAAATTTAGTTAGTAATTACCAGAAATCAATTTTTCGCGTTTAAATCAAAGACGGCATCGGCTAGAGACGCGCGAAGAAGAGCAGTTTTTCATTTCCGTGACTTTAACCGTCGCCGAGTCAATATATCGAGTGGTCTTTAATCTAACTCGAGTTAAATGACCATGGTCGCTTGTTTATTGACGTTGCTCTTACATTCAAATACTCGCGTGTTCTGAAGAAACAATGACCGCTTAAAGGAATTCTATTGTTATATAAATGTCTGATGACACGGCAGCACCAGGGGAGAGAGGTAGTTGTGCAGGAAATGGGGTATATGGATAGTTTATCAAGAGCAAACCCAGTGTAATGATTTATAAAAGCAGCTGGTGTAAAAAGTTTCCCTGTCGTTTATTGTCAGCCATCGCATTCTTGGTCGTGGACCAATAAAATTTCCAGGGTTAGAGCCAATGTTTCGATTACCCAGCCATTAAAAATGACCAAGAAGTCATTTTGACCCAAATGCTGAAATAAATATACTTTGCTTAAAAAACGGGAACTAAGAAAACCCAGCGGAATTATGTTTGACATTTATACCACAGTAATCGAGTTTTGTGAAATCTCCATAGACATCGAACAAAACATATTACAATATTTATTCAATGTAATTTCTATCATTGGGAATAATATTTGCTTCCGCGAATGACTTAGATTTTATTCGAAAACACGATTCTGGGTTGACTTGCACACAAATACCCCAACATTATATGTCTCGTCCATAACCATCGAGTTCTTCATTTTACAAACTCATTAACACTAACGTGGTATGAGTCTCGTATTAAAGACACGTTAGCAGTCTCTTTCAGAGTGTCTCATGCTTTTCAGTCAATTGCTGCATTTGTCCGATACAAGGGACAACCAGATTATTCATATGACGAACCATCTATTACCAAATTACATGAAGCTTTATTCACATGTATTTGGAGTGTTATAGAAAGATATAGAAAATAAAAGCACTCGCTGTCGAGTTCACGACACCCATTATTTATCAAGCAGTGTGAAAATAAGTTAGGTAAGTGTTTTGACTCAAAACAAATAACGCCAATCAAAAACCTCATTGGTTAGATCTGCAATAAAATGATTTCGCCGACACGCCAAGTCTTTGAATTACTTATAAATTGAGGAATTCAACTAATCGAAAAATTTGCTCAATTAGTTTTAAGAGTTTTCATTCGGGCACAGTACTTCAAAGAGAATATGTTAAATAAACACATGATTGAAGTTTATTGCAACTTTGACAAAAACTAGTTATCAAGGGCAGTACTGACACGGGAGTGTAGCATAACATGAGTATTATTAATTAAATACATATGTTTAATCAACATAAACCCTTTAAGGGGTAATAAACATCACTATTGCCTTTAATTGAATAAGTTCTACACTTAGATATCGTATTCGTCCCAATCAATGTTCTTACAAAGTTACTTATATAAGAGTTAAAAAAAATAAAATAAGCGTCTGAGTTATGTGGGTTATAACAGAAATATTCAATAGACTACACTAAAAAAAACCTCTTTATTTGATGGCAGTAGTATTTGGTAAACACCTACAAAAATATAAATGAAATAGGTTCGACTTCTTTGACCCTTGGTTAAGAACAATTCTCCTACAAATAATATATAGAAATAGCAATGAATTATTTAAATGAATGTAAAATAGATTATTTCTAAAAAGTACACTCACGGTGACCCCCGAGCGTAATTCCATGTAGAATTAGGCATTTAGCCAGGGCTGGCAGTCATGCTTTAAGAGATTATTTGGGTTTGATGAAAACATAGGTACAATTTTATTGCAATAGTTTGCGTAGGGTGTTAGTAGTGGGGTCATCGTGAAACTCATGAGTAAGGGCGTAATATAGATGTGTTGAAACTGGCCAGATGTTAATTTTCTGAATACCCCTGACGTGCCCTGAGCGCAAAGTTTTCATACTGTTCTGGTACAAGACTATTCCGTTAAACTTCGTCCAATCGCATCCGATGCCCACACTTGTTTTATCATTATGACAAAACAATATAAACTCATGAAGGGGAACTATTGACTGTTATGTTAGCTAAATGTCTCAACATTTCAAAAACATTATGATTACGATTAAGTTCATGTTGAAAGTATTTCCTAATTTTACAAAGAAAATTCCACGGAACAGGTCTGTATAATTTGATACACACCTCTAGAGGAGTCTATAGACTGTTATTATGATCAAATATAAATTGACAGACAATGATACATACTGGTTTCAGCCAATCACAAGGGGATATTCATAGATTTTAGATATATTCAAACGTAAATTAAAGATGTGTAATTCTTGAATAACTTCATTCATTTATACATCTTATACACAATGATCATTGTATATATTTTAAGTTTCAGGTTATATTAAAAGTTCCCTTAGTTAATTGTCATGTCTACACCACCAATGTTTAGTTAAATAATAGCCGTGTTATTCCGCTGTTCTCGTCGGTAAGCAATCCGGCTTTTATTGCCCCGAGTGATTACTCTCTCGTCATCTCTTGGCGATTACAATTCTACAAAAAACATCGATTGATCGAAACTTCACAATTTTTTTCAGCAACTTTCGCCATATTATTGATGTAAATTGGTACGCTGTTTTCCCTGGAGAATTTTATTTTACAGACTTGCAGGAATTGAATTGTTAAAGGCACTTAATCTCAGACTTGTATGAGTAGTTGTTGTGTTCCAGATCATAGCATTCGTTGTTGCACATATTTAACCAGACACTCTCAAATTAGACAATTTTCTCCGTGACAGCAGAGCCCAAGGATATGTGCATTTCTGTATCTGCGTGTGCCATTGCCGTAATAATACAATGAGGGATTTCCATTTGTGAATTGTAGAACATTATAACATTTCTAGATTGAAACTAAATTAAAAATGAACGGATAAAGATACAAAGGGTGGTTGCAATGAAAGACAACTATTTAAAATCGTGTTTATACTGATTCTTATTGATGATAAATCCATATTTCACATTTAATAACACGACCCTTGTTTAATGAAACCACGTCCGGATTAATGACTTTAAGCTGAATCCTTGCATTGACAAATCGCTATCAGAATATGCAGTAATAGCGTATTTTGATGCATATGCCCCTTGTATGGTTTCTTGGTAATGCTTTTTGTGAAATGATAAAGCGATTCGGTATTATATGAGGCATTAGTGTTCTGGTTTGTTCTAATTAATGAGTAAGTGTTGTTCTTACTCATTGTATTCTATTCGATCTTCTTCAATCAGTTAATATAACAGGAACAGTTGTTGAAGGCTAAGTTTGACCTCTAAGTCAATTGGATCGTCTTACTGGTTATTAATGATTTATGGTCTTACACTTAAAGAGACCAATCATCAGGGAACATTATAGTAGAACTGTTCTTCTGGAGATAACCCTAATCTATTACTTTTGATTTCCCAAACTTACATCTGATAAGTAACTCATAAGAATCACACTTTTCGCAAAGGCATTACATGGCAGTTTATATTCAACTTTAAATCATTAAATTCAAAATGTCTTAGAACAAGTAAGCATGTTTAAGGTGTGTGTGTGTGGAAGGGGGCTTTCCGAGAAATTCCGATATTGTATTGGGGATCTTATAGATTGCAATATTGTATGTTATGAAGAACTGATAAATTCAGATATGTACTACTTTCATGGACGAAGATAGGTGTCAGACCTCTAAACATTTGAAAAACATTAAAGTCTTTGGAATAGTTCACATAGCTTGTCCAGTGTCTATCCGTTTACCCACTTAATTATCATGGTGCTTTTTTAAAACAACTAAGGACCATAACTACAAAGGGAAACAAGGGTCATCCCTCTAAAAGCTATTATTGGAAACGTTTACATGTATATTCAATCGGCACCTTCGCCTACCTAATGTAAACAATATATATTTAAAATTGTGGGATATATATGTAATTGTACACTGTTCACGAGAAAATATTATCGACGAACGGACAAATGGTCCAAGGCGATGCCACACGTGTAACTGTAGGAATATAACATCGTATTTGCTGATTCTCTATTTATGTTGTAATATTAAGTATAATAAGGAATGACTGCCAGAGGAAGTAATATGATTGATGGATGGTGAACTTACTGTCATATATCAATCATTATCCACACTTCATGTACTGGTAATAACTTGTAATAACATAATACAAATAATATGTTGTTCGATTATCACTTCACAGGCATGTTTGTAGTAAGAGTGCTTTTTAGTGTTGATTTTACGCTAAGTATGCAATAATAAGTTGAAGTGGTTGTTACGTCTATAAATATGTTTATGTTCCAATTCATTTTGGAAATGAAACCAATGAATAAATACGTCATGCAGTGTGCTATGAGGGAAAATTTCACTACTAGACAACAATAGAATTTCAGCTATCATGGGTTATATTCCGTGCACACCAAGGTCTTTCGAGATCTCAGTTTTAATGGCGATTAGACGATGCTCCTTACCTAGCCCTCGTTCCTGTCACACGGACAATTAAGGGCAAACCATACTGGAATTGTCCGGAGAACTGTTTCTGCCAACGCAAGATGATGCGGTCCTGCAAGTTGTAGTGAGCCAGCCTTTTTTTTGCTGAGCCACCACGGTTCCCGGAAATGAAACCTACTGCAACTCTAAGTATGTAACAAACCAGTGTACAGAAAGAGAATATCAACTCATATCTGCAACAAATTCGCTTTTGTAAGCGCCAATACAATCACAATATTCATGTATCCTGTCGAAATACCACGAACCCAGAGAATGTGGTTGAAAATAGCCCCATTCTCCTGAAATAATAGTAATCGTATTTATAGAAACGATTGAATAGTTTGTGTGGAAACAACTGAAAAGTTATATCTGGCCAAAGGAGCAACTGTTTGTTAATGAGTAAAGATATTGATTAATGATCAAGTCTTATACCACCCAAACAAACTAACAAGTTCCTTAAACGATTTTCCCGTGACTCACATTCCACCAGATCACCGGCTTCATTAGAATTTTTCAAACCATTGCAGAAGAAAACTCTCTTAATAACCGGCCTTCATTTATTACTGGTTTTCCATGTAGCATCTGTTTTAATTAGAAATTACTTTGGAATTAATGATTGCTCGCTAACTGCAAGGAAATGAATAGTGATTTATATAAAGAGAACGGATTGTGTTCGAGCTTTTATTGTGTATTTTACCTGATTATACTGGGAGATTCTACGTATTTTGGGAGCTGTGGTGGCTTAGTGAATGAACTGGCTCGATAAACCTGAGTCCCAGGTTTCATTCCAGTATTGGCCTTGAAATTTCCTCTGAATTTTTCAGGCGTGGTTTCGTCGCGTGAGTGATGCAGGAAGGGAGGGGGGCTGGTAGGGCGTAGAGGAACCCTTGATACTAATGATGGGAATTCAATTGCTCCTCATATCATGACGTCTCCATTGGCCCGGTAGGTGTAGACAAGTTGTACTCTAAACCCTATTTCATTCATTCATCAATGTAGATTATAACTGATACGTTGTTATAATCGTCTTTACGTGGCATCGATAAGGATACTAATACGATAGCACATGGAATCCTACATTATATAATTTAATTACTATTATCAGCCTAAGATCATCATCTTGTAATCGTCTGTTTTATATAATTCCTATTTAATGCTTGAGTGACTTTCAGAAAACCGCACGAATTCCCGTATACTATAATAAAATAAGTATTAAACCAGGTTTGAAATATCTAGTTCATCAAAAACACACACGAACATTAATAATGATTTTAACTTCTTCTGCTACCTATCTGTTATTGAAGATGTGCAAAGTAAGTATACCCTCTAGTGGCATTATAAGGGGAGAATCTGATATAGATGTTGTGCTACAGACTACCACAAATGCAAAAATATGCATTATTCTTACACAAAAGTATCATAATTTGTCGTAATTATTATACCATAATTTCTTGATAGGCTAGTATACAAAACTCCTGTCATAGAGGTCAACTTTATATTAGTTCTTAGCCCCACCCACCCCGCTTCTTTAGTAGTGTTTTTATTTCACAGTACTTAATAATACACCACTTTATTCTACGGTTATATTTTCATTTAGCTAATGCAGTGGATATGTGAAGACAGTTATTGCTTCCAACGTCTCACTAGTCGAAATTAAGTTGTAAATCTTTGACAGTAAGCGGTACTCTTAGGATCTGATTGAAGTTTAATATATTTGTGATTGTCAATAGTGTTTGCCATCTAGGTTTTCATGCAGTGGAAACCGAATTCTTTAAGTGTGTTTACATAAGGAATCGATGCAATATCCACTGTATGCAATATTCGAACATGGATTCAGCATATATCTCTATTTACATACATAGTGGGTCATATTTGAAAGAATAAGGAAATGAATTAGACGCCAAGCTCATTTAATGCACATCTCCGTCTTGCTTTTTTCTTTATTGAAAGTCGATATCCATCCATTTTGTAGCAAACACTATAAAGTGGCAGAAGTAAATATACGCTATTGCACCGAACTATTCTTTCGTATACATTCGCCCGTTGAGGTATACGCTAGTCCTCTCCGATATATCATTGCTACAATGCTTCTGGTCCATTATCTCAATTTCCCGCTCACCAGACATCGTGGACTTTATAATTCCGAACATCCCCAAAACCATTGGAACACACAGGAATATAGATTAAGAATCATTGTCGATATGCGATCATTTTAGCATCACACCGACACCATCATTGCTAAAAGGCTTCTGGCCCATAACCTCGCTCACCAGACATCGTGGATTTATTCGGAACATCCCCCAAACCAATAGAATATACAGGGATATAGAATCATTGTCGATATGCGATCGGTTTAACATCACACCAACATTATCATTGCTAAAATGCTTCTGGTCCATTACTTCACTCTCACGCTCACCAGACATCATAGACTTTATTCAGGACATCCCTGAAACCAATGGAACATACAGGGATATAGATTAAGAATCATTGTCGATAGACAATCAGTTTAACATCACACCAACATCACCGTCATTTATAATTTAACAATACCATATTTGAAATGTCAGTCACAGCAGTGAACATGTCTCTTTTACAGTTATCAGATTTCTCAACGCAGATATTGTTCATAATTCCCTTCAATCACTTTTCAACGTTTATCGAAACCTTATTGAAATTTCAACAATACAAGTATTTCAGAACGAGGGCGTGATATTTTTCGTGCTGCCAGATTTGATTGACATCAATATCATTCCCACGAAATGGGAGACAAAAGGTTAGTTCTTTTACGCTCGTAAACCAATATATGTACTATCTTGTGTTCTGTGATTATTATTTTTACCAGAGTGCAACTGCCGGAGTTGTGGGCAAATATGAGCCACGTTTTAAACATTGGAGAAGTAAGCGGTAGGAAACACGTAAGAGAAACACAGCGCTAAGCATTGTGCTATGTGTTGCTTCTTGCTAGGTCCCCCTTCCTATACCACTGACAAGGGCCCACCACGCTCGAAAATCCGGTTGAACGCAGGAATCTAACGTAGGACCTCCTGGTTAGCGAGTCAATGTCTTACTCATTGAGATACCGTTGCCCCACTTTGTGAAAGAGTAAGCAGACCGAGGTCCCGTGTACACCTTTGCATGTACGTAAAA
This sequence comes from Patella depressa, assembly GCA_948474765.1. NCBI lineage: Eukaryota > Metazoa > Mollusca > Gastropoda > Patellidae > Patella > Patella depressa. The sequence goes on from OX419716.1 coordinate 24,164,713, forward strand.
GATTCCTTGACAGTTTGAATTCGATATAAGAGTAGGCCATTGTGCCACTGTCCGGTCAAAATGTCCCTATAGCACACTGTTTGTCGTATGTCCGTCTTCATTAGTCCAGTTCGGAGCAGAACGTTAAACCCCATTTCATACCATTTGTTGTTGTTGCATAACAGAACTTTGCATGCAAATTATTGATCCAAATCGAATTTAAAAGATCATTGATCCAAATCGAATTTAAATGATTATTGATCCAAATCTCCACCGCCATCATCATCATGCACTTGTCCATCTATTTCTGTTGTTATCTCATGAGGATCCACAGTCGTCACCAACACACTTGTCTATATAAAAAACAACTGATGATATCCGATCGGAAGGTTGTCTTTTTTGTATTGTTGAAAAACAAGCTTAACTGATTTATTTTCCAACAGTATCATTATAAGTATAAGAACACTATAATCTCTTATTCTCAGAGGAAAGAAAAAAAGGAACGCAAATGGAATACTTGATAAATAAACCGATTTCACGCAAAAAATAACAATGGTCTAAATGGTTGCTTTGCTTTTGGAATTAAAACTGAGTTTCTATTAGTGTATATCGGATTTCGTGAGGAGATTCATTAATTCCGGCTCACTGAAAAACCAAACATCATTGATCATACTTTAATGACTGTAAAAAGAGCAAAGTAAAGATGGGAGAAAATCCCCAGACAAGCTAAATAGAAAATAAAATTCGAATTTTATCCTGAGAAACTAAGAGATTGGTTCACATCTAAAGAAAATCATTAAAAGCACACACTGGGCCTTTACAGAATCATTTTTTGTCAGCTTTCGGTCTATAGCAGCATATTGACCGCGGTTGACGACATAGACTCCATCGGCGTTGGGACAACCAACATTATGAAATTCTAAATTAGAACCCCTTGCTGTTATTTTAATTACATTTATATTACAAGATGTCGTAAGAATGTAAAAGATTTATATAAGAATCTATTTGTAGTAGATACGATATTGCTAGAGGGGAGGATAAACAACGTTACGATAACTCTACAACTCAAGAACACAAATTGTAACATCAACATAAACTATTGGACAGTTAACAAAACCCACGGATTTATTAAACCTTTACTTAAAAAAATATCACACGTGTTCATCTGTGGTTAACGTTTCGGTGTTCAGTACAACCAAAATACCGGAACAAGACACAAACACAGGGGTCCCATTAATCACCGACACAGGAGCGCTTTTTCGTCAAAATCGCCCAAAGGATTGCATAAAGGGCCGATATTGTAGGCTCTACAGACAAAAACCACCTTGTCGGTAAATACTTTATAGCACGGCCGTTCTTGTCAAAAGAAAACGTATCTATAATTTTGTAAAGTTTTATGAAACATTTAAACTTTTGATCTGGTGGGTACAGTTTGCACATTATAACATATCTGTCCTAGTCAATTACTTTTTGCTGGGTAATACTTTGGCCCCCATTGACAAATTACACGCCATTGTTAGTTCTTTGGGTGAATAGTTGGTCCGCAAACAAACGCAGACATAACCGTAAAAAATCAAATGAATTGAATCTATACTTAGTGAATAACTTTAAATATACTACTATCATATGATAAAGATTGATAATAATATGTTAGCGGTCAAAGCGCTGTACATATTGTAATGGCACCGCACATAATGAATGGGGGTAATTTGGTGTTGCAAAATTTCAGATCAATATAAAATAAACGTGAGAAATGGGCAAATGTATTATTAAAAAACCCAATCAATAAACATGCAACTTTGTTTGACATCAATTTTTTTTATTATTATTATTATCATCGTTTGTTATTTATTTCATTGACATTGTCTGGCGCTATATAGCTTTTAAGTACCAATATTGTCTATTTTGATGACATGATCAGAAAGAAAACATTGTCTGTGGCTACGTAGATTTAAGCAAAAGTCTATATTGCTATATAAATACTCAACTGTACTAGACATGTTTTCTAGTTCTTTTTTTTTAAAAAAAATAAGGCTATATAAAAGATTTTGGGTAGTCTATTAATAAATCTTTGACGAGATGTCGAGAAACAGTAATATCTTAAACAATATATTAAAAAATCAGTCTCGGGATATGTCTGAACTTTTTACATCACTGGTATTGGACTTGAGAGCTCTGAGTATCGATGACATTTCAAGTCGACAATCTCCCTCCAGAGATTGTATTCTGTCCAATGACCATATTATTAGTGGTTAGAGACATTTAAAGGTTAGTGACGTTTAGTAATGGTTATATAGGCTAATATCACGATGAACTTAATTAAAATGAACACAATATCAATGCCCTGTAAAAATTTAATTATGTCCTCTAGAACTGGTCATATTCAAGCAGCACAGTTTACTAACGTAATGAAATTGGGTTTTAACGTCCTATATTTCTGCACCAATTGGGATGGACATACAGCATCCGATGTGTTATTGGGGAATCTTAGAGCAGACAACGGCATTTACCGCAACTCTTCTTCGAATTTGAACTATCTATATGCACGTAAGTTACTTATACGTGCACGCTAACATGTTCGCCTCATCTACCGATGTTCGTAGTCAAACTCTTCATCATGCACCCTGGTGATGGGAACCCGGCTGGGAAATCCTTCTGATTAGTGAGCAAGCGCCCTGCCGAGTCACCATGGTTCTTCTATTCTAAGGTTAACAAATGTATCGGTATAACACAACTACGTCAATTATGTCCGAAAAATATCAGTAAACAATTCTCCCATAAAGGTATAAACACAAATGTAGACAGAACAAATGGCTATGTACGGTGCTTGGATACATAGATAACTTGTGGAGGACCACTTTAAATTTATTCTGACAGCTACCAATTGTCGTTGTGTAGTAACATACAGTGGGCTATGGTATTAGAAAATATCTGAATAAAATGTAAGTAAAGTGTGAATTTAATGATGTAACATACACCTATATAATAATAAATAAAGAAACAAGATAATAAATAAAGAACAAAAAACCCAAATAAATGTTAAAAATGTCTGAAATTTTACTTGCCTGTCAAACATTGCCTGGTACGAACATGCATGTTTTATCGTAGCACCTGTTCTATGTATCGTTATTTATGTATTTTATGTAAAACATAGGTAACTATGTTAAGTGAGGACTATCGGAACCCTACAACATATATCTGCTAAAATAGTTATAAAATAGTTATCTCGAAGATGAGATTCGACATACAGAAGATGTGAAAAGAGGTAAAAAAACAAATCGAGATTTAACATACATAAGATGTGAAAAGAGGTAAAACAAATCGAGATTCGACATACACACGATGTGAAAAAGAGGTAAAACAAAGCGAGATCAATCAAAATGAACTTGTGTTTTCGAAGATGTGAGCAAAAATCAGTTTTCACAGCTTTCATCGATAGTTACTTGAACTTTACAAATGTACTAAGAAATGGTATACGATGTGTTAAACAATGATGCATACATATGTCTTGGGGGCAAACTAAATTAGCACGTACAGCTGAATGGATGAACGGCTGGTACTGTTGAGGCAATCTATTGGGTGGAAATAAAATGAAATGGGGTTTAACGTCCTACTGTTCTACTCCCCGAACTGGGCTATAACTACGACAGGCATGCGACATACTTTGCTATGAGGGAAATTTTTCCCGAACAGCGGCACTACGGCCTTCTCTTATATCGAATTCCAACTGTCGATTGAACTTTTACGTGCACGTCAACGTGTACACGGGACTTCGGTTTTTGTCCCATCCGAACGACCAGACAGCTGTACGGGTCAGGCCCTCCGTCCTGCATCACTGACAACTTTCTTGGCCATTGCAGGGATCAAACACCCTACCCATAGGCTAGCGAGTCAGCGTCGTACCCACTTAGCCAGCGTGATCCCCAAAATGTACATGTATTACGAAACGGTATCCTGTTTGTTAAAATGTATTAAAGTAAAGCCATAAAATAGTTTGTATCTATAAACAGTCCTACCTTGTTAAAGAGGGAGAGGGGGGGGAGGGAAAATAGGGTTTAACGTCCACTCGACACAAACTAGGTCATTTTGGGACTATTTCAATAATTCGCTTGCGCGTAGGGGTCTTTAGCAGTGGCAGGAAACCGGAGTGCCCGGAGGAAACCCACGAGGTTGAGAAGGCGCCTCTATCTCCATGCCAAATACGCTCACACCAGGGCTCAAAACCACAGCCGTAAGCCAGAGGTGACCGGCCCGCTAGAGGTCGAAGCGCGGCACTCTAGACACCCCCCTCCCCACACCTTGTTAAAGAATAATGCTATTAATCCTATAATTCACTATTGCCAGTTGAGAAATTGGCAAAAATATCATTTTCAAATTCAAACGTTTGACGATCGCCATTGCATGGAGAAAATGGGGAAACAAGGGAGGTAATTGTGTTATTATTTTCTGTGTAAGTGATTTTAATGCCTGTGAAATATTGCCCATGATCGTATAATAGTGAGTTGACAACCTTTTGAGCAAAAGACATATAAATAATTATGTTTTGACTTTCTTAGAATATATGAAATTCCCGCTTTAAACAAAGATGCATACAGCTGTCTCCGGGACAAACTAAATCAATCTATTGAATAGAAGGTTACAATTAAAATTATATATTTATTAACGTGTCACCATCTACACAAAAGGTTTTAAAATATTAATGTAGATAGTTACATAAAAGTAGTATACTGTTTCAATGGCATTTAGTAATTGAACTAGAGTATACAGGTCACAATTCTATGGAATACAATTACTGCTTATTACTGAGCGATGTTTCGACTAGGCTTCTCTAGTCGTTATCAAGCAATGATAAAATCTAGAAAAGAGACAAGTCAATATATACATACACATCGGAAAGTGTGCTAATAACTATTACATGTACACAACAATCTATTCTTAATGTCTCTTTTTTTAGATTTTATCATTGCTTGATAACGACTAGAGAAGCCTAGTCGAAACGTCGCTCAGTAATAAGCAGTAATTGTAGTAACATACAGTGGGCTATGGTATTAGAAAATATCTGAATAAAATGTAAGTAAAGTGTGAATTTAATGATGTAACATACACCTATATAATAATAAATAAAGAAACAAGATAATAAATAAAGAACAAAAAACCCAAATAAATGTTAAAAATGTCTGAAATTTTACTTGCCTGTCAAACATTGCCTGGTACGAACATGCATGTTTTATCGTAGCACCTGTTCTATGTATCGTTATTTATGTATTTTATGTAAAACATAGGTAACTATCCGTGTTAAGTGAGGACTATCGGAACCCTACAACATATATCTGCTAAAATAGTTATAAAATAGTTATCTCGAAGATGAGATTCGACATACAGAAGATGTGAAAAGAGGTAAAAAAACAAATCGAGATTTAACATACATAAGATGTGAAAAGAGGTAAAACAAATCGAGATTCGACATACACACGATGTGAAAAAGAGGTAAAACAAAGCGAGATCAATCAAAATGAACTTGTGTTTTCGAAGATGTGAGCAAAAATCAGTTTTCACAGCTTTCATCGATAGTTACTTGAACTTTACAAATGTACTAAGAAATGGTATACGATGTGTTAAACAATGATGCATACATATGTCTTGGGGGCAAACTAAATTAGCACGTACAGCTGAATGGATGAACGGCTGGTACTGTTGAGGCAATCTATTGGGTGGAAATAAAATGAAATGGGGTTTAACGTCCTACTGTTCTACTCCCCGAACTGGGCTATAACTACGACAGGCATGCGACATACTTTGCTATGAGGGAAATTTTTCCCGAACAGCGGCACTACGGCCTTCTCTTATATCGAATTCCAACTGTCGATTGAACTTTTACGTGCACGTCAACGTGTACACGGGACTTCGGTTTTTGTCCCATCCGAACGACCAGACAGCTGTACGGGTCAGGCCCTCCGTCCTGCATCACTGACAACTTTCTTGGCCATTGCAGGGATCAAACACCCTACCCATAGGCTAGCAATGATAAAATCTAGAAAAGAGACAAGTCAATATATACATACACATCGGAAAGTGTGCTAATAACTATTACATGTACACAACAATCTATTCTTAATGTCTCTTTTTTTAGATTTTATCATTGCTTGATAACGACTAGAGAAGCCTAGTCGAAACGTCGCTCAGTAATAAGCAGTAATTGTATTCCATAGAATTGTGACCTGTATAACCGTAGTATAATCAATTACTTTTACATAAACCACAATAGAACAAGAAATATAACACCAAATTACGCAATCTGATTAGAATACAGATCTTTATTGTGTTTCTTATTTTTATACTTTCGATGGCCATTAATGTTACCACTAACCGATCGACATTAATGTTACCACTCGGCAAATCTCGACAGATTCTGGAACCTACATCCAGTCTCGGCTGTATGACTGTAAGTGATATGTACCTACGCCCATGCATTTGCGATGCGGCTGCCGGTTTACTTTAACAGGAAAACTTGACGCTATTACAAACAAACAAGACACCATGGGCGCAGCCATGTTTCATCCGGGACATTTAAAGTAGTTCCAAGATACCATGGACGCAGTCATGTTTCATCCGGGACCTTTAAAGTAGTTCCAATATAGCGGAATTCGTCATACAGCCGAGACTAGATGTAGGTTCCGGAATCTGTCGAGATTTGCCGAGTGTAATGTTACTAGGGGATTATCCACAGGTCCATGCAAAACGAGCCAAAAGCCCGCCTTGTCATATCGTTTCATTGGCTCATCCCTCACATCATCCAGAACACGTCAATGATAAGAACCCAGTGTAGTAAACACAAGAAAAACGAAATTTTGAACTATAAAAACGAAACGAAATAGTTATAATTTAATTTGTGAACTATAAAAACGAAACGAAATAGTTATAATTAAATATCTGAACTATAAAAACGAAACGAAATAGGATCCCTGTTTTAATCAGATTGCAAATTACGAAGATTAAATATCACATTATTATCAAGCTCTTTCTCGATTGAAACATCTTAAAATGCAAGGGAAAAAAAGGGTAAAATCTCTTATTGGCTTGTTACCTGATCATATCAGGTCAAATTGCCACCTGCTCTAAAACCAACCATCCCAAAATGCTTGTCTTCAACTTGACATACTGCGTCTTTATTATAATCCAGAATTTGTAAGTGACATTATCTTGTTAAGCAAACAAACAATGTAAAACACTTTAAACATAAACATACACTTGTGTTAGATAACTCCGTCTGGGCAATTAATATCAATCAGGCTAAAGGGGAAGATCATTCATTTCATGGGATGAACTTTGTGATGTCGTATTTCTCTAAGGAATAACCATACCGATACGTTTATGCTATTAATCATTTCAAAGAAAACTTTATAATTTGTTAATTTAATGTTTAAATTATGGAGTCACTGTTTCCCGACTTGAGCGGTCAAATACTATCGTATTTTTGATTCGAGAACTCAAAGTTTATTTAACAATAGTGGTTATATACTGTCGGCAGTCGTATTTTCGATTCAAAAACTCGAAAGTTTATTTAAGACTTTCACCTTCTTCGTTTTTTAAAATGTGACGCAAAAGCTGCATTCGGATAGCGTTCTCAACAACACGCACTTAATGGCCACCGAAACCTCTGCTTTTGGCCAAAATTAGGAAAAAAGTTCATTCTTTAAGAGTTTCCAGTTGATTATAAAAATAATATATATAAAATGACCCGATCAACAATTCATATAATGCATTTGAAAAGCAGGGGTTCGAAAATTTAGAAGTAGCCATGCTTAATATCCATAAAATATGACATCGGCATTGCATTCAGCTTGATTATTGTTTCCAGAAGTGGACTTACGTAAAGGTAACAGGCCAAGGTTAAACTCAATAGGAGTCCACCGCAGCACTATTTCTAATTTAACATTTATTACTTAAAGTTACATTCCCGGGTATAAATTTTGTGATTTGATGTTATATTTGGATGGAAAACATACTCAAAGTAATCAATCTATCAAAAGTTTGCTTCAATTCCCCCTCAAAAAATTGTATTCGCCGGGGATACCCATAGCTATAAATAAACTGTTGTTAGTGCAATGTCTGTCAACTTAGCTTCATTGTGGGAGAGTTAATTTTTCAGAAAGTATTTATCATTACTTACCGGACATTTACCATACATACTGAGGCCTAAGTAAATTGTTAATTCTTTCGTCAACTTATTTTTCCCACGTTTAATTGCAGAGTCTTTTGTACATTGACACCCCTCAATATTAACAAAACTGCTAACCCCTTTGCTCAAGAAATAACAAACGCCCCCTAAATCAAGCTGGCAGACAGTAAGCCGTCGGGTTGTCAGTTAGTGATACCCTGACAATTTTGCCCAGTGCTTGCCCCATGGGTGTTTTACGGGTAATCCAGTATTTTTCTAGTAAGATTGGGGGTCCATACTTTCCAGATATACCAAATTTGCCATAGTTTTATTGGAAATAGCTACCTGGGAAAGTAACTTTTGTTTAACTAGCCAAACCTGGAAAAGTTGCAGAAGTGATCCTTTAATTATAATTAATAAATGACATATTTCTGACAAGGGGGGTTGTGATATATAACAATAAGTAATTCATTTATATTTATTTGGCTGTTATAATAATATACTTTCCTAACGTATTGTCTTATCGCTTCAAAGTTACGATTCCTTGTTATATGTACACAGGGTTTAGAAGTAGGTTGTTATTATAAAAAGATCAGATTTAATATCACTTGGTTGAATCGCAGGGTGGAAATAGATTACACAGTATTAGATAACGTGTCAAGTACTTTATAAAATTCACTTTCTTAAAGTGACCGTACAAGTTAAAGGAAATGTTAAATTTTGGGGGAAATGTTTCGTATGGAGATCATAGAGAACTACTGTTAAACATCTCATGGCTGTGTAATCTTGGCAAACCGTCCTAATATTTGGTAAATAATAACACCTAAGTATTTTAAATTTTGATGGTTCTAAAAATAAACTATTTTTAAAAAAAAAACAACCCCAAAAACGTACATGTACAATTATTTCCAGTACATTCTTAACAGTTAAAGGTCTGTTTAATTCATTTTGAATCCAGGTAGTAGTTTAGTTAATTCCCATGATACATTCATTCAGTGTAAATATATCAAATATTAAGGAACGATTTATACACAAGGTGTCTTTACTGATTAATTATTCGATAAACAATAATAAAGAGAATATATTTCTTATTAATTAGCGCTTCATGGGGAGTCGATTGATGTCGCTGTCTTTGTTCAGTTATTCGTGAGTACAAAGGACATATTTTATTTTGAATGATTTATAAGGATACTAGACTAGTAAATAAAACAATATATCAGTAGATATACAAAAAATAATGTAAACGGCACGTTGTATAATTTGTATATATAAAGACCAATGGTAAATTAATTATACAATTATATTTCATGGAAAAGACAAGCATGCACTACCACGACCTACTTTTCGGCTCTGAACTTGGCTAATGAAGACGGGCATACGCCACACAGTATGCTGTTAGGGAAATTATGTCAAGAAATCTTTTACGTGCGCGCCAATGTGTACTCGGAACATCAGTTCTGCATCGCTGATAAGGGGAAACCACACCAGAAAATCGGGATGAACTTTCTCGACCAATACAGGGTTCGAACACCCTACCTCCAGGCTAGTAAGTCAGCGTCTTGCCAACTTAGCCATCGTGTACTTAAAGGAAGAGTTCGATACCTATAGTGAATAGTGGCGACGACGATGATGATGATGATGGTGATGTTAGAGGAGTTGATGATAATTACTAGAATATAGTTGCAAGACTTTAGTTGTATGACTAATTGGTAATGTCTTTAATGAGTTGATTATTTTTGATCGTCCTTCCCAACGATCGATGATGCCCTTTACAAAAATAACCAAACCATACCGCCCACCACAAGCAAATCTCTAACACATCAATCATTAAAATAATATCAAACACACAAAAATCTATATTATACACTTATCTATTTGGTTACCTAAAATAGCTTATTCGTAGTTCGACATTTCACGTCTTTATCCAAACTAAATCACAGATTAGAGAAACAAATGACAGTTTTATTATAAACGCTGGTTCTATTATCAGACAACTTAAAGTTAAAATACCCTAATCTCTACTGAGATAATCTTTTACAATATATAACATATATAACAAGCTAGGTTTGTCATTTATAGACCAAATGGTCGTGTTAACATGATTTGATAATTATGCCTATATAAATATTTCAAATTCCGCTTAGTTAGAGAGTCCGGCTTTCACTCAGAAAATCAATACGGTGCCTTTAATCAAAATGAACATTTAATAGTCTATATATTTACTATTTATAAGCGATCAATCAACCCAATAACTGTTATTAAAGTTGTTCTTTCATTTGTTAATGAGCTCGTAATAGAAAGTGATTGAGGACATTAAGTTATTGGGTAGTCGGAAATTCGTGTGATTTTATATCAAATCAGCATTTTGATTATTATTTAAAAGATGTAACGTATTCGCTAATATTGTCAGTTTAACTCTTATTACATTTTGTAATATCGAAATTTTAAAATCATAGTTGATATTGATACTATAGTATATTATGCTACTTTTCGATAATATAATATTAGAAGTCCATTATCGAATATTTCATCATAATGTTCATCTTGATCTATCCAAAATTTCAATTCAGAAACATCGTCGTTTTGCTATGTAATTTTCAGACAAATTGTTCATGCTCTCTCCCCTATTATTCGGTACATGTGTTATAAATTTCTTGAATCACGAATTCTTTGGTAAGGTTGTTGTTTTCATTTAAATATATATATAAAAGTTTCATTGAACATAACAATATAGTGCCGTTCGAGAGGGAGATAACACTCACGCCCTCTAGAAAAACAGAAACAGTTTCGTTTATTTCGGGTTTTATAAGATGCAAAAACAATTGTTTGACTTTGTATAGTTAGAATTGATTCTAATGCACGTAGATGCAAAGTCCCGCGCCTGACTAAAATCGCGGGATCCCTAAAGCAACGAAAAAAATATTATCTTTATGAATGGCACGCATGCGTAACACACAATTAAACGGTATGTAATACAAGATAATTACACAATATCTGATCACACACGTAATGTATTTAGTTCCGCTAGATCGATTACCGCGAAACTTTCATCTGGAATTTCAGGGGTTTTTTTTGCTCTTTTGCCATGAACCGCGAAGTCCCCTAAAAACGAGGCGCTGGGCCTAGGCCCTCCAGGTCCATGCCTAAGATGAGCTTTGCGTAGATGTTAATGCGTGTCTTTGACCGGAAGTAAATTACCAGCGATTACTACTGTAGATTGGCATCACAGATAATTGCAAGATTATTGATAAAGCACTGTACCATTTTAATAACCATGTAGCATTTAACAGTAGAAGTTCTTGTTTTTTTGTGTGAAATATGACATGTAAAAGTGTCACGCCATGGATGCCAGAAGGCTAAAAAGGCAGTAATGTTTGCCACACTTCAATCTGATAAGGAAAGAGAGAGAGAGAAATGACATTTATTGTTTCGAGTGGACTTTAAACCCCATTTATATCTCGCAAGATTATTAAAATTGTTTTCCTATTAAAGACTACTTAATGTATGAAACAAACAAATAACAGTAACAGTATTTATTCTTGTGAAATGTGGCTACTGAACTGTTCGCACTGTGGATGCTAGAATGCAATATAGCAGTAACATGTGATAAACTTCCATCTAAATATTAAACAGTAGTGATGATAAAGGTACTATGATACTAGTAACTACACTGTATTGATTGTTGACTATACTACATTTGCAGACAATAATCTATCTTGATTAAATCATACTTAATCTTAACTAGGTGTTCATACTGACAGATAAGCTAATAAAAGTCCGACCCCCACTAAGATTAATAATATCAATGTATATCACTTTCTTTGGTTTATTGGTACATTTGCGTTCGCTTTGGGATAATGTCATTTAGTAAGGAGTGATTCATATGGAAATTTGATTTTCATTTCTATCTTGACTTAATTTCTAGGTCAGGAAAACATTTGTGTGTTATAAATATCTGATCAAATAGTTCATTAACTCTGTATATAATCGCTGTTTATGAATGAATGAATGGATATTGCATGGTTCTAAGCCCATCTTGAGACAATATGTGCATTGACCTTCAGCCAGGTTTACCTCGACGATCGGTATGGTCAAATGTTAAATCTTACTTCTGTTGTTTATATATATTTTTAATGCTTGAACAAATATTTAGTACCATATATTCAAAAGTGACCCTTGATTCAAAATTGAAAATGAAAAAAAATACTGCATTATTTCGTGGACTTGATCAAGGGTAGTCTGTTTTTACAACCAAGATTTTAAGAACACGTATCTAGTAAGCTAACTGCACAACATTGCCACTTCGTTCTTATCTTACTTAGACGTCGCGCCCGCTTCCGCTTAGGGTACAACAGGGTAGCCAAGAAAACAAAACAACACTGCCATCGTATGAACAACTTTGTAGCCGTAAGTGTAATCCATATACATGCTAATTCATCTCAACCGTACAAAAATGATCATCATAAGTCATATTGTATTTATAGCCAAAATTAAATCAAATCACCCACATTTGATTGCTATATTAATAGATTTATATACCCTGATCCATGTTCTAGAACAATGACCTTCTCTTCATTGTTCTTAAAGGGTATCAGAAATAATGAAGGCTAGTATAATAATACTCGACGTACAATAACGGATCACGAATTTACATGATGGCCCCTTTGTCCACTTTCAATGTTCATTGTAAATATGTCTTAATATGGAACAGCCCTTTTGTTTTCATTCATAACACCAGACAAACAACTCTTGTTTGGGCTATAAACTAGACTTAGCTACTTGTAAGCCCCTTTTAGTATTTATTGGTTTTCCAGCAAGCAAACCGTATATAAACTCAAGTACGTTATTGAAAATCGATCTACGTTCTTAGATCTTCGTAATTAGCGTTGTAAAAAATCACAGTTCACAAATCTCGCACCAGACCAGAAACCAATGTGATTAACCGGGATGAAGCGAGAGTTTGTTTGCTCGCTGTATGTCAAAGTTTGCAAGTGTATGTTTTATTGGCTGTTGGCAATGTTCGCTAACTTGATTAAATCAAGCGAATGTCAACACATCGCGTCTTTGAAGCTTGGCTAAATAACGGGTTTTTATGGTTTTGTATCAAAGATGAACTTGCTCTCGGGATATTCCATAACATAATTTTATTATAAAAGGTTTGACACTTCAGTTAATATTTCAAGTGTATGCATATAATGACTGTAAATATTATTACTAACGGAAATATAAGTTATGAAGACATTTTTTCAAGGTTAAATAGAGGACAATTGGTTAAAGCGACAACCACAATCGCCCAAATTGTCATTGGTTGAATATTGTAGTACAGAACTCGGTTCCTTTCTATTCTGTTTTTATTGCAGACCAATGCCGACGGCATTTGTAGACCATTTCAGAAACAAAATTAACTGCTTTTTAAAAGGTATGATTGAAAACCTCAGCAGCTGTATGAACTGACCAAACACAAATATGCTTGTGAAGACACGCTTCCGTTCCAACGAAGGTAAACTGGAATTTTAGTGACCGAATGTAAAATTGAGTTATTGACAGCAAAAAAGGTGAATTGTACATGTGTTCAAAAAGTACAAAACATGAACATGCCATTTGATTCAATCACTACAATTTCACTACACAATTCGACAAATTAAACAATATCTATATTCCGATCAAAAGCGCGTCGGAGCTCGAATGATTTTGGTTTTGTTTCAACGAGGGGCCACTTTAAAATCTGAATCAAAGCCGTGGTTGTGTTTTATTATGTGATAGTGTAGTCTACAAAGGGTTAATAAAGTCTGGTTAAGTAGTAATGTGATAAAGCGAAATCTATAAAAATGATAATAATATCGATAATAATATTACGTTTATAAGCGTTCGGTGACATTTAGAGTTGTATTTTTTTAAACACAATTATTCGTACATTGTAGAACAGTTCATCAAAAATATCAATTGCGCTTTTCTGTGTACAAAGCTGCGTATCAAATAAGTTTAAAACAATCATAAAAAATGTACTTAAAGCCCGAGATGTTTAAAAGAAAAAAAAATATGAGTTATTAAATAATACTTTAGATTTCAATCTTTTGAAAAGTTCCGTGGCTATGTTTTTCCTGTAACCATTCGAAGCCTTTACATGAATATGATACGAGAATTTACAAGGCGAAGAATACTGGCATTTTCTCAGACGGGATAATGACACCACTGAACTAGCTCGAGAAATTAATGAAAATGTGCTGAACTATTGTTAAAGCTCCAATAGCATTTTTTTAAGTTATATTTTTAAAATGTATTAAAATAAAGCCCAAAAATAGATTGTACCTATAAACAGTCCTACCTTGTTAAAGAATAATCCTATTAATCCTGTAATTCACTATTGCCAGTTGAGAAATTGGCAAAAATATCATTTTCAACTTCAAATTCAAACGTTTGAATATGGCCGTCCATGGAGAGGAATGGGAAAACAAGGGAGGTAATTGGTTAACTATTTCCTCAATCAATCGGTGTCTGCCCAAAAAATTTTGCCCATGATCGTATAATAGTGAGTTGACAACCTTTTGAGCAAAAAACTTAGAAATAATTATGTTTTGACTTTCTTAGAAAATATGAAATTGGAACTTTAACTAAACACTATTTTTTAAATGTTTAGCCATATTGGCCTTGTGGGGTCGGTGTGTCAGATATTTTCTTTACACAACCGGTCTCCTGTTTTTAAATGCTTGGGTAACCATATTTCTTCCCCAGAGTCCAAAATAAAGACAAATCTCATCGCCAATAACGTTATGCCTGAGTAGGAATTAATAATACACGTTTCAAAAGTTCACTTGCTTTCAATGATAGTGTAGAACAAATCTATTGGTGTAAAAGCAATGCTATAAAAATGCAGATTTTGAATATACGCAAATAAACCCCCATAATTAACTAACGGAAGCGGAGTTTACAAAGACAGATAAATTTAATATATTAGCATCTATTGATCTTAATTATCAGGGAAAACCGACAACAATAGATACCTGGTGAATGTACGTGCTTAAATGAATATTAAAACATGCACACCTGTTCGAAAGTTCACGTGTCTATTTTTACACGTGTGATCAGAGTCTCTGTGTTGCTGTTTTTCGGGAGATTTTCTCTTTTCTAGGGATGCAGCTTCCCATTGTTCAATGTAATTGATGAGGACTATCAATTTCTGGTAAAACAAACCTCCAGCATTTTGTATTTTTGTTGCGTGCCGTATAGGATTTGTTTACCTCGCTACATTTTTCTGGGTGTTATCTGTAAAAATATCGCATTCAAATTCTCGTTAGTTGATTCACTGTTCCGTTGAACGGACATATAGCTAATCGACAAATATGCTAGTGAACAAACGATCGCTGTTCCCTTCCAGAAATACAGAAGTTCCACATATGCTCACATAGATATATCTTAATATCTTAATTTTATTTCAAGAAGTGAAATGAAATTGGTTTTTATGTCACAATTTTCTGCGCAACCCGGACTAATCAAGACGGACATATGCCATGAATAACAGTTTACCTGGGCAGCGACGTTTCGGTCTACTCTTCGTATTTCAACTATGCCAATGTTTATTGTACGTGCACGCTATGGTGTAGACCAGATCTCACTTTTCCACCCTAACGACTGGACGCTGATCCTTGCCAGACTGACTGTCACCGGGGGGGGGGGGGGGGCTACACTGCACAATCCTCATTTTGTCGAAAGCATGCCTTATTTTTTCGAAAACATAAATTTTAAGTCACAAATATACTGTTCGTGTTTTTGCTGAATCGTAATAGATAATCATGTTGTTTTAATTATTATTAATTAATATGATTTATATATATCGTTAATACATATATTGCCACACTCTGTATAGAGATATAATTACTTATAGCGATTGCTCATCACGATTTATATTCAATAATGTTTAAACCATTGGGATGTGTATCAGTATGTATTATAAATAACATCCGTTGTTGCGTTATCACCATTTTGGAAGCAGAAGTTAATCCAAGAGATACATTGCAAAGTGTTTCTGGGATAGGCTAAACGTATTTGCTTATTCTTCGCATTGTGAAATATCAACGAATCCGTTACGATTTCTCAGATTGGAAATGGGAACCATCAACGAAGCCACGTTGAATATTCTTTCACAAATCAGTCACAATTGCCTACTGGCTACAACATAATGTATTGATGATACAGCACGATAAAATGTCAGAGTAGATATTGACCTTTCTATAAAAGTATATAGGCTGGTTTATTAAATAATTGATAATCGTGGTAAAACAAAAATAGTTCAACATTCCAGGAATGAAGATTTGTCATGAGCGGAAAAACAATCTGTTGATAACGACTAAAGGATACTTGTTGAAACGTCGTAATTGTTTCTCATAAAACATTGGATTCTGTTAGCACTTTTAAGTGTTTGCTCGTGTAGTGTTCAGTGGTAGTTACATGAAAGAGAACATGAAACAATTCATACGAGTACATACAATGCTGCAATGTTAATTAGTATTTCCTAAATTCATAGTGCAAGAACAAACCTTACAAAAATATTGAACCCCAGGAAAATCTGTGACCACAAAAACTTAACACAGAAAAGGCGCAAGGGGCACCCCTCTGCACTTCCTCCATTCTTAAAAGTATACTACCGGATACAAATCTTCCTTATCCACGAGAAATAAACATCGGTAACATTTCAGCAAGAGTTACTTTGGAAATCTTTGTTTAGAAAATTCAAACCCTTTTGAAGACCTGTCTCCATTGCTCCATCTGGAACATAAAGGTAGCATGTTAAACCCCATCTTTTTTTTCATTTTCTGTTGGAAACCCCAATAAAGATAAAGATACCTCAGATCAAATCAATTTGGAATAAATCAGAGCAGTGGGTCTGAGGGAGAAGATAATGTCCGTCTAGATAAATAGTTTTATTATAGCCGTCTTATATATAATCTTACATGATAGACACAATCACTATAATGGGTCTAGTACTTAATACAAGGTCGTCCATTTTATCCTCATTTCCTTTAAATGATTGAAAGGACATTAATTGCATGATGAACTATAAAGTATGTGGTTTTGTTTCTACTCTATCCAGTTACTAAATGCTATTTAAAGATTATTAACATTTCACGAGTTTACCATCATTTGCATCCCGTCCACGCAGGACTTTAATGAAGTCCTGATAACCTCGAAAGCTCTGTACAGGCTAGCTTGTTATCTTCAGACTCATCAGTATGATTCTAAACACAGAAAAACGCAAACTCCCCGTAACTTCAAAATTTGTCGCGAGAGAGTACTGTCACTGAAGTTTACTGTTTAGGTTCTAGAAATAAACCTCCGTCCTAAACTATAAATATATCTTTGTATCGTTTCCTAATCTGTTTGTAAAATATATCGGATGATATATTGAGATTATAATTACCTGTGGGAATACTGCGTGTTTCTGCCATAACACGCCTTATCATTTATGAAGTTGTCCCCTATGGAAACACTATCTTTAAACATTATATATAGCGAGGACAGACTTTGGCATATGACATTTACAGTATTACATGTTAATGAATGTTGAACGTGTGTTAACCAATAGTTTAAATAATCTTAACAACTATTTACAGATAGAATCTGTGTCTGACGCCTGCAATTAACTCATTCATTACAAATAGCATGGTATTATATGATTGGTGTATTTAACATCTCACGACCCCCGATAGCATATAGATAGCCTTCGCGGTTTCATAACAGATCGTATAGAGAGGAATTTAATGACTAGCTGCACGATATGCCCTGTTTTACTGTGGTTATACCAGGATTTACTTATATATCGCATGCCAAACCCAAATCCAATAGACAACATCTCAACTTCCATTTACACCAAGTTGCTCAGGGGGTAGGGCACTGGATCACTAACCCTGAGGTCCGGTGTTCGATCACTTTGTTGGCAGTGGGACGTGCACATAAAAGAACCCTTGACAATTGGAATTCGAAATAAGAGTAGATCGTAGCGTCATGCTTCATTAATCTGCGGAGGGTGAGTGGGGACTTTAATCAACATTTTATTTCATATCCATTTATATTATTCAATGGCTGAATGAATTTACAAAATGTCTTGTATTGCGTAAGTGACATTATATAACCTAGTTTTCTTGGTCCTACTTTGGATCTCTGTTGTCTCCATTTTGAGTTTGCGATCTCTTCAATGGGTATAAAAGTCGTCAGTATTCTTCAACTGACTTCAATCAATCATAATGTTATTCACCTTATTAACGTGCATTATGAGTCTTATACGTACATGTATATGGTGATATACCGATAGTCCGATATAGATTGATTAATCAGAGATCTTTTCTGGTGTTTCCCGCGAGTATTGTAGTAGAGCTGATTATGACTATATAATATAATAATAGAAGAGATAGGTCTGTCTTATCCCGTACTTAAATATATCGTATAGTAAATATTTATATCACCTACACAGTAAATGAAGTTGTGTAAATTTACTTTGATAATCGATGTTTATTCCATAGTAAATATTGATTCCAGCTATTGTGTCATTGATATACTAATGGTATATTTTCCAATACATCCCTATCCATAGCCACTTGGATGCTACTGTATAGTAGGTAGTAGAACCCTGAACAACTAACAGAATCCCCTGTCTAGTTTCAAGTAATGCGTGTCTACACGGTACCGGGTTGGTGACGACAGACAGTCGTTATTGATTTCCAGCTGTCAATGCTTCATTTATAAGGGATAAATGTGGTTTAATGCCCATTTGACACAAAATAGGTCATTTCGGGCCTAACATATGTCAACAGAGGTTCCAGAGACAACCCATGAGGATGGACAGGCGACCTCACACCTTGCAGAAACCACACACTTGACTCAATAAGTGATTTAAAGAGCAAGCTTTAAACCATTCGGCCACCCCATCCCTCTTTTATGAGCATACCAACGAGAACAAAGGTGGATCTCGTTTTGTCGTCCCATCCCAAGTAGTATAATCTTTGCCAAGCCACGGTCTTGCATCACATACAAGAGGGACCCGGAACCTCGTGGATAGTGATCCAGTGTCATACTCAATAATCCAGACTCAGCTGTAACAGGGGGAAGAGAGGCGGGAAAATCCCAAGGAACCTCCTCGGCCAACACTGGGATCGAACCCGGAACGTCTTAGATAGTTGAGTCAACGTCTTACATATTGAACCACGCCTAGTTGTAACCTAAATGTGAACATTCCAACCATGTGATTAACGATTGCATGTATTCTCAGAACTGTCGTGTGAATATACAATGATAATCTCCAGAACAAATTATATATGTTCAGAATAGGCAGTCCAATTATAAAACTAATTCAATTTATAGTTTGTATATATGCTGTGTTAATATAAAATTAACAAGAATTTCACAAACCAAAAGGTCTCTGATATGTTTTATTCCCAGGACACCAGACTAACCAGTCGGAAGGACTATTCCAATATTTTTTTCCAAGAACAATTCTCATTATCTTTTCGTGTTTACATAAAATAATCCGTATTTTCAATTTAGATAATTATTTCTAAATGTCCTGCTAATCGAGTTACGAGAACATCTGTTCAAACCGTGTAAACAAATTCTGTCAATAATGTCATCACTGTAAAAAACAGTAACACAGTTTGTTGCGGACTAATTTTGTCTCTTATGAAAATGGATTTGAATCGACGTCGCATTTCAACAGAACTAGATTATAAAAAGATAACAATATGATACCTAAGTAATTCGGCCCGGTCCGTAAGCCATCTTATTAGGGTTTCACACTGCGTAGCTTGTGTGAAACACTATTGTTTTTGTTAAAATTATTATTCTTATTAGGGTTTCACACTGCGAAGCTTGTGTGAAACACTATTGTTTTTGTTAAAATTATTAGGGTTTCACACTGCGAAGCTTGTGTGAAACACTATTGTTTTTGTTAAAATTATTATTCTTATTATTATTATTATTCTTCTTTTGTTTTGAGTAGATCTCAGCAACTGCTTGTCGCATCGTTACGATTTCTTCGGTTTTACTGGGAAAGTGGGTGTGACTTAGAGGATAAAGCTATTTTGAACGTTCTGCGACAATGCGAAATGTCCGAAATCACCGAAGTTAGCGTTTTTAATAATATTGCAGTAATTTTAACAATAATCATTGGATTTTAACTGTCGATACATTTTGGCATAGCCGGAGACAGGGCACATAGCTACGCTACTTTCAATTTTTGATTTTCGGCAAATCTTCGAAGATATTAGGCGCCAAATTTCGAAAATTTAAAATTTTACAAAAAACTTTTTTATTTATGAATATTTCTTAGTCGTGTTGTACACAGAAATAAAGAGTCATCTGACTAGCGCAAAAATGTTAAAAAATTTTGTCTCAGTAATTTTCCTTGGCCGCCATTGGCTAATTCAGTTTTTCAGTCCTAGATTAATTTTTTATTGTTCGATTTGTATAAAACAAAGTTCATATGCTTCGTTGCCTCAATTGTCATTTTTTTTATCACCGAAAGTGTTATCTGTCGGCACCGGAAGTGGCATAATTTTACCAAAAACTACAATTTTGACAGTTAGGTACCATTTTTCGAAAACAAATATTACTTTTTTGAAAAATTATATGACTCAAAGAGTGTGTCCTTTATAGGCGCAAAAAATGTCGGAAGCAGTTTTTTTAATTTCGATTTCATTTTCGAGCAAATTGGATTAAGAGGCTAAAAATGGTGTAAAATTGACCTATTTAAAACCCATTCAGGCTTTTCAGATTTTAAAATATTTCTTCGTAACTTTTAAAAACATGTAGCTATAATCCATACGAAGAAAATGTATGTTAAAATTAGTTTGTAATATAAGCAGTTGCCAAGAAATGGGCAGTTCTGCATAAGTCACTGTTTTCGTTAGTTTGCCAGTAAAATAGTCAATTATTATTGGATTTTTATAAAAGTGACATCATTTGATTCAAAAAGCATGTAACGTCATATCAAGTTGATTACAATTTAAAATTGACACCGGAAGTGACGTCATTTTGTCAAAAAACTGCATTTTAAACTTTATAAATCAGTGTTTTATTCAACCAAGAATTACTTAATATGTATTAATAATTTAAACTTTTGGTTTAAATTCACATATAAACACAACTCATATGGTCATATAGATATCATAAAATTGTTTCTAACTTGTTCGGTTGCCGAGAAATAGACGGTTTTCTACAGGTCATTTTTGAAGGTTTTGGGGCCATAAAAGTGTCAATTATTATTCGATTTTCATAAACGTTACACCATGTTATACCTAATGCCATTTGGGATTTCATACAAGTAATTTAAGATTTTCATTATCACCGGAAGTAACGTCATTTTGGCAAAAACTGTATTTTTAGCCTTCAAAACGGATATTTTATTCAAATGAGTCTGTTTTGAAATCTTTTTCAAATTATGGTATTTGATGCCAATCAACAAATAGAATGAACCCATACGATCATACAGATACCACAAAATGGTTTCTAACTTGTACAGTTGCAGAGAAATAGCCGATTTTCTACAAGTCACTTTTCAAGTTTTTTGGTCTTTAAAAGTGGCAATTATTATTCGATTTACATAAAATTTTCACTATATGATATCGTATGCCATTTCTGATTTCATAAAACTAATTGAACATTTTCATTAACACCGGAAGTAATGTAATTTTGTCAAGATATTGCTGGATTTGGTTGATTCTGCGTCCATTTTATTTGATGTGAGCAATGTTTATTTGGAAATCTGTTTAGTGGTTTTGTTGGTGCCGGAAGTGACATATGTTCAAGGGCAACTTGGCACCGGAAGTGATATGTTCAAGGGTAACGTGGCACCAGTGAAACCCGTCATTCCTGCATGCAGGTCTAGTTATTCTTATTATTATTATTATTCTTCTTTTGTTTTGAGTAGATCTCAGCAACTGCTTGTCGCATCGTTACGATTTCTTCGGTTTTACTGGGAAAGTGGGTGTGACTTAGAGGATAAAGCTATTTTGAACGTTCTGCGACAATGCGAAATGTCCGAAATCACCGAAGTTATCGTTTTTGAAAATATTGCAGTAATTTTAACAATAATCATTGGATTTTAACTTTCGATACATTTTGGCATAGCCTGAGACAGGGCACATAGCTACGCTACTTTCGATTTTTGATTTTCGGCAAATCTTCGAAGATATTAGGCGCCAAATTTCGGAAATTTAAAATTTTACAAAAAACTTTTTTATTTATGAATATGTTTTAGTCGTGTTGTGCACAGAATTAAAGAGTCATCTGACTTGCGCAAAAATGTTAAAAAAATTTGTCTCAGTAATTTTTCTTGGCTTCCATTGGCTAATTCAGTTTTTCAGTCCTAGATTAATTTTTTATTGTTCGATTTGTATAAAACAAAGTTCATATGCTTCGTTGTCTCAATTGTCATTTTTTTTATTACCACAAGTGTTATCTGTCGGCACCGGAAGTGGCATAATTTTACCAAAAACTACAATTTTGACAGTTAGGTACATTTTTTTGAAAACAAATATTATTTTTTTGAAAAATTATATGACTCAAAGAGTGTGTCCTTTAAAGGCGCAAAAAATGTCGGAAGCAGTTTTTTTAATTTCTTTTTCATTTTCTAGCAAATTGGATTAAGAGGTGAAAAAAGGCGTAAAATTGACCTATTTACAACTCATTCAGGCTTTTCAGATTTTAAAATATTTTTACGTAACTTTTATAAACTTGTAGCTATAATCCATACGAAGAGAATGTATGTGAAAATTAGTTTGTAATATAAGCAGTTGCCGAGAAATAGGCAATTTTGCATGAGTCACTTTTCACGTAATTTTGGCTGTAAAAGAATCAATTATTAATCGATTTTCAATTTTCTTTCGCCATTGGATGCCTAATGCCATAGTGGACTATGTCAAACCATTTTACCCCTTGCGCTGCCACCGTAAATGACGTCATTTGCTCAAAACTTAAATTTTAGCCTTCAAAAAACAATATTTTATTCAAATGAGTCGTATTTGTTATTTTTTTCAAATTGTGATATTTGATTCTATTGATCAAATAGATTGAACCCATACGATCATACAGATACCACAAAATGGTTTCTAACTTGTACGGTTGCAGAGAAATGGGCGATTTTCCTTAAGTCACTTTTCAAGGTTTTTGGTCTATAAAAGTGTCAGTTATTATTCGATTTTCATAAAATTTTCACCATATGATATCTTGTGTCATTTATGATTTCATAGAACTAATTTAACATTTTCAGTATCACCGGAAGTAATGTCATTTTGGCAAAAACTGTATTTTAGCCTTCAAAACAGACATTTTTTTCAAATGAGTCTGATTTGTAATATATTGCAAATTATGATATTTGATTCCAATCAACAAATGGATTGAACCCATACGATCATATAGATACCAAAAGATAGTTTTTATCGTGTACGGTTGCCGAGAAATAGACGATTTTCTACAAGTCACTTTTCAAGGTTTTTGGTCTATAAAAGTGGCAATTCTCATTCGATTTACATACAATTTTCGCCATTATGCTGCCTTATGCCATTTCTGATTTCATAAAACTAATTGAACATTTTCATTATCACCGGAAGTAATGAAATTTTGCCAGGATCACTTACAAGTAACATATATATAAAATGAATTGATATTGCTGGATTTGGTTGATTCTTCGTCCATTTTATTTGATGTTTACAATGCTTATGTGGAAACCTGTTTGATGGTTTCATTGGTATCGGAAGTGACATATGTTTAAGGGTAACGTGGCACCGAAAGTGACGTGGCACCAGTGAAACCCGTCATTCCTGCATGCAGGTCTAGTTATTATTATTATTATTATTATTCAGATTCCAATTTGAATAGATCTCAGCAACTACGTGTCGCATCGTTACGATTTCTTCGGTTTTACTGGGAAAGTGGGTGTGACTTAGAGGATAAAGCTATTTTGAACGTTCTGCGACAATGCGAAATGTCCGAAATCACCGAAGTTATCGTTTTTAAAAATATTGCAGTAATTTTAACAATAATCATTGGATTTTAACTTTCGATACATTTTGGCATAGCCTGAGACAGGGCACATAGCTACGCTACTTTCGATTTTTGATTTTCGGCAAATCTTCGAAGATATTAGGCGCCAAATTTCGAAAATTTAAAATTTTACAAAAAACTTTTTTATTTATGAATATTTTTTAGTCGTATTGTGCACAGAATTAAAGGGTCATCTGACTAGTGCAAAAATGTTAAAAAGTTTTGTCTCAGTAATTTACCTTGGCCGCCATTGGCTAATTCAGTTTTTCAGTCCTAGATTAATTTTTTATTGTTCGATTTGTATAAAACAAAGTTCATATGCTTCGTTGTATCAATTGTCGTTTTTTTTATTACCAAAAGTGTTATCTGTCGGCACCGGAAGTGGCATAATTTTACCAAAAACTACAATTTTGACAGTTATTTACGATCTTCATAAACAAATATTATTTTTTTGAAAAATTATATGACTCAAAGAGTGTGCCCTTTCAAGGCGCAAAAAATGTAGGAAGCAGTTTTTTTAATTTCGATTTCATTTTCGAGCAAATTCGATTAAGAGGCTAAAAATGGTGTAAAATTGGCCTATTTACAACCTATTCAGGCTTTTCAGATTTTAAAATATTTCTTCGTAACTTTTATAAACTTGTAGCTATAATCCATACAAAGAAAATGTATGTTAAAATTCGTTTGTAATATAAGCAGTTGCCAAGAAATGGGCAGTTCTGCATAAGTCACTGTTTTCGTTATTTTGCCTGTAAAATAGTCAATTATTATTGGATTTTTATAAAAGTGACATCATTTGATTCAAAAAGCACGTAGCGTCATATCAAGTTGATTACAATTTAAAATTGACACCGGAAGTGACATCATTTGGTCAAAAAATGCATTTTACACTTTTTTAAATCAATGTTTTATTCAACCAAGAATAACTTAATATGTATTAATAATTTTAACTTTTGGTTTAAATTCACATATAAACAAAACTCATATGGTCATATAGATATCATAAAATGGTTTCTAACTTGTTCGGTTGCCGAGAAATAGACGGTTTTCTACAGGTCACTTTTGAAGGTTTCGGGGCCATAAAAGGGTCAATTATTATTCGATTTTCATAAACGTCACACCATGTTATACCTAATGCCATTTGGGATTTCATACAAGTAATTTAAGATTTTCATTATCACCGGAAGTAACGTCATTTTGGCAAAAACTGTATTTTTAGCCTCCAAAACAGATATTTTATTCAAATGAGTCTGTTTTGAAATCTTTTTCAAATTATGGTATTTGATGCCAATCAACAAATAGAATGAACCCATACGATCATACAGATACCACAAAATGGTTTCTAACTTGTACGGTTGCCGAGAAATAGCCGATTTTCTACAAGTCACTTTTCAAGTTTTTTGGTCTTTAAAAGTGGCAATTATTATTCGATTTAACGTTTTTATTTATAAATATTATCTAGTCGTGTTGTGCACAGAATTAAAGAGTCATCTGACTAGCGCAAAAATGTTAAAAAAATTTGTCTCAGTAATTTTCCTTGGCCGCCATTAGCTAATTCAGTTTTTCAGTCCTAGATTAATTTTTTATTGTTCGATTTGTATAAAACAAAGTTCATATGCTTCGTTGTCCCAATTGTTATTTCTTTTATTACCAAAAGTGTTATCTAGCAAATTGGATTAAGGGGTGAAAAAAGGCGTAAAATTGACCTATTTACAACCCATTCAGGCTTTTCAGATTTTAAAATTTTTTTACTTAACTTTTATAAACCTGTCACTATAATCCATACGAAGAGAATGTATGTTAAAATTAGTTTCTAATATAAGCAGTTGCCGAGAAATGGGCAGTTTTGCATAAGTCACTGTTTTCGTAATGTTGCCTGTAAAATAGTCAATTATTAATGGATATTCACAAAAGTGACATCATTTGATTCAAAAAGCAAGTGTGCGTCATATCATGTTGATTACTATTTAAAATTGACACCGGAAGTGACGTCATTTAGTCAAAAACTCAATTTTTAACTTTTAAAATCGATCTTTTTTTCAACCAAGAATTATGTCACATGTAATAATAAAATTAACTTTTGGTTTAAATTCACATATTAACAAAACTCATACGGTCAAATAGATATCATAAAATTGTTTCTAACTTGTTCGGTTGTCGAGATATAGGCGATTTTCTGAAAGTCACTTTTGAAGGTTTTTGGCCCATAAAAGTGTCAATTATTATTTGATTTTCATAAAATTTTCACCCTTTGAAGCCTAATGTCATAGACGATGTTATAAAACTAATTTAACGTTTTCATTATCACCGGAAGTAGCGTCATTTTGGCAAAAACTGTATTTTAAGCCTTCAAAACCGATATTTTATTCAAATGAGTCTGATTTGTAATGTTTATACAATTATGATATTTGATTCCAATCAACAAATAGATTAAACCCATACGGTCATATAAATACCAAAAAATGGTTTCTAACTTGTACGGTTGCCGAGAAATAGACGATTTTCTACACGTCACTTTTCAAGGTTTTTGGTCTATAAAAGTGGAAATTATTATTCGATTTACATAAAATTTTCACCATATGATGCCTTATGCCATTTCTGATTTCATAAGACTAAGGGAACATTTACATTATCACCGGAAGTACTGTTATTTTGTCAGGATCAATTACATGTAACAAATGTATAAAATAAAATTGCTGGATTTGTTTGATTCTGTTTCCATTTTATTTGATGTGTGCAATGCTTATGTGGAAACCTGTATATTGGTTTCATTGGTACCGGAAAGGACATATGTTCAAGGGTAACGTAGCACCAAAAGTGACACAAGTTCAAGTTCAAAGGTAACATGGCAAAAGTGAAACCCGTCATTCCTGCATGCAGGTCTAGTTTCCCCTTAAAATTAGTTCCCCTCTACGATACGACTCATTTATAGTCAATCAAGTTAAACGACTAGACATGACTCTCCAGTGAATTATTAGCTTGGTCATCGTAATCTCACTTCTCAGAGAGGGCTGTTGTAGCTGAGCGGTAACCTAACTGTATACTCTCGATTGGACTATCCTGAATTTGAATCCCTTAATAGCCCGAGTAGAACTAGCCTATGTGCATTTTAAGGCCCGGTTTCACTGCATTATGTCTTATCGAGGCAGTCCAGGCAAAGTGTTCCTCCTTAGCGTATATTAAACTCACAATGACTCAGGTATATCTTTAAAAGACCTTAAATACAATTCTTTTCCGATCTCAGACAGGAGTTGGGAACATGAAACGGGATTGATTTACTATTGCATACTTTAAAATTCGGTATGTAGGAATAATCTTATTTCAGAAATAATTATAGCTATAACTAGTTAGCGCGTAAATTAGGTTTAATATCAAATCCAATGAATATAAAATCAAGGACTAATTATTGACGAATATATCATATTGCTCCGCTGAATACATGAGTTTGTGAACATTGAAAGTTTTGTTCCTTAAGCACAGAATGCAATTAAAAATTAATTTACCCGTAACCCATACAGATAAGTAACATGTATACCATCAAACCGGTATAAAATATCTAATTCGAATCTACGTAAATGCCACGATTGCATGTTTTTCCGGTATTGTTGCGCTATGAAGGCAATTTTCCTGTTATGAGAGTGTATTTTAGTTGATGATAACAAGCCCAATGAACAGATGGAAACACACATGGATAAGATGAAATGTTTTCTTTGCATGTTGAGCATGTGATGATGCACTTAATACCACATGGCGTGATATGTTTTAACATACATAAAATACATCTACTGTATTTGGTTAAGATGTATAACAAGTCATGTTGTTTAATATTGGCGAATTAAATTATTTCCTTCAGTGACAATATGCTATTCTCACTGAATAACTTTTAACCAATGATTGTTAGCCTTTGTAATTAAATTGTTACCCCTTCGCCGTCCCTACCATTACGTATACTTAAAGAACATTCTTGGTTATTGATATATTACTATACATCGGATGGTCTCGGTCTACCATTTCAACATTGGAAGACCCATAATTATGATGACCATGATAGATATTTATGAGTCTTACTTTAGCGTCTTGACCGATTCACTTGATATAACCATACTATTACGTTGTTTTTATATGCTATGGTCATTTGATCGAAACATTGTATTACGTTTATGTAGACGTGTTCATTTATTCGATACACTGTATTTGGTTTATGCATACAATTGTATGACCATTTGACTGAACCTACGCGCAACGTTATTACATTGTATTACTTTTCAGTATGATCAATTAATTGACGTATTGTGGGTTGTATTATGTTTCTTGCCTACAATTGATTGGAATATTGTATAACGTTTCTTTAATATATATGTATGGTCATTTGATTGATCTGATAGCATAGATTGACATTAATCATGCGGCTGATTTCTCTGATCATCTGTCATCTTATCCAGCATAAAAAAGAACTCGTATGTGACTCAAAATTTCTTATTGTTTTCCTTTCATTATCCCAATCATTGATCTGATCGAGTTGTCACATAGTCTTCTCCACTCATATTTTCATTCAATTACAAAGCTTAACAACTCTTGTAAAAGTGTTCTTCGATCACCAATGAATCATAAATAAAGGTATTACAAAATGCCACCACTTTTTTGTGCCGCTCGTTAGGTATCGCAAAGCCGGGGATACAGTCCATGAATCATTGGCGTGGATAATAGATTTAAACCACTGTTACTTTTAAGAGCAAATTAAATGCTTTGAAAGTTTATCCTCGCTATCCAACCAGAGACATCATTGGCGGATGTATACGAGAACACAATACCGCATCGAACATTCAATTCTTCTGAAGGCCGCCCAGATATTGTTTCAATCACCCGTCGTTCGGGATGAATCAGAGGCGAGCTTAATGGAATATCATGCACTTTCTCCCTATCGTTTATTTATCTATGTTTAATCAGACCAATAGTTTCCCGCTGAGAGATAAAGTATTTTACATCACGCTATAGATCAATGGATATATCTGAATATTACTCAACCATCAATTAACAATACGACTATGAATCATCATTTAACAGGTATATCATATTCATATCATAACACATGGGAGATCAGCAATGATACGATGCAGATAATAGTGGAATGAAATAAGGTTTGACGTTCTACTGTTCTGGTCGGTCAGACATGGGTTAATGAAGACACCATACAGTGTGCCATGGGGGAAATTATTCCCGGACAAGGGCGCTTCGGCCAACTACAATTCCAACTACCAAATGACGTTGTATGCAAGACATTGGTTTATTCGTCCGATCCGAACATCTATACGTTGTCTATGGATGCAGATAGCGGTTCAATACAGATTTTATGCGCAGATGTCATGCCATATCAGTACGTCTATCGAAGGAATCACCAAGGCCCCGAGAATACTTTAACCATTTTCCCAGAGAAAATCACAGAACGGTACATAGCAGCTGAACGAAACACCAAGGACGGGAAAGCAAACAGTGATTGGGTAAGGGAGAGAAAATTGACTGGTTAGTTTAGTTATTGGGTATTTGGGGATATTGTAAATGCATACCTACGTCTACGTATTAGATGTTTACCCGAACATCTATACGTTGTCTATGGATGCAGATAGCGGTTCAATAAAGATTTTATGCGCAGATGTCATGCCATACCAGTACGTCTATCGAAGGAATCACCAAGGCCCCGAGAATACTTTAACCATTTTTCCAGAGAAAATCACAGAACGGTACATAGTAGCTGAACGAAACACCAAGGACGGGAAAGCAAACAGTGATTGGGTAAGGGAGAGAAAATTGACTGGTTAGTTTAGTTATTGGGTATTTGGGGATATTGTAAATGCATACCAACGTCTTCCAAACCACCCAGTCCATGATCGCTAAGTGCCCCAGGCGCAAATGATAAAACACTCACTACACAGTGATTTCCTAGACAAGAACTTGTTTTAAAAGTTTGGTGCATTTGAAAGATAGTGTGGACATATTAAAAAGGGTGCAGGATGTATGTCTGACCAGGCATATTACTCTCTCAATAGCTAAGTTCTCGGTTCGGAGTGCATCAATGTAACTGAAATTTTTAGCAAATCCCCTTGACATTATCCAGTTGTTAACTATTATAGTGAGAACTGATTGCTCTTTATCTAATCTCCCATAATTTATGTTCTATAGATTAATTTTTTAAATGAAGACCCCCCATCCTCCTATCCACGCAACGCAAAGGAATTATTTGTAGGCGAATAATGACAATAATCTATGTTTAATAATGTCCTGGGACGGGTTTTAACGTCCTACTTTCTGGTCCGAATGGGCTTTTGTAGACGGGCAAATGCCATGCAGTGTTCTACGAGGGACATTTTGCCTGGAATAATCCGAACGACTAAACAGCCGTCCTTGTCAGGCCATCTCCTTCGTCTTGCACCTGCGCCATTGACAAGGGGAAACCAAGTCGGAAAATCCCGATGAAATTCCTCGGCCAATGCTTCCTGCTTAGCGAGCTAGCGTCTTTTTAATAAGCTTTGGTTATCAAGATTTTGCTAAACGATGCATAATGCACTTTACATCATCCAATACCATTCTCGTTGTAATTTGACAAGTTGGGTGTGGTTAGGGAGCTTCACTGCACCGAGATTATCAATAATGCGTCCTACACTGGACTCGTCATGTAATTATTGGGAAGCTGGAAGGTCGGGTATGACAAGAAGGGTCTACTGCATACAAGCTTCAACGATTACTCCCAGGTAGAAAATGTACCGTTAATATTATTTTATTCGATAAATAATTGCACTTTTCCTACATCAAACTTAACACCAAGACTGTATTATTAGTTTTAGAAATAGGGCCAACCCTAAGGTCATTAGTCCACTGCTTCAGACTCACAGCTTATCCCCCAGTGTAATGATTTCATGCCAGCAGTCTATTTGTCAAGAGGTCGGAGAAGAGGAATATTTCATTGTCCAATTCAATCGCAGTTAATTGACGTATAAGTGGCGTTTAGATGGTATACAGAAAGTTATAACAGATATGCTATTCAATCTTGACACGACTCTTATAGATAGCTCTGACTGAGGCCCGCGGACACTTAACTAGGTAAATATAACAAGTGGTTATGGAGATGGCATAAAAATAATCTTCGTAAATCGAGATTCAGAATCTGTATTGACAAATCACGTGTCACTGTAAGGCTTAATAAATTTGATTTGTACGTGTTCTATCTACTTATCGCTAAGACGTGTTCATAATTAGCGGCTAAATAGTAAAAATTCAACCCTACTTACTTTGACATCTCTTCATCTAAATATTTTTGAGGATTAAATTCCCTTGACGAATTCCAAGCCCCCTTTACGCGCACATACCTCTACTAGACTTTACACGGAAATATTTTTGAGGATTAAAATTCCTCGGATTTCCTTTTGATGTACATTGTATAAACACACACAGGGTTCACTCAAGTGTTATTCAGATTATTTCAACTAGAAATCTTTCATATCTGAGTTGACGGTATCGATGTAAACAATGTGACTTATGAGCCAAACGTATTTTATTTAACCGGAAATTAAAGAGTGTAAAATCCAGAGACAGTGCAATCGATGCATCTCTAATTAAAGAGCCCCAGATCATTTCTTCCATTTACAAACATATACTCGTATGTCTATGCAATAGTATATCCCATTGGTGAGGTTAATAATGTTAGTGTTAATAAGTTGTACATGTATTTACTTTCATTCGATTGTTTGGTTTTCGTGTATTCGTGCGAAAACGACAAAGTAAAACCCCATTGAAATTCTAAAATTGAAATAGTGCCACAGTTTGTTCATTTTACTTGCATTTCTCGAATTGTGTGACATATTTAGGGAATACTGAATTGGGCTACCCGCGAGTAGGCTTGGAACATGTTATTTATAGTTCCTGATATCCAAGTTCGGACATTTGGTCTTAGATTTCCGGAACTACATTAGCACGCCATTATCTCCATAATATGTAGATATGTACAAGGTTCTTACACGTGTCACAGTATTCTAAACCCCTAATACAATCGTAACCACTCCATCTCACAACGAGTCGTAGAGATCCACAATTCCATGAAATATAATGTCGCAGCAGGCGGCTGTTCTGAAAATTCAACCACGCGTTCGTATTGCAACAAGTGTCTACATAAATCATAAAGTGTGAGCAAGCCAATAAAACGAAACGATAACAGTTCAGTGTCAAGTTAAACTCCAGACATTAATGTGGAGGAAGTCATGGGTGGATCCGCCCTGGGGAAATTATACCAAGATCTAATGACGATGATTATACAAATTGTATGTTTAACTTCGTTCTCAGTTCCTGTGTGAAATAAGAAATATTATTACTCCCTCTTCAATTTGTCTATTCAGTAATCATCTTCGTAGGCGAAAATTTGAAAAACATCCCTCACCTAAGTAATTGTATCGATGTATTAACACCAGTAACATAATTAGGTGTTTTGTAATGTTATGATATGTAAAGAAGCATTAGACTATATCTTTAATAGAATTACACCATTTTGAACAAACTAACTACCTAAAAAGTTTTGGGAAATAATACTTAATCTATTTACGTATTGAAAACTCTGCGTAAAGAAAGGAAGTGAATGTGTCTCGCCGACGTAAATCACTTCAGACTTGACATACGATTATTGTATTTCTATGACCACGTGTGTATTGCGACGTCTGCTAAATTTGTTGAGGGAGGAGGCAGGAGTAGGGGCTGTTACCGAATGGGTAACACGTGCACGTTGTATAAGAATTTCTGTCATTGAGTAAGTGACGTGGTTTCGATTCCCCGTTTGGACGTTTAAAGGAGTATGGTCGCCAGCCCAACCCCGTGAGTTTTCTCCGATTTTCCCCCTGCAAGAGATTTATTGAATAAAATTGAACTATATGTTAGTCCTGGAATGATCTAGTTTGTGCCGAGTGGATGTTAACCCCACTTTCTATCTCTGATAAGTTTTCCAGGATGATGGAATTTCTGTATTTTCTTTGCTGGATTCCAACTGTAAGTGATTATTGATGTGCACGCCGACGTTAATACGAGTGAATCCAGGTTTTGCGTTCAGTGTGATCCCCGCCGCGAAGTTTCCCACCCTGACAAGTACTGTGGACCTGGAACTGGCCATGTCGTTGTATAGAATTCAAAAGTCTACTTCACCAAAGCAATGCGGAAGAAGCATGCTAATTTTCACATCAATTGAAATTTAATTAGAGGAGGTTTAGGCTTCAAGAACAAGATGAGTAGCGGTTAGCGAGCAGTTGCAGGTCCAATAAAACAACTTCGTGGACTGTTTTGCAATTCAGTTAATGTTTACCTGAAAAGAAGGATACTCGAGACTTTCATGCAAACAGCTTCAAGATGATGTTTTGCCAGTTACAGATCATGGCCGAAGGCACCTATCTACCTCAGCTGTCCTTCAGCACTTGCTTATACATAACTGTAAGTAGTGGGAGCTGGTTCCTTTAGTTCCATACAAAAATACTAGATGAATCTCATCCAAGGATAAGTGTACAGATTTACACATATTTATACATCGGCTATGTGTTCATTGCTTCCGACTTTAATTTACCATAATATAAGTGCAAGAACATATTTGGTGCCAGATTTTTATATTACACACGCTACAGTGAATGTAAATATAGATGAAAATAAATAAACGAATAGTCTATAAATAGGTAGCACATGAAAAAATATGATTGATCTATGTTGTGTTGTCAGATACATGTTAACTTTAGAACATCGTTAATATTTTAAAAATTTGAAAAGATAAAGATAGAAATATCAAAATATTTTATATTTTTTCCGTATATTTTACCTTATTTTTTAAAATTTAAATGGTGAAACGAAAATGCTAAAATATATTGTAGCCATGTTGAATCTAATAATATGAGATTTGAATTCGTGTGTAGTTTAAAAAGTGAAATAGTTTGATTAAGTTGATTCTATTTTTAGAAAAGGCATCTTTTGTATATATACACATCTCTTAAAAATGCATCCTTTAAATGCTGTAGGGGGATCTAAGGACAAATAACTCGAATAATTCAAAAGAAAGCCGAGCTGCAGAGAATTCGATTAAGTGAATTTACCAGTAACTGTGATTTTAAACTAGGAACTCTTGAAATCGTACGGGTAAAATGTTATGTTAAACCCAGCGATTGGAAAACCATCAAACGGATCATAATTGTTAAAATATGTTAACACGTAGAAACAATTATCCGCCGTGTTTATCGAGGTTACTGGGCTATGTTTAGCTATTCTCAGCATGACAATACTGGAAAGACATTTATTATTCTGGCAAACTCGTGCATAAGACAAACAAATAGCCAATGCAGGATAATAATGCATGATTAATGAGACTAATTAGGGGTGGTAATTATGTAATGGTCTTACCTGCGACTGCCAGCCATAGACTTGTCAGGTACATACATGTTAATCCCAGTAAATCCATCTTAACTATTCGTATACAACTTGTTCGTTGAGCTTTGGCAATGTTCTCTGATTCTATCATCCAATATCAATTGTAGTTAATATTTCAAAATAATCTCATGCCACATTTGGCTATAGTGAAATTAATTTCTCCTTTGAACGTCAGTACACAAATTCTAACAATTCTGTGAGTTATCAATTCCATACATGATAATTCGGTTTGCGTCTATACTTTAGTGTCATTTAAATTAATGCCTTAGTATTAAGATTCAAAAATCCCGGAAACTTAGGTCCTCCTTGAACAGGTTCAGTTTAGCAAATGGTCGTTATACTCTGGACAAACAATAAGCTGGACGTTCGTGATTTTATCGTTTCATTATCGAATATCTGATAACTACGCCGATAGAATCAGAATTCCATATTTTTTCAGCTTCAACAAACCTTTCTACAGTTAACAGATAGTTAATCAATACAATTTCATATATCAATACAAATTCACTTTAAAAAAAAAAGCTTGTTGGCAAATTAATCGAACTTCAAGTATCCCAAGTCTCGACTGTATGTTCTCGGAGGTCAATATAGCGATTATTATACGATAATACCCCATGCTTTATCATGGCTGTACACTATTGTTCATTGTGTATGTTTACTTGTATTCGATGTTTCTACAAAACTCGAAAAAGTCACGCATTCACCTAATAAAAGATCATTAAATACAATTCTGACCTCGTCGAGAAGAGAATATGTGCACAAATTATCCCAGCAAGCAATTAACTATTTTCTGATGTTGCTGGAAAAGAGCGCCTTTAGAATAAAACCGAACCCAGTCTGCTGCAAACCAATTAGGTAATCCGAGGTGATCTAAGATATTCCCACGAATTGCACGTTGGTGTGAATTCTGATTTTCAATCATCGACACCAAATTCGAAATAACAAGGTTCAAATTCCAGCGCACTGTTTAAAAATGTAATAGCGACATTCTACCACTTCCGTTCTGGTAAGACATTAAAGAGTTTAATTTTAATGATTTGGAAGATCTCCAACAACGGTGACAGATTTTACGATCACACTTTAGTCAGTCCTGGCTATTTAAAGACAGGTTTTAGCTGATAGCCTATGTAATTAAAGTATTATTACTAGTTGTTGAGCTCGGCTGTCACATGCACTACATGTTAAAAAAACAAAGAGATTTACAGTGAAAGTCAGTCACACTGCTGACATGATGTGAGGAGCTTTACGCTCCTTTTGTCCACGTGGTTTATGTCTCGGCTGGGGACCGGTAAGCCTACACAGATTAACACCTTGTCACGCCCCCTTTTTACTTTCCCTAGACTAAATCCATTATTTACGCCATGCGCGTTTTCAAAGGTAAACACTATAGATCTGTATAAACGTCTTTATCACCAATGTCGACCGGAGCTCGCTGAAACATAAAGTACACCAATTACAGTTATTGTATAAATAATGTAAAAAATGAATAAATTATATATTCAACAAATTTTATTCTTGTTTACAGCGAATTCCAAAAACTCATATAAAAAACACGTGCATTAATGGAACGCACAGGCGGTGCTTTGCTTCTTTTGTAAAAAAAAATACAGAACACGTGTCTTACAAATCAACGCCATTAGTACACAGCCAGCTTCCATAAAAATGTTTCTAGGTTTTAAATCCTTAGGCATCTCAGCAAGATGAAAAAACAACCGTTGATGATAATTAACATTGAAAATTTGATTTCGAGACCCATTACAATAAAACTGTGGCAATGATAGCACGTTAATTCCGTCGTGTATGCCAGCTATTTGATTAGTTTAGATCTGTTGGCAGTATCCGCGATAATAGCGAATGCTGGGTGTCGTGGTGCTTTTGAATTCTGTATTTAAAGCCGGTAAAATAGATACCGACAGTTAAAAATTATCGTATTATGGCAACAAAATATATTATTTTGTTATGTTCGCTGCTTGTTTAAACGCTGATCCATGAAGACATAATTAATGTACACGATGACTTGATCAAGTCGGTTTATACGTGTTCCTTATTGCTGACTGTGGTTGATGAATCTTCTAAATCCTTTACACAAGCCATTCTGGATCACGAGTGTGCTCATGATAGTTTTCTCATTGGCCAATAAAATATTGCGTAATAAGAAAGCCGGGATTAACCAGATATATAATGAAGGTAGATACCGAAACTAGAAAACGTAACTGCGGGTAAAATTATATTCGATTGAAACTCAACCCGAGATAACAGAGCGACACTTTAATAAAGACTTGGAGTGCCCTTGACATGGCAGTGGGATTAACCATGGAACACTGCCTAGGGAGTAAGTGATTTATGAGGACAATCCTATTACAATTTCATCTGCAAGGCGCCCATTTGCGTGCTGAATTCTTCTAGGAAACTTGATGGTTATCAAACTGATCGGTCACTCTGGGTAGCTGCCAAAGAATAAAACACTATAAAAAAAAACACACTTTACTAACCGACACAGAGACAGTAGCAAAAACGAGAGATAGCGATAGCTATTATGGATCAGATCTACAAAAAAAAATAGTTTGCAGACACAAACGGTAATCCCAAACAACCAATTAAAAACTCGATTTTGCCCACGCACACTGAATTGGTGTAAAGAAAACAAAAGACACTTATAAAACACGATAAACTATAATCTCGACCCAGTGATGCACACGAATATAAAGAGTCGCTAAGCTTTGGATCACTTTAATCTATGTGTAAACCAATTTTAAAACAGAAAACTCTAAACGTTTTTTCTTTACACCACGGGAATACCACAAAAACAAATATTTCCTTTTCAGATCGAGAAGATAGGAAACAATTTAACGCGTGGAAACGCAAATAGAAATTGTTCTATTTCATCTGGACTGATTGAAACCGGCATGCCCAATCAGGAATTTTAATATGAAGTTTCAAAAGTATTAACTTGCTGTTTTCCAACATTGATCTGAGGCGGAAATGTAATCATCATTCAACTGTCATTTAAATATTTTCCCAAGCAGCCACGTTGGCTTGGCGAGTTTTGCTTATAAACCAGGAAGCACCGTGTTCAATGCCTGTCTAAAGCAAGGCTGACACTTGCACGATTCTGTGGCAGGCATTGGCACGACTCGAGTCGGCACGACAGCGTCCGATTTGTGCCAATGCGGGAAGTGCGTGAACAATGCGCAAACTCGTCGTGCCAGTTCGTGTCAATGTGGACACGACAAAAACGTGGCCAAAAGTCGTGCAAGTGTCAGCCTGGCTTTAGCCTAGCACTTTCCTCTTGGTTTGTCAGTAGTGTACGACGGTCTGACGACAAGCCGACGACTGGTGAACACCGTCATTGATAGCACTTTCAAGATACATCGACAGTTGGACATTGATATAAGAGTAGGCCGTAGCACCACCGTACTTCCAGGCAAAATCCCACCATAGCAGAGTGGTATTTTGTTATATCCCCTTCTTAACTGACACGGTTGATGCTGTGTTCAATTGCATTTCATTTATGTCAGAACAAGTAATCGATTACAGACTCTTAATATATCAAATCTGAAATGTCAACATAGCATTTGTTAAAACTAAAGCCCTTTGAAGGCTTCCAAAAGACAGACACGTTTTAGACAGTTAGGCTAAATGTATACATATAGTGCATCGCATAGACCCTGAACCCTAACAAATGAGGCACGGAAATCAAAATTTCACGAGAAAAACAAAATGTAATATGCCGACGTGCGGATCAAATATACAACGAATCATACGTTCTGTATCTGAGTGCAGCATACTCGCGTGTACTAAATTGACCAGAAGAAAATTTAACATGTATTATTCTTCACAAAAACTAATGAACGTAATCGAGTGAAGCAATTTGGCTGAAATGCTCAGCATATTCTCGTTCCATTATCTATAGCGAGAACTGACAGCTCTTTATTTGATCGGGCACAGTTTTTATTAAAACCTAATCGGGGACATCTCACTGTGCCATCTGCTTTTGTTCTCACGGGGGATTGATTAATCAAGCAAGGGGATTGTCGAATACAATGATATGAAAAGTATAGCCCGCTTTTTGAAACTACTAGGTTTAAACAGATTAACTTTATTCACAATAAATTACATAAAAGTAACAACAAATACATGTATCGAACATAATCATAACCCTACTAAATGTGATTTGGTGTCGGTATATTCAACTGCACTTTTTACTCAATTTAACAGTTACATTTTTAGACCATTAATAGATTCTTCTACTCTTATATATGCTCGCAATCGTCCCCCATTATTCAATTGAAAAAATGTATTTTCATTAAAAGTCTGCTCTTTCGACACAATGTTAATAAATTTAAATATATTTGGGTGGCTTGTTTCAGTCTTCTTCATCTTCCTGTGCCATCCCTCAACGTGATTAGTTGTCCGTGAACCATCTGTGTTGAAGTGATTCCACATCGCCCTTCCATCGCTTTCTACCCATTGTTCAGTGACATAATCTGCAAACGTTAAACTATTGTCATTCTCCAAATATCAGCTTCTTCTAAGGCATTCAACCAAACATTTTCTATATCACGTAATCTCACAAATGGGAGGGCGGAGGCGCGATGCACAAGTAAATTTACTGCTGGACTGTCTGCGAAAGCTCTCTGTAGTCCACAGTTCTGTGTGTTTTTTTGGGTTTTTTTTTTCTGTGTGTTTCGTCAAATTGCTTCGCGAAAATGAAAAAGGGAACCTTTCAGCTCGCACAGGAACAGCTGCCTTTCGTACTGCTATTTCAAAATCCCAAAATGGTCACAGGAGATAAATAAATATTTTTCTCTGCTGCTTTTTGCATTTAAAACTTGAAACAAAGATCTGTAACCGATGACACGTGAATTTCACTTTAATCAATAAAACAGATTTAAAAATCTTAACTATAGGTGAACAGTACTAATAAGGATACAGTCTATAATACTTTGTTTACTTAAATTATAACACCAGTTGATTCGGTGGCACAGTGAGATTAAACCATCTAATCGTACATAAAATGTGCTCTTTAAACTTTCATATTGCATTGGAATAGAGCCAATGGACATATCTTGGCGTATATAGATGACTTATTTAGCGAATATAGCATTTATTTAAATAAATAATAATTTTACAATACATCAAGCATAAAAATCACTTAACATATAATTTCGAGAACTGGATGGCCGGCCGCATTCTTCTGATTGATAGGTCGTCACTAAATAACTTCAAGTGTCAGTCGATGAGGGTCAACGCGATGTGATTTATATTATTATTTGACCCCATTTAAAATGTCAGTTCGAATAAAAACTCTGCGGTCTCTATGTAACATAAACATCTAGAATTAACGCATATTCTCTTTTTGCTTTTATAATTTTGTTGTAGAGAACTCCTTTACGCAGGATTTTAACATGGCCAAGAATATTACGAATATTATATTAGTTCAGGTCTATTTATGCATGAAACCGGTGTTTACTAATTTAGTAAGTCGCTGGTTTGCTAACTAGGAGATCCCGTATTCGTTCCCGATGTTGGCAGATAAAGTTCACAGGGGTTTCCCGACAGGATTTCCCTTTGTCAATGGTACGAATAGGAGGAACAGCGTTTGTACACGTTGGCATGTAAGTAATAAATTAAAACACCTTTCAAATCGGAATTCAAGTGTAGCGTTGTTGTACGGCCACAATTCCACTCGTGGCATTTCGATTGCGTATGATCGTCGGTGCTGCAAAATAGGACACTTAACATCGTTTCTGTCATGTATATAGTCTTTGTGTTAAATAAGCCGACGTAGGTTGTTTTGCAATGCGTTATTTCATATAGCTTA
The DNA here is from genome assembly GCA_948474765.1 of Patella depressa. Lineage (NCBI taxonomy): Eukaryota > Metazoa > Mollusca > Gastropoda > Patellidae > Patella > Patella depressa. The sequence goes on from OX419716.1 coordinate 24,205,140, forward strand.
AAGTTCAAATTTCATATTTTCTAAGAAAGTCAAAACATAATTATTTCTATGGCTTTTGCTCAAAAGCTTGTCAACTCACTATTATACGATCATGGGCAAAATTTCATAGGCGTTAAAATGGCTGACACAGGCTGATTGAGGAAATAGTAACTCAATTACCTCCCATTCCTCTCCACGGACGGCCATCTTCAAACGTTTGAATTTGAAGTTGAAAATGATATTTTTGCCAATTTCTCAACTGGCAATAGTGAATTATAGGATTATTCTTTAACAAGGAAGGACTGTTTATAGGTACAATCTATTTTAGGGCTTTATTTTAATACATTTTAAAAATATAACTTAAAAATATGCTATTGAAACTTTAATGCATCAAAGGGCCGTATTTTTGACGCCAAAGGAACGATACAGAAGTGGTTAATGCAAGTCGTGGTATCGCAATACGTAACTGGCTCAAGTGGTTGTTGAAAGACCCAATATTTATCCTTCGTGACTGTGGTGATTTGTAGATATTTCTATACCGTTCTTTATAACCATTTATCATCGATGGAGGAAATCGAATAATATGATGGTAATCAATAAAACAGGCGTTTAAATAATTCGAGATAATTGAGTTACAACAAAGGATATAGCTTCGTTTCCTTTATTTCCATTGTAAAACCAATTATCTCCCCCTTTTCTGTCTTGTCTAATTATATCAAATCAATGGCTCTTTCTTTTTGGCTAGAAATTTACTACGCTACATTGTTACAATGCTAGACTGTGTGAAAATAAAAAAGATTTTCTTACTCACTTGAGAATAAAAATTGTAAGAGGTATGCGAAAAGTGGGATACCAATAAATATTAAATGACGGGGAAAGTACAAAAAAGGGAAATTAAAAGGATTGGAAATTAGTTATATGCCCAAGCACATACATGAACATGATTCGTCGGCGTGAGCTTATCCTAACATAGACTGTCAGACAACGAACATATACTTCCACGAACAACTGCATAAAATTCATAATTTTAATATTCTTTACAAATCAGAGCATTAATGTCGTCAATTTGAATTTTTAGTTATCTTGGCGTCGAAAATTATAATTTCAACAACAGAACAAAAATATGTGGTTGTTCTTCTCAAAGCCTTTAACTAATATTGCTTTGGTTGTTGAAATTTAACATATACACACGCCAGCTATTTATCACGAAATATAAAAACAAACAAATTGAATTGGCGTATTAACTATCAATGTTTGATCAAATTTCAGATTTCATACAGATCCAATCTGAGATATAATCAAGTAACATAACTGTGGGAGAAATTGTCGGTAATTGTTGAAAAATGAAAAACTGTTTTATTTTACGGTATCATTTTAAAAAAAAAAGTATCAAATGATAATAGTAGTCTCTAGAGTTATAAAGTTTCGTGATCAAGTACCATAACACTGGAAGTCATCAACATAAATCGTGGATTAAATGTATAGGTGTATCATTTTACGAATCTTAACCACGTATTGTAATTTCGAAAAGATTAAAATCAAAGGGCATACATGTAATTGTGGCAATTAATGTCATGTATTCCCTCAATCAATAGGAATCTAATATTCACCGCGTAATTGTATAACCTTCTGAAATGTCATAAAGATTTAATTATAAACGTTGCTCGTGTATTGTTAACAAGATTTCGTTTTCAAGGGGCATAAATCTCGATACCATTGCGAAAAAATCGACAAGTCTTTCTTTCACCAAGTTGAACAGCCTACCAAACATTCGACGCCATCGGAGATACTACGATTTACGATTAAACATTTTGCATTTGCTCAAATGAATGTCCACCAAGTGCTAAAATACGTCATGTAGAGCTGTACCCTAGTTCATGTTCCAAAACTCCCAATGTGAAGCTTAGTCTGCACACACTTTCGAAATTTACTATCCGAAATTTCATAATTCAATAGAGCTCTTCTATATACACCAATGAACAATGACGAAGTTTGTCCTGTATCATAGGGTCACGTGCCTAAGTGGGTAAGACGCTGGTGGTCGGGTGTTCGATCCGTGTATTGACCGAGAAAGCTCATCCACATTTTCCGGTGTGGTTTCTCCTTGTCAGTGATGCAGGGCGGAGGGACTGACAAGGACAGCTGTGTAGTCGTTCGGATGGGGTGTAAAAGATCCCTTGTTAGTGTTAACAAGAAATTGTCGTGACAGCGTGACAATATACGACTATATTATTATATGGCCGTATAGAGAAACCCTGTTAATAACAACAGCCAACAACACGGTCTTTAAGAGTATATTCACCAACAACGGGGCCTACACAGTCATTAGAATCAAATAGCATTTAAACTATCCACTATGCGTGTATTAATGGGGATAGTATGTAAGACCACCTCAATGCGAGTCTGGCCTTACCAGGAATTTATTCCATGAACAAATTTAGATTATTTTTGGCAGTTGAAGAATTTTAATTTGTAAAAGAATGTTGCTTTACGTAAATAATGTGTGGGATTTTTTCTTGAAATTGATTCAAATTGTATATTTAGTTACTTAATATGGACCTTTAAAGATAAACGACTCGGGGGTAGGACGGCTATACAAAGAATTTAATTACAAAACAGGAAAGATACTATAATTGATTTTTTGTTCGCCTGTTTCTACAATAAGCATCATTTCTTGCCATATTTATTTCTTTGAGCTAAAGATTTTGTTTACGTCGTTGAGATATAAATATTGGATTTTGAAACAAATATATTGTTGCTTCCATAAATGGATTAAATGTAAATCTTTAATTGGCCGGGTAAATGTATATCTAAAAAATGTGATGTAGATAGACCTAGGCATAAATTGAACGGCGAATCCTATGGTTAAGGAAACAACTTAATGTGACGGGGACGTTTTGCCTCAGGGAGTGGCTCGCTAATCAGGTCTTGGGTTCCCTTCCGGTGTTGACCGAGAATTTTCATTCCTTGAGATTTTCAGACTCAGTTTCCCTTTGTAAGTGGAGTTTGGCAAAGTTAGTGTCTAGTCGTTCGGATTCGTCGAACCACAGCTCCCATGCACATATTGGCATGCGCATAAAGGGACCCTTGACAGTTTAAATTCGGTATAAGTATAAGCCCTAGCACTCCGTCCGGGCAAAACACCTCATTACACACTGTATGCCAGTCTTCATCAGTCCAGTCGGGGACGTTAAACCCCATTTTATTTCACCTGTTCATGCATACTTTACCTTATATTACTGAAGGCGTATACTCGCCTTCATTATCCCGGTTGATGCGGACATATAGAACGTTAAACCCTATTTCATTTCACCCTAAAGTTGAATATACAGCATATCTATAAAGGAGTGTCAAATATTTGCGTTATTTTTGCTGTATAAACAATAAACTGTTAAAATGTACATCAGTGAGGTTTTTTTATTTTTCTTTTTTTAAAAAAAATCCTCTTGAACTATAACTTTTTTTCAGGTATCTTATTGATAATTTTTCTTTTTAATTTTATCAATACGATATTTTAGAAAATACAACAGCTCAGTTGGTTCTTATCTTTGGTGAAATATCAGCACTTCTATCTACATCATCTCGAGTACTTATTGTATAAAACTATACCGCATCTCACGCGGTGTTATAGATTATATTCATCTTAATCAATAGACAGATTATCTCATCTTCAAGCTTTTATATCACGTTAGTCACACCAATACCAGTATTGTAAAGCTGGCATTCAATATCGTGGACAGTATTCTCTGTGGTCCATTATACACTAGCTATAGCTGTGTAAATTTCTGCAATCCAGACCATAAACGCTATCTTTGGTTATTGAATATTGTAGGCATTGCATGTATGCTGTAAAATGTTTTCATATTTACCGACAGACTTTTAAGTCTATATTCAGGTGAAAAAGGGCACAATTTCTGAATTTGTGGGTCTATTTTTAGTCCTTCTCGATACTGAGCGAATCTGTTGGTGGACTTAGCTTCGATTTTTGGAATTCAAACCCAAACAAGCCCATTTGACTAAGTAATGACAGGTGTAGTGTATGAAGCAGAGTATGGAACTCTCATTGCCATCCTCTTGAATGTTCATTAGATTTATGGGCCCATTTTAAATTGCACCCGAGAAATACATACATAATCGTAGCATACCGAATTGACAATAACAAATTACCTTTGTGTTGGATTGACTTTGAAGACCTTGTCGTCTTTCCTTTATAATATTTTAGGATCGACTAAACTATACAAGCTGGGTTTGTTATTAAGTTTTTTGATCTTTGAATGTTGATTTGTAGCTTTATTTAATCGTGCGTACCAAAATTACAATAACGTATTCCATATAGCGCGATCAGCATACAGCGATCGTATCTTGAATTACGACAAATAACAATTCATTTAAGCTTTCCCAGATATTGTGTTACGTTTCGTTATTCGGAAAGGGGAAATTACAATAAAACTTAAATAAAACAAGTAAAAGGAAAGACGATAGATGAAAGAGTGAATAATACAATCTCGTGACCAACATTTATACGCATTAATCATATAAATGTTTTCATTTGTTTATACAAAAAAATAAACAATGAACTGATAACGGTGACCTGTACACAATATAAATGTCTTCATTTGTTTTACAACACAAAAACAAAAACAAAAATCGAGATAAATGAGATGTAGATCGGTACTGGTGTGGTGAAGATGGGAACTCGAGTGGCGATTCGATATTGTGCTATTGTGCTTATCACGCCGTCCTCTCCCGCGAGAGAGCACAACACTAAAAATGACCATACTTATGAATTAATGATATTGAAGATATAGGACTATTTGTCACGCTAAGCATGTCAGCCTGAAGTGAAATGAAATGGGGATTACCCCCCACCCCCGCTCCTTCCGACTGGGGCAATGTAGACGAGCATACCCCTTTCTATACATTGTGCAAAGAGTGAAATTTTGCCCGGACAGAGGCGCCACAGCCTACTCTTATGTCGAATTCCAACTGCCAAGGGATATTTTACGTTCACGCTATTGTGTATGGGGGATCTTAGTTTTTGGTCCCACCCGAACAACTATACACTGTTCTTTACCAGGTCATCATTCCTGCACCAGTGACAAGGAGGACACCACACCGGAAAATGCCGATGTCGACACAAGGAGCGAACGCGGGACCAACAGGTGAGCGAGCCAACGTCCTGCCCAAATGAGCTACCGTGGCTCCCGTATTGTGTATATTATTATGTAGTATAGTTTACTCATTGTCTAAGGATGATTGTTGCTATCTTTAAAACGGATGACTGACCAGTTCATTATAAATTTCTCGCTAAGGAAATCCTCATGATAGCTATTCAAATGCTTGCAATCTGCACGGATCTTTGTAAGAAAAGGTTATGCGGTGTAGCTGGCCTTTGGTTTGGATGTCCCAATACGCTTCATCACTGGATATGATCTTATGCTATGTCGCGTGCCTATTAGCTGTCTCATTGACTCAGGAATGTTACTTATCGCTTGGATATATCGGTATATACACGGTCATGTGGTTAAACATATAACCTATCGATATATCGTTGTGGGCACACAAGCTTTGCAAGTAACACGGCAGTAACTTATATATTATTATATAATATATATTTGTTTAGCAAAATTATATTAAACAGACCCTGCTTCCATATTATTGGGTAAGCTAGGTTTGTAATAAATAATGTAACTTCCCCCCTGTGTGAATGGGACAAAGAGGAATCTAAAGGGAGAGAGAGAAATGGGGTTTAACGTCCACTCAACACAAACTAGGTCATTTCGGGACTAACATATGGTTCAATTTTATTTCAATAATTCGCTTGCGCGTTGGGGTCTTTAGCAGTGGGAGGAAACCGTAGTGCCCGGAGGAAACCCACGAGATTGAGAAGGCGCCCCTATCTCCATGCCACATGCGCTCACACAAGGGCTCGAAACCAAAGCCGGAAGCCAGAGGTGACCGGCCAGCTAGAGGACGAAGCGCGCCACTCTAGACCACTAGGCCACCCCCCCCCCCCCCTGGAATCTAAAGGACTTAGATAGTAGTTTGAATGTATTAGACTGTGACCAAGCGATATTTTGTTCATACAGAAATAAATAACACTTTCATGCATTCTTCTCTAGTCCTACATCTATTCTAAAATACGAATATATTATGCATTCAATATTCCCATAGCAATTAAATTAGATTATTCATGCACTATGTCTAGTCTAATGTTAGCATTTGATATAGACTTTGATTTGCATATATTGACGGTTGTAAGCCAAGCTCAAAGTATAAATTAATGTGGTGATTTGTCCAAAAACATGTTTGGAAATAAAATGAAATGGAGTTTAATATCCTACTGTTCTGTTCCGACTGGACTATGGGGACGGCTATACTGCATACAGTGTGTTATGAGGAAAAAATTTGCCCGGGCAGCTTCACTATATCCTACCCTTATATCAAATTCCAACTGCCAAGGCAACTTTTAGGTGCACGCCAATGTACACACGGGCCCTCAGTTTTCGTCCCACCCGAAAGACTAGACAGCTATCCTTGTCAGTCCCTCCTTGTCAGTTGTCGGAAGATTTTTAAAGTGCTTATACTGTATACAATTGGTCTTAGTTTTTTCCGTACCATCCGTATGACTAAACTATTTTCTCTCATAAAAGGAAAGACTGAAACAAATGTTTGAATAACGCCGGGTTCTACTGATTAGTGAATGATTCCCCGTTAAAAATACAGTAATGGACACGGAATGAAAAAATGAGGTCTAACGTCCTCCTTTTTCTGCATTAACCGGGATAATAAAGATAGGAAATTAAGTATATGCGACCCGTTGTTACGGAGATACAGTAATTAATTTGTTATTTTATTCTTTGAATGTCAGTGTCATGATGAATGGATGTCCTTCTGTGTCATGATTAGTGTACTTCAGGGCTCTGGTGTATTGAATTCATCAATATGATTCATAATGGAGACTGGGGATAAAATATAGCATGTTTTTACAAGGTGGTCAAATTATGATAAAATACTGCTCCATATACTTTATTGTCGTTTTGTTAGCAACAATAAAAATGTCGGTACTAATTACATAGCTAATATTCATAACCCCAGACCAATCTAATCAACGAATTAATCATAAAATACTGGCAAGGACCGAATGTATCGTTAAACATCGATAATACTGGTAGATTTTAATTACAACTTGACACTTTTCTTGTAGTGGTTTGTCAACTATCTCTACAATACTCGGCATTTTATCAACGGAAATTAGTTTGCAAGATGTTTGTTCAGTCGAATAGGCTCGTAAATTTATATGGGACCCCATTATTCACTCATAATTTATAGATTGCTCCGGAGACCAGAAGTTCTTGTAATTTCAGACTATGAAATTAAGCAAGATTAATTTCAAACAGATACATAAGAGAAATCATAAAGAAGAAATTACTGCACGATTTCAGATTTTTAGCTTCATATAATACGGAATATGAGAAGTACCACGGGGTTTGTGAGAGTCGCTGCTTCCTTATTCCGACAGGGGAAGAAAGTAGGGCGTTAAAACACACTATAAATAAACTGAAAGCGAAACGACGATGGCTATGCATCTAAAACAAAGTTTTGCAAAAGGTATAAGAAAGGCTTGAATCCGCTTACTCTGAAATACAATGTTATTTTTGTGAGATAACAATGGCTAAAATAACATGTGAGTCACCTGGTCCAAATCAAAGAATCTAAAATAATTTTAGAATAGGATTAAGTTGGCCAATTACTCACGCCTATTTAAGGGAACTGACGATTTAATATTTCTTTTATGGAACAATATTGATTAACAATGGGAACAGTTTATTCAAGAAGAAAATTTCCAATTATATTTTTTATAGTGGAAATCGCAGCTGTAATTCTAACAAAAAGATCACTTGAACACTTTAGTTCCGGACAACAATTTACTTCTTAAACAAGAAAAATAATCTGCCGATTAAAACAAATATCATCGTTTTCTCTGAAATTCTGGTAATTAGTTCAGACAAATGATAAAACAATGAACTTTGAAAGTTTCGCTGTTTTTTATTTTCATGTTAAATCTAGTCCAATAAAAGATGGTCAGTTCTGTGTATATAGCGGTCATAAGCCTGACCAACGTTAAGCTCACGTGCGTAAATGAGGGATAACTTCATATTATCCTGCCTTACCGTGTGCTATGAGGGACATTTGACTACCCTACTCTTATTTCAACAACTGACAGAGGTTCTTTTACGTGCACGTCAACGTGAACACGAGACTCCATCCATTTGAAGTGACGACGACCTTATCAGACGAACCACTGACAAGTGGAACCAAGGTGGACCATCTCGAGAACTTTTCTCCAAAAACGATGCATTCGAACACCGAACCACCTGCTTAGTGAACCAGCTTCTTACTCACTGAGCCACTGATGCACCTTCTTAATTTGATTTCAATTAAATGTAATATTCAATAAATAATTCTTCAACATTCAAATTTAACTTTTACAGAAGTTGGCGGATACATTTTGTAACTGCATTATAGATATCTTAATGTATATATTTTTTGTTGTTTGGGTACAAACCCTTAATTAGAACGACAAAAGATTAATCGTTAAATTGGTTTTCTTTCTAAAGCAATGAACAAGTAAAACCATCCCATCATTTATACACACGGTTAACAAAACCGGTAGCAGTTAATTATTCATTAATTACGGTGTTTGGTCATGGATGTACACGTCTTTGATTATCGATAGAATAAAAGAGGAATACATTGTTCTTATTAACTGATTAATAAGTGTACAAATTTGTTGATTAATTCATTTGCAAGAAAAGAGCCATGCTTCTGCTGCCGAAGTAAACGTACGATTATGACATTCGATGTTTGTATGACAAAAAGGATATAATGTACCCTGACGTTTTCCATTCTATTGATAAAATATGAAGTTTTCTGAGAACACGCGGGCAAAATCTATCGGTATTCCGTTGTCTTTTATTTCTTAAAAAGGATGTCATATGAAAAATCTTTTTGGAAACTGCAATAATGCCTAATCTCTAAAGGAATGGTTCAAATCCGTTCAGTATTTGTCAACGTAATATGGGATATGGCCCGAATATTCTCTAAACTCTTTGATTGGCCTTTTTTTTCAAAATTAGTCGGGATGTTATCCACCGCTACAATTTATATTTGGCTTAATTAAGGAAATGTTAAATCATCAATTTTTGGAAAAAAATATTACTCTCCGAAATTTGCAAAGGACACACCGATGATGTAGATATACATTAAAACTTTTGGACAAAAAATATAGACTACGGAATACAATTTTAAAATAAAGACTAGCGGCGACTCAGATCAATGCAATACATCATTATAATTTGTCGATATAAGTTATAAATACAGCTTTACGAGCACGCACCTAATTTCGATTTAGGTTTATCTACCTAGATCTGTTATATAATGTCATTATAAAGGGACGTTAAAACGATCGGGGCCACAGCGGATGGTTCTCTATACAAACTGTGCATATAAGTTCATCGGTTGTTGTAAATCGAAACAAAGAGTTCACTTAATGTAAGTTATACATATTTTTTATATTATCAATAAATTTTGCTTACCAAACATTAACACTTCCACTTGTCGCTCAAGTTTGGCGTTATTAATCCCTCAGTAGTTCACGATTAACAGTCAAGTTATTCCAGTGTTTTATTCACATCTAGTTCTTTACAAAATATCGAATGTCTCAGGGTTACAAATTACCAATGTCTGATGTATGTCAGTACTTATTTCGTACTCAAAATATGTCAGAGTTCCATTGAATATATATAAGATTAAGTAGACGACACTTATCACTTTCTATTCCACGTGTAAAAATATCCACAATACACTTCTATATCGCAGACGGCAAAATTTGTCGATTCGTGAATCGTGATCAAATATCGACAAACAAATAAGACCAAATTCACCCGAGGTCTAAATCAACAGAACCAAGGTTCTAAATGCACATGTAAGATGTCTGTTAGCTATTTATCATCCGTTCTTTTAGAAACGTGGTGGAACTCTTCTCCCGCCGGCCATGTATAAGCAGACGACGTTTTCCTAACCAGCTTCCGCGTAATTTTACCGCCGTTTCATTCAAGAACACGATGAATTGTAAACCTGGAAGGGTCTATTTTACCAGGGAGGTAGTACAGTGTTGAGTGACGGCCATCTAAAAACGATTTGTGTTAAGCTTACTATATTATTGATATGGCCGTATAACCCATTATCAAATCATTGCAATTTGATTGTTTCTTTTTATTAAAGCGACAATTCTCCGAACAAAATATAACGCCTTCGTGTAACTGTTTTCTCCCTCTTGTATGTGGTATTAACCCTTTAGGGTATCTTAAAACATTGTCCACCAAAACCAAATCGACAATAGTATGTATTAGAGAAAAACAAAGAGAATGATACTGCAATTAATTGTTTAATTTTTTCCAATAAGACCACTTTGGCGTACATTGTCGTCGCTCTTGTACGTTCGTATGTCTACATGTTTCAACACCCGGTAATTTATATAGTTTTGTCTTGCAATAAATTTCATGAACTGGATTTCTTGTAGCCCCAGGGGCCTATTTCACGAAATTTTAACTAAGATAAGATCCCAATTTTAGTAATTTGATTGGATAATATTAGATTGATTTTAGTGCTTAGCCAATCAAAATTGAAGTATCTACTAAAATTGGATTTTATCTTAAGTTAAAATTTCGTGAAACCGGGCCCAGGTTTACTAGAACGTAAGGAATCGTGAGCTGATTAATACATTTAACCCCATTTCATTTCATTTCATTAATATTCTCGCCGTGGTTTTAATGGATAACACGGCCTATATTTCTATGCAGATATGCTGGTCATCGGTTTTGTGATACATACATCTACTATTTGAATATATGGGCGTTTTCCAACAATCGCTGGATTATCTTCTGGAACTACACTTTTTTCACTGATAATGCAACAGAATAAGGTTAAAAGAAAATGCGCCCACACTTAAAACTCGTGAAGATATTGGAATTATCTTTACATTATTAAATTATAGGTGGCTTTATTTTCCTTTCATCTTGTCACTGAACACAATCCCCAACTGAATTTTGGAAACCTGCATGATTTAAAACAATATTGATTATTATTTTTCAGTAACAAATAACAACGTATAACGTAGGTACGAGTACCCTATGGATCAGGAACCAGGCCTTAGCGGGGCCTTACGCTCTTTTAGTTGAGTGTTACCCCAAGGAGAAACATAAGTTCCCAGTTCAATAAATATGTATTGGTGAAGCCGGCTAATTAAATGAAATGAAATGGGTTTAACGTCCTACTGTTCTATGGCGACAGGGCTAATGAAGACGGGCATACGCCATGCAGTATGCTATGAGGGAAATTTTGCCCGGACAGCGGTGCTACGACCAACTTGTATATTGAATTCCAACTGTCTCTTTCAATGGTTCTTTCATGTGCACGCCAATACCTGTGGCATTCGAACTACTAGACACTATCCTTGCCAGGCCCCTCTTCCTGTATCACTTACAGGGGGGAACTGCTCCGGGAAATCTCGAGGATTATTCGCGGTCAACATAGGGAGCGAACCCAATACCCCCTGATAAGCAAGCAACACCCTGAGCCACGAGCAGTAAAAATCAATTGTACATGTAGTGTCGTTTCCTGTTTTGTAATTAAATACTTTGTATAGCCTTCCTACCCTCGAGTCGTTTATCGAGACCTCGTTTTTACGTCCCATCTGAACGATTGGACACTTGTCTAGGCCCTCCGCCCTGCATCACTGACAAGAGGAAACCAAGTCGGAAAAACCCGGAGAACTTTCTCGATAATTCGTCGCATCCGAAAGACTAGACACTTGTCTAAGTCCCTCGCCCTGCATCACTGACAAGGGTAAACCACACAGAAAATCCCCGATGAACCCGATAACTCAAAGCTAGCGAGCCAGCGACTTACACACTTGGACACCGTGGCTCCCCGGGCTAATTAAAATAATACTTGTTTTGTAACATCAAACAACATCTTTAAGTTTATGTTCACTTGACTTTATTTCCCATTTAGCCACCAACAAGATGGGTTTTTTCCTCTCCATTTGTTTTACAGCTTACTAAGTTCAGGATATATTGACACACATAATAAACTCAAAATCATAATATGGAACGCAATTACTATTTTAATTAAAGCCACTTTTCGTTAAGGGTTTACTCAACGTTATCAAAATATATCAGTGTCTAGCAATCAAGATTCAGATTGTATAACTTAATTCATCAAATTTCCCTCAATGCACACTGCATATCGTATATCTTCTTCATTATCCTCGGTGGTGAAGAAAGGTAAGCCTCTAAACCACAATATTTCATTTATTAAACTCGAGCATAGACGTATTGAATTTCTTTTCACTGTGGAAATGATTAATTTCAAGGTGGAGAAATTCCTTAGAATATGCTGAACGAAATGAAATATTAGATTTTAACAATCATTAAAAAATGATAAAAATAACTTGTGAAAATCATTAATTTTAGTTCACAAATTAGCAACATACCTTGAACTATGTCTAAGAAAGAAACACATGTTTAGGGAATCCTTACTAAGGAATTTGATGCGCCCATCCCACTGAGCGATACTTTATAATCGTTTGTTATTTTAGATATGTGGTACCGCGTCGTAGGAAGCTGGTTCTGAAATTAAATTCACTGTTTTGTTTTCGTATCTGACTGTGACATATGTTCACATACCTTGCAGTGTTTTTGTAAAAGTATGATCCCATCTGCTGTGAATTTAAATCAAGATTCACATGTTCTCAAGGGTCATCCTGTCAATTTAATGAATTGAAATTATTAAGTATAGGACAATCACATCCATATTCACAAATATCTCGGGACACACAGTGCAAAGGAATAATGCGAAATTATATTTCAATGAATTAGATTTCAATGCATTGTTTTTGTTTCATGATAAGTTAATGTCAGTTCTCAATTCGAGAAGTTCATACTGCAGCTAACACATTATTTTTTATGCTTAATGTATAAGAAAACGTAAAAAAACAGGTTTTGAAATGACGATGTAGAAAATGTAAAATCAAAACGTTTAGCTTTAAGAAATTGGGTTTAACGTCTAATAGACACAAACTCGGGACCAGCATATGGTTCAATTCTATTTCAGTAATTCACTTGCGAGTAGGGGTCCTAAGCAGTTGGGGGAAACCCGAGGACTCGGCGAAAACCAACCTGTTTAATGACCGCCGCAATAAATTCCACCTGGAAAATGAAAGTTTGTATTTCTTTACTAATCTGTGGATAAAAGTACGGGACTAGGATAACAGTTTACAACCATGAACCATAGATCTTCGATTTTTCCTGTAATGTATCTGATCAATTGGGGAAACTATGTTATTTTGTGAGTTGAGTATAAAATTAATGAATATCAGACCAAAATTGTTATGATGAATTGAAAGTGGGTGTGGTAAATTTTTAATCTTCGCTAAAATCTGTTGATGGGTCTATTTTTAATTTGATTGAATCCATCATTTGGGATTATCTACGATATATATTTTGATTTTGACTTATTAATGATGAATATGTTAAGTAGTGATATTGTCTGCATTACTGCTGGGGATTAAGCAGTTTATTATTGAACATTTTCCATAAATTCAAATTACTGAGACTGTAATATTTCTAGATTATGCAGCACTAACAACATGAATGTTTACACTAATAAGCCTTGAAGTTTGCGTGGGTATCGAGGTGAGAAGAACATTTCTCAACTTTGGAATTATGGACTTTTATGTCATAGATAAATTATATAACACGCATCTAACATAATCTGCGAAAACGTTTGGTTAATTATATTATTTTTGCTGTACACTTATTATTCATGCATGTGACCGCTACCAAACGAAATAACAGAGTACTACAAACATTATTGAGCATAGTTGGTTCTAAAGAAATGGTTCAACTGCTTTCGATAATTTGCAGTTCTGATTCATTTTTGTGTTCTTTAACCCAACAAATTGCCATTACACGTTCTCTGTAACTATACGTTGATTTGCAGTAATAAAATCAGTGGAAATAACGTATCTTACTTTATCCGACAATATCATGATGTTATTAGTCTGATTTGTACCCAGTATTGAAATACAATCGATGTTTTATAAGGTTTGTCTTTTGTTCAAGTATGTTGCTCCGATCCCACGCTTGTGTGTGATACGGGGAAGGGTCGCCTGCCTAATGTCGCGGGTTTTCGACGAATTACTCCTGTTGCCAACCGAATCGTTGAAATGAAATTGTAGGAATAGTTTGTGTCGAGTGGACGTTTAACCTATATAATTTCCCGTTTTATTTCTGCTCATATACCAATGTTCTCTTATCTACTCTAAATAAATTGCCATCTAAAAAAAAGAACAGTTTATTGTAAGACACCATTTAAAATATCAATATATGAACATTGCACACGATAACTTGTTCTAAGATTGGGGTCATCTAAAGATGGTTTTCCTTTTTACTAAATTGTTCAATGTTTGGTATTTATAACTCTATTCATGGATATAGTTTTTAGGGTTGTTTTTCGATCTTAAGAACAAGATCGATATGTTATTATCCGATGCAATTGTGTTGTTGTGTTACACATAACTACTATTTAATTGCTTGGGGGATAAAAAAATAATCCTAATCTAATATTGGTTATTACAACGAGGTGTTAAGTCGATAAACTCGGGAATTCTGTATATTAAAAGGGACGTCAATCAAATAGCTATCAATCTTAGCTTTAAAGTGTAAAAGAAATCAATCTACGTTCATATTCGAGTAGTCATGTAATCCTAAGTCGAATTTAATTACATTTCAAATAGTATTTTTTTTAAATGACCTGCTTTGTAGATGAAGTTATATTTATAACATATTAATTAAAAACTGTAACTCTAACCAGGAAATACGATAAAATTGCGTCAACTTATAGAAATGAAATGAAATGGGGTTTAACGTCCTACTGTTCTGCTCCTAAACTGGGCTAATCAAGACAGGCATTCGCCATACTGGGTGCTATATCGGGAATCTTTCCCGGGCAGCGGCACTACGGCCTTTTCTCATATCGAATTCCAACTGCCAAGTGATCTTTTACGTACACGGGAACTCGGGTATTCATCCCATCCGAACGACAAGACAGCTGTCCTTGCCAGGCCCCTCCGTCCTGTATCACTGAAGGGGGGGGGGGGAGACCACGTCGGAAAATCTGGATGAACTTTCTCGGCCAATGCAGGGATCGAACACCCGACCTCCAGGGTAGCGAGCCAGCGTCTTACCCACTTAGCCACGTGATCCACGTCAAATAATATGATTTGTAAGTATAAACATATATTTATGGAAAATCTACCGCAAAACATAATCAGATTACACTTCGGTGGTGCTGTAATTCATTTACAATGATAAACTACAATACAATATGCATGTACATTGAAATCAATCGTTTCGTAATAAAGATAAATATCTTAGCGATGTGAGGTCTATACGGTCGTCTATGTGACAATATGTGAAACATATGTGTGATGGGTGCAGTGTAAGGGGCTTGTTATACTTATGTATTCAGGTAAGCCCGATAATTCAACGGGTCCCCTCACGTGTTTACCAACGTGTTTAAATTCAATATTGTCAACGACGTATTCGTAATCTGTGGCCACGATGGCATGAGTAATGTTATTTGTTTTGCTGAATCGCTTGGAGGTCGCGGATTCGATTCCAGTGTTAGCTGGGAAATTTCATTTGCTTGATTTCTCCTTGTCAGTGGTCCAAGACGTATGGCCTGAAAAAGACTGCTGTCTAGTCGTTCGGACAGGACAAAAAACCGAGGTCACGCGCACACATTTGCGTACACGCAAAAGACCCCTTGGCAGCTGGAATTCGATATGAGAGTAGGTCGTAGCGCAGCTGTCAGGGCAAAATTTCCCTCATAGCACGCTGTATGGCGCGTTCCCGTCTTCATTAATCTAGTAGGAGCATAAAAATGGGACGTTAAACCATATTTCATTTCATTCTACGTATGCATCTTGACAAGAACTAAATGCTAGAACTACATGCTTTCATATCATTAGTTTTTACAAGGCTTCCAACATTTTTGTACAGGGTACTTGTCACCAACACAATCTTTCTTTTGAATTAATTTATCACCATTTGTTCTTTGATTCATTATTCTGGTGACACTTCATCAGATCATTTATTCTGGTGTCACTTTATCATCCATGTGTTCGGATTTAATATTTATGCTACTCATTCTGGTATACCATTTATTTTTCTGTCTTCGTTAGCTCAATCGGTGCCAGAAAAAAAATGAATTCCCCTTATTCTGGTTTCATTTTATCATACCATTTATTTTGGCATTCCACATATTCTGGTGTCATTTTTATAAGATCATTGATTATGGTGTTGTTATCAAATTATTATTGTGTCATTTTATAAGATCATTGATTATGGTCTTCGTTAGCTCAATCGGTGCCAGAAAAAAAATGAATTCCCCTTATTCTGGTTTCATTTTATCATACCATTTATTTTGGCATTCCACATATTCTGGTGTCATTTTTATAAGATCATTGATTATGGTGTTGTTATCAAATTATTATTGTGTCATTTTATAAGATCATTGATTATGGTGTTGTTATCAAATTATTATTGTGTCATTTTATCAGAACATTTGACCATACCGTGCATTCTGGTGACCATTTCGCCTGGCGTCTTTTATCATATCATTTTTCTGGTGTCAGATCATCGCATCATCTATTACAGTGTACTGTTTAGTCTTCAATTTGCATTATGTTTAAGAATCTCAGTTATTCTGGTGTTATTTTATCCTAACAAATATTTTAATGTGTCATTTATTTTAGTGGTATTTTATCATGTATTTTAATGTATCGTTTATTCTTGTTTTATTGGATCATACCATGTATTTTGATGTATCATTTATTCTGGTGTTATTTGATCATACCATGTATTGTATATCATTTATTATGACGTTAATTTTATCATATCGTGTATTATAGTATATAATTTATGCTTGTGTTATTTGATCATACATATCATGTTTTATAGTCTATCATTTATTATGATGTAAATTTACCATACCATGTATTTTAGTGTTTGAATTTTCATTACCATTTTGACTTCTTATGTGGTGTTTTAAGTGGACCTCGGCAGATTTCTTATTTATGATTTAATTGTGTAAGTATGCTCTCAAGATAAAAATGTTATATACATTAAAGTGTGTTGTATTTTTTCCTATATGCCGTGATTTATACCCTGTCGTCGGAAAATCTGTAATTAACAATCTTCGACAATACATCCGTGATATCAGTCCATTAATCACTTTATTGTCTTCTCAAATTATATTGATCAAATTATGGGTTATGTGCATCCAATAAATAACAGCTATCAGTTAATTATAACAATTAAATACCCGCTAAACTTATATTTACACTATATTTATTTACACGTTATATACGAGAAGTAATGATGAACCAATCACAGAAACTGGTCGTGTGACACTTTGTCTCATAAGGGAATTTAAATTTAATACAGCTTATCAATTTGTCGAATTGGAGAGAGTCCACGGTAACAAACTTTAGCAGTATCTTCCAAGGTGTCTTGAACTGAAATTTCTCTTAAATTTGTTTAAAAAAATCAATTGTTCCAATATTTAGTTATAATTATTGGTAACGGGTTTATATGGATTATGGTCATATATTATATTGAATTTCAGCATAAACAGGGTGACCGCTTATTTTGATTCATACCACTTACTTCTTGGCTACTTCAGTCTTGTCTTAACATATTAATGGTGAACCTCAGAAATGATTTGTCACATGCTGATTCATTCGGCATTTCAAGTGTTCAACCCAAAATTAGAGCATTGATATTAATGTCATCGGGGAAATTTGTGACCATGTGTGCCACAGACATACAATCTCTAAGATATTAGTAAATATTTTTTAAGATAGTAACCCTAGTCTCTTTGTGATTTTGATCAATAAAATTTAATCTAGCTTACAAATAATCCCATATCTTTGAGATATCAACACTTCAATAAACTATTGTTTTAATTCAAGGTCTGTATCTTTTCCGTTGTCTATGTTGTACTTGTAACACTTCTATTGTTATAACAGGAAAATGAGTTCGAATAACTGTAATATATAAAATGGTATATCAAGGACAACCACATGTATACTAGCATTGTTATTCCACATAACACATGGCATTAATCAAGGCAAGGCGACCATCTTTTAACCAAACCCATATTTCGATCAGGTGAAAGTATTTAATGTGGAAATTATAAAGCTATCTTCAACATATGTACGCAGTGTGGGTGATTTAAGCTTGCGAAAACTATATTGAGTCTGACACTACTCATAATATCCTCAACAAATGATTTCATATGGATAGGATATGCTTGCAAACTGAAGTGTGTATATTTCTAACATTTTTAAATAGCTGTTATTTAAATTTTTAACATTTTAGATACTATTTAGATTTCATTGCGTTAATATATTAGATGTTCAATGACGTTAGATATTATTTAGCTGCCTAACGGTATTAAAATGATTTCATGTGGACAAGTTATGATGTTATTTAATTTTTTAACATTTTTAGATATCATTAAGATTTCTAACATTATTAGCCATTTTTAAATTTTTAATATTTTTAGATATATATAGATTTTTAACGTTAATATATTATATTAGATGTTCAATGTTTTTAGATAATTTTTTTTTAGCTATCTAACGGTATTTAAATGTCTATATAAAATGTTATTAGATATTATTAAAGTTTCTAGACGTCCTCATCTTAATAGGGTGGTATATTATCGTCGCCCCTGTGTGTTCGCGATTCCATAGTTAATTTTCAGTCGTTCACGATATTGCGAAAAAAAATTCAGACAGGTAGTATTTTGGTGTTTTATCAAAAGTAGTTCTAGGGTTATGACCCTTGACTGATACGGTAGTTGACAACCTTGGGTTATTGTACTAACATCCTTCCATTCATTCGCCCATTTTGCAAAATTTGTACAATGTGTTCACCCAAAAGTAGTCCCACTGCTATCACCCCTGTCTGCTACGAGTGTTCATAAATGTGCATTGCTCTATTACGACTCATTTTCACAATTGTTGTTGTTGTTCGATTAAGAATAGTTGGTTCCGTTCACCATGAAATTAATGCGTGTTTTCAATATAAACAATGAGTTGTCAATAAATAATAAAAAAAAAATAGTAAATGCAATAATTATTATGTTTCATGATAAAAGTTGACTTTGTTCGTCTAAGGGTCGCGATCAGATGATGGTTTCTTGAATGGAGTCGCAACAAACAACAAGTTGGGAACCGCTGCTTTAAGCCGTATGATTTATCCTATAAAGAAATGCAGAATAAAAGAAAACAAAAAGAAAAGTAAGAACGTGATTAGAAGTAGAAAGTAATACAATTATCAGGAGATAACAATAATTTATTCATAACTCAAAATCATAAATCATCCATATTAGGTACATTTTTATGATACGGAATCAATAGGCAAACAATTTTATCTAGGCAACGAAGGAGAGCTGACAGGGTATATTTGTCACATAATGTTCTACATACTGGTTTTAGCGTTTTATATAATATTGAAAGCAACGACTCGAAGGATTAGACGAAACAATAGCAAAAGAAAACTAGTTTCAGCATTTTCAATATTGCTACAGCTCGTTTTTTATCATTAGAAAGACAGTATAGATTTAAATGCAATAACATAAATCTTCGTCTTTTATAAGAAACAATATTCTAGTAATTGGCAATATCTTTTTTTATGTAATTTCACCAATCCGTAAACATTGAGTGTTGTCACGCCATATTTTAAAACAACGTAAAACACAATAACAGACAACATAAAACACGTAAAAGAGATGTGAGGCGCATTTTGTCGCAAATGATACTGGCTATACAATAATTAACGAATTTTGGCAAGTTTTAAAGTCTCCGGTGTTTTTGGTTTTAAAGCTTGATTAAATATGTGCGAACGACTCTCAGGGGCCATTAGTACTGTTAGGCTAGGCATTAGTTTTTCGGGGGAAAAGGGATCAGGGTTCATTTGATGCATGCGCAATAATCCGTACTTAGAACCCTTCTCAGACCGGATAGCGTTTACATTACAAAAATCCAACATCTACGCTAATTATTGCCAGAATGTTGTACAGAATGAATTTGTAAAGATGCGTTATTTCATGTTTGCCAGTCAAGACTCCCAGACTATTTATCAAAGACTGTGAAATATCGGTTCTAAATATTCAAACTGAAAACTGTTTGATTTTTAAAAGAATCCAATATACACCTGATAATGTATCATAGATGATAAATAGGACTGGTCAACACACGCTATTCTTCATGATGGATCATCCAGACTGATATTATGACCCCGGGCTACTTTATTTTAGTGCTTACTGGCCTTTGATCTGTGTATATACATTATTTTTTTTATGTATATAGTGTGTTAAATAGATATACTGTCTGTCATCATCGCCCTTAAAATGTGTAACACTACATCTTGTTTGTGATTATATATCCAATTAAAAACCATTGTTTGAATAAGGGATTTGTGAAATAAAATATTAATACGAATCTGACTGACTGAGTGTTCTTCACATATTAATTATGTAATATCTATTTCTATCGACGTTTTAAATAATTATAATACAACATCGACATAAAGACGATAAAACAAAAGATTCAATTAGATACACGGGATGCATGTTAACTCGATCACAAGCAAACTCGTTCACACGTAAAGGACAGTTAAGTTGTCCATAAATATTGGTTAGATCGTCCACGCGGCATTTGTTATGCTATGGGTATGCATAGTTTTCATAGTGGTTATAATTATAGGTACGGAGTGCTGCTTTTTGTCATAATGGTTGGTATGAGTCTAATAGTTCAGGGGGGGGGGGGATCTGAATATATTCAATAAATAATGACCTGTGCCCTAAATTTAATCTAAATATGATACAAGCAGCGAGACATTATCACACACCAACATAATGAATTTAAACAATATTGAATATCATCTTTAAATTGTCACTAGACCTTCCTAATTACGGACACTACATGCATCTAAATCCTAGCTTACATCCCGTCATGCGTGCAACTACGAACAGTCTAGGAAACGTTAGTCAACCCGTGTATGAGTCTTACGCGTCACTTGCACGTCTTCGATACGAAGGTACCCTAGAAGATCGCAGATTGGCCGTATAAATTTTTGGCCCTGCACGTACAAAATTATCACCCGGTTTCTTGAGGCTAGTGCGCGAGCTACCAAACCCTACGACCCGTGCGTGTAGAGTATGAGCTAGGCTTTCTGCGTCGGGGTGGGGAGGGGGTGGATGACCGAATGGTTAGCGTGCGCGCGCTGTATCATACGACCTCATTGAGTCAACTGGTGTGGTTTCGAATCCCTGGTTGTACGTGACATGACCTAGTTTGTGTCGAGTGGACCTTAACCTCCTTTCTCTCTCTCTTTTCTGCGTCAATTTCTCAGCATGGTTTCAATTCTGCATGCAATCTACCCAGAACAACAATGTTGACTGTGTAGTGAAATTGAAAATATTTTATTTTTTAACAGCCGGCCAAGACTTCTAAAAAGCTAACGCGTCCGTCGATTATAGATTGGGATATATCTAGTTTGATGATGTCACATTGATAGAGTAGTCTGGTGACTTTTAGCAAAGATTCTGATTGAGCTGCAGTTTGTGAAATGCCAAAATAGGAAGGCACAGACTGAGATCTATGTATCAATAGAAATTGTTGATCGAACACTCAAAAATACCTTTTACAAAGGTGATTACGAGAAAATACATTTTATATTGATTACATAGCCATGTAGCGGGAATAGCATAAGCAAAATCTGTAGATATAATATTATTCATCATTATCGACACTGCATTGGTAGACACCCCAAACGCATGTGTCCGCTGACAATGATACCGATAGAACTCCAGTCGTTTGTGCCACAAGGGAACATCAAGGCAGTCCTCCGAGAAAAGGAAAGATCAAATTGTTTTTATCCAGGGTCCATACTGTAACACTCTAGGAGATGAGTTACAGGAATCTTTAAGTAGATGAATTGAAACTTGATAATCTAGTACAATAAAAATGTCTACACGACTTAATAGTTAAACAGCTGTAGGCATTCCTTGAAATAGTAGACAAGGAGCGTCACTAGGAGGCGGAAATTACACTTTATTTAATTTCTTTGCACTGAAGAGCTACAAATTAGCGTAGTAATACAATACACGAACTATCTTTACACATCGGAAGTGGGGGAAGTAATGTGATTATTTAAAATCTTTGAAGCGATTCAAAATAAATAAAATCTCTTTTATGGTTGGAGAGTCGTTGAGCGATCTAATTAGGTCTAACAGTGTCTTTAATTGCTTCTCTTAACCTTTGTTTATTGTAATCTGGTCGATATGGCCAGAATGAACAGCAGTTTGCAACCCGGGAAATGTAATCGACTAGACAATGGCTGTTTGATTAACCCTCCTAATGAATAGTTTTAACCCCCGCTGTTGAGATCATTGTTGCACGTAGTTGTCCACATTTGAGATGTAATATTAATGTCATGAATTATTTTGAGTATCTTTTTATTTGCATTTTGTAATAGCTCTCTTCATACGTCAAATTTCGACAAACACGCATGATGTTTATTTAAGTGTTCGATTCGATGATAAACTTGTTTGCTAATGATATAGAAGATCAAACTTTAGATGCTTGATTTTCAATATATCCAGTAGAGAATTCGGCGTTAAAGCTAATTCGAACTATGGGTTGGATAGATCACAGCGTAAACTGAACTGGACAGAAATAAGATTTCGATGGTAGACAGTGCGATCAAGAAACGACTACAGTCTCAAATTGATGGTGGCACACATTAGGGAAAAAACAAATGGAGCTTGAAAGATGAAGACGCTTTAATTTCATAGAAAAGTCCTGTACACGAAATTAACTACGGCAAAGCCAAGACAATTATATTCGATGCTGCTATAAAATCAAATTTTATTTG
Source organism: Patella depressa (assembly GCA_948474765.1). Classification (NCBI taxonomy): domain Eukaryota; kingdom Metazoa; phylum Mollusca; class Gastropoda; family Patellidae; genus Patella; species Patella depressa. Next base: position 24,228,197 of record OX419716.1, read on the forward strand.
CCGTAGAGATCACGCAGATGTACCAAGTGTTCAAGTATTTAAACTGCCATACCACACTACAGATGCTTTTATAGAGATCTAGTTTATAAAAATAGGATTACTAAGCGCAATAAAATATTTTGGCAAAGTGGATCTCCGGGTCATTTGACCTGTGACATGGATACTATGTATATATGTTAAAACTGATTATGATTGGTTAAATGTAAATAATCATTGGATACCTGGATACTACGTCTACAGTATCTTTCAGAACAATTTATCAAAAAACTGCTACTGTACTGATATTACCCATTGAGAACAATTTAACAGAAATGGCTAATATACAAATATTGTATACCATTCAGAACAATTTCTTAGAAAATGGCTACTTTACAGATATCGAAATGAAATGAAATGAGGTGTAACGTTCTACTGTTCTGCTCCGACTTGGCTAATGAAGTCGGGTATAGAACATGCAGTGTACTATGAGATCTACTCTTATATTGAATTCCATATGCCAATACATACACGGGACCTCGGTTATTCGTTTACTCTAATCCGAATGACTAGACATATTTTCTTGTCAGGCTCTCCATCCTGCACCACTGACAAGGGGAAACCACGTCGAAAAACCCCATAAATTTTCTAGGCTAACGATTCAGCATCTTACCCACTTAGCCACCGTGGCTCTCCCATACAGACCAGACATCAATACTTTGATTCCGGAATTTAGCATGTTTGCCCCTTTTGTGATATTCATTATTAATGTGTGCACTGACCTTCCATTCTATTGTTTGTTGCTCTTATGGGTGAATTTATATTAGTTAGGATTTAATCAAGACATCAAAAATAATTAATTACTACGAGCGACATTTTATCATTTTCTTGAAATGTGATCACTAAAGCAACGCCCATTTTGCTCTCTGAATTACGGGAAAATATCCCGAGGGTAAGAAACGTGATATCATTTGTAGCAAATGTTGATAATCTGTCCAGTTGGACAAAAGGCCCTGTAATGTAAACATCTGTGGTGGCCAAATCCAGAAATGACCAATGATCCCCGGACAATACGTGATAATGTTCTTCCACTTGACCTTTCTACTACCGCATGCGTGAAAGCAATGTCAGGGGCGAAAAGGCTCGTGTCACGTGCCACGTGCTGGGCTTCTACTGTTTGTCACATACTTCAGAGAAATATGTTTAATTTAGTTAATTGTTAAAAATCAAGTTCCTTTCAATTTAATCCTTCTAATTTCTGGAAAGCATTGGGGGTGAGTCACACGCCATTATAAGGTCCGGACTTTTCTGATGTCGTTATTATTTTTACGACAGTTGGAGACATTAGTGTTGTCACTGACGACAGTTTTTAAGGGGAAACACTGATTGAACCAATCAGAATTGGGAAGGTAAAGTGAGCCAGTAATAAAGTTAAAGCAACTACAGAAAATACCATCACGTAAAAATGGAATAAAGATGGTGACGCATACAACCAAAGGTCTAATTGTGTTGGGTTTGTTGTTTTTTTTATTTTTTGAATCTTATGATCGAAACGCCAATTACTATTCAATGAAATTACTTCAAAAAGCTACATCGCCCCTAAAACAAGAGGTGACAAAATAAGTCAATGGATAACAAGTGTTATCAATCAGTTTACTTCGTTAAATTCCTCCTGAAATCTGATCTATATAGTCTTTGAACATCTATTGGTAATTGATCTGTTACGTATTCCTTTTCATGACCGCTATGCGATAAAAAAACATTTTTTAAGATAAAAAAAATAACATTCCTCGTCTGGTCAGTATAACCTTTAAAACAGCAAATTATTTTCACAATTTCCATTTTAACTGAGTGTGAATTTCTGATCTTGGCACACACGTATTTTCAGCGCGTATAAAACAGTCTGAAATAACCTTTGACGGCGACAATAACTTTTGAAATAAAAAATGCATCAACAGAAAGCAACTTAAATAGTTTAACACCAAAGGCCGATGTATGATCTTGCTGCTAATACCTCTCTGTCGACTATGAACTTGCCATATTGAATGAATAATGGACTGATAGTTATCAAACTGGATTCGTAGAAACAACCGTGACCTGTTCCGCAGGTTGATGAGTTATAATATTGTGGAAGTTCAAATAAGCCAAAATAATATGATCCTCGTCACGGGCGATCAATTTTAACATGTACAAGAATGGGAATTGGTTTAATATGATAGAACTGATTCCTGGTAATAAATCAGACTATTCCGCCACAAAGACAATATTTCTTTCTGGGTACCAGAGAACAGGAACTAAATGTCACGTGTCATTTTGATGTATCACAGGGGCAGATAATTAGTGGAATTAACTCGTCTAGTGCAAATTTACCTTTCAATTTAAATCTAGAACATCACTCATGTTTATCAGACTAACTACTTCCTTCCAACAAAAATATTACCCCCTCCCACTAGTTTTTATTTTACATAACTAAATTCAATTATATTGGTGCTGGTACGTAAAATAAGGGTGTGTTTTATATTTAAATGTCATAAAGGTACCACTTAAGCGGAATGTTTATTAAATTATAGTTTTCGGTGCATTTTAAAATTTTATTCATCTTTAGAAGTTGGTCTATAATTGTGTAACTGTGAGACGACAATTTTAATTTTTTCATGCATTCAGTTTGTAATCAAAGTTCGTTAAGATCAAATTTCGTTGCACCACTGTACTGTTTTAGTGCTGAACATGACATGTGAGTCTTTACCTCGGGCGAGACGAAGCAATTAACCTTTTTTATTATATTTTCTATTTAATGTAAACCAATATTATTATTATGTATTATTTACTGCTATTACTCAGTTGTTCGTACATGTTATTTAAGATTGAAACATTGAATATTTTATATGGATGATATCAACTATGTATTTTGGGAATTTGGGGCGAAGGGTAGGAAGAATATTGACGATCACTCATCAGTTACGATTATATTATATTCTCTCCCTAGTTAAATTCTTCCATCAATGGAATACAACTTATGTCGTGTTAATCAATCTGATTAAAACACAGGCCCTATTTCGTTTCTTTTCTTATGGTTCAAAATTTCGTTTTACTTGTCTATACTACACTACGATCTGGAAGACTTGTTACATTACCGACGTTTTTGGATGAAGTGAGGTATTAGCGAATTAAACGGCCTGTTACGTTGACTTCTTGGCCACAGAACTGTTGGTAACGCACTCGAAATGTCAACGCTGATTGATTGGTCAATACATGATCGTCATTGGGCCAAAAGTCACTGGTACGGCACGTGACACGACCTTCGGGTACAACTTGTCAGATCTTCATGTAGTGTAGGAAGAGAGAAATGGGGTTTAACGTCCACTCGACACAAACTAGGTCATTTTGGGACTAACATGGTTTCATTTTATTTGAATAATTCGCTTGCGCGTAGGGTCTTTAGCAGTGGGAGGAAATCGGAGTGCCCGGAGGACACGAGGTTGAGAAGGCGCCCCTATCTCACATACGCTCACACCAGGGCTCGAAACCACACCCGCAAGCCAGAGGTGACCGGCCAGCTAGAGGTCGAAGCGCGATACCTAATCCATTAGGCCATCCCAACCCCCATGTAGTGTAGGCCACCGAAAGTATAAAAACGAAACGAAATATACATTTTAATCAGAATGTGTGTTATTCTAAACATGACGAAGGCACTGTATTCAGTCGGTATTCCATTTAGGTCATCAAACCAGTGACCACATCATTCAGAATATAAATAAAACGACCATATTCCACTATGTGGAGATGAATACTGGAATGTAAACTGTTCATTTTGTCCATTCAGATCTTGTGCGTCCTTAATATCAGTTAACTTATTCATGGAAACACGTCACTAACAGAAAGCTTTTCTAAATTCGCTAACTAGATAATTTTTACATGAGCATACATCTGAGACAATTGATTTCAGTATACCCATGAAAAGGACGAGTCTCTGTACTTGCAATTCTTTCCTCGTTAGCAGATTAAAACCAGTGAAGGGAAGATAGACTATATATAAAGGTGGCTAATCTTATCATCCTGGCCAGTGATTTAAATGTAAAAGAAAACAGATTATCTTGTTAGTGTTCGAAGACACATGTCTGAGAGAGATTAATGACCAGAAGCTCCTGACCTTTTCTACTTTCATTTTAATTGGTTCGTGACACCAAATCGTAAATTAGAAAGTATATACTTAAGCAGTGATAATCTGTTCCAAGTGATTCTCGACAAACCCCAGTTCCTGATAATGATAATAATTGTGTAGTTAACAACGATGAATAGTTTACATCGTACAATGTGGTTAATAAAATTCAAACTAGGGTATTTTGTTCAGTGTACGTTTATGAGTTCAAATTAGTTTCGTAAATTGTTAAATGAATTATTAATGTTATAGAAATATATCAAGGGTTATTCCGGGTATTTGATCAATTATCACGAGCTCCGCATGAATCCTGACATATAATGGACTCTTCGGTATAAACTACTTTTTTTTTAAAAAAAAAACAAACTAGTATCTATATATTTGTAAATATCTGCACCGCACAATGCGAGCAGAGTTCGATGGATGTTCGCGTGTTAGACCAGGGTGTATAAGGTAGCCTGTTTGCTTCATATATATAGCTAACCCGACCAGGTGTCACGTGAAAGGGGTCCAATGTCTGTCATAGGTTTGCAGCTTTTGCGCCCGTCTCTACGGTTGTTCAATGCGGTTTTCGTTGATCTTCATTACATTAAAATCATATTGCACTACTAGTAAACATGTGGCTCTTCAAAGATCCTTATATATATATCCCTTCTCTTAGATTTCTAATCATGATCAACTTTGTTCAGTTTTTTATACAGTATAAATGACAAGTAAAGTGGCTGTAACTTTATTACAATACTTAAAGGGAACCGATGTGGCACATTGGATAATGCGCTGGTCACTATAGCTGTTCGCATGGGACGGGAAACCAGAGGTAACGTGTATGCCCTGGTGTGCACATACAACAACCGCCAGTCGGTGCAGAGACGCAGGACATTAAACCTCATTTTATTCATTCATTCAATACAATCCACAGAGCATATTAAACGTACGCTGTCGGTCTACAACTATATCTGCTTGAGAAAAAGACACTAAGCTAGTTAATCGACATTTTAATACATAAATCGACGATTTTAGTAGAAATTTTGAGGGGTATTTATTTCGTCTCCATTTAATAAAATAGAACATGTTTATATTATCTTTATTAAACCGCATTACAAAATAGTATTTCAAGTTTTAGATAATGGTGGTCATTCAGGACAGAGATCTACACTCGAAATAGATAGTGCGCTGTGTGCAGCATGTACTTAGAGTTTACAGGTCAAATTCCATCTTTTAACGAAAATCCGAACAACTGGACAGACTGATCTAACGCAACTGGAGCTAACAGGGTCCACTTGCTTCCATTATTAATGTTTATTTAATGCTTTATAAAGTGGTGAACCTCAAATATTTTGGCTAACGTCTTTAAAAATAAATCGTTAGGTTGTAGATACAAGAAATGTTATAATAATAAGATGTGAAGGATTGTCATGGGATACACGATTTTATTATAACTTGCTGTAGATTTAATCTGATGTAGACAGATATTTTCCTCGTGGGATATTGTGATGATCAATCCAAGAATATAAAGTTAGGTCACTTTATTCTAGCTAAATTTGGAAATCTATATTAATATCTTAAGCTATATTTATTCATTGAAATGTGTTATGCCTATATACGTCTTTGCATTGATATGGCTTGACGAGTCAGCAAATTTATTCGCATAAAAGCGGCACTTTCCCTGTTTTTTTGTTTTTTTTATCTATTTGAAATGAAATGAGATTTAATGTTCTATCTTACTAGTATTCTAATGAAGAAAAGCATACGCCGTGTATGCTGATAGAGACTTTGCCCGGACAGCAGCGCTATGGGCTACTCTTATTTCATATTCAGCGGTCAAGGATCTTTTACGTGTACTTGACCTCGTTTTGTCATACCACCCGCACGACTAGACACAGTTCCTACTATACCATTCATACTACACCACCGACGAGGGGAAATCGCCATGAACTTTATCTGTATATACGGGAATCAAACAAGACATCAACGCTTCACTTACTGAGCCGCTGCAGCCCCCACCTCTTCTGTCTACTATTACTGGAGGTCAAGGGTTAATGATTCTTTAACGTGCACGCCCATGTCTACACTGATCGCTGCTCACTGGCACGCCCCTACCCTGCACCACTGAAAAGTCTCGATGAAGTATCTCCGCAAAGAGCGGGAGTGAACCACTAAAATCGGCCGTGAATCCTTGGAACCAGCCAGTGAACTAGCGCACTACTCACCAAGCTACCACGAATCTCGAACTTTAATGGACAAACATTATTATTCTACTTGATCTGTTTAGTAGTGTAATGTACACAATCATTTTTCTTTATATTGTAAAGAGAGACACAATTTGAAATAAAAAATAAAACAAGCCAACAGTGATGACACATATTACTTACCTACTCATTCATAATTTGTGAAGTGTCGTTAATTGAACTGCTGGTAGATAGTTAGTCTGAGCAGACCGTTATGGCAAGCCAAAGCGGAATTAATTGCAAGACCGTTTCTCTGTATGGAAAGATAAATAATCGAGTATATAACAATTTTTTCATCACCTTCCATGCATTTTTCACATGTCAAGACGGAAAAATTCACATGTCAATACGAATAAAAAATCATATATCACGAGCATGTGACCCTTTAAGAGCACGTGTCCACGAAAACCGATGGCGTCACTGCAAACAAAGATGGTTGCTTTTCATTTGTTCTGGCCGATTTTTTTGCATTGAACATGTCACGAAGAACACCTCATCCAGATGATGAAGTTGATTTTCTTTTATCCCTTCCGCGATTTGTTGCTGAGGCTGGCGCACAATGGGACACAATCGACTTGAACAGGGCTAAAGTTGATGACGTCATTGATTTTCGTGGTCCCGTGCTCTTAAAGGGCCACGTGCTCTTTTGTCGTCTTGACATGAGGTTGTGAAACTATACCAATTTCATCACTATCAATTAGTTAGAATGAAAGTTACCGCTTCCCAAATTATTGACGAATTAAAATACTTATTTGTGCTTAATGGAAATAGTTGATCACTGAACTCTTCGTCACGCACATGCAACTAATAAACACCAACGCAAAGTTCAAGCAGTTATTGTAACCTAAAATGTGTGACGGACAGAAATACATACGGACGGACAAAGCTGTTACCTAATCACACACCGTACATTACATATCCATCTATAATCAGCTTAGCAACAATTTATGGGAAGATTTAGAGTGCAACAACAGATGGGATTACTACTTTTGGTCTGATGATTTTATAAGCTGTAAATAGACAATACTGTAATTAATCAAAACAGAGAAATATTAGTACGATCTTGAAGTCAAAGACAAAACTGCCTAATAGAATAACACCGGCCCCCGTATAACTAGCTTTATTGATTCTCCCAAGACGGATAAGTAATCACAGATCGTAATGCTTCAAGTTTGTGTCTCTGTTTGTCTAACACTGCTCACATTTGATAGACTATTTCCTTTCTTATTGACTTAAATCAATGACCACTGGTCAATTTACTGACTGGACTAAGGTCAGTCGTAACAACATCTCATGTCAGATTTGTCTAGCAGCGTTAAAAGGTTAAAATCATTACCTGACGTAATGCGTGTCTCCGAACTGTCAAACTATTTTGGAACGTTTTGTTTCAGACTATTGCTCTGATCACGGCCCTGTTGGTAATATCTGATTTGTCAACTGATCCATATTGGTAACAGTCTTGCTGAAAATAGAAGTTTGATATATTACAAAAATATCCTAAATTGTGCCATTATCGGAAATGGTTTGCATATTTTCCAGTTTATTTGGTATACTGGGAGATGGTTACACAGCATTATTCTCCCTCTCTCAAAAATTTTAGCATTAGTGAGAGATGTCGTGCAATTTCCAGCTATTGGTAACACCTAATACTACTTGTATACTTCAGATTTTGATCAATTTGGGGTCTTCTAGCACGTATATACCGTGTAGCCGATATAAACTACCGTTATTGCAATCAATGTATAATACATTATATGTTTATTTTTTAGAAACATAACTATTCAAACCGTGTATTAAATCAATATCAAAGACTCGTTTATGAAAATCCAGATCTGATTTCAAATGACAATTACGACGACGGATGGTCTAATAAAATATGATATTATAATATGGAATAGAATCATGATCAAACTGTTTAGTATTTATTTGTCCAGTCATCGAAGCTCTAGTATTGTGAATCCAGTACGTCCGCGTGAAGCTAATAAAAACAATTCAATTACTGCATATTACATATACACAGTGTGATTTTTGATCCATGCGCAACATATATTGTCTATGCATATTTGAAGTCCATGTCAGTCGCTATGCTTTGTGGTATAAAGTCTTCCGTAATCTGGAAAAAACAATTAACACTGTAAAATGTAGATTTGAGTAGAAAACAAAGGAAAAATGTTTTGTTTCAGAATTAAGCTTCTGAATATAAAACCAATTTAATTTTGTCTTTTTAGATGAAGATAATTAGAAGCCTTTTCAGTGAAGGAGAAAAAACCTATTATTATATATTATTATAAGTCCAAGTTTGGGTCTAACTCAATTTTCACCAAAATTTGGCTCTCTAGGTTTTTCCAGATTACGGAAGAAATATTTTAGTAAGTTCCCACACGACTACCAGAAGTACAAAACATTCTGACGTGGCTTTTGTTCTTGGTGTTTATTAATGAAACATCGTAATCACTAAATGTTATTATTCATTTATTACTACCCTTTTCATTACATAGTTCTACATAACTTTTGTAGCTGTCACATTTCAGCAATATTTCGTGTACTACATGTATTAGCAAGTTGATTAACAGTCTATAAGCGATCTTTTTATAAAGTCCAAGCATACAAGTTTAGATTATTTTGAACATGACTTTGCATGGTCATTTCTGGTATTATGTGAAGCAAGTTCTTGTGTACGATCGATGAAACTAATTGTTTAATTACACGTGAAGAGATGCACAGAAACTGTTGGCATCATGGGGGCGATTTAACATACCGTGTAATTAGTCGTAAAATACAACATTGAGGCCCTAGTAAATCTAAATGTTACAGTGCGGTCAAATAGAAAAGTAATTCCTTCAATCACCAAGATCCCCTAATTCTGATATTTTCGCGAATCAGTTAGATGAGAGTATAAAGTGGTGTTTGTTATCGACTTGTAAATTTGCCACGTGATATTTTTTACGTGTTATTGCATCATTTATTTTGTATTGTCAATACCATTGAGAAAGAGTCTTGACCTGTGAAATAAAAAAAATACGAAGTTATAAGTTACAAATCTGGGGACTGTTTCACGAACTTTTAACTAAGATAAAATCAAAGTACTTTGTTGAATATATTAGATTGATTTTAGTGCTCAGCCAATCAAAATTAAAGTATCTACTAAAATTTTGATTTTTATCTTTAGTTAAGATTTGGAGAAACCGGAGCTAGTTATCGAAATATAGCTAAGTCTCTAACTCAATATCATCCAAAATTTTCGACAATGAAAACACAAATTATTTGTCAATTTAAATCAACATTGATGTTGTGGCCTTACCGGGAAAGATGGTCTTCCGATATGCAATATTTAAGACAAAATAAAAATATTTACCATTGGTACACGAATCGTGCACCAAAATGCGTTTCGGGCCCATTTTTAACAAGGGACGCATATTCTTATCTAGAGAGCATTCGCAATACTGTAGACTGGAATAAACAGACGCTAGAGATTGGCATGCGACTGAGACTTCAGTTGTATTTCGCCGAACATAACTGATTTGAAATTAGAGTAAAGACGGAAATGATTGAATGTAAATCAAATTACATACATTCATATTACATTATTACATGCGATTTGACCAATTTGGATCAATTTCGAGATCCATAATATTAGCGATTTCGCTTCTTTAAAGTAATGTAGAGTACCAGTAACCTATATGTATGTGCAAATCTACTACATATTTGAGATTCTCGACTGATAGTTTTAGAATATTCCAGTTTTGTCCTTTTTAAATGTCCCCATCCAAAATTAAGCAATAGTTTCACAAAAAGAATAATTAGGTATGATCAGATAACCTATTAACGTATAAAAGGGTAGTATATCAAACCGTTATTATGCAACAAAGTAGATCATTAAAAATAACAAACGTTAAATAACATTAAGTTTTTCTTTAATTACGTAATTATACATCAAAAAATCGCTATCCTATAGCAATACAAGTTTTCAGTTCATGGAGCCCAACAATAAAAACATTAGCCGTTTAATTGATCTGTGACTCAGACAAAGAATCATTTTCCAGTAACCTTTGATCGTGTTTTCAACCATCGACCGGTGCTACCTGTTAACTGACTCATACTGTCATGTCATTTCAAATTTCAAACGTGATTTTTTGTTTGGAATTCTAATTGAATTCCAGTTGATAGGACGTGGTTCTTTTTTTGAATGTTACATTCAATGTTCAGTTTAGTGAACCGTTCGAGCATTCTAAATTATATTTGGAAATTAAACGACACTCTGGTTCATTTAACATGTAAATTAAAAACATTCGTAAATAGCAGTTTAAAGTAAATATAGGGTAAAATATGCTAAACTGGCAGTTATTTATTAGGGGCACTTTTCAAGGAAACATAAACGAACATAATTTAAGAATGCAGACTTTGCATTGGTCAACTGATACAACCTGTCCTATCATTTTAATTATTCTTTAAATATTTTAGTTTTCGTGTATGAGGTTTTATTCTACATTCTGGATTATAGATAATTAAATTAAAGGAGCTAAATCGCTTATATTTGGGATCTAGAAATTGACATGAATGAGTGGCAACGCATATAATAACGTATTTGCCAAAAATCTCAATCGAATGACAATCTCTAGCGTCTGATTATCCAAGTTTACACCGATAGTATTTAATGCGCATGCTCACTAGATAAGAGTGTGCTGTCACAGTTTGGTAGGACTTGTCGAATACGACTAGTCACGTTCTTCGAGGCCCTTGATTCGTATACCAATGGTATATTGTTTAATTTGTTTTAAATATTGGATATCAGAAAGCCAACATTTTCCGGTAAGATCACAACATTAATGTTCATTTAAATTGACAGATAATTCGTGTTTTTAACGTCGAAGAATTTCGATGACATTGAGTTAGAGACTAAGCTACTTTAAGTCTGATTTTACAAATATTACAAAATACATGTGTGAGACAAAATTGCCACAACTGTTATGTGGTCAAGTTTTACACCGCGACTGCCAAAAGTTTCTTTAAGTTCTCTTGTATTGTGCAGTGGTAAGTACAGTCGTACTGGAACTGGCCGATTTGTTGGATAAAATTGAAAAATCTAATTCAACGCATCGATGTAGAATTGTTCAAAGAAAAAGCATGCCAAGTTTCAAGTTGATCGGACTTGAATTGACGGAGCCTTAGGCTATTTCGAAGAGCATCAATCCAAGAAGATGGGTTGCGGTAACAAGAACAAGATGAGCAGCGGTTAGCGACCAGTTCCATGTGAAAAAGAAACTGACATAGTAATTGGGTTTATTTCTATATTCTGATTAAACTACAGATCCATATTTCGTTTTTTTTCTTTACTTTCGATGGCCAACACCACTTGAAGATCTGACCAGATCAATGACGTCATATTAGTCAATCGGCCCTGACATGTCTAGGCGTTTACACACAGTTCCGTGCATAGCATGCCAAGAACTCGCCATGAAAGTGGCAAAGCGCAACGTTGATTTTTCAACTTGAAAATGATATATCTGCCAATTTATCAACTGACACTAGTGAATTATGGGATATTTCCTTAACATTACACAACTGTGCAAAGATTTCATGCGTGTTTAGGCTTATATTAACACATCTTAAAAATATGAATTTACAAAATGTAACTATCGCTTTAAACCCCGTATGTAAAAGACACGTTATCCTACCATCTGCACGTAGCAACACCATACATATAGAAAACGTTTTACACTGTAACATAAGTAAGTTCACATAATCGTTCCAGTTACCCATAAACTCGTTCAATATCTTTCAGATAAAGAAATAACAAGTTGACAAATTATTGTAAAGTTAGACAGGTTAGATTAGTGATGATACTTCATTCTATATTGACGTCAACTAAACATAAAAATAAGAAATTAATCTTCTAAAAACATCATCCACGATAATAACTCAAAGATGATTTAAACAAATATTATCGTCCATAATTTGAGACATTTAGAGTTGATGAAAAATGAGATAAAATTGAAATCCTGTTTTCGGTGAAGTTATTGATTTTGTGTAGCACTTGAATGCTACTATATCATTTAGACATGTCCTGTCTTAACCTTATGCAGACTGGTGTTTCTTTCATTTCTACAGACATACGACATACTCTTATTTCGAATTTTAACTGTCAAGGGTTCTTTTTGGTTCCATACGAACGCCTATACGTTGTCCCTAACCAGGCTCTCCGACCTATGCCACTGGCAAAAGGGAATCCCAACTGAAAATCCCGATGAACAAGCTTGATAAACACCAGGATCGGACAGGTTAGCGAGCAAACGTCTTACCTATTTAGCCACCACGGCTCCCTTATTTCTACACAGGAACAACAACTCAGATATACCGCTTTTATGCGATTATTTAAAGTAAATTGTTGAAATTCGTCCATCAAATAACCCTTCCTAATGCTTGTACTAGAAGGTCGTTCACGCAGCCTGTCAAACAAATTTTGTTTCATAAAACAAAGTTGACGTAACGCAGGCGTGCATGTTTATGAACCGTCATCAGGGTTGTGCTATCATTTCCAGGATAAATGATTGTTAAACAACTTAATGACCTTTGCATCAGGCAGATTATGTCATTGTTTCTATGAGGAATATCACTACAATTGATTTAATATCATCTTTATGACAACTGACAACACACAATTTTGATTATCATGTCATTCAAAGACTTTCGATACGTCTGACATCTTTCGGTGGATGAAGCAAAAGAAAGAAATTATCCAGAACCATGAGATTGAATGAAAATTCAAGATAACCTTAAAGATATCGAATACTAAAGGAATAACCAATCTAGTCATTTAATAACTCAACCTGTCAGCACATGCTCTGTGTCAATATTGTCTTTAACACCATATTAATATAGTTGTTTATATATCGTGTTGATTCAGATAACTTCATCACGACATGGCATTTACTCCTACGATGCAAATCTAACCAGACACAACCCTAGACAAATTGCAAAACTTACCGGAAATGAAATATAATTCAATTACGGCGGGAGACAACTCCCATATTGGGTTTTATTTTTTATCTTACTTCAGATTAATAAACGCGAGATTTTAATTAGCTGATAATATTTTATTATTGATTTTAATCTCCCGACAGCATCAATTATTACATATTTGCAATCTATTTTATTAAATTATATTTAAATAAACCAATATATGTAATATATTCTAAGTTAAATGCAATCTTTCTATTCTAACTAAATTTAAAACGCACATAAATAACATTGACAAATACAGAGATATTTAATGTACAGATTATAATAATGATATATACGAAAAGACAACTTCAAAATTTGTAAACTAATGCTTCAATTAATATATATATATATATATATATATATATATATATATATATATATATTAATTGTATAAAGCGTACTACAGTTGGTAATATTCATGTCGTTGACAAACGATGCAGAAAACATAATATAATGTTATACAGTTAATAACAGTAGTTACTACGAGGGGTGTCTACAACCAAACTGTAATAGGACCTGTAACTAAATTATAATAGCATACAATCGTGAAATAAACTCGTAGCAAAATCTAGCACGGGGACTTATGTTAACAGTTGAGGAGCATGGAAGATATTACCTATCTGCGTACAGGGAACAAAAATTGTCCATAGGACTAAAAACAAACAGTGTATGAATACAGCATAGACCATGCCAAAGTAAATCAAGTTAAAATTAAGTGTAATAACCCCCCGCCTCCACCCTTGCAGAATAGCCATATCACAAGTGGTAGTTGGCATCCCTGAAAGAATACGTTTGTTAAGTATATGGCATCCATCATAATTTCTTGATCCCTTTTACATTGTTTGCAGTCACTCCACCGGAGTGTCTGTAGTAACTGCACATGTTGATAATAAACATAGTGGAGAATTCCACCCTTTCCTCCCCGGCAGTTCATGACATAGTTTTACGCGTGCATGTGCCGTGGAATGTTATATATCTGACCTAGATAATGATCAGACGAGTACAGGTGTGGCTAGATGAAGATCAAAAATATATATCATAATTCTATCTTTATAGGCACAGGTGGTGGTTGGCGAGATTTCATCTAGTGGATAACACATATATAAACATACACATGATGAAAAATCGGTTTGGTTGATCGCCTGTAAACATTATCGTAGCCAGCTTCATAAAAACATCTTCATAGACCATAATCAATGCATCTTAATCGCTATGATATCTTAATACAAAAGCATTACCAACACAGAGTTCAGTATAATAAACCCAAATATCCTGCCAAAGCCTCTGTTCTAAGTTGATATCAAAAGACTTTCTAGTATAAATTTATAAAAAAAATCTCAAATATTGACAGATTTCTCGATCAGATGGATAAGAAGTGGATAAAGTGTTATGGAAAGAGTTTCTGCAAAGTTATTGTGTTGGAGTTGGGTGTAGAATAAACACTAGAAGACAACATTGGACATATTAAAGACCCAAGAGTTCCTTTAAACATATATTATTGTGCCTGAAACACAACTGTGTCCAAATTATTTAAACTTCGATTATCAAGTACAATAATGTCATGCTAGCAAACCCTACGACCCGTCACACTCACCACGGGATCTGGGTTAGGCTTGACCATCGTTGATGTACATATTTCCTATTTTGAATGTATTTGGTGGATATACTTCAAACTTAGGTATAGATCTATTGGAAGATGCCCAAGTCTTTAACATATTTTAGAAAACGTTAGAATCCAAGGATAAACACATTGGTGCCACCATAGTTCAAATAAGCTATTAAGATATAGATATTGCGTGCTTAGATACTATTATATAATAATACATTTTCACAATCTAATTATTTTAAAATATCTTTTTTATTATATTTGACACGAACGCATGTTCCACAAACATTGCTGGCGCCTTGTTCAAGAAAGAAACAAGGAGACTAGCAGTACATCCAAAATATCTATTGCCAGTAGATAGAGTAAGGTCTCGCCTTTAGCGACATTTGACTATAAATCTCATTAGAATAAATCCGATTTATTGAATGTTATTGTCCAGATAAATCAGATAGATTTACTTCAGATTAACAATGGGCGGAATCGAAGACTTGCTTTCAGACATGTATACAAACATAGAAATTAGACCTATTAAACCTATTTTTTAAACAATCTTTTGAAGAGATAAGAAGCTTTTAGGGACCATTTGACTTCAGATGGTAGATCATCCTGACAATCATAGCATGGCATCTCCATATATTTTACATATAAAGTGATATCTGTAGATATTTGAGGAAATTATTAACATCAAACACATTTTCAAGAAGGATCAATAAAAACTAAAAAAAAAATTCATGTATAACTGTCTTTGCCAGGTATTAGTAGGGTGAATTACGGTAATAGTTAATGTTTAATACGTCGTGCTAATCTGCACATTATTACTTAATTTTGAATACCATATTTTAATGGATCTTAATCTACCATAATTATGCCCATTTATATTTATTTCATATTGTCTTATATATCTCGTTCAATCCAATGTCTCCAGTATACTTTGTTTTACACTTTAAATCTATCTTATAAATTTTAATTAACGTCTACGGGCTAAAACGTTTTAACTACCATGGCATATTGTTTGTATAAACGATAGTTTTATAGGATTAATGCCCTAGGCGATGCATGGGGATATATAGAGCCAAATGACAGAATTAGGAGAGAGCTTGCTACACACGTGTCTTGGGAGATCAGCTTTTATCACATTCAAGAACAGACCTGTATTTGGAGACATAAGTGTATGTCATTTCCCATATCCATATTGGAGCTTATTTACTAGCATTTAACCAATAATTGTTATATTGTCTGCTGTTGAGTATTGTTTACCAAAGAATATAATACTATTAACAACCATCAAGAATACTGTCTTTATTTAATCAACAACAAGATTCCAGAAAGTACACGAAAAAGGGCACTTCTACATTACCACAATTGTTGCCCTGGCTGTGATTTTGGCTCGGTTCCTTGATGGTAAAACCGCCAGTTTCACATATATCGTTGGCTTCTTGTTTTCACATGGAAACCTGTATTATATAACAGAGAATTGATTGATCGGATTGTCTCACTTTTATTTCATTTTCTTTGCGAAACACTGCCTGTGAGTGTTTCAACAACCCGACTGTTTATTGTTAGTACAAATCTATTTCTTATATATACTCAGCCAACTTAAAAACTTGACACTGATGAATTTCAACAAATTTTTTTTTTCCGGTAAGTCAAATAAATTTTAAAGTGTTTTAACGATAGTAAGTAGTAAGAAGCCTTTAATTTCATAAAATTGTAAAGTCATTTGGATCACGTGACTTTTGAGCATATAAAGATGAAAACCTGAAAAACTCGTGGTCAATCGATGCAAGTTTGCTTAAACTGAACACGCACACGTAACTGGAAAAACAAATTAAAATTGTTATTTTCATCTTTGTTAGAAAATGCCGCGCCATTCAAATGTAGAACGTCTACGTGCTGTAGGTAGGCTCTATGTTGGTCAGTCTGTGGTCACTGTGGCAAGAGCCTTTAATTGTTCACGCCAGATAATAATTAATCTTAGAATGAGAGTGCTTCAAACTGGAACTATTGCCGACAGCCCAAGGGCGGGAGCGACATGTGTGACGTTACTCCAGGAAGATCAAGCAATACGATTTACGTCATCTTAGAAACAGATTTGTCACTGCAACCTCCACAAGTAGAGAGATGTTTGGTGGAAGGGTAACTGCACAAACTGTTCGAAATCGCTTGCAGGCTGCTAGTCTTCGAGCTCGGAGGCCCTATAATGGACCAATATTGACACCTCTTCATCGCCGTAACCGACTTGTGTGGGCCACAAGACACTTAAGATTTACCCAAAGACAGTGGAATTCGGTTGTCTTTAGTGACGAATCTCGATTCACGGTGTCCAAGTCTTGGATTGGCCGTCGCTTAGCCCCGAACACATCTGGGACAAACTGGGTCGACGTGTTCGTCAGCAAGTGAATCCACCACTGACGTTGCAGGACCTTCAACATGTTCTTGCTGAGCAGTGGCGACGTCTTTCTTGGGTAGTGTTTACTAATGTTCTGAGATCCATGAGAAGACATTGTGTGGCAGTACGAGACGCTAGAGGAGGCCACAAACGTTACTAAACACTTTATTCCGATTGTTATCCAAGTCTGCAAATTTCATTTTAGGGGGTACTGCGACATCACGAACGTTATCAATGTCAAGGACTTTCGGCCAGACGTATTCTTGCTTTCTGTTGATGTCAAAGTCGTCTGTGCACACTATAACACTGAAATAGTTGCCTTAAACCAAATATTAAAAATCTATTCCCAAAAATCCCGAGTGTCAAGTTTTTAATTTGGCTGAGTATATTTAGTAGATCTACAGTACTTAGCTAAGTTACGTATGCCTATCATTTTCTTGCAAAAATATCAAGTCTACAATTTCCGGTTTTATTACTTTAAAAAATAAGGTTCCGAAACCTAGTATCGCGTTAGTGATCTGAATGCAGTTTTTTGGTAACGTGCGTTGCTCACTCAATCGGCCTATTTACAATGCCGACGAGGTACCAGTAACATGTCCTATAATAAGTATCTATATTTGTATCTTTAAATAAGTTATATCGAAGCCATGGTTCTTGAAGGTTGTAAGTGCCACTTATGACCCAAATAGCTTTTTGCATAGGATCACTAATCACACGGGGGGGGGGGGATTTTCTATGCAATTTAGAACTGTAAGGTCGTAACTTCCACAAAAAAATTGCTTTTAAAAATGTTGGTATCCTAATTGCGTTAATAAGATTGGAATAGGTTTTCCTCTCATATCTCAAAAACCATATCCGACAATTTTTGAGACTTAACACCTTTCAGAACTATGGCATTGATATATGGAAATCAACACGATTGCGTTAAATAATATATAAGTATAATATGCCAGATATGCCAGATAAGTTGTTCGTGTTTTCTATCTTTGCGTCTGATTGGTTTATGATTTCTGGTAGGCCATGCTACCAAAACGTCCACTGTAACGTCGTCACATTATCCGAAAATTGTCACAATAACCTCATCAACACAGAGTTCGGCATAATAAACCCAACTATCCTGCCCATGTCCTTATCCGTCACCTTTACTTGGTGAAGATGATCATCAAGGAATATACCTCACTGTTCAGTTTTCAATTATCGCCTGCGGATTGTCTGGTCACAAATTCCTACAGTGTAACAGCCAGGGAACTATTTTGTTAACAGCCTGTTTCATAAGTACTAAATTATAAGTTGACTATCCTGAAAACAATCCCGATAAGACACACCAATCTGACTGTCTGTAAAATAATCTATTTGAGATATTTTATTTCAATGAAGAATGAAGATCTTGTCTATTAATAAATCTCTTCCTGGGTTATGTTGTCATCTTGGTGATTGTGGGATTACGAGAAAGGACAGCTCACTAATCCTCTTGTCGATTATTGGTCAGTTATTTCTGTAAATTCACCTTCGGGTATAGTGATGTATTTATTTCCTGCTGTACATGTAAAACAAAAGATAAAGGGTGGTTATTAAATGGTGTGAGCAGTGAATATAGGTAAGGATGGCACTGGCGCATTAACCAGACGGTCTGGGATTTCCTTTGCTAGTGGTACCTGGCAAGGAGAGTGTCTATTCGTTCGGAAGGAACAAAGACCTGAGGTCCGTTGTACACCATTGAAAAACATAGACAGATGAATTCGATGTAAGAGTAGTCTGTATTGTAGAAAGATAACAGGTTCAACCGCATTTTATCACTGACTAAAGATGGGTCCGTTTCGTTTCTGCGATGAGCATCCGACCAAAGCACAATGATCAATATCAGTGCCAATCCAATATCCCTTTCTTGATGGTTGTCAACAAATAGAAAATGAAATTAGCCAGTCCAAATCTCACCCCCCCCCCCTCTTACACTCAATGCAGGTGCGATATCAGATGAAGTACAACTACGTGAAATTTATAAGAAGAAAATGGATCTTACTAGTTAACAGTAACATGATATAATTTGAAACATCAATGATCAGTTCAAATAAGTAGAACTATTTTTAGTATCATAATTTGATCAGATCAAATGCTTTGGTGACCCTTTAATTGACCTTTCTCTGTATAAATCTGAGTATGGTATAACATATGAAACCCGAAGCAGACTACTTAGCAACGCCTTAAGTGTAATAGATGTCATACACGAGTTCCATAATTTTATATATTTTTCATAAGCAAAGAGATGTGCACTAAATACTGTACTATGTATTAATCGTACACTATGAGTGTTTAATGAAAGATCTACGTGTCGACGTTATACTATAGTTTCGATCTTTAGAGGTATATATGAACATTGATTTCCGCTCTGACATCGTAGGAAAACTACTAGAATTGGTTGTCATTTCCCCCAGTTTGACAACATCTTGCATTGCGATTTCTAACTTTTCCATCAATTCCATCTTAAAGATCAAACATGATTCGTACATGACACAAATAAAGAAAATGTTTTTCTTTCTCGCTATAATTCACATTTAGCTGTGGTCTCAGACATAAGGAGATTATTCTCAATCAGCAATCTATTTAATCATGAAGGTTTATTTAGTTTAAAGAGCCATCCTCTTCGTAACATTGTCTTCACATCAGATAATCTGGGCAAACCCAACAAGTTATATATTTTGTATTAAATAATTAAATATAATAACCATGATATTATGGTGTGTGCATAAATGGTGATAAGTTGTAGTCTTTAATTTGGGATAAGTCCCATTGCTTATGCAAGCTCATTTCCATAATTGTTTGTTTTCTTTCTCCTAGAGCAAGTGTTTTCTTCTAGCATGAGATTTACTGGTTGTTTATTGAAGACACGTTAAAAGAAACTTTTACTTTATTCGATCATATCTTATAATTCATATAGAATTGACACTAAGCAAATACATTTATCAACTAAAATCAGAATAAATCCAATTTGTTTTACGATGTGCTTAAGCAACATTCCCTTTCAACTTTTATATAAATATAATCGACCTTTTCGTTACTGGTGTTAGTCGATGGTTGCCCCCTTTTTTATTGGCACTACCCTGATTTGCATGCAAATGACTATTAATTATTTCATCTCAATAAAGATATATCCATTTAGAACGGTTATGAGTATTAATTCAGTAGTTTATTGCACCGTTCAATTGCATGCAAATAATAATCCGCAGACTTAAACGATATCTATTTTGATCCGGGAAATATAATACCTAATCCATATACACCAGTATAACATGAAAACAAAAGCCGACTGAACGTAATATAACGCCAGCCTTTGTCATTGCAAGTTATCATTTACTATACTACGGAAACTAAGCATGTGCCGTATTATATAAATATTTGACTAAATATTCGAAAATCCAAAGCCAGAAAGACGTGATGGTGATCTAAAAGGTACGTGGGTCGTCGTATATTCAACACATATATTCACACGAATCAGGGGGGTTGGAATGGCCTAGTGGTCTAGGGTGCCGCGCTTCGACCTCTAGCTGGCCGGTCACCTCTGGCTTGCGGCTGTGGTTTCGAGTCCTGGTGTGAGCGTATGTGGCATGGAGATAGGGGCGCCTTCTCAACCTCGTGGGTTTCCTCCGGGCACTCCGGTTTCCGCCCACTGCTAAAGACCCCTACGCGCAAGCGAATTATTTGAAATAAAATTAAACCATATGTTGGTCCCGAAATGACCTAGTTTGTGTTGAGTGGACGTTAAACCCCATTTCTCTCTCTCTCTCACACGAATCACCTTTGATTTTTTGCGACTTAATATGAAACTAACTCCTGAACCCAGTTTTGACCATTAATTATATTAACAACGTGACGGGAAGCGGGAATTTTAATTTGCTCGAGCAAGAAAATCTTAACTCTAAACAAATGCATACTTGGTGAACTACTGACTGCTACGAATTTTATCTTAGAATTTTTATTATTAATTCCTGAATATTGATAACAATATTAACCCCTGAGGTCATGATGTAATTCCAAATCTGTCATATCGTATTGTGTATTTTATTCGATGTATGAGTTGATGAAATAACATGCAACTAGCGAATGTCGATCACATACACAGATAACCGACATTATTGTATTCTTCATGTAGTTCCTGCTTTCAAAGAAAATAATGAAGTTACATAACATAAATATACTAAAGGAATATGACATGTATATGTTCAATAGAGTGAATTGAAACTAAATACGATCATATCAAGAATAGGTCTCCGTTGTATCGTCCTTTTGGCGTATATACAAACACACTGGGCTTTTTAAAGGCTCAATACCACTCATGTTGTAACTGAATAATATGTCCCAATCTCTATTCTGGCCAGGGGGATCACGTGGCTAAGGTGCTGGCTCGCTAGCCTGGAGGTCGGTGTTCGATCCCTGCATTGGCCAAGAAAGTTCATCTCGATTTTCCGACGTGGTTTTTCCCCTCGTCAGTGATGCAGACCCGAGGGCCTGACAAGGGCAGCTGTCCAGTCGTTCGGATGGGACGAAAACACGAGTTCCCGTGTACCATTGGCGTGCACGTAAAAGATCTCTTAGCAGTTGGAATTCGATATAAGAGTAGGCCGTAGCTCCGCTCATAGCACACAGTATGGCGTATGCCCGTTTTCCATTAGCTCAAGTTAGGTGCAGAAGAGTAGGACGTTAAACTCCATTTCATTTCATTTATTCTGGTCAACAATTTGTATTATTTTACAATATTCCAATTAATTTCATCTTAACACACCTAATTTGAAAAAAATTGAAAAATTCAACTAAATGATTTGAATAGCCTAACGTAATCATTTTCAATTATTTTCGAACCCTCTGGACAGGTAAAATAGGATGTAATGGATAATTTACACAACAGGAAGGACACCTAAACATTTGGATCTGTCGAGCCAGGAATGGTGTTATTGTCCCTTTAAAAGAGAGAATTCCAACATTCCGTTTTGTGAATTAATACGATGACATTGTTGCTTTAAAAGTGTCTATGTTCCTGGGCGTGGGGGGGGGGGGGCACATTGCTATGGTACTGATGGAACTGCGGTTTTGCGACCAACCCAAATTAGACGCCTTTCCTTGCAAAGTCTCCCCCACCTGTACCAATTGCAATGGAAAACTGACATACTCATCAAGTCGTGTTTAACATGCAGTCTAGTTTGAATGGCGTCGTATAAAAATATAGGATGGCCCTGTCTGTCCATATTTTCTTGTTATCACACTGGCGTATTTAGGTCTCGACGGATCAGCTTGCGAAAAGGATAAGCCCTGTCGATTTTCGACGTTATCTGATAAATCCCAGTGCCATGACCCCCCACCCTCCTGATTACGAAATCCTGTTTACAATTGAAATCAGTTTTATTGTTAACAGTAGTTTTAGACTTTGTCCTTTATGAAGTTTATTGTTAACAGTAGTTTTAGACTTTGTCCTTTATGAAGTTTATTGTTAACAGTAGTTTTAGTCTTTTTGTCCTTTATGAAGTTTACAGAATTTGTTTCAGATAATATAATTATTTATCTTTTTAAAACTTCATTATTGTTTTAAATTGTTTAGTCGGAAATGCTGTTCAGACGACTATTTAACATGGCGTTTGTATGACAGGTGGATATGGTGTTCAGGTGGGATATACGCGAAGACAACTTAAGAGTAGTTAATTTTGTACGTGTCGATCCTGTTTGAGACCGCCAATTTCCATACAAAAATAATGAAATGTGCCTTCCCTAAGATAAAAACCTACTCGTTTTGACCTTGAAGACAAGCCAGCTTAGATATAAATCCTCCTTGACGACAGCTCGCCGCGTAGGGTGTATGAACTGACATACGTATGGCCCTTACATTCAGACGATGAATTAACCCTACTTACTGATCGCCGACGTTTTAAAGTCAGCTTGATTTCAAGATCTGTACGGCATATCATTTTCGTTAGACAGTGTAATCTCTATAGTTTGACCACAATTTGTGACGGTTGTCGATGAAGAGGCAGGGTATTAGATAATCTACAATTATGACAGTGAACAAGAGCCAGACGAAAAAGTCGTTAGTTGTCATATGATCGTTGATTGACAATCTATGCTTAATTGTTTCGTGGAGCGCCACGCCTACTTCCAAGCACGGCTCGCTTGTTTTAACAGCTAATGCAGAAGACCAGCATTACAAGCACGGCTCGCTGGTTTTAACAGCCAATATAGAAGACCAGAATTGCAAGACAACTTACTAATAATTAACAAAACGACTATAATACAATATAATCAGAAGTAACCTAGTGTTAGTCATCCTTGACAATAAACTAGAAGAGCACTGCCCAGTTATATCGGGGGTTGGATGGCCGAATGGTCAGCACGTGCGCGCTGTATCACAAGGCCTTCGAATCCCCGGTTGTACATTAGTTTTCATCGGTTTCCTCCCACTGCTAAAGAACCCTACCAATTAACCCAGTTAGTCCCAAAATGACCTTGTTTGTGTCGAGTGGACATTAAACCCAATTTCTCTCTCACTCTTTCTCTCCAAATTATATCACCGATAACGAAAGATATGAAACAACACATTATGGAATTGATTGCATGTTTCTGTTTCAAACTCGAATCCATTTGCTTGCCTGAAGATCGGGTGGGCGAGGTGAGGGCTCTGGTTAACAATACTGAAGCGTAAATGTTAAGCAATACACCGTTGACCCTACTGTACTTTGTCTATCAGTTGGTGATCTATGGGTGTGCTTGATTATTTTGTGTATTTAGTTTTGCAGAGGCAATAGAATATTTTTTCATTTATATTACATGTATATGCTTTTGCCAATATCCTTTGGGATTTCAGATGAAGCTAATCCTCTCCGTTTTGCAGTTACCAGGAAATATATTGATATTGGTTTTCGAAGATGCCTGTGGTAATGAATTTATGTTGGCAGATTATGTCTCGACATATTTTCAGATCGAGCTGTAAAGGTGTAGACCAGCCTGTCGGGTTTAGTTTATTAATGTGATATCCCTGAACTTAAAAAGTCCACCAAAACATAGATTTTAAGTAAAGATAACTGGATGTTGTTTTTCATGCGAAGATTTCGTTCCAGCTAACAAGGGGAGATAAACAAATATGCACGTAGTCAACCTATCACATTATAGTCTTATTTGTCCATTACTAGTTTATAAGACGGGTAGCTAATGGAGTAAGATATATAATGCTATAGCGTGAGGATTCCTTAAGATTAATAATGGCAAACAGGTGGACTAATAATTCACCAATAAAATATTTTGCCTAGTTCATTCTAACGTTTGCCCTTGGTAAATTTTAGCAAATATATGGTTAACCTTTTCATACCTCGTTCGAATCTCTGCGACGAAATACGGCATATTCATAAAAAAATTATCTGGCAATATAAAACTGATATTAAAGGACAACCTGACCCAAAGTAGGTTTCCGATGCACTTCTACAATCACCAAACCGGTGAAATGGGGCCAAGTCAATGAGCAAGCGATATTTACTTTTTATTTGATGCACAATATAAAAAGAAGCTTTAGTTGGCAGGATGTATAAAGACAATGTTTCCTTCATAAGCAATGTGGGACCATAAAAGAACAAACCATTGTGCTGTCGTAGCTTTTCTTTCTGACAAATGATGCATGTTAGCTTAAAACCGCATGACACTCATTCCGAATTAAGCGTCGTGTAATGGGCTCTTGTTGGATTAATGAGGTGTTTATGAGATCAGATCGGATTATGTTACTTTAAGCCGTATTAATCGATATTAATAAATTTGAAAAATGATGCAAGCTTGTGTCTAGACTACTGTCGCGGATTTGTGTGTAATAGTGGTCGTTAGCCATGGATATGTCATTTAAAGATCGTAAAGATATTATCTCTGCTAACAATTCGTATTATTAATGACGTGAAATGTGTATCTACATAGATTTGCTGGATATATCGGATTTGAAGCAGGGCATGGCAGACAGATATTTTCACGCACAAATAGAATTTGGTAGTGTGATGACACGACTTTCATAGTTTTTGGTTTGACACAATTTATTTCTAGTTATATGGCCTTTTTTGATCTGCTGACATAATTGTACTTAAAATGGTGTAATGCAACAGGTAAATAATTAGCATAATTATAGACCAGATGTAATTGCCTGATGGAGGCAGACCACCATTAAATCTCACCATCTCGGTACGCACAGATTGTAGTTCGTCTGTTTATAGCAGTTCTCCCCTGTCTCTTTTCTCCAGGGCTGGGGTAATGGTAATGGGTAATGGTAATGGAATGTAATCATTACATTTTTTTAAGTAATGGCCATGTAATGAGTAATGGAAGATTTTAAAAGTAATGAGTAATGGAAATGTAATTAATTACATTCCAAAAATCATGTAATGGTCAATTACATTTCAATTACTTTTCAATTACATTTTATTTTATGGCACATACAAATATTTCCATATGACAAATATGAAATTTTATAGCACCAAAGAAGAAAATTAAGTGTACCTGACACAAGTCCAATTTATTATAATTTTCTTTAAAAAAAAGATTTAAATCAGTTTTAACAAATTATAATAAGAAGGCATTCAACATTTTGTTTTATTACTTTTTATGTAGGACCCTTCTTTAGACATGTAACCTAACAAGTGGATCTTTGAAAAGAAGTATATTTTAATCAAAGATTAGTGTTAATTTACAGTCAATCATTCAGTCAATCAATCAATCTGTTAGATTAAAAGACAATAGTCTTACTAAACTTTAATCTTAATCTCAAGGTAACAAGTGATAAACTAAACAATGGCTTTCAAGTATCTCATCATTTTATGGTTGCTTAATAATAAACAATCATTTTGTTTTAGAGTCATGCTAAATAATTTACCAGTTATACAATATATTATAGACAAACTCTTTGGGTTGATTAAAAATCTTATAAAATTACTTAGGAGCTAAATCGTTAATTTTCTTGCCCCAGAAATTGACACAAATGGGTCGCAACGCATATAATAGTGCAATATGAATGTATATAAACTGATCAACATTCAATCCTTTCTGTTTTTGCTGTAATTTCTAATCAGTTATGTTCAACGAAGTACAGCAGTTTTTGTAACCACTAACCGTCACTTGAATATTTGCCCAGAAATAACAATTCATACATAAATATTGATTTAAGTGAAAAAAGGATTATTTTAAGTTTGGTTTTGTAAGCTCTTCATGGCAGAAAACTATGTTGTCTTTTTAATTTCTATGTGAAAAGTCATAAAGTAATGGTAATTAATTACTTTCAATGTAATGGGTAATGGTAATTAATTACATTGCTAAAAATGAGAAAGTAATTGTAATGATTACATTTAAAAAGTAATGGTAATGGTAATGTAATTAATTACATTGGTAATGTAATGGCCCCAGCCCTGCTTTTCTCCCCTTTTGCATGCCCATTTTTGTTGAATTTTTGGTCTTGAATGGACGAAGAGGGTTTGAATTAATATTTTCTGTCAGGTTTTGGTAAATATTCATGATTTTGAGGCGGAAAGATAACGGCGTTATGAGGTTGGCTACGGTGATATGTACGCCAACTAGATACATGTTTTGAGTATGCTTCTTCAAGTTCGTGTATCTCAAAATTTTGGTGGTCAACCTCATACAAATTTTAGTGCAAAGACATGGCCATTTGTTCCTCTGTCTGTAGTGAAAAGCATTTCGCCCAACGAAAATTTGGGGAATAGTTGGAGGTGGGCAAAGAGTCCAGAATTAACATTGAAGTCAATGCAGAAATTAATGGTGGTCTGCCTCCTGATGCCGTCGGTTAAATGAGATGTATGTTTATGTCCCGCTTTTCTGGAACTCCCAACATTGGGTTTGAGGGGGAAGGGGTGGACAGCGGCACTCCTATTTTGAATTCCATATGACACGTGTATGTCAATGAATTTATGTGACATCAATCTTTCGTAACACCCGAACGCCTGAACACGGTTCCTTCTCATACCCTTCGTCCTGCACCACCAACCAAGGAAAACCCCACCGGAAAATCCCGAGGAACATTCTCGTTCAAAACGGCATGGGAGCGAACCCAAGACCTCGAGGTGAAAAGATGCCTACAATATTAGTAATTGCAAATGGACGTCTATTTTTTTTAATATTTAAAAGTTGACGCTTCAATAAGACCGTCGAAAGACTTCTAACAGTGCTTTTGTTTAATATTTATTCACATGGTATGTAATAATAATAATAATATTATTCAATCAAAATGTGACCTATACATCATAATATATTAATTTTAATCTTAGTCTGTTATTGTGCACTATCTTTAAATCGTTTTTAAATCGATAAATCAATGTAGTATAAGAATTAGAATATGAAGATTTACTTCGATGTATCTGTATATTGTGTTTTGTCTGTCTATTTGTTTGTAATTATTTATGTGTAGTACGATTCCCGTGTACGTACTATTAAAGTATCAAATGAAGGTTGACCTGTTGACTTCCAACTAATGGGAATTCCTGTCACTATTGGTTACAAAACAACAAATAATGGCATCGAAACATGGAAATAGGAAACCCCAATTAATCTAATTGCGACCACTGGTAAGCACATCACCTCTGTGATTGGTAATTCCTATGGAGTCGTGCAATTGTTAATGAGGCCGTTTAAATAACACCCCGTTAATAGTTTCGCTATTAAAAAAAGCCTCAGTGGGAAAACAGCATTGCATGGTTCGTGGTATCCAATTATTTCTGAAGTATTAAAGAACTACCCACGTAACATTTTGGCCTTCTCCTCGTGTATCACTGTGGTCATCAACATTGCTCATTAGTATTCTGTCTATTCTTTCCCTTGGTGGTTGCTATCATGTTCCTGACCACTAAAACATCAAAGCCTGTCTTATTGATCTAATTAGGCCATGTTAAGAGACGCCAGATAATTAGCACGTGCAGATAACACGATTTGATTGGATGATTAATGTCAGAACGGACGCACGTGCCAAAAAATCGGCAATCGTGATTAGTCGCGTGGCTTATGTCAAGGAACCGAAGAAGAAAATTTATCGAATTTGGAGCCGACCAAATTTATTTAAGGAATTACCGAGTTCCCTAGCAGATGGGACAAGTTTGATAAATAGAAATATAAAGAGTACAAGTTTCTGGCCAGGGCATTAACCAGATTAAAGTCGCTGGTTAAGTGACTGGAAGGAGATTAACCCCTTTGACATGGTCGCATATTGTTTTACAATCGCGATTACTTCATTAGTAAGATGGAAAGTTGACGAACTTAGAGGTTAAATGCGTTAATGCTCGACAAGTCTCTAGTTATTCAACTTTTCACGAATCAATAACGCCAACGGTGCCATGCTATTCGATACGCACATTGATACCCCCCGAGTTGAAATGTTTTCACAAGTGATGCAATTTATTATGCAAATAATGGAGAATAACCCAGAGTGATATTTACGCGAAATACAAATAAGCAACGAACACTGCTTATAGCTAACTACAAAAGGGCTCATAATAAATTAGAAAGTGGTATTACACACGCTGCTTAGTTCACAAGAGCGGTCACTAATCAGAAGAAATGTTTCATTTGGATTTCAGAAATCGGATTTACTTTTGTATATTATAACTTGGGATGATGCCCACCATCCTATAGCTTTTTGAATAATTATCACGTGTACAACAGGTATACATATATAATAGAGTAGGCCTACCACCCCCATTACTAATTTTGACGATGGGAATCATGTATGTGTTCAAAAATAGATAGAAATGTCTTTTGATTCGGATAATGTTAAGAGGTTTATATATTTTGCATCCAGTTAATGGAGGCTAACCATCATTAAATTTCACCATCTGGGCTCCGCTCACCAAAGATTCCTTCCCAGGAAACAAGGATGAAATTTATTTTAGCCTTCCCCCCCCCCTTTTGCATGGTGATTTTTTATTGACTTTTTGCTGTAGAATCGAAGAAAAGGGTTCGAAAATACATTTTCTGCCAGGTTTTGGTGAATATTCATGATTTTGTGGTGGAAGGATGCATGAGTTGAGAAGTTGGTTAGGTTGAAATGTAGGGCTGGGAGTTGCATGTTTATTTGTCTCTACTTCCAGCTTTTGCATCTGAAGTTTTTCATGAAGATCCCCACATGTTGCTCCACCTTTGGCGGAAAGCGTTCTACCCAACGAACATTTAGGAAAAAGTTAGAGCCAATCTTAGAGACGAGAATTATCATTAAAGTCAATGGGGAATTCATTAGTGACCTGTTGCCATGTCGGTAATCGTCTACATATAGCAATTATCTCCCCTTTCACCGCATTGCATATTTTGTTGATAATTTGTTCTAAAATTGGAAAGGGGGATTGAATTAACATTTCCTGCTTGGTTCGGGTAAATATTGATTATTTATGCGAAAGGATGATAGATAAGTGGTTGTTTACAGTGATATGTGCAGCTGATAGTTACAATGTTTCATTAGCTCAGTTCAAAGTTCTGCAGGACAACATTCCAGCGATCAACCTCATTTCTTGCCCTGTCAGTAGCCAGGCAAAAAAAACCCAGAATTAACAACTAAGTCAATGGGTAATTAATTAATGGTGGTCCGCCTCCCAATGAAAATATTAGTTATTCTATGATAAACTAACAGTATGTATTTAGTTGCTCGGCTTTCACAGAATTGTGGGATGGTCACTTACACTCGAAACATCAATAAAAGGAAACAAAGCATTGATGAAAGTAAAACCTGTATATAGTCTGGGATTGTTTCCAAATCACATCGGGAAGGCGGACCCTATAAAAGAACGGCTTAGCTTACTACAGTTATTCGAGTCGCTTTGGAAGCAATGTACGTAATGAATACCGAACAATGTGCACAACAATTGATTAGTCGTGAAATAGCAACACATTTCTGATTACCCCCTGGCAGGGCCACATAATTGCTATACGCATGGATAACGATTTCTAAAACGGGGCCAGCCTAACGACGAGAGGACAAGGACTGGGTTTGTGGGTGCATACGTCTGAATGACGTGTTAAGAAGAACCGCCCCACAAATAACAAGACACATATCAGGTGGTTAATTTCAGTATTGACTACTAAAAGTAAAGTGACATCGAGTGAATGGAATTGGGACTGTTGCAGTGATAAAAGTTTCACTGAAAATAATTCCATAAAATCCTCACAACAATGT
Organism: Patella depressa; assembly: GCA_948474765.1. Taxonomy (NCBI): domain Eukaryota; kingdom Metazoa; phylum Mollusca; class Gastropoda; family Patellidae; genus Patella; species Patella depressa. The sequence continues at coordinate 24,258,731 of OX419716.1, forward strand.
CAGTTCAAGTGATCGATCAAACAAAATGCATTACCTGGTTGGAGTATTTTTTTTTACAACAAACGCTGCAACATGAACACTTTTAGAAAATTTCCTCTATGATTCATGGTGCAATATATAACTATAATAATAATTTATCAATAAAACATAGCGTGCATAGAAACAATAAAAGCTCTGACACCGGTAGATACAAATCTCAGTTTGCTAGAAGATGAGGCCATTGACCGACAATAATGTATTATTGGATGCTTTCAATATTTTTATTACATACGAACATGCTTTGTAACAATGTTTACTAAAATGATATATAAAACAAAATACAAACTGTTGTATTGTTATAAAACGGATTGATACGTATATGATGTGATTTTTATCTCTTGGAACCAAGTAAATAACAGCGTCAAATATATCATAACTTGAAACGAAAACGTCTCTTCAAGTTCAGTTCTTCATAATATGGATCCTGTTTCGACTATCGGAACTTTCAAGTCTGATTGCACTTGTCGGTGGCACTCGGCTAATCTCGACAGATTCCGTAAACTACGTAAACTACATCTAGTCTCGGATGTATGACAGTAAGTGATATGTACCTACGCCCATACATTTGCGATGCGGCTACCGGTTTACTTTAACAGGAAAACTTGACGCTATTACACAAATTGGGAACCTATTCGGCTAGCGACCTATTCGACCGATCGAGCTGCAACCTGTTCGTTGGAAACCTATTTAGAGTAAAGACAACAGTCTCTATTTATCAACCAATAAAATCCAACGTTATGTCTATCAAATGAAAGTAGAATATATTATTTTTTATCCATTCCTTCAGCTCAGAATAGAAGTGTAATTTCGTCTTTATCTTACAGCTTGATCGGTCGAATAGGTCGCTAGCCAAATAGGTCGCCAACTTGTGTTTGGAATGGGCGCAGCCATGTTTCATCCGGGACCTTTAAAGTAGTTCCAATATGGCGCAATTCATCATACAGCCGAGTTTAGATTCCCGAAATCTTCCGAGGTTTGCCGAGTGTTGTCGGTGGTACAGTATCGTTTGGATGGAACTAAAAACATGTTGGAATACACGTAAAAAAAACCCATCACAATTGGAATTCGGTGACGAGTAGGCAGAAACGTAGATGTCATAGAAAAAATTGTCTCATGGCATATTATCCCGGTAGGGCGGTAAAACCCAGGTCATTTCATTTCATTGAAGTTCTTCAAATGTGTTTACAGTTATAAACTATATATAAATTCATAACATTACGTGTTTGTATATTTTTAAGGACTGTGCACGGGCATGATATCTTATTTAAAACTAGACAGAAAACGATTAAATTCATAACAACACTATTTCGCAAACACACCTCTTTCAAGCTGAGTAATGTTAATTCACCCCCGCCCCCATGCACTGAAACGGTTATATGATTACCACTGTAACTGTGTTGGGTTTGGTGGTTTAAACATTGACCTTACTTCAACGTTGTTCCAACGAAAATATCTAAAAGTGATTATGTAACTGCTTTGATGATACACACGTAGTACTAAAATATCCAATGTCAACGAGTGTGAATTGCAGTAATATTAAACTTTTCGGTTGTAACAAAACCTTTAAGAGATTTATGTACGGCTTATTTTGCGAGGTATTATTTTATAAACTTTTCATCTAGAAGCCGTATTTGTTGGGTTAATAGAATTTATTTCTCCGAAGATTATCAGGGGAAGGAACGGTTAGAAGATTGGTTTCGGTTTAGCGCGACAGATTTCAAAGCACATGCAACTGCAATGGCATGGACTTCAAAATAAATATGGTGGACTTAATAAACTAAAGCCGTCCTTTCTAAGTGGTCCTGTGTTATGAAAAACAATATAACGAGGCATTGTTTTCTTGATTAATGAGACGGAACCAGGAATAGTGCAATATGCCACACAGTGTACCATAACTTCCATCAAATTGAACGATCATTTAGAGGTATAATATATAATAATATATGATATTGACTAACACGGCATGACTTCAAAGGAAATACGCATTGATCCGTTAATTATACCATGGCGTGATAAACAGACAATTCCATAGATGACCACGAGTCGTTTCTATTTTCCCTACCGTTGGGCGCTATAAAACGAGGGGTTTGTTGAAAAAAGAAAGACGAGCGGGGAAAAGATGGGGCTTGAGACCGGCGAATGGGCTCACCCGCGTTCAGTCGCGACCGAGGCAGAAGGGAGCAATAGTTGAAATATAGACATATTATGTTAATGTACCGTGGTGATGTTTGTTTAATGTTCGTATGTATTTATGTTCCTGTTTCCGATGTAAATAAATAATATTATATTTACTACAGTGATTTATGTTATTAGCCCACTACAATAGTGTTACATATAACTCGGGTAGTTCTAGTTTTCACATTTCTCTTCTGCGTGTTGTCTATCACCCTTCCAGGTGGAATTTAGGTGGCCAGTGTTATTTCATTGGTTTCTTGAGATATTCGATTTTCCTTTCAGTTCTGAAGAATGTGTTGAAATACAGTACGTTTGTCATAACGAAACATAATCAGAATTTAATATTATTCGTCACAGCAAATTTTGTGATGACGTCAAAAGGGAGGTAACTCTAAAATTCGTCAGTTTAAATTTGATAGTGCCTCCTTTCTGAATGTTACACGACGTACAATGTCTTGTTCTGTATTTTATAGTAACTGTGTCTTGATCTTCATATGAATACAACTACAAATTCAACGTTTTTATATGTAAATAAATTAATCGTATCCATTAATGTTATGGTAAAAGTCGACAGAACAAATTCATGCACACGGCGAATCGCAACTAAAAGTTTGATTAAGAAAATTAATTTTGCAACGGCCATTTCTTTTTATAAAATATTTGAATCAACTACCATTTATATAAATTAATTTAATTTGTCTCTTAAAGATACATTATGTAAGATTTAGATAAAGAACTATCCATTCTTGCTACAATAGCCCAAAGATAGCTAATGTAAAATAAATATATTGAAAATTTTATTTAAATTACTTCATTCTCAACCAAGTTATCACTGTTTGTATTTTTGACAAGATGTTTTTATTGTGGTAAGAAGAACCGGTTTATTTAAATCATTTAACGTCCACTCGACACACACTAGGTCTTTTTGTTTTAATTTTATTTCAATAATTCGCGTGCGCGCAGGGGTCTTTAGCAGTGGGAGTCCCCGGAGAAAACCCAAGAGGTTGGACAGGCGACCATACTCCTTGCCACTTACAACCGCGGATTCGAAACCACGCCAGTTGACTCAATAGTAGGGGGTATGATACAGCGCGCGCACGCTAACCATTCGACACCCCTCCACCATGAAATTGACGGAGATGATATACTGATAATTATTGATTGTTAATCCCGAGAGGCGTTCCCATTGACCTGGAGACACGAATCCACCCTTTGTATTAATGCTTGATGTAAAATTAGCATGTTCCTCGCTGTCTGCCTCCCTTTAAAACAAACCCAGCATTGTCATTGCAATGAAATCAGATGGGGTTTAACGTCCTACTGTTCTGCTCCGACTGGGGCTAATGAAGACGGACATACGTCAGGCAGTTTGCTTTGAGGGGAATCGTGCCCGGACAAGAGCGCTATAGCATACTCTTACATCGAATTTCAACTGCCAATGGATCTTTTACGTGCATGCCAATGTGTACACAGGAACTCGGTAATTCGGCCCATCAGAATGATTAGACTGTTGTCCTTGTCACGCCCCACATCCTGCATGGAACCCCCGACCTCCAGACTAGCGAGCCAGCGTCTTACCCCCTTACCCAGTTATTGTAATGTTTAACTATAGATTCTAAGCAAACACTGCTAATAGATGATTTCGGTTTATTGAACTTTTAAGTAATCAATGAGTTCAACTTTGAATTAAAACATCTGAATTATATAAAAAAAACAGGGACTGTGTACAGGGACTTGTTTAAAGGGAACTAACTCCTTCAGCACTGACTGAAAACGCCACCGAACTTTAAACACCGATCCGTATTTTAAACAAAGAAATTTTAGAGACACAATCTGTTATAGTAAACACTATTGAAAATATGTTCATTAATTTCCTTAATTCAAGAAGCAAGAGTGGTAGAACTATCCATCTTCTGTTGATGACCACCGTACCTTACTTGAAGCAATATGATTGTCAATATTTATGTCGTGTACATATTATATTAATTTGGTAAGACCATTACCTTAGAAAGTAGTGTATATTCTGAGTAGATATTTAATAAATTCACCAAGTGCGTAAAAACATTGTTAAACACGCATACAATTTAAAATATGGATTTCAAATATCTTTATAGTGTTAAAGGGACAATAACACTCTTGCTGGATTGGCAGCTCCAGAAAATAAATAATAGCCCTATTCTAAGTACTAGATGTTTAAGTGTCCCACCTGTTGTGTAAAAGACCCATAACACACTATTTTACTTGTCCAGAGGGTTTGAAAATATTTTAAAATCCAAGTTACATTTGTGAATGATAATGATATATGAACAGTGGTGACGATTATTAATTGTGTTTTGATAAAATATTTAACTGTTTTAGTTTCTTTGTGTTTTATTGTTTAAATACCCTTCCCTTTCTGTAACTATGTCCTCGTACATTTGGTCACCTTCATAAGCAAAACTTGATAAAATATTACTAGCTACTTGTTACAGGCATGATATACTGGACGTTGAACTAAAAATAAATAGGTATTGATAAAGAGGGAATTTATAAGTTAATTCAACTTGACCAAATATTTATTAAATTATTATCTCTCACAGATATGAAATATATATATATATATATAGAGAGAGAGAAATGGGGTTTAACGTCCACTCGACACAAACTAGGTAGCTTCGGGACTAACTCACGATTCAATTTTATTTCAATCATTCACTTGCGCGTTATGGTCTTTAACAGTGGGATGACCCGGAGTAAACCCACGAGGTTATGGTCACTGTATTGCGAGGCTGTTTGTATCTGCTGTCATTGTAATGTTGTTCTATCATTTATTCGTTCGCTGTCTACAACGGACTCGAGCTCTCGTTATAAATGTATTAAAAGTGCATCAACATATACGGACAATATTGTTAAAATTGCACCATTGTCAGTATATGGATGAAATACTAAATCATGGCGGATAACATCATTTACGAAAGTTAAATCTTAGTCTATATCACTCGTGATCCGATTCCATCCGTTCCTCAACAGCCGACCTGGAGGCATTAACTGGCCATATAGGCATATCACTGGTTAGCGTAATTATTAATGAAAATTTATCAGTATATTCCGTGTTAGGCCAGGAAATTATTACATTGTTCCAATTATTATTTTAATACCTACCTCGGATTCGTCGCGTCAAGTCGTGAAATTCGGAGATTCAGGATCCATATCAAGATGTTGAATTGTGCCTTTAACACAATCGCAGACGTCGCAGATACTATCTTTGCAACAGGAATAACATCTTTGTGGAGAATATAATTTGGTATAGCAGTTTTATTACACGAACGCTATACACTCAACCTTGAATTCGCGACTCACCTTCTAGTAGTGGTGAATTATCAAGCAAATCACACCATCGTAGCTACAATATAGAACGACACCAGTTGTGAAAATAGACCTAGTGCTTTTAAAGATAAACCTATATTGCCACCTTGTGCTTTAAACTAGAGAGTCGAACTTTATTCGAGACACACCTTTTAGTGATGGTAAAGTTATGATAGTAACTTATCAGGTAAACACTAGTGAAAACTATCATAATGTTTGCTCAAAACTAAGATATATAGTGGACATGATTTGTTATCAGACCCAAAATATAATGAAGAACAAAACATGCATAAAATATATGGAAATTAAAATGTTGTGGAAGGAAACTGTTATATGCGGCTAGTGCGTTCAATTCTACTAGAATGTCATCGGGCCATTAATGCACATTTTCCATTGTATAAGATACATACATTACAGGCAGGGATGAAATGAAATTGGATGTAACCTTCTACTTTCCTGTACCGACATGGCTAATGAGCACGAGATGAGGGAAATTTTGCGCGGACAGCGAGGCAACGGCATATTCCTGTGTCACATTCCAACCTTCAAAGTTCTTTTACGTATTTGCTAATGTGTACACGGGGACGCGGGTTTCCCCCATCCGAGCAGTTAGACAACTGCTATGGGGAAACCACGACGGGAAGTCCCAAGGAACGTTCTTGGCCTACACCGGGAGCGAACCCGAGACAGCCAACGCTAGCCGCACCCTAACAAGAAGCAGGGGTTCTTGCGTCTATTAATTTGGTAGAATTGCTCCAACTGTATAAATTGCCTAAATATATAATCAATCCAAATAGAATGCTGAACACCGAAAGCGTAATTAGTGTATATACGAGCAATTGGTGTATAGATATAAAAGATACTTATAACGTGTATTTATCATGCTGTTGATCTATCTAATCTTACGAACAATATTAACAAATTGCCCAGAAGTAATGAACTATGTTAAATGATCCTGTCTTAATGGGATTGGTTTTATCAATTTTAAATCATCTGATGCTGGGTTTCGCATGTTACCGTTTTAACTGACACTATTCCGGTACCACTGGGAAGTTTTAACAAAGACTGTGTAGGTCATTATGTTGATCGCACTTTAGTGAACACATTTGATGACACATTTGGATTTTGAAACTATTCACAAGAATACAGCCCAACTTTAAACGGACATTATAATGTACATATCATTGAAGCAAAATCTATCCCGGTTATATTCCTAAGAAGAGAAAGGCAACAAAGCTTATGAAATCTGTAATATGTCATTTGAAGCAAATCAGAGATCCTGTCCTTATAAATAACCAATTACAGATTAGAGTGTTTTAATGACTGTACTTGTGTAAAATAGTAGTATTTATCACAATACAACACGTGATCAAATATTCACAGTAGATTCTAATTGGTAAGAGGACATAGTTTCGTACTATAATAATTAGGTTATGTTCAATCCTGTAGAGTTGTTAAGGTGTGATTAATCTGGGCATTGTTCTCATCGGGTAGGTATAATTGTAGACGTGAAATTAACAGTGTATAATCTGGATAGTTTCACTGAATGTAATTGTTTCGACTACAACCCTATCACATGTTGTTATTGTCAGAATTGTGGTGGTGGTCTATTATCAAGAATATTTTTAGCTAAAACACTGGCATTTTAAATGAGTAAACTCAAATCTATTGAGCTACAAGTGATTCATATTCCCCGGAACACGTATTGATGTCGAATTATAGTTTCGAATTCTCATTTTGTAAATCAATTTCAATTTCTGAAAGGATGACACGGACATGTGGGTGAACGCAAGACAGAAATGAAACGGCATTTTAAGGATCACCGGTAGACTGTTTATCTCTCGAACTACACTTCATAACAAAGTCATTGCCCAAATGAATCATGTAGGCCTACATTTGTAATATCATTGGTCCAAATTTTAGCGTCACTTCCCGTTAGTGAGCGGCGCGGAGTTTCAGTAGTTTCATGGTCTGTTTTCTCGGGAGGCTACGAATGCCACGAATCACCCCGACTCCAACCTCTTTCCTATTCGTAGTTCACAAGTGATTTATGAAACAAAATTTTTCGTGGTCTGCTTGCATATGGGCTACGAATGCCACGAATCGTCCCCAATCCAACCTCTTTCCGATTTGTAGATGAATTGGATTTTCGTTATTTGTCAAAACCTTTTGCGGACGGTCTACGAACTTACGAATTCGCAGATGTGTGTAGTCATTTCTTATCGTCTGTAACAGTTTCGTAGTCGAATCTTTGACGAATAATGCCAAATACCGTAAATGAGAGAGAGAGAGAAATGGGGTTTAACGTCCACTCAACACAAACTAGGTCATTTCGGGACTAACATATGCTTCAATTTTATTTCAATAATTCGCTTGCGCGCAGGGGTCTTTAGCAGTGGGAGGAAACCGGAGTGCCCGGAGGAAACCCACGAGGTTGAGAAGGCGCCCCTATCTCCATGCCACATACGCTCACACCAGGGCTCGAAACCACAGCCGCAAGCCAGAGGTGACCGGCCAGCTAGAAGACTAAGCGCGGCACTCTAGACCACTAGGCCATCCCAACCCCCCAAATACCGTAAATGGTTTCATAGCCGTGTCTTTTTGTAAGCAATTGCTACCATTCGTATAGGTAATTCTTCTATATCCTAACTTTATAGTATCCCTACCCATTGGCATCAAGTTTTCACCCGATTAGGCACAAATTATCGCAACACTTTCGTGAACTAGTCGTAGCTACTCCAGATTCCATACGATCTTTTTTATTTATTTTTTCCGAATCGCCAAGAATTTGCCACTATTCGTAGCTTTCACAGCCCAGGCGAAATTCGGGCAATGCGTTGAGAAAAATAAGCTACGTTTAACTTATTTCTCTGGAACCGCTAAGACGAACACAGAGAAGAGCTCAAACAATTCTTTTGGATTTATTTTCTCAAATCATTTTTTGATAAAATCTGTCGGCAAAACAGATCTACATATCTTTGAAGTTGAACTTTCTGCCATCTGCAATCTACGGTGGGCTAATCGCCAGTGAATATTAGGTCAGTGTCAGTGTATTGTCGGGTGACGGCATGATATATTATTATACCTCGCCCGCCGCCATTTTAAATGAAATGGGGTTTAACGTCCTAACCAGGGATAATGAAGACGGGCATACGCCATACAGTGTACTATGAGGGAAATTGTGTCCGGGCAGCGGCGCTACGGCCTACTCTTTTACATGCACGCCAATGTGTACACGTGGCTGGGTTTTTCGTACCATCGGAACGACTAGACAGCTGCCCTTGTTAGACCCTCCGTCCTGCATTACTGACAACGGGAACCACGCCGGAAAATCTGGATGAACTTTCTCGGCCAATGCAGGGATCGAACACCCGAGCCAGTGTCTTACCCACTTTGACCCGCGCTGCCATTTTAATGTGTTCCAACAAATTTCGATGACTTGTGGCCTAAATCATGGATATGGATATTACATTTAATTTCACCCAACCATCAAAAAAGCTCAAACGTAAGCGTTTCGTATAAATAGAATAGTACGCTCTGTTCTTTTTTTTCTTATATCCAACCAACACTGTTATTTTAAACGAAACAAAGAATGTTGTATATGGTTCTAGAGAGACTAAGATGTTATGTAGGACCACGATTATTACTTACAGCTAACTGGACTGAAATACAGTATAGCATGTATCCAATACTTTATCTCTATGTATATTGAATGTTATGTTTATATATATATATATATATGTGCTTGTTTCATATACATATAATAACCAAAGATGGACATTAGGAGCTTTTGCGCAAATTTAAGTCCGTGTTTCATAACAGGAAAGGGGAAGCTATCGCTAATATCTATTCTAAAGAGCTATAAACTATTAAAACGGATATTGGCTTACAATTGATACAAGGATATTGGTTTGTCAAGCGGATGGAGTTTGCATGACAAAACTCGGTATTTCAATATATTGATTACTAAAGGGGACTAATCCGATGTGACGACTTCGTTGAAGAAATTAGTGAGATGAAGTATACAAAAACAATAATCTACTGTGTATTGTTTTATCAAAGATTTCAAGAATACATCACACTGAAGGAAACTGCATTCTTTAAGAATGGAACTCAGAAATCTCCAGAATTTTTACCTACTAAGACAATTACCTACATACATAGATCCTTTAGAGACAATCTCTTTATTCGGAATCATTGTCGTTTTGATCTTAAACGTTTTATTGATAAAATGAAATCTCTTTACAAAAGCTTCACCAACAAATGAAGACGTGTATTAATCATTATATTAAATTACCTTGTCAACAGAGGTTTTTATTTTTTAGCCTCTTGAGGCTCGTGTTTCATCTTTAATTCTTTTAACAAAGATGATCCCAGCAGATGCACGTGCTTGAAACAAAGCCGAAGCACGGTCTTTGTTGTTTGTGTCTCAAGTGTCTCTCAGATTGAGTCAGACTAAAGTTTAATAATCTAGCTGGTTAGTGGTGGACATTCACCTTATTTGGTAATATAAATATGATGCTACTGGTAGAAAAATGATTAGCAACACGGAAGGACTTATGGGATCTTCTCCGGCTAGTGTGGGCGTTTTGTCTTGATGTTACCTTACTTGTCTACGAGCATAAGATATATGGACTTTTAATACCATTCTTTGTTTCGTTTAAAATTGAATTTCATAAATTAGATACACCAAGCAGTAAAGGAAAAAAGAGAACTCAAACAGAACGCGCAGGCTTAAAACTATGTTTTGATTTCTTTCATCGTATAATCTAACTGTTTTAGTAAAGGATATACGTGGGTGTAAGCGAGCGTAATACTCACTTCAAGGGGATCCTTTTAGTAAACTACACCTACAGCATGTCATAGATTACAATAAATAGTTTTGCTTTAAAGTTGACGAACACTATATATTTAACAGGTATTAGAATACCATAATCGTCGATCGATATAATAACAATATGGCAGATGGTAGTTGATAAAATAGACCAAACTGCACACAGTACGAAGCCAATATTGCTTGTCCGTAACTTGTAAGATATCTCAAAGTTTATAGTTACCTTTCTGTTGGTCGTTTTGATTTTAACGAAGCCAACTCACGGTCAATTGCGTTCATTAAGTACAGGCAGGAGATCTAAGTATTAAACCTATTGAAAGATGTCAAGTTATCTATTGAGCTATCTGGTTACTTTTAGAGATAGAAATAAATCTTCTGCTCGGATCTTCATGAAGACATATTCCCTATTTTATAGCCGTTATAAATCTCTGTTTGACTTGAAACTCCACTTTCTTTTTATTTTGAGATTTGGCAACTGAACGGTATAAATCTTAGCGGTGATTGGTGCAAATACTTGATAATATGTGCAACATATGAGATCATTACGTCAAATTAAAAAAAAAATACCTTTCAATGTAACAGCTCTGTATATTGCAATGAGCGCTCATGGCATTATTGGTAAGAAATGGAACATAAAAGTTTTGTCGGTTGAGGTTCTTGCTGATTTCTTTTGCGCTATGTTCTTGTGGTTGATGGAAGGGCGATCCGGGTTATTAGTTTGTACAAATTAACGAAGTCCACAAATAGTCCTGTTGAAAAGGGGTAATCAAAATGGTCAAAATATCCGAACCTATATCATAAAACAATGTTGTTTTTTTTTGTTTTTTTAAAAAAAAAAAAAAAGGAATACTATATTTTAATATAAAATGGTACATGTATCATTGATGCAATTCCATTCATTTCTTTCACTATACAATTTATGTCATCGACAACAAGATGATATATCGTCCATAAGACAATAAACAATTAAAAGTTGATCAGCAACACTATAAGGTAATATTGATGTTTCCGACAAGTCAACTATAGGTTAAGAAGGCACCCGTGCTTGACAATCCTTATCCAGCGTCTTAAAGATTGGGTAAAACCCCTTTATTGAATAGACCCTTCAAATAATATGCTTGAAGATAAAGTTGGAGTGTAGCACTCAGACATCCGTCATTGAATGATAGTAATTAGCAGTGATATAAATATAGTCAGATAATGGATTAAATTGGACGTTGAACATACACCTCACCATTAATCTGTCAATGTAGATACCCCGGTATGTCTGATCCATACAGCCACTTGTTCTCAGTTCTGTGGAGTGGGAGATTCAGCACCAGAAATCATCATACCTATTTAAAGAAGATTTGACATTCCAGTTAAAAACTGTTTACTTATCATTTAAACAAACTATGGATTTGTAAAATTAGAGATGTCATGTTCATATATTGTTTCCTGGTTGCTATTATCCTTATTTCGACGAAAATTCTCATCATGTGTAAATAGCCGTTCTTGTTTAAAATATCAGGTGGTTATAATAATAAATATAACTGGAGATTGCCGTATTATTATTATTTGAAATACTACAGTTTACCGTCCTATTCAGTGTCAGCTCTATGGTCTTATTGATGAAGTCCTGCTCTCTTACGCGATTGCCAACGGTCAGAGGGCGAGTTGGCGTGACCGTTCCTGGTTTGTTCCATTTGTTAATTACCATTTTACTACTCCCAGAAACAATGGAAGTAACTTGGGCACATATTTTTATTTGAATTACAGAACAATCCGAGCGAACACAGGTTGTGGCCATCGAGTTACATAGACGCTAAGATGTTGGGATATCGGGATTAAAATCCCTCCGTGGCCAAAACGTACGTTCCGTTCAAATAACTCTAATTTAGTGTGTTAAATTAAATTTATTTCGGAAAGAAATCAAGCGAAAACCCCTTTAAAATGTACATGTAAGTGATTATGTTCGAGTTTTGTCTGATAACCCCCTTACCGTCCAAGACTAAGAAAGTGGACTGGACTATTCAATAAAATGAATTCTGACTATAAAGTTATTGATAATTAGACTTAGTCTGAGCGTCAAGAGTTGGCTTCGTGTACAAGTCTTGCTACTTGGCTCTGATTGTAGTATTATGTATTATTCCACCCAATTTGAGACTTGGCCACAAGTAAGAAGTCAGACAAGAAGAGAAAGGATGTTTTGTTAACTTCAAATACATGTTTTAAGGACGATATTGGTGTCAGTCATTATCACATAATGTAATAAAAGTGGTTGACGCGTTCCAAATATAATTTTAACACGGAGGTCATTGCTACGATAGATACGTATTGCCGGTTTCAACAATCGGAAGTAACGAACGCAAGAGGAAAACAACAGTTATCCCTCTATATAACTGACTGAAGTGACGAGTGATAAGATACATGGGCAAATTTCTGCTCACTAATAGTTCTTTCCAATACCAACATTTGTTGTGTGAGACTGTGAAAGGTTATCTGACAATTCATAAAAAAGAACTGACTGTCACTAGATAAGAGAACACAAAAGAAAAAATCCGAGCATTACCATGTTTTTATAAGGTATAGAATGAATAAAAACAAGGGAATGTGCGGACTATTTCTATTTTTCCGGTGTTCTCCTATCTAATGACAGTCAATTACTTTTTTTTAAAATTGTTGGATATCCTTTCACAGTCTCATATAACAACTTTTGGTCTTCGAAGGATTTATTAGTGAGCAGAAATTCGTCCATGTCTCTGGGTCATTTCGGGACTAACATATGGTTTTAATTTTATTTCAATAATTCACTTGCGCATAGTGGTTTTTAGCAGTGGGAGGGGATCGGGGGACCCGGAAAAAACCCACGAGGTTGGACAGAACTATTTGAATATACATCGATTTCTGCGTTGTACTGTTCATATTTTCTCAAAATAATCTTTTATCAAGATACATTCATTTTTTTAAAAAAAAAAACCACCAAACAAACAAAACTTCGATAAAAGCTGTAGCCTCTATCGTGTTCAAATGGTTGTTGGAAGTCCGGGGAAAATTGATAGGGTTCATTCTCCCATAGCCTCAATTCCTTACACCAAATTTGAAAAAAAAAAACGTTTCAGACCTCAATCACGCTCACAGGTCAGTTGTCGACGAAGGTCAATGCGAGGATATAATAGGCCCAAATTTGAAAACAAAAACGTTATAAACCTTTATCGCGTTCAGAAGCAAATTGTCGAGGAAAAAGATGGCCCACGGTCAGGGCGTGGAATATACTATACCCAAACTGAAATGTTGGCGAAAAAAATAGCAGCAGCTTGTGAAATCCATGTAAAAATAGTTACTGTCACCTGATTGAGTTGATTGATAATAACATGGATGTCTATAAAACAGTAAAAACCAAGGTAACCAGCTTTTATTTAATTTGTCATATAACATGTACGAATAACTGTACGTTCTTTTAACAACATGAAGCCTCCAATTAATTAAGAGTCTACCCCTGAATAAATAAATATAAGAATCTCTTGTGTAAAATGCTGATTTTCAGATCGTTTTCTATATCTTGATTATTTATTTAAGCGGCCTTTTTCATGTCATATTTATGAGAATTTCAGCAGTATTATGATGACCTAATGTACTCGGGATTTATTGTTTTTACGATGTTATGATATTCTTGTTCCTGTTTACCCACTTAACCATCAATATTTTCTATCACTACATCAGAACCTTCCATTTTTTATTTCCCAAGTTTACTTCCGATATGCGAGTTAAAAGAGGAGTATTTATAAAACACAGCGCCTTTTATCTTTATTGTCTTAATGTCAGGAATTCATGATTTTTGGATTTGTCATGGAACCGAAATACCTCGCATAACTTTTGACAGCGTCGGTTATTTTATATCTTGACCTCTATACGCAATACCATCTTCCAAATAAGCAATTCCGGTCAGGACCACGGAAATACCACGACAAACTAATATTTTATGAACAGTTCCCCCTTTTTAAAAATAAAAATCCTAATAGATGAATTGTTTAATTGAAAAGCTAGAATAGTATATCCACTGAAGATGTTTTAAGTGTTTTAATTATTCAATAAATCACCGAAGATTTTGACTATTTCGATTCGCCATTTGGTCAACAGGTGATAGTTTCTTACAAAATTTGAGCTAACCGTAAGAAAACAAGAAACGAAATACGAGATCACAGGGAATATAAGTGGCAGGAGGTAGATTCGCCCGAGGTAAAGAAAATAGTCAAAATTGTAAATCACCCACGGGTGGAAGATTGGCCTGAAATGATGTGTTTAAGTTGAAAGGTTTAAATACCGCAGCAAAAGGTCGGAGTCGTAGTAATGGCGTATTATTACAACTAAGACGTTTAACATTTGATATCTGTCATCGGTAGGTGTTTGGGTACATAGAAGGTTTGGTGGAGCTTAGTAGTTTTTATTTCTCACCAAAAGAAAAATCAGAAATTCCCGAGATGACCTATCATTGTATATATTTAGGCTCAGATATATGTTAAGGCGAAATACTGTTTCGTTGTATTCTAGAAATTCTGGGTTGATGCGCCCGTCGTGTAAAAATTGTCATTATACTTTATCTAGACAATTATAAAAGTCACTACACTGCTCCCTGTGTGAAATCTATAACAATCGAAACCCGACTTCTCCCTGGACTTATCAATGGCTTTGATTATTATTCAATTTACTTTTCTATCATTATAGAGTACTCTACTTTAGCTTGAAAGTAAGTTGTCACTTAAGCGTATTTAGATATTGCCAATGGTAGATTTGTGTAAATAAATGGGTTTTGATTTATATAGTTACATAAACTTTGGAAATAATAATAACTTATGAATTGTCGAATGGTCGTTTCGTCATAGCATCACATGGAAACAATGAAAACTTTTCATGTTCAAATACAACTAAACAAATTAGTTTAAAATACTTCTTAACCAAATGGTTTTGTAAAGGCATTATAAACCTATAACGGCAAATCTTTTTGATCTTTTGGGTATATTTTATGCCCGGAATAACTTTTGGTCTGAAAGTCGAGTATGGCTTTGAATATATATATAGGGGAATTTGGGGTTATTCTTCAAAATAAAAAAAACCTCGGCAGGGAGAGGCAGACTGAGGCAAATTATTGTAAAACAATTTCAAATTGTACAAATATCTTGTGCACATACCGATGTTGCATGAATGACATTTGCATGTAAGATGTTTGAGCTGATCGACTACTGCATCTACCCCTGCACCACATACACTTCTATCGGTTACTGAATCTAGTTTTGGATGGCCGAATGGTTAGCACGTGTACGTTGCATCATAATGTCTATCAGGCGGCGTGGTTTTCATTCCCCGCTTGTACGTGACATGGAGTAGGGTCGCCTGTCCAAGGCGTGGCTTTTCTCTGCCCCCCACTCCACCCCGGTTTCCTCCTACTGCTATAGACCCCTATTACTGAAATGAAGTTGAACCATTATGCTAGTCCCGAAATGACATAGTTTGTGTCGAGTGGACGTTAAACCACACCCCTCTATCTCTCTCTCTCTCTCTCTCTCTCCCTCTCATTTTGATTACTTGGATAGAAATCTAGTTATTTTTAGCGTATTAATTGGTTATAATATCTGTGCAAATATTAATTTAATGATTCAACAAGTTTTACCCCATAGTGATAATAATAGGAAATAGTGCAATTATTATTATTTTATTTTTGAATTAATCCCCACTTGTTGTTATATAAGAGAAGACACTTGGACGCCATTCCATGTTATTAATAATAATAATCATTATGGAAAGCACTTGTACGGATCTGTGATATTCCAATATTTTGATTTATTTCGGGTGTTTCTAAGGCATGCTCAAGATTAAATATTAATAGTCAAGCGTCTGCCAGATCTGTTCGATCAATGCTAGTAATGTCTATTGTAGAAGATTTTGATTATGAATTGCCAGAAGAAAGTAAAGGGAAAACATCCGGTTTCAGATAGGCTGTATATATTCAGCGAACATGGATTTTTGTATAAGCAAACGCTTATACAATGTAATATAATAACCTGCAGTCTGAAAGCGTGTGAATCGCCTGCCTGTAAGTGGTAAAATTTAAATAAAGTGGGGTTTAATCCCTAAAATTCGGCTAATGAAGTCGGGCTAATGTAATGTGGTTCATGGTCGTAGCTAGATCCGAGCAACGACGGGGCGTGAAGTGTTTTCAGGGAAGTTGTAAAATTAACGGACAATGTAAATATATATATTGTTTTTATGATCGGTAATTTATTTACAGGGAGGACGAAAATCCCCCCGTTACGGAGTTGGTGTGGTATATTTCATCTCAACTGTCGCGTCTCGATCTGCTTTTCACTGTGTTGCAGCATTGTTCTTTTTACGTACACACCAAAGAACACACGGATAAAATTAAACTGTATTTTAGTCACTAAATGATCTAGTTTGTGACAAGTGGCCGTTAATTCCTCCTCCCCACCCCGCCCCCTTTCAATACGTACTAAGCCGTGGACGAGTAAAATAAAACACAAGAATAAGTAGTTGACATTCTCGCGAATGCTGCAGTGCCTCGGTACCTACCGTAAATAAAAACGGACAGCAGTGTTAAATAGTCGTCTCTTGTTTTTTTTATTTTCGTGTGTATTAATACGATTTATAGTTGATAGTTCATAATTTTAATTTATGATAACGGTTAAATGAAGCGGGCTGACATTTGGTCGTAGTCTGTATTGATTATGTTACCTTACGATTCACGTCAGCGTTTTTAGCATACCGTTCTTTCATGACGAATTGTCCAAAATGCATTCCTTACAAGGAATATGTTGAGCTATATTTGTAATGACAACAATTCCAATAGCTTGTCAGTAGGTTATCCAACTGCTGATGGCATAAAAAATCAACAATCGTTTTATCTCATATTTTGGCTTCTAGCTTATGTTTCTGTTGGCACCGGCTAATTGAAGAAACATCCCCGTGTGGTCTCATTCCTGATTTTACCATAATAATCTTAAAGAGACCAAAAACGTTTGAACTACTCGGGCCATCGATTCCAAGAACTCGGTGATTTTTAGACCCTTAGTTCAATAAAACTGTGAGGGGTATCATCTTTCGCGCTTTAAATAATAATGTCTATTGGTACAGACGGAGAAAATCGAAGCAGATCAAACACTGAGTGTATTAAAGAAACGATGGGGTCTTTGTTTGGTTGGCTTTTATTGCTCCTAGTGTAGAATTTCTGCAAAAACAAATAGCATACCCGAGACACCGCTTTCGGCCTTCGCGTTGCCAAAATACAAGTAAAGCATCAATCGATAGAAGGAAGTTGTGTCGCGTTGTCGAATTCCATCTCGACTAAAAGGCGTGCCGTTCTGCCATTGAGAACTAGGAAAGGCAAATACCACATATTTACTGGAATTATCAAATGTTATCAAAGAATTATTTGGAAATTTGGCAGTGGTTGTTGGACTTAAGGGAGAAGAAGCTTGGTTCTTAGTTCAGGTTCAGCTATTGTTTTGCTACGGTGATGATAATAGAATGTACAAGAATAGAAACCAAGCGATATTTAGTTCACACCTTAGTTTTTTTTCTGTATAATATTGGTATTCCCCTGTGCTTATTATTGCCATCCGTATGAATAAAATAATCAACATCCACGTAATAATGGGCATCCATCGAGTATTGCCATTCAGTGATATTGGTGGGAATATGTCTACAAGAATTTCAGCTAATCGTTAAGGTTGGAATGTATTAAGGAGAAGACGAGCCAGTCCTAAAGTTTCTAACCTTGTGAAAGATCCCTTTGCGTATTATGTACTAATATATGCAGTTCTCCTCGGCACCCGCATAAATTGTATATTAATAAATAACCCTAAGCATTTAAGCTGCCATGGGCCACGGTGTTGGAATTTAATTTGGGGAGAGACAAATTAGTTCTTAAGTTTCCATTCATTGTGAAAAGTATAACTATGGCTAATCCTCCTTGACGCCCGCCTACATATTATTATATGACCTGACGATAAATACGTAAAGATTTCAGTTTTCACAATAAGAACATTTTATGCCATGCAGAAAATGCATTATGATCTATTTTTATAACTTTTATAGTTCAAGCGGAAAATGTTAAAAATAGAACGTTTGGTTGAATATTCTTATACCAGTCGTATTTTCTTGGAGAACTCATGGCGCCTTGACACATTGCATATGTAGTGTGGTGTGCATTGAACAATATACCGAGGTCCAGTGGACAGATTGGCGTTCACATAAAACTTACTGGCTTGCTACCCTGGACGGTGGGTGTTAGATCCCTGTATTGGACGGGAAAGTTCATATCGATTTTCAGGTGTGATTCCCCTATGTCAGTGACGCATGACGGAGGGTCTGACATGGACAGCTTTCTAGTAGTTCGGATGGAACAAAAAACGAAGGGTCATGTACACATTGGCGTGCACGTAAAAGATCCCTTGACAGCTGTAATTCGATATAAGAGTAGATCATAGTGCCACTGTCTGGACAAAATTTTCCTTCATAGTACACTGCATGGTGTATGCCAGCCCAGCTCGGAGCAGAACAGTAGGACGTTAATCCACCGTAACATATTAAGTATCCTGATTTCGTCTCTTGTTACTTTAGACAAAATAGAATACCATGTTACATGATCAATAAGTTCAACAGAAATAGGATGATTTATTATTTTAGTTTTTAACCAATACTATGTGCAACAACTTTATTTATTTGTTCTCCCTATATTTTGATTTTGTTTTCTGGTGGGTATGTCTACTGCCATACTTTACAAATCAGGCCCAGGAGAGATCTACAATCTAGAAGAAATAATATTCAAAGCCAAAGTTACTTTAACGGTATTAATAGTGTGATTTGTATTCCCGAGATGAATAAAAACTCCCAATGGTAATACATTTTCAAACTTTTCCAATAATTCATTGAGAATCGGATTATGTGTGATAATTATTTGTAAAGTTTGTGGCTAATTTTTGATTAGATGTCTGTTACCGGTCTGGGTCATGGAGAAATTAATTGAACATCGTGTGTATATTCTAACCTATTCTATTAGATGTGCGACCCGATCTTGGTCTGAATGTATTAAAACAAAGTCTACTAATTCGGGTAGTTACAACTTATAGACTCGCCACCATTCACAATTTGTCAAATGCTAATTATTTGATGAAATATAGCGTCTCTTCTGGGGTTTATTTTGGTGCATGTATGATCTTCTTGGGCCGTGTATTGTACCTAGCCAACATTATTTTCGGGATATATCAACTGATTGAAAATATTCGGTTGTAAATATTACATGTTTCATATATCTGATCAGCAGACCTTAAAGGAACAAAATCGCTAATATTTGAGATCTAGAAATTGACACAAATGGGTCGCAACAAATAAAATAATGTGTTATGAATGTATGTAAAAGCATTTACATTCATTTTTTTCCGTTTTACTCTAATATTATTCAGCTATGTTCGGTGAAATACGACAGAAGTCTTAATTGAATGGCAATCGCTGGTGTTTGGTCAACACCGGTAGTATTTATTATGCATGCTCGCCAGAATATAGCGTCGTGGAAATAACGCTGGGAGTAATAAAGACAATTGTTTAAAATTGAACAAGATTCTCAGTCGTACTAAAGTTAAAAAAATATTGTGCAAGAATTATTGGCCTTAGCTATATCACATCATATGCGATAATGTAGTAGTGTGAAAAAATAAGTTGTCAGACAACGAAAGATTCCCCCACAGAAGCTGAGCGGTTTTCGCATTATTTTTATTTAAATTGTAATGAAAACATTTAAAACAACCCGTTAAGCAATTACCAGAAAGCATTTGAATTGGGACCTTAAACACTGAGCCACTCCAGCGTCCACAAGATTTTTTAAAAGTGATCAAGGACACAAACCTGGCAGTAATTATCAGAAATCGTTGAAAAGACTTCTACGTCGCATGACCTTAAACACCTTAGAAGGGTTGTTCTTCTCATGCTTTAACCACACTGCTCCCGAAAGTTGTATGTGACTGTTAAGAGACCAGTTTTAATCAATGGGAAAAAATCTGGAATTTGGGAGGGGTAGAACTTGGATATTGAGTTTTAGTTTCCTTTGGATTTACACAGTAAATGTCATTGAAAATTGATTACTCAATCCGATATTAGCTTTATCCTCTGTAGAGCGTTCACAATTGGACACCGGGTGGAGGGACGGACCGACGGGTGGACCGATGAACAGACGGGGGCGACGGCAATATACGATCACATTTCAATGTGGGAGTATAAAAATTACTATGTTTTGAATAGTTTCTGAAAATGTTTATTCATCAATAGATCATCTAGAAATTATAAATAAACTATGGAGTCTCCCCACAAAGAAAAGAAAACATGAACGACATTATATTTTGTCATTTTATACAGAAATAGTTCAATCATTATATCCTTTTACTAGTATTTAAAATGTAAATGCAATGCAAATAAAATCGATATAATGAACCTATAATTGATAAAACAAAATCCCAAAGGGTCGTCGCTAAAGCTTGGTCAAAACTTGAGTTGAGTTAAACTGTGGACGGGCGTTCAAGGAGTTAAGTCAGACGTTCGACAGTCGAACGTTCGCCAGACAATTGGTTTAAACCCCGTTAATACAGATATCGCCTCTACGGGGAACTAATGTCGACTGCAGCCCAATCGAATACGGATTTCATTTCACATGCATTCGATATTTAGAACAGGCTTTACTATTGAGCTAAACAAAACTTGAGCTGCAAGATATTTCTTATGGATGTCAACTGTAAAGAATTTAGCTACGAATCAAACTCAACATAATTCTTCCGTCTGTATTTAAAGATAGTTTGCCAGGTAACAAAAGATACGCCCAAGACAGTTACATAGGTCTGCCGTCAAATCATGAAGGGTGTCCACGCCCATGATAACAATTTTCAATTTAATAAAGGGTCGTGACTCTTCAAGCAAATTTTTGATAATCAAGAGGATTCGTCGTCTCCTCATTTAACACGCTGTGAAAACTGTAGCGTCAACCATATCGTTCATGATGTGATTATCAGCAATCGTTGGTAACCATTATAGTTATTTGTTTCAAATAAATAAATACAGTGTATAATTTTAAAGTTTATCGAGAAATAATCTTTGATCCTACGTCCACAAGCAAGTGAACAGACGGACTGACGGACAGGGATAGCGAGAATATACGTACACATTTCAATGTGGTCGTATAAAAAAGACATTGATGCAAAAAGTAGTATCCTTACAATTAAATCATTTGCTGGCTTATATATTTCTTAAATCTAAACTAACTAAACCTCTTGACCTTTCTAGGCCTACAGAATCATACTTACTTGATGCATATGATATATAGACTAATATTGAATTTAAAATAAACAATGTGAAAACAGACTCCTTTACATACGCATATATGATTCTTATTATCTTTTTAAAAATAGGACTTAATATACAGATTTTTATAAACAAGAGAATGAATGACAAGAAAACAATTTCAAAGAAATTTAAAAAGAACAAATAAGAGAAAACATCCCATATCTAGATGGTATTTAAATGTACAGACTTTAATAAAAAAAAATATCGGGACTACTAATTCCGTAAATTAAAAAAAAATGAAACAAAATATCAACAAAACATTGGAATCTTTTTCTCGATTTTACAAAAATTAATCAAATTTATTCACAACCTATAATAATAAAGTAACAATTGCTTGATGGGTATTTATATAAAATGTACGTACACCTGGTGGTTTGACGAAATCTACCTGCTATACACAAAGGTCAAAGGTTACCCGTACGGTGATGCAAAGAGGGGATGGATGCATTGTCGTAAAAAGGGGTTTTGTAATCTCTTACCACATAAAAAGCTTTTTCCGTCTATTCATTGCACCTTTAAATTTGAAAATCAAAAAGTGTCTTACAATTTTGAAGTATCAGTTAGAAATTAATTAAGTATTATTAAATGATGTACTATGTAAATCATTAATTGGGAAATGGTACTATTTGTGTGAATCAAATGACTTTATTTACTATATAGTTCTAAGATGATAATAAATTAACGCTACAAAAAATGAAACATGAACTAAAATCTCGTTTATAAGGCCGTGTTGGTATAACCTATATTGCACTTAATTCACACCAGCTCATTCGGACAGCCTTACACACATACTCCACACATATACACCATGTACGTCAGAAACTGGAACCGGTTCCATATTCTACTCTCGAGTCTTTAATTAAACAGACATTATGCAAGAGCTAAATCTGTCTATTGCAGGTCTTTCTTTATACCCTAAATGTGTCACATAAGTTATTAATTAGACATTAATTAACTAACCGTCGTATAATCTAGATTTAAATCCGCGATCTGTGGTTCAACGGCGGTTGGTGTTTTGCCGTGAAGATGGATAATCGCTGATTATGGCTGTTAAAGATACCAGATTTAATACTTTTAGCATTAGACTGGAATTTGGGGGGGGGGGGTGTAAACTTGGGTATGAGGTATTAATTTCGTGTGCATTTACACGGTAAATGCCGATGGAAATTGTTAACTCAACAGATATTTCTCTAGGAATCCGGTCCTGTAAAATTTACAACATGGTTACAACCCATACATACATTTTCCTTCATATGGTATAATTAATTTGAATATTATGCTAAGGAAATTAGTTTGAAGCAAAAACTAAATAGAAGAAAATAATACAAAAAATATAAAAAGAAAAGAGGTATTTCAACAATTAAAACAAAATACAAATTAATATGCATGATAAGAAATCGAATATTGACTTTATACAAAGATGGACAAGTTACTCGTCAAATGGCAAAAAATACTATTTACACTTTTTCCTGTTTAAAAGGCGTCCAAATAAATTTGTAGTTTTATATCAAATAGTCCATGTTTACAGTCCGAAATTGTAGTTCAACATGTTTGGCATCTTACTAAACATTATATTAAAGACACCATTAATATCTAAGCAGCAAGTTTCTCATATCTTGTGTTTGTAAACAATGTGTTAATCTATGACAGAAAACTTGTCAATTAATATATTTTGCAAATCGTACATCTGTATGTAACAATGGTGTATGCTGTGAAACATGTGATCTAAGACATCAACATAAGTAATTGGTAAATGATTATAGATTTCCATTAATTAATATAATTGTCGTCATTTGAACCACTTTAATTGAATTGTCGTCATTTGAACCACAGATGAGTGTAATGAATATAACTCCCAGATTTCTTGCCATTCTCGAACTTCAAAATATCGTTTTATGCTCTGTCGCATGTACATTGCGAATCGACAGAAACTTATACGGCATTTAACAACAAAATCAAACGATGTACATGGGTTTCTAAGCACTATTTTTTTTAAACTACTCATGAATATGAACGCCGTCATAACAACATTAAATGCTAGAGTCCATACCGTAACTTAGGTAATCTATATACAGCGATGAGGTGAGTTATACATATATGGCGGTGCAACAATGATGCATTCATAGTCTACTTCTAGACGAACATTAAATAATATTATAAATAAATTATTGAATATATATATATTATAAAAAGAGAGCGTTATGTCTCTATGGAGTACTAGAACCCAGTACATCAACAGTTTTACGATCATTTATTCATTTGTCTATATAATATTTAATTTATGTGTCGACTAATTACTACTGATTCGTTTATTTTGACCATAAACTTTTGTGACTCAGATAAATGTGTGTCATCAACAGATGATTTTAAATGTATTTGGGTGTCAATGTGAATCAAGTTCACATATGGGCGTTCAGCATAGATACCTACTATGCCCTACCTTGTTCCTGTTGTCAACCAACGTTTCTGTGCTATGTCTAAAACTGACTTGACTGGTATACATTCTGGTTGCATTCGCTGCATTCTGTTTCGAACATGTCGCACCTTCTTTCTTTGAATTCATTGTCTCATATTTTCAGCTGATAGTTAATCCATTTAGGGTTGAGTTTAAGCCACTACTACAGTTATTCTAAGAATAAATAATGTGGGCACCCGTGCAACTGTTTTGGCACATTTGATGCTTTTGGGTTCCTACTGGTTCCTATAGTTAATATTGTCAAAGCACACATAATATACACTATTATTGTCACATTAACGTCAGTGTGATGTGTATGGCACATCATGTCCATTAAGGCATGTTTATATAATATATTATTTAATTAATCAAAAGTAGAATAAAACTATTTACATATTTACACCGTCTTCATAATGTTAAGAGTACTTTCATACCGATGGAGAACACAATCATTGTCTTCAACAAATCTCAAACATCTCCTCAAATGAAGACAAGCACTACCTATCGCAACTGAAAATTGTTCCTGGGTTCCTTGTATTTCAATAGATAAAACACAAAGATAATATAATTCCAAATCTCTCACAGCTCCATCATATTAAAGCTCAGGTTTGAATATCTTTTAATTTTTTTTTACAAAATAACATTAAATGATTTATTTGGGTTTTAAATGCAAACACGACCACCATCATCACTGTCTCACGTATGGA
Organism: Patella depressa; assembly: GCA_948474765.1. Lineage (NCBI taxonomy): Eukaryota > Metazoa > Mollusca > Gastropoda > Patellidae > Patella > Patella depressa. The sequence continues at coordinate 24,283,665 of OX419716.1, forward strand.
ATGATATATGCTAGCGTTTGTTAATATAGGGAATTCGAGTGGAGTCAACTTGGGAAGAATAAAGTCAGAAGACTAAGCTGTAAAATCACAACACTCAACAAGTTTCTGTTATAAGATGAAGCATGTGATGAACCGTATGACATTCTGGACTTGCCACCAGCTTTACCATCTGACCCAGTTCCTGCAAATAACAAAATACACGTACATCAATTAATATTAGTGGATTAAATTAGTGAACTGTAACATTTTATTAAGCGCAATACTAATTACGATGGGAAATATGAACAGCTTTTGTGGCTATTTATAACTAGAGCATTCGTCAATTAGATTCATTGATATTCACCATTGCCTATAATTAGTACAATTGGAAGTTAGTCTGAGGGCTACATTCTGCATATACACTATGAATTGTCATAAAATTCCACACGCGCGCATATCCATTGTTGTATATGGGCCAAAACCTAAATTTAAGTACATTTAAAGATATATTTTTGTGGTTACACTGTATGTTACACACCAGGAACTGCTCGCGTGAAAGGGCTTGATTTAAACATATATTTTACATTAAACTGACCAAATTTAAACATGAATGTAACATGCTTAAGGGTTAACTTGCGTTTTGATTGGTCAATTATACATTGTCTATTGGACAATAACATCCCTCTGTTTTAGTAATGTCTTATAAAATCCTAAAAAAAGCATGTTACAATGTCGATAAACACTTCCTTTTTCGCATTTAGAGGGGTGTTATTGTCCAATAGACATGTCCTGAGACCATATGACAAAATCACTGTATTCTAAATTTAACGAGAACTGTGATTAAACGGTCACAAGAACTATAACTCAATACAAAGAGTTATTCAGATCGACAGAAAAATATCAAACAGTCGACGTCTCGGTTGACAAGGAATTTGGAATGAAGTATTCTGATTTCCTTAAAGATAAATGATGCTATTACCATAAAAGATAACTTGCTAGGAAGATGGCGTGAAGTAATGCTATTTTCTTACTGTGATGAGAATGAATTATGTTTTCTGTGATGGCGAGTGGAAGACAGGTTCAGATATGAAAGATTATCTGAATGGTTATTATCACTGTCCCATTATATTTGCTTTGTACAAGGAAGGACAAATGGACAGGTTTTGTCAGTTACAAAAAATGATGGTGAATACAAATTTGGTAATGACCACGAGTGTTAATAAGGATGCGGTATGTGATTGGTGTTTGTCACGCTATACCGCTATTATTATTATTCTCTATAATATTCAATCTGCGAGAACATGCTAACCGCCGTCCATTGTATTATTACATACTAACGATTGTCAGCGATTAAGTACTCCATTTATCTAGTGCATTTACTTACTAGAAAGTTTACGGTGCTTATGAAGGCTGAACTTCCATTGTTTGAAACAATAACATATGCAAGAACATGTTAATCGTGTCTATTAAGTCCTAACGATCATAAGTGGTTCAATGGGCTGTTTATTTACCCGAGAGAGAAAGAGAGAGAGGGGGGTAACGTCCACTCGACACAAACCATTTCGGGGTTCAATGAGCTGTTTATTTACCCGAAAGAGAAAGACACAAACCATTTCGGGGTTAACATATGGTTTAATCTTATTTGAATAATTCGCCAGCGCGATACATTCAGAGCCTCGTAGATTAATATAAGGTATAAGTAAAATGATATTACTAATAGTTATTTTACAGTTTTATTTATCTGTGGTTCAACTAACATTTTAATAGTGTATTGTGCATGCTGTATGGCATTCAAGTGTATTACGTGTGTGTGAGAGGGGTTGGGGGAGTCCATCTATTTATAGAAATAATCTCTCACCCGCTTCCCTTTGCATGCCGATGTTTCTTGAATGTGGTCTGTTTATTTTAGCAGCATTGCCCTCACCACAATCCTTACCCCCCTTTGCATGACAATTTGTCTTGAGTTTTTGGTCTAGAATCAAAGAAGATTGTTTGAATTTACAATTTTTGTCAGAATGAATATTCATGATTTTCAAAGAACTATAAAATCAAAAATCTATTTAGTCACCCCTCTTCAACATCTTAATCAGACGATAACGACACGTGTGCCTCTGTAGATCAACAGATTAAAATCAAAGGAATGTTCGATATTAATTAATGTACATTTCTACGAAAGTATTTATTGGGTAGTTATTTCCTATAAAATCATTATGGTATATATGGAAACTAACGACAAATAGACGCTCAAATTGTCCCCACCCCCTCAATTAAGTCGCATACGTGATAAACAATATTGTTTACAATAGAATTCCACCCACCCACCAACAGAGTCCAGAAACCCGCATATTCAATTGAATATGTATCGTGAACCCCTTGTCAGAAATTGAAGATTTATTTTACTAGTCGCCTGAAGATGTCGAGAATAAATTAAACCTTAATATCCTGTTCGTATACATTTGTCTCATGTACGAAATCCGTGACTAATAAATGGAGCTATAATTTCAAATACCACAGTTATTGGGACATTACGCTGTACTGTGGCGGTATATTTGGACTACCTTCAGTCATCGCCGAATTCCGAAATTGAGCTGATGACATCATAATTAATAACCTGACAGAAGCTTGACTTATCCAATTTATCAATTTTATAACCAATACAGCCATTCTAGTTTATATGAAAAAAAAATCTTCATCTGAAATGTTCCAATGATCTGCGGTAAACGATGTGTAACACAGTAATTCACAGATTGATTGTCTACTGCTGTACCAAGACACACAGTCGTATTCCATCCCATTTCCTTGTCCCGCGGCCATCAAACTTGAATACTTGATTAGGAATTGACTCAAGTTTTAATCATTAATTCAAGACAATCTATAAAAGTCCGTTGCATTGTGAATTTCAAATAATTTTATTTTTGATGACCTCAGGCTTAGATAGAGTTTTTCGGCATTAATTATTTTGGAGTTTGGCATTGCGTTGTTTAAAACTGTAAAAATATAGACTTACCTCGTTTAACATTATATGTGTCAGCTGAAAAAATCAAACAGAACAAACAAATTAATGGAAAGAGAAAGAAATGTAGTTTAACGTCCACTCAACAGAAACTATGGCATTTTTAGTGTGACATATGGTTCAATTTTGGGAGGGATATTAAGCAGTGTGGGAGGGGAGGGGGCGGAGAACACATACGAGGTTGGATAGGCGACCCTCCTTGATTCAATGACAGACTTTATGGGGTAACGCACCCGCGTTAACCTTTCACTACCCCCAACCAAAATAAAAACAAAGAGAAAAAACCAACAGATAATTGAATATAAATGTGTTTTTTAGTTATAGATAGTAACTTGATATAATATGTTAGCACAACTAACAAGGTTGCCGGGGTAGGCGTGTGGCTAGGATGTTCGAATCTCTACGTGGACTGAAAATGTTTCCGGTTTTCACTATCAGGTGCGAAGTCCACTGTGCTGCCATAAAATATGCCTTTAATCATTCGAACTGAGCGGAAAACTGACTGTGTCTTTCATACAGATTGGGCGGATAAGCGACTGGGATTTTTGTGCAGATTGGCATTGGGCGGATAACTGACTGGGTCTTTCAGACCGATTGGGCGGATAACAGACTGTGTTTTTTGTGCAGATTGGCATTGAAGATCTTTTACACATTGCTATATATTAGAAGATGCATAAACATGATCAAGTAAAACTCAAAATGTTAATTCCATTACAACCACTATATTTTGCTGAACTCAAAGTAATACACATTTTTTAAATAGGACAGAAACAGATGAATATATTTATTTCGTGTCTTATTCACGAATAACTTGTACTTACTGTTTAAAACGTTTATTCTTGTACTGGTAACTTGTAAGTCAGATGTTCTACACACATAGGAACCAGCATCATTCAGTTTAGCATCTTTTATCTCTAAACGACTAAAGATTGTTTTTAAACCTAAATTAACCTTTTTACGAATGTAGATTTTCTGGGCAAAATTTGTGGAAAGTTTGTCGCCATTTCTGAACCAGTCCAAATCATCCGGAGGGTGCTCTCGACCTGTGGCATTACACGTTAATACAATAACCTCGCCTCGATTCACGAAATTCGCTCCTGAGATTTGAATGTCTGAAAAATAAAAATGAGAAATTGAGCAATTAATACAAAAATGGTAAAGAATAATTTAGTTTTCTGGATGAAATATAGAATGTAATCCCTAACTGGCGGAGTTTTAATAAAATAAACAAAGGTTTCAATCATGAAAGTCTAATACATTTAATTTGATTCAAGACATTGATGTAGACAGTGATAGTGATAGTCGGGGAGTATTACTGAAGACATGACACACGTATATGAATCTGGATGGTTTCAACCAATTGTTCAACATTCTTAAATGCACCACGCCGTTTTATTGTATGTCATCTGGGGCTAAACGAAGGAATATTTCCAAGAAGTGGTGTAAAATGGCCATTGTATAGAATTTCTATAAAGAAGGCTTTTTATACAAATTTCCTTAGCTGCAATGACTATTTCAATGCTCAACATTTGGCTGAAACCTGCTAGATTTATATGTGTGTTACAACTTCACTGTATCCCAATTTTAATGATGTAATAACACTCTCTGGCGGTGTGGTAATAAAAAATAAATATCTAAATTGTATGTATAATTGAAAGGGTATAAAGAGTTGACAACCCTAAGTTATGGCGTTTCGGTCTAGCGAATACATAAATATTCTGAAACAGCAGCAGTATTTTGTGAAATTTTGTGAGATTAGAGCGTACTTTCAAAAAACCATTAATCCCATTAATCCCAGGTAAAATTAATGATTAGTTGAACAGGTTTTGTAATATATTTACAATCCAAACAAAAGAAGTTCAAACAACTATTATAATCAAAACAAAAAGTATTGAACTTTCCCCTACTTAAAATATAGGATTTTAGTCATATTTCACAAAGGTGGGGTGAATGTGGGAAGACTTTAAGACGACAGGGAAGCCATAACTATCGTGATATCAAACATTAACCGACATAATTATCTAGTGATTGCATTCATCATAATCCCCGACATTTCATATTTTTCACATCAAACACAATTAAATTTACCGCTGAAATAAATTCAAAGGGAATGGGCAATTATTGTTCCTATTATTATGGTGTTAATAAACACGGTGGCCAGCTTTATGTTAGCTGAACATGCAATAGCCTACACATGCGTTTCATGCATCAATAGTCATACATCGTTCCAAAATATTGATTCTGATTAAAACTAAGAGAATACATGCACCGTTTTTTCTCGTGCATTTGGTTGACAGAATGTACAAAATGAGTCAAAATTTGAACAGAAAATCGTTAAAATCAAAATCAAACCGTTTGAAATGTTACACAGATATAGTGGGTAATAATTTTGAACACACGTTACACAGTTATATATCCAAAGCACACAAAGGTAGTTGAAGCTACAGAAAACAATTTATTTCTTTTCTATTATAATTCCACATATTCAAGCAGATAATAGGAGAATGTTCTTAGAATGCATAAATACCCTCAGGAATTACAAAACCAAATTCGGTCGTGTCATTTTGCCCGAATTTTTCGAGTCTTCTTGTGCGGTACGAGAACACAACAGAACAATTAAATGTAATTATAACACAATTCCAGATATTTAAAGGTATAGAAAACCAAATAACAATCATGATTATGGCGAACACACGCATTTCAAATATGTTTTTTCTTGAAAATGAAAAATTCAATTTAAACGTATACAGGTTTTAGAAAGGTTAAAAAAGAAAATCAAACCAACAGGCGTCTAACCTAAAAATTTTAACACATAGAATAGGTGAGCAAAAATAAATTACAAACTTTGTGCAAACTCTGCTGTGCAACTCATTTGCAAATAAGAAAAACAGTTTATCGGCAGTATTTCATTCTTTCATCAGATTAAATTAGAACCCATGACACGACGGATGGGAGCTACGAGGTTTCTGTGAGTATTGCAGCGTGTCACTTACCAGGAGGTCCCCGTCGTGGTCGAGAAAGTTCCTAGGAATTGTTCAGGCTTATTTCACTGTGTAATTGTCACAGTAGGGAGAGAAAGGAAAAGGCACCCTGTCGTTCGGATGGTACGAAAAAGGGAGCTACATCCCTTACTCGCTTGGCGTGCACTTTAAAGAATCCTTCCTAGCAGTAGTTGGAATTCAATGAAGAGTAGGTGGAAACGCCGTTGTCCGGGCAAAAGGTCAGGTTTAAATATTAAGGTCATCTGCAGGATTCTTCAAGGCCACATGATAGTTGCCTAGGATTGCGGGTTAGAGTTAGATTTTGGATTAGGGTTAGCGCTAGTGCTGTTTACATCTCGTGACCTTGACGGAATCTGCAGGAAGCCTTAAAAGCTAGATCTACAAGCCAACAGTGAGGCTGATGTCCCCCGCCAACATACCCAAAATAAATAGATGACACATATTAATTAATCGCACATTTATTTTTTTCAAAGGTATCGAGCAATCAAACTGTACACGAAGTGTCATCCAAAAGTGTTTTATAAAGAAAAATGCTAAAACCGAGGAGAAAAATGAAAATGTACTCTAGCTAGGGGGACCCAAAAGACAGACAAAAGGGCCCCCACGCTTGACAAAAGGGCCCCTCTGGCCAAGGGAAAGGGCCCTCGTGTCCAAGTCAATCGTTTCTATACACTGTTACTGTCGAATCCATTACTGAATGAGAATGCAGTCATTGTATTGGCATAAAAATCATCAATCAAGATGAACCTAAGCTATCTTGTCCCAAAGTATCAACCAATCAAATTGCTTATCTCTGCCTACCCTAAGAAGAAAATGCTCATCTTCGAACGAACTGCACCAAGGCATTGACCTAATAAGCATATACACCAAGTTTGGACATTTTAACTCAATTAGAAGGAGAGTTATTGTGTTTCAAAGTCTCGACCAATCAAATTGCGTATCGCTCTGCTTACCCTGAGCAGAAAATGCTCATTATCGTTCTTAGTCAAGGTATTACTGTAATGAAAGTATACACCAAGTTTCATCACTCTCACTTCGTTAGAACTAAGGTTATCGTGTCCCAAAGCATCAACCAATCAAATTGCTTATCTCTGCTTACCCTAAGCGGAAAATGCTCATCTTCGAACTCCATCAAGGCATTGACCTAATAAGCATATACACTAAGTTTGAACATTTTAACTCAATTAGAAGGAGAGTTATTGTGTTCCAAAGTCTCGACCAATCAAATTGCGTATCGCTCTGCTCCCCCTGAGCAGAAAATGCTCATTATCGGACTTGGTCAAGGTATTACTGTAATGAAACTATACACCAAGTTTCATCACTCTCACTTAATTAGAACTAAAGTCATCGTGTCCAAAATCATCAACCAATCAAATTGCTTATCTCTGCTTACCCTAAGTGGAACATGCTCATCTTCGAACTCCATCAAGGCATTGACCTAATAAGCATATACACCCAGTTTGAACATTTTAACTCAATAAGAAGGAGAGTTATTGTGTTCCAAAGTCTCAACCAATCAAATTGCGTATTGCTCTGCTTATCCTGAGCAGAAAATGCTCATTATCGAACTTAGTCAAGGTATTACTGTAATGAAACTATACACCAAGTTTCATCAATCTCACTTAATTAGAACTAAAGTTATCGTGTCCCAAAGCATCAACCAATCAAATTGCTTATCTCTGCTTACCCTAAGCGGAAAATGCTCATCTTCGAACTCCATCAAGGCATTGACCTAATAAACACATACACCACGTTTGAACATTCTAGCTCAATTAGGAAGAGAGTTATTGTGTCCCAAAAAGTGTGACGGGCAGACAGACAGACAGACAGACAGACGAACCCATTTTAATAGTCCCCCAACTTTCTTCGAAAGGCGGAGGACAAAAAATCATGACACGCCCAATGACGCAAGTTTGCCATCATTAGTCTGGGTGTTGCAGACAAATACCATTTCATTTCACATCAGTTTTCAGATTTGGGTAGGTACAAATTATGCACTTACCCATATCAAAATGTCTGATTAGTTGAAATGAAAAAAACTCGGGGAACTTATATCTACTGGCAATGGAGCAATGGAATCATACATGCCATTTTTTTCCGACAGCCGCGCTTTCACCCCCCCCCCCCCTTGTAGAATTCCAACAGTCAACGTTGAAACTATGGGTTCTGGTCTCGCCCAAAGGACAGTTTACTTGTCAGCACTGCTGGCAATAGTAAAAGAAAAGTAATCTCACGAGTGCCTGATCGATTATGTCCCACGATTATTAGTGCGAAGTTTCTAAAATATCAGTTGGGAAGTTCGCCCCATTTACAGTAGAAACCCAATTATCATTCTTTCTAAAACAAATATATATCTCTCAGAAAATCTAGAAAAATGAGCATTATTAAAATTATGTGCCACGTGCCAGTAACGTATTGTTTATTGCCAGTAATAAATGTGATATGTAAGGATAAGAATAATTAACCACATAATAATATTCAACTAAAGATAACAGTGTGCCAAATAACCATCGTGATACTCATTTATTTTATATCAATGGTGTAACAAATTTACGTGAGCATGCACAAAATTATAACTAACAAATATCTTATGCTGGCCTTACTATTTTTCATGCTGTTTTTGAAGCTTAAAACAAATTCGATATTTTGTGCAGATGCGTATTTAGGGGACATATTGTCAATATTTTTTTAATTCATTTAGTTACTATACAGCTATAGAATACACGATTTATTACCCACCCCCTCACACAATCACACACTCCAATTATACGCCATGAGCAAATATTTATAACTATATTTTATACAATTTTACAATACATGTATGTCTAGCTATATTACCAACATTTCAAATGTTTAGAATAATCTGTTGATTGCTAAAAAATAACTAGTGTTCGGATAAATTGTACAGAGTATACAGAGTAATAGGATGTTGCAGAACATTATTTGTGGCACGGTAAGGTCTGCACCGTACAGTGTGGTGGTGGTGGTAGGAAAGAAAATAACTGTGTAATGTGTATTTGTATTGCGCATTCGGAATATCTTTCACGAATACGGGATGGCGACATCTATCCCTAATCCAAATAAAATGGGGTTTAACCTCAATCTGGTCTGTGCCAACCGGGCTAATGAAGACGCGCTTACAACATGGGCTATAATCGAGGGAACCTTTACTCAGGATACTCGTATTTAGCCAACGTGTGCACGGAACGACATGTTTTCGTCCCACCCGAACGACTAGACACTGTTCTTTGTCAGACCCTCTATACACAACCCAAACAACTAGTTAAATTTTATTTTCATTATACAGATCTTCTCCATCATCAATATTTCATAATGCACTAATTCTAATACCATCTAAAACTAATTTTAGGATAGACATTTTCGTAAATAAAAGACGGTGAAAAATAAAATAAATCAAGCCGGGACCCACGAATATTAAACTTCTATATTTTAAATTTACCATATTTTTCACCCTTTGAAGTTTCGCCAATAGCAGCTGAAAGAAGGTGGACAGAAGATGAATATAACATGAAGTAAGACACTAAAACGATAACTTGGTGCCAATCAGAGCACACTGAACAATTTGTCTGACTTCTTTTTTAATTTAAACAGTGAAGTGAACACAACTTGAATAATAGGTTTGGAAGTTCTAAATTGTATACATAACATATCTAACAATTGTTTAATGTTTGTTACACAACAAACAGAAATTATATATTCATTTTAATATATCATTACTGTCTTTAAAACATAATTAATTGTGCTTTAATCAAATCAAAGTGATCAGTGCTATCACCCAAGCGAAGTGAAAAGTTTTTGAAAAAGGACATACACTCTAAAATATGTATTTGTAATTGTAAACCAAAGTATGCTGCAATTGGCGCATTGATGTCTTGTTGAAGCATATCCGTTACGGCAAGTGATAAGCTTGAGAAATTTCTGTTGAAACATTTCTCCCTGCTTGTTCACAAGTCATTTCATAATACAATCACCCAATCTTAAAGGTATATTGTCATTTAGACTGTTGCTTTCTAAATCAAACTATATTTTGTAAGAAATTGGTGCTTGTTCGATTCAGTATATTTCCGATCATGACACTGTGTTCAAAAAGATGGCCTCAGACCTTTGTTAAAGAAGCGCCGACGGCTGTACCTATCTCGTTGAATTGTCGGAACTGGCATCAAATTAAAGGGTGGACCCCTTTGCATTTGGCTACTCCTGGTCGTGCCAACAGAAGCAGAGAATACATTTGGAATGGTTCTTCATTAATTAAACAGGCAATGGAAAGATTTATACGTGTCATTTAAGAGGCGCATAGGCACATAAAATACCGGAATTTTAAACGTCAATAGGTAGGTAAATAATATTTACTGTAATTATCAGTCTTCACGAAAATATACCTTTAAATATTGAATAATATGTTTCCCAGCATCTCGAGGTATAAATTATTTATGATCAGTATTCTTTGGTTTGTCCAGAAGTGGGGTTTAGGTAGGCGCATATAATATATGCTGCATTCTGAATACTATACTATAGTTCCCGAAAACAATACCAAGCCAAACTTCATGTTTTAAGATACAAAAAAAAAAATGAAAAACCAGTTTATGAGAGAAAATAATACAAAGAGAAAAAACGGTTAAGAGTATAAAACATTTCATAGATACATTGGCAACAAGTAAAACAAAAGGCAAAGAGTACAGATTTCTGTGTGATCAAGACTCAATAAAATCATTTCGTGTGACCAATGCCACTGTTGTTCATATTTATTCCATACGTGTTGAATAAAATCGTTTATATTGTGAATATCGCCCCCCATCAACGTCCAGGCCAGACTTTTATCGTTAGCTCTACCGACGCTACCCGTGGGCAGTGGGGAACTGGATTTGAAATCGCGGTTTTCATCCCATTCAGACGACCAGGCAACATTTAAATTGTTAGCGCTCTGGGCGTCATTCCTGGCCAGTGGGGAACCGAATTTGATATCCCCAGATTCCTATCGGTCATTGCCGGAATTCGAAACCGGGAGATTTTATTTGAGAGTCGAATTCATTTACGCCACGACTATCTCGGCCTCTTCTAGAATACGAAACTTAATTATTCTACTGAATCAACATGACTGTTTGAGATCAAAGCTACTATTTTCGATTTCCAGATGCTATAAATGAAGGCTTGTTTTTGTGCTGTTAAACTTTTAGTTTTACATGCATTATGTTAGTGGCAGTTAGTTAGAGATTTTTTTAACAAGCTACAAAGACAAAACTAGAATAATCTTTTTTTCTATGGTTTGTCAAATCGTTTTCTTACCCGATGTCTGTCTCACTCTTTCTCGTTCTGGAAAGAAAAAGAGGGGAGATAGAAATAACGTAAAATAAAGAAGACAAAATTAAAACATGAAGTAAATCAATATGTATAAGAGCGGAGAAATAGCAATGTACTAACTTTGAAAACATTCCAATGTTGCGTACGATTCATGATGCATTTCAGCTTTATGGTGAGGATATATTTATCAATAACATGGTATCGTCAATGATGGGAACCCTGTAATTGCGATCTTAATGGTTCGGAGTAATCAATGGGACATTATTTTTGTAAATATTTAAAATACATGTTTGTTGCAGTGGAAAAGCATATTCTGGACGCAGTCTCCTTCATTATCTACGGAGGACACGTTAATATAACTATAAATCGCTATGACGTGATTTGAACTCGTTATTTTCGAAATGAAAAAACAGCGATAATCGTTTACGAATATTTAAGCAAATGCGTGTGGGTGTGCACTTCACCGAAATATAATCAATGTGGGTGCTTTAATCTAATTATACATATGATTATTGATTTTAGCGTATGTTCAATTGGAGGGGAAATTAATTAAGAATTAACATGCTGTTGATAGGGGAAATAAGAAAGAGTCAAAGGTGGGAGGAGGATATTTGGGTTATCATGCGTTTACTTCTAGAAGAAGCAAAGGGGTGGTGTATCATTTGGAATAAGACCACTTCATTTGGAAAACTTCTAGAAGATACAAAAGGTGGCAGATTTGGAACAAGACCACTTCCTTTGGAAAAGTACAACGCCTTCCGTCTGTCCTCCAAGTCTGAATTCTTATGCATTTAGTCAGAGTTATATAGATAATAATATACTAAATATATATGTACATAACTAAAAATATATGAAGACTTATTTGTTTTTGTTATAGTTCCATTGGCCAGAGGGACCAATACGGGTAGTTCTATGCAGATGTTATAGCATTTATATAATATTATACGCCTCACTGTCCAGGCATTCAAATTAAAGTTTAACCGAGAAACTTCTTTACTACAAAAGCTGAAATGATAATTTACTTCAGATAATAATACAGTGTGAAACAATATATCTAAAGCTAAACCCTGTACCATAAGAACCCAATATATTTACTTCCAAGCTCACAAAATCAAAGAATGGGATGTAGCCGTCTTACCTCTAACCATTAGCGTCACATAGTATCTCAAATGCCGAACTTTTGAGCTGACTTGGCATTCGTATACTCCGGCATCTTTATAGGTGACCTGTTTTATAAGAAGGTTCCACTGACCAGTATGTGGAGGATGTTCTATCTGAATTCTTGGATCATCAACAAAGGTTTCAGATCCAACAGTTATTGGGACGGAAGCTTTTCTCCATACAATCTGAAAAAGACAGCGTTTTTAATAACAACGTGTTATGTTTTATTGCATTAACAATAACTGTATAAAATTAAACACACAAAAATATTACTTTAGTCACGTTTAAATCTGATGAATCGTTCATTAAATTTTTGATACAAGCCCCAGGAAGCAAATTTCCAGTATACATAGCTAACATGAAAACTAACATCCTACCGTTCAGCACCGATCAAGCAATGACGAAGTAACGATTTTATTCACATTAGAATACTTTGTTGTCAAAGTTTATCATAATAATTATATACATATCAATTTAGGAATTCTACTAATTCTAGCTCCGTTACCTCCACCCGTTACAATGTCATCAATGTTTATCCTCCCATAACACCGTCTACAGCAAATAATTTTTTTTTGATTGCCAACCGACTAGAGTCTGTATTTAAGAAATTTTACGGTGGGAGGGGGGGCGGTAAGATACAGTTCAGTATATTTGTATTCTACGGAAGGACTGCGTAAGACAAGAGTGATACTCTAATTTATAATGCCTGATGTACTAGGTTGAACGGAATACAGTATATTTGTTGCACTCGAAGCTTAACATAAACAAGGGCCGTAATACCTTCAACTTCAAAGTATAGCCCGAAATTCGGGTTAAGTTCTCGAAGCCTCTACACAAAAGGGATTAGGGAAATTATAACAACATACGATAACGTAACATATAATAATCCCTTCTGGTTTAATCAGTGGAGTAATCATTTTAGAGTAAAATATTCCAAATAGAAACTTTAGTTTAAAAACTGCTAACACCGTGAAGTACCTGTATATACAGCTATGAACGAGCGCGTTCTCTACTATTTGTGTTTGCTGTTCCAATTTAATCGTTGTAACGATTTTAACATTACAGCGACTAGCCTTATAAAAAATATTAGCAAGTGTCAGACACAGCTCATTCATTTTTTTTTAAATAAAATAAAGTAAAATAAATAAAAGAATTGTAATATATTGTTTGTCTGGCTCCTGGCAGAGCAACTAAACAAAAAAAATAAACACGTTTAATGGATAGGCGGAATTCAGAATAGCACGCACACAAGGTAATGGTTATTAGATGATGAATTTGAAAATTATTTGTTTTAAGTTGTTAAAAAAAAGAATATAGGTAAATTCAGAAGCAGTATGACTGGCGATCAACCAACAATTCATTGAAAAGTACGCCGTTAAACGCCATTTGATTCATTCATTAATACAATCGTCCAATAATTCATATCAGTCGAGAGCTAATTGCAACATTTGTTTATCAGACACAATAAATAATTCAGTTAGAGCATGTCCAATTGTTTATATCAAAAAACACAAAACTGGATTTTTTTTTAAAATAAACAGAAACACTGCCTTGGAGTAAATATAGTACAGTTGTCTTGGTGTATTTGAGATTACTATTGGTTGTTACGGCAATAGAAAGTAAGAAACATCTTGTATTCTCGTTACCTTAGATTGTTGGACTTGGCATGTAAGATAAAGCTAATCTTGTGCTAGTTAGAGAGATGAATATCTACGACTCTACCGCTATACTAAATAAACATATAACAAGATACACTATCTTACTAAAACTAACGATTTTAATGATTTTTAACTTTATGGAAACAACAGCACACCAATAATGATAGTCAAATCACGATTTGGAAACGAAAATAAAATACCGGATAAAATTACGGAAATTATGAAGCTAATAAGCTAATAAGATCCAGCACATGTATAATTCTTCAATCATCTAAATATAAAGAATCGGCGCTTTGAAGAACTAGTTTGTTGCGTGTGTTCTTCGTATTGTATTATTTGCGGTTGAGTTTCTCCATACACGGCATATTGGGCGTGAATGGCAAGGATATTAAGTAGGCGTTGAAAGATTTCACAACAAACCTTACTAAGTATCTTGTCTAACTTGTTAAACATGTCTACCTGCCACGATAAACTGTATACACGTATATGGTGCCAAATGATAGGCACACAGTGTTAATGGATGGGGGTGCAGAATGTGGGTAAAGAGTACAGTATAAACCATTAATAAAACTTGGGATTCCAGTTTAGTTGTTTACACATACCCTTAGTCCCCTAGGGTTCTTGAAAAAATATTACGGATTTATTACTAGATTATGGTATAAACTGTGTTTGGGGATGGCGTGAAGTGGGTGGATCATAGATCTGTCATTCAGCTTTACAAAAACCCTAACAATAATTAACAGAAATGCACTCGGTATCGTTCGCATACATAACACGCTATTATATCATCAAAAATGGCTTTCTAACATATTTTCAAAAACGATTTTCTAATACTATATCTTCAAAGTAAATATGTAATAATATATCATGACCAATGTATGTCAAGATGAAGTCGTTCGGATATTAACTGAACCCTTGAGAGCGTCCATAAGGTGTTTGAAAGTGATCAAGGGCCATAACCATGGCAGTAATTATCGGAAATCGTTATCTCATGGCCATAAACAATGCACTGGATAAATCACTGGGTCCCTTCATTTCAGGGCTTTAACCAATGTGTGTAAATTTAAATTTAAAGTCAATCAGATATTAAATGAAGCCAAAAGAGCGTTTACAAGTTTTTCAAAGAGATCAAGGGTCATAACTTTCACAGTAATTATCGTCTCATGACCATATAGAGTTAATCGGACAAAAAACTTTAGCCGGTAGAGCTTCGCGAAGCAATTATGTAGGCGGTGGCCGCATAAATTGACCCGACAAGCAGTTCAACAACCTCTTGCGTCACGTTTTGTATTTATTTTTACTCTACGCCTAAATATTATCAGTATGACATTTTAAAAAAGACAATATAATCCTACATCTCGATAGCACTGTCATTCAATCAGTAAACTTGCTATGAACTCAATCATCTGGATCTTACAGATAAACTTTGTAGGCAAGAAATATTCAATAGCATAATCCACCTTTATATCTTTGATGTAATCTAATACGAACATTTGGATTAATTAATATATTCTGTTTTTCTAATACAAAGAAACTGTCTCAATCAGATCGGTTATTTATCCTGGAAGGTAAAAAGTACTATGTATGCCAAACAAGAGTTATGGCAGAAAGTATAATACTATTTTAATATACTTTATAGATCAATATACAATCCTCTGTTAAACATCCACAAGTCTAATGAAACTATGCCGTTTAAGTTTAGTCTCCAGAGCATGTGACAGACACTTCATATAGATCAAATGTATCACTTCGATCACATCTAAGTGTTGACTCATTAGCACTTCATATATGTGGCGTTAGCACTTCATTTACATAAATGAATTCCGTCATCACCTCATTTACATGCGGCAATGAAGTTTAAGATCAGTTACAAAAAGATAAGCATAAATTTCAAATCTAGACAGACATTCTTGATAACTGCCTTTGTCTTCGATATCCATACCGCGGAAGAGATTGTTGAATCGCCAGCTACAGACACCTGATATTTGGTATCAGCTATCCCGGAAAGAGCAGACATGTCTTGCACTGAGAGCCAGAATTGCGTGATACCGACGGAAGGCGATGCACTATTTACTATTAGCTGGAATATACAAGTGAACGAAGATAGTTATGAATTTTTGACATAATCAAATTAAAAGTGAAGCGTGTCTGTTCAGAAAATATTATTAATAACGTTTTGCATCTATAAAACGTCCACGCTTGTCAGCTGAATTTGATATGCGATGTGTGGTGCAATGTACGCTCTAAGAAAGGTTATTACACTGTTATGTCAATCCTGGCATAAATTGAACTTCTGATTTCTAGAAAAAAGATAAACTTTCTTTCCAGATTGGAAAAAAAAATGGAAATATCTCAAATCGATTTTTGTTGTTAAAAATGTAAATGGCGTCTGATTTAGTAAGAGATGATGTCACTTAAAACGGGGACAGTGCGCATCCTTCAACATCCGGTCTTGACATGGCCGGGAAATTGATGACGAATAAAAAATCACAAAGCTTGCACGATCAAATTATAAAAATAATGTAAAACAACTTGAACGCCAGATTCTGAAACGATTTCAATTACGCCATGACATGCTGAATTCATGAAATGTAACCTAATGGCCAATAGGCAGAGACCGTTGCGTTAAGGTCATACTGACAACTCACGTAATCTTGGCAAAAACTTGACAATCGTCGCAGCGGCCATGGTTATTATAACAACAAGTCTCTCCATGTTTTCGTGGCGTTTTCTTTTCTTAAAGCAACTTACCTCGGAGGATTATATTGAATATGTTTCACCGAAACTAAATTAGTTTGTTTTATTTTATTAGTATATATTCCGTAATTATCTAAAATTTTGATTTTCTTTGTTCAAACTTGGAATTTGCTTCCTTCCGTAATAGGCTGTAATCACCGTTTTTGAATGCTCGAGATATTAATAAAAATGACAGTCATCGCGGTGCAGTTTATTAACACACAGCATCCAAGATATTCATTTACTATATATATACAAATACTTGGTTACCAGGTTCGACAATTTGACAGCCTGCTTCCGAACGAACTGACACAACTGCATACAGGTAGGGTTCCATTTGAGATATAAGTTAAATTCTAGAAAATGAAATGAAATGTGTTTAAAGGTCCTACTTTAAAGTTAAATGCTAGGAATTTAAATGGAATAGGATTTAAGGTCCTACTCTTCTGAACTAATGTTAATAATGAAGATGGGCATACACTTTAAAGGGATCTTTTACGTGCATGTCACAAAGGAAACCCACGCTGAAAACTCCCGGGGTATTTTGTAAGATAGAACCTTGAACCTCATGGTTAGTGTACCAGCATGCAAAAATGTTCTTATTACTATATAACTAAGCGAGCCAGTCTTGGAATAAAGATCGATTAAATTTAACTAATTCGACTTTGATTGACATCTAGGTGGATTAAAAATCTTATAAAATTGTCTTATTTTTAGATCAATAAACCCAACTTCATCATTTAAAACAAAAATAGCAACAAAGCTAAAAAAGTAAAGTCTTGATATTACCTCCCACTGAATTCATGTTAAAGTAATTTTGGATAAATCCAATATAAAATACTGAATGGGGCGCGCAAATTGAGCTGTGTATATTTTGTTCGAATTGCAAGTTCTGAATCGTACATAATATATTTGGAACCCCAAAGTGTAAGTCAAGTCTTTATGATTAGCTACCATATGATTTGGATATAAAACTAATTTCAAGAGTGGCCTTAATTTGATTTTTTTTTCTTTTTGTATTGATGGCATCCCATGCTGCATAAGTTCAGTTTAAGCTGTCCACCCATTTCCAATATTCGAATCATTTATTTATGGAATTTATGAAATTGAGCATAACATCGATTTAAACCGTTGACCCACTTGCTATTTTCGAACCAATAACTTCGACATAATCGTAATTATAATCATACTTTTTAAATAAAACAAATTGTCCATGATTTGCAGTAAAATGACATGTAATTCAATGGCCGACCATGAAGACCACCTGTCGTTTTATTAACCAGATGAACAAATAACGGTTTTGTACCTGTGTTTATATTATTGTGTTGATATATTTTATTTAAATATTAGTTATTAGGTCAGTCACACAATTTAATCTTATTGAATCAGAAGAACTGTTGGTCATAAATAAACAAATAACTAACAATATATAACCTTATTTAACGCTTAACATTGTGCGTTTTAGTTAAATAACAGAACACATTAAAAAGAATGAACAACACTGCTGATGAAAAAATAAACAAATAAATAAGAGTACGTAACCTTATTTAACGCTTAGCATTGTCCGTCTTAGTGAAATAGAATAAAAAGTTAAAAACAATGCAAAATTTCTAAAATCCAGAAAAATCAATGCATTCTTCAAATGAGTAAACTTTCCCTTATTGAAAGTGGAAGCATCAACAAGTTTGAAAACATTCATGCAAATTATGTAGAGAAATAGTCTCGAACATAAACCAAAAAAACCCAACTATTCCAACATATATTATATTTCTTAGTTCATTTCGAATTGAACGGGTATTTATTAAATATATATTTTAAAACATTAGTCAATTATAAATTAAAGTAACGGTGTGTCATTTGCATTTTCCAATTTCTCAGGGGTTACTCCAGCTAATCCCCCAGTTTTGGATTTAATCGGATTTGAAACATGCTCAAATAGTATGTTGTCCCGAATCAAAATGGCGGGCTCATTACATAGCGATCAACATAGATCGGTAAAACTTCAATTCAACATATCTTGAAACATTAGGACCGATATTCCTATGACGTAATGAAACTTTAAATTAAAAAGGGAAACCACTTTAAACTCTCAAATGACTTTCTAGGGAATATTCATCAATATAATGATTTCACGATCAACGACATTCTCGTCATGTCATCTTACCCCGTACGACTAATCAGCTACGGAGGTGCCTCATTTGCACTTCGAAAGACGGATATACACCTCGATCTGACTTTATCTTATGTTAATCTGTAGAGTAGTGCATGTTTAAAAGTATTATAAGTTTCGAGTTACATTTTGTTCACACATATGCTTTCTCACCACATGGAAAAGCAAATCCACACACACCACTGGTTTATCAGATAAATTTGATCATTTGATGGGCAATTAAAATTAGATATGGTCGCGACAGTTTATTACCTATACTAAAAATTCCAATCCAAGTGTGAACATCAGGAGATTCAAGCACAGTATCCGATCTTCAGATGTTGGGCTATACCAGTCGAATCCTGGTCGGTTTATCATTTCCTTCAGTCTCTAACTTCTTTTATGTTCTGAAAAGTCAGTCCCCGAACTCTTGGGAAATCCGAACAAGCAGCGATTCTTGCAATAAACGAGAAATTATCCATAGTATGCCAATAATATAATTATGTGCAAACAACTGTCCTTTAAGCGTGGTAAGTCAACTGTTAAGCCAGGCTGACACTTGCACGATTCCGTGGTACGCATTGGCACGACTCGAGTCGGCACGACACCGTCCGATTTGCGCAAACTCGTCGTGCCAATGCGGGAAGTGCGTAAACAATGCGCAAACTATGCGCAAACTATGCGTAAACTCGTCGTGCCAGTTCGTGTCAATGTGGACACTGATGGGCACGACGAGTTTACGCATAGTTTGCGCATTGTTTACGCACTTCCCACATTGGCACGACGAGTTTGCGCAAATCGGACGGTGTCGTGCCGACTCGAGTCGTGCCAATGCGTAGCACGGAATCGTGCAAGTGTCAGCCTGGCTTTAGTAGCAAGTAATTTTTTCCGGGTAGTTTGGGGGTATTTTTTTTTTCTAATTGAAAGTTGCGTATAAGGTTCGTGAAGGAGAAATATATCTTTAACAAACTAGGCTTGGCATTCGTTCTAGGTATAACGTGTGTATAGGTTTTAATCAGCTCCATGTCGACAAAATATTGATATATTCACATAACCTGTCAGTAAATATCCCAGTTATATGTAGCTTTACAATATCACTAAACCACAACGTTAAGCTCATTTTCGGCTTGTCGAAATATACGTCGGTTACGTTATAATGGCTTAACTGTCGGCGGAAGTAGGGATGGGGTGGTGGTGAGTCGCCCAATGGTTTAACGCGTGCGCATGAGATCATAAGGTATGTCATTCAGTCAAGTGGCGATGTGTGGATTCTTCGTTTGTACGTGACAAGGAGTAGGGTCACCTGTCTAACCTCGTGAGGTTTCTTCGAGCATCCGGTTCTCTTCCATGGCTTAAGGCCATACGCGCAAGCGAATTATTGAATTAAAATTGAACCGTATCTTAGTCCCGAGTGAACATTAAACCTCCTTTATTTCTCTTAAATATCGGTAGAGAGTCTCGAAATGTAAACCCGATAAAAATCCTGGTTTACAGAATTAAAACTCTAAATATATCAACTGTATTTTTATGTCAATCGTAGAGATGTCAACTCACCAGCATTAGCCAGTAGATTAAATGCAATGTATTATCTGTCAAGTGCCATAAGCTAATATAAGATTTTATATGATAAAATATTTCATTGACGTCCAAAAATCTCGTTGACTTTTGAGTATCAAATGTGCAATCTATGTTACGTGGTAAATTATCTTCTGTCCATTGAGTGATGTGTTCAAGACTCGATGTACATTGACTTCTCATCCCTGAATTCTGATATCTTTTTTATGTGTATCTATAACTAGTCCATTAATATACAGGACGACGTTTAAGAAAGCAAACTTCTCACAATCGAGCAGGTATATATTTTGTTAAGTTAAAATAGCAAATCAACACCACCTTCCAATAACACGTGGATCTACCATCATATTATCATATTAAATAGAAGAGGGTGTATGGTGTTAGTTTAAACTTCAGGGCTTTTAGAACTACAGGTGTTTGGACGGGATTAATCAATGCACCTAGAGAACACAACTCGGGTTCCAGAAAGTTAGTACACTTCACGACTGAAACGGGGTACCACTTTCGGTGCCGTACCCGATAAACCCCTTCCATTATGGGAACTGGTGGTGAATCAAAATAAATCACAAGAAATAAGGAGTACACACCAAGCAACTCGGTTCCAGAAAGCTATTACAGTTTCATGGTTTATTAATATATGGCACCACCGATCATCCATTTATGAGAGGGGGGGGTATATAAGGGGGGCACACACCAAGATTTCCAACAAGCAATTACTAATTCGCTATTCGAGAGCTATACATCTTTGCTGTCTGATAGTTTTATGGGTAGTTTCGAGCAGCACGGGCATGGCGCATTTTCCCATTGGTCTGGAATGTGGTCTCAAAAATGTAGTTTTAAATGTCATTTAGTTCTTAAATATATATATTCCCTCGTCCCATTTAGATATGAAAATCCTGGCAATATTTCTTGTCAATTGTCGAGTTATTTCGCAAGAAGTAGATTATTCGTTTGAGTTGGTATTAAAAACTGGTAAAGAAATTGACACATTCTCCTAGGAACTAAAATCAGAAAAATGGTTCTTGTCAATCAGACTGCCTGCTATCTGAGATGAGGCCAATAAATGAAGGGGTCATTTAACGTGAAACAGACAAGCAAACTATCATTGTTGTGCATGAAATGGTTTTAGTTCAATAGCCTGTCGGACAAGACCACCGGGTAATGCGTATCATACACAGGGCCATGGACAGATACAGTCCATTGAGTGAGGGAAGGGGGCAGTGAGTTTTTTTACAACTGGAGGCGGGCTGGGTGATACTTAAGATGTTCGGATCCATTTATTTTGGGGTAGTAGGTGGGGTGGGGGTCGGTCTTGCCGTCTTGTCCCCGCCTCAATATCTCTATAGTTCTGATACATGGAGGTGGGGCAGTGATTTTCTTACAACTTGGGTGGCTACTTGCTATGTTCGGTTCCATTTAATTTGGAGTAGTAGGCGTGTGTGTGTGTGTGTGTGTGTGTGTGGGGGGGGGGTCTTGCAGCCTTGTCTCCCCGTCTCAATATCTTTATGGTTCTGATACATGGATGTGTGTTACGTGCTTCACGTCAAATCAGATATTGTACTTTTTAGCATTACTCATTTCAGATTATTTAATTTCGTGCTAAGTCCCCATCATCAAATACACCATATACTAATCACCAATATCAAAGGAGAAAATAACCATGTTTTAAACTTAAATATAGCTGGTAAAACTATTTCTAAAAATCTACATATAGACTGAAATTGATGGCGTGTTTAGGAGGATTTAATGATAACAGGAGGATCTAGTTAAGGAAAAGCCATCGGTATTAAGAGATTATGTCAGGCTATGGTAATGATGCGTGTAAAGTGAAATCACCAATCCGAGCGAAAACGACTTGATTCGATTGACCTGGATCACTAGTATTAGACTTACAGGAAAATTCCGAGTGTGCAATAAAACCGGTCAGATGCTATTTATAATAATAATCAATTATTAAAAGTGGCTTTTAAAATGCATATTTCAAACTGTAAATTACTGAGGTGTAGGTTGTAACGTTTTAAATATCGATTTCATATAAACTGATGATTGGTTATTGAAGATAATAATAACTTGGTTTAACAGATAGTTGATATTAGGTAGTTCTAAAGATGTTTTTGTCCACCAGGAAACATAAATGCAAGAATATGCAAATGAATTTGATACCTCTACGTCTACAGTCGGGTTAGAGTAACCCAGGAAGTGTGAAACCGACTCACACTAACAATCAGTTAAAGGGATGGACCCTGGTGTTGGACCAGAAAGTTTTAAAGCAAGGTTTCCAATACCCTGCAGAGCAAGGTGGACCGGACGGAAAACGTTTGCATCTGATGTAGGGTAAGAATTCGATATAAGAGTAGGCCGTATTGCGTTAAACCGCATTTCATTTCATTTCAAACGATACAGTGCGACAATATCGTTGTAGTAGAACGGGTATCAGGTGTTCTAAAAAAGATTACAAATAAGAATTCTTTATAATATTCTCCCCACTTCGTGATTGACAGAAGTTGTTCTCATGTTTCTTATTGCGCGGCATTGAATTGTTGGAATGACAATCGCTAACTCGAAATGCCATAGAGATACTGTAGAGTTTATCCTGACATCTGAATAGACGTAGGAAGTTGTTTCTTTTAATAAATAATTTGATATATAGGTCATGCATTATTAGTGATTAAGGAGTAGCCTACAGCGCGACAAGACGATACATTTTATTCAATTAGTTCAATAAACCATATTTCTCCTTCAGACATTTCCCGAAGAAACCTTTAAATGTCTCAATCGCAGGAATTCATCTCGGGCGTTTAGTCATGTTTAAGGCAAATTGTATTGAATATTAGGTTTTCTCACATTTCAAAACGTATAGACGAACATATGGCAGGGACTGAAGACTTCTAAGATATTTATTCTAGATCAAACAATCTTTCTCCTTCAGGTAGCAGCATAACACGTAAGATATACAGAGTTTTGAATCCACGACTGCGACTAGTTAGTTTTAACCATGACAACTCCAATTTCCATACTGATTATTATTTAATATGTTTGCACTAAATTTCTAATAAATTATAACATTTTATTGAGTAAAATTGGTTTAACATTTACTGAGAACAAAATGTGTTTCAGACATTTTGTAGTTATTATTAGCTTTAATACTATTTTGGTATCAAACGCGTTTATTTAGTTGTTTGACTGGCTTTGGAATACGTACTCGTGTGCAACGTTGGGAATGCCTTATGCATTCCTCCTTAAAAGAATGAAACGATTAACATAGAATTAACATGCAGTTTGGGTAATACGGTAATAATATTAGTTACCTATATGCACCACGAAAGATCCTGCACCGTTTACATCATTAGTGTATGATATTTGGCAGAAAACAGTCATAAATATGAGTTTTATTTTTAATGCATTAGCCTACTAGCAAGTACATAAATACAATGTTTTTACATTAAGCCGATTTGATATACAATTTAAAACCTTAATGGATATAAAATGCTGGAATAATAGATTTCTCAAAAGATTTAACGTGAAGTACTTCCATGCAGCAGAGCAAAACGCACGATGATGAGGATTTGGCCGGAAATCAAATGCAAAACTAAATGTTTATGGCTTAACTGAAATGGCTCTGGGATTCAGGTTTAGTTCATCTTAGTGAATCATTGTTACTGTCATTACTACCAATACCAAGATTTAAATAACCTTTCAGTTGAAATTGAGAGTGTTTACAAAGTATATAATTTAATTTTAGAGATATAAACAAAAGTTATATTCAAAATCCACAAATAAAACGTAAATAACAGTACACTACAAAGAGTAGAGGTATAAACAAACGTTTTTACAAAATGCCTACTGTAGTTTTACGGGCTTAAACAACAGTCATATTCGAAATCTACATCCAAATAAAAAGGAAACCAAAACAGTTACATTTACTGTGTCTTGGAATAGGAAAATAAAACACCTATGTCCCATCTAGTTAATAGTAGAATTTATTTCAAATGGATACAAACTATAATAAAATACGATGAAGGGTGTGATCAAAGACGTAAAACTGCAAATTATCTTCACCAGCTGGTAGAAGTAGATAGCAATTGCAGAATATTCACTTACGGTTGAAAGTTTTCAATGGAATTAAACCTTATCTCAAATAAACTGGTCTCTTAAGAATTAAACACACGCAGATGTACATATGTTTTTTTCTTATCAAGTTATTAGTTGTATCGTTTACAGAAAAAATAAAAAGAACCCAGAAAACACATGACACTGATGTCTGTCGTTGTACGCGAAATTCATATGCCATGGTAAGAATATACAATATGGACGATGCGTACCGTTACTGAATTTAATGGTTAATCATCACGGTAAAATCATAATCCATAAGTGTATGCATCAAAAACGAGTTTTTAGTAGAAACAACCGAAATAGGGACCAAGAAAGGGACCAAGAAATGGAACGCATAATAACAAGGAATTGACGAACCAGATTTCGGACTAAAGCTAGGTTTACACTGTCGACGGTAAATTGTAAGGATTCTGACAAAAGAACTTGACTATCTAAACGCACACAATTCCTATATATAGTGAAAAATACACATCACCAATCTTTATCCCTTAATGGGAACTCGTCTTTCAGTACCACACGCTAATATAAAGTTACGACTAAAAAATGGTTGCGTTTTTATAAGACAATAAATACTTCAAACGAAATAAGATTTACATAATGCAACTATGGGATTTTTTTCTGGTCACTTTGTTAATAGAATACTACGTTAACGTAGTCCATTTAGATCTAAGTAAAGAAGTCGTTTGATTGAGTTTTCATGTGGCTTTCAATGGGAGGATATTGGGGATATCGAGTAGTTATCACGAGAGATTTAGAGCTGGGAGACTGAACAATGGACAGACCTATTGATAGGCTATTGATGAAACCAAACTGTAAATACTAGAAGATGATTAGGACAACAATGTCGAGCGATTGTCGAGTTTTGTTGAACACCAAGATTGTTATTATTACCGCTAGCTGAGTGGAATTATTGGTCTGATCGGCGTCATCATCTGTTGAAGTCAATATTCAAAGATCGCTGATTGTTAGACATTTTACACACTGCTAATATTGTCTGTTGAAAATAATACATAATTCGACTATTTGGACATTTATTGAATTTGTGCCTAAAAGCTTTGCCTTTAGAATTGATCTTGATATTTCTCAAGAAATAACAATCTAGAACAATCTTTGGGAGCAAAACGAAATATTTACGCGTCGTTACAAAAATAATCAGTTACGACAGTTTCAAGGTACTTCTTGCATATAAGATTTAGTTCTTGCATACTATATTCTTTAACTTCAAATGATTAACAATAATTACTTTTATTGCACCCGTATTTGTGTTTGTATAAGAAACAAGCGTGTTGAAAAGTGAATACATTATTTTTTAACAGTGTACAGAATGTTGATATAAGTCATGGATTATATTTGCCAGTTATCAAGACCTGTGACCACTCATCATTTTCTACGTTATTATATCTGATTTGGGTTCTACATAGTTCATTCTACTGTTGTGGGTCATCTGGTAAATTAGGTTGTCTTATAAGGTGACTATGTAATTTACGTACAATTTCTAGTCTGGTTGGACGATATCAATGGAGGATGGATGTACCGATTAGACAAATATAGATGGACACGGGAATTTAATGAAAACGTTGATAGAATTCGTTATCTAAGCAGAGGATTTATCTTTATAACCAATGAGTGGATGATATTGAAAAGTACAACTTGTCGATAACAGGGAAATTAAGGGCTCGACAAAGAAGGAACAGATTAAAGGTAGCGGATGTGACATTAATTTGAACAACACAGAAACGAATGTAACGAAGGGACGTTAATAAATGAATGACCGTTTCACCACCCCCATCAATCCCAAACTCTCGCTTCCGGTCGTACAGTGTGCACGTTAAAGATCCCTTGACAGTTGAAATTCGATACAAGAGTAGGCCGCAGTGCCTCTATCCAGGCAAAATGTCCTTCATCGCACCTTATGTGGCGTATGTCCGTCTCCATTAGCCCAGTTCGGAACAAAACAGTATGACGTTAAACCCCATTTACCGATCGTACAATACCGATGGAGGTGGCTGGTAGGGCGGCGATCCCTCACCCTGTTTTTATTTTCAATAAATTTAATTCACCATGACCGATATTTCTTCGAACATTTGGAATGTTATATAAATAAGTAATAAGTTAGACTCTTTGAACCATTCATCAAAAGAGCAAACAAATATAAATTGTCGGCTTTCTAGTGAATAGAACATTCATTATACGATCCACCGCAATCGTATATTTACACAATGTCCATTATTTTAGTGAAAGTCATTGCCGTGGCATGTATTTCTTAGCAACTAAACATCTAATTTAAGATAAGCACCACTCTCTTCTTTCTGTCTAGATCTTTTCAAACAAAAAAAACCCAGTTATTTCATTTCCAGCTGAATAAAGACGGTACATCAGTAAATATGTATCGATCAGTCTAGGACACCTATATCTTAATAACCCGCCTGACTTTATCTATAGAGCCTATAACACTGAATTAAAGGGTAAGTTTAACCTCTTTAGTTCAATTGATATCAATTAATTTAAAGATAAACCCAGACTGTTAAATCTATTACCTATAGAAAATACTACATCTGTCTCTATGTCGAATTAGTGATGTTGCCCACCCAGACAGAGGTGTATATATGTGTTTTAGATAAAGTCAAATGGGTACTATATATTGTCTAGTAACATCCATTTGACTCCGTCAGAATAAAATACACACACAGTATTTCAACTCGTGAGAATATCCTACATTGTCAATGGTTGGAGCTTTTTTAGTTTGTTATAGGAAGGCTGAATCTAAACTTGGGGTTCCACCAATTTCAGTTGTTAAAATCTGTGCTCCTTGTGTACACCAAACCAAAACCGTTCATTACAAACAGAAACACATGTACGTGATATAGATGAAACCTTAAATATGTTTGATGAAGTGGTGAACCACCTACTGAAGCTTATAGTAGCTATGCAAAACATTTCAATGGAGACATGGATCACAACTTCCGGGTTTTTTTAACCGATGCGCCCAGACATCCTATATATATACACACACCGGATAGCTATTTTAAAACCCATTTAATTAAGATATGGTAATATGTGTTCTAGAAAAATTAAGCCGTCAATGCATTTTTTAGACCAGGAACTGGTCGCTAACAGATACTCATCTTCTTCTTCTTCTTGCTGTTCTTCTTCTTTTGGGTGAGCGAGTTGGATTGCGGAATGGTTATCACGCGCTGTATCACAAAGCCTGTCATTGGGTCAACTGGCGTGGTTTCGAATCCCCGTTTGTACGTGACAAGGAGTAGGGTCGCTTGTCCAACCATGTGAGTTTTCTCCGGGTCCTTCGGTTTCATCCTATTGCTAAAGACTCCTGCGCGCAAGCGATTTATTGTAATAAAATTAAACCAAATGTTAGTCCCTAAATGACCTAGTTTGTGTCGAGTGGACGTTAAACCCCATTCTCTCTCTCTGTCTCTGTCTCTCTCTCTCTCTTTGGGTGAAGAAAGCTAAGGCAACGTCAATTCAAGACAGGTCAACATGGCAATTGCCATGCTTCTTCTTTGAACAATTCTACATCGCATTAGCTTTTTGAATTTCATCCAACAATATGGTCAGTTCCTGCTCCATATAGTAATTATTTTGTCATGAAATGGAAAAATAGGTAACACCCTTTAATATACGTCTATGATAATGGTCAGAGAACGAAACATTTATTTGTCCTCTACTATTGTAGATCAACGCAGTGATAGAAATAACATTCCTGTAGTTTTCAATTTGCAAGGTTAACAAATATATTTGTGCTAAATCTCCTAAGATTTGAAACTCATTAAACAAGTAGTATTAGAGATGTCAAGTTATCTGTACAGACATTAAACAGCACTGTTGGTGTTACCCATATGATCGTTATTGACATATATTGCACCGTTAAGGATTGAACTAAACTAACGTCAATAAAGAAAGTCATTACATTTCAATTCTCAAATTTAGTTCCAGATTTCTAGAAACCAAAACTAAAAGACAATCAATCAAGTCAAATGGAAAATACTCCTTACATATTATACTTAGGATATAATTTTGGAAGGGGTTTAGTCATATCACGGTATTTGTGGGGTGGGGGTCAGACACCCTGCACGTCAAGGCATGTTTTCCATTAAATAAAGGTGTAGATCAACATCGCATTTCTTTAAAATATACCTCGATACTGGCCGCGCAACATGACATTGTGACTAGAATTTCAATATATGGTTTGCTGTACATGTTGGCGTTCACGCAAGGCTTCGAAGGCCCGAAGTATTCACTCTGTCCCGTCCGAATATGCTATTCCCCATTCCGCAGAAATATGCGCCTGACCAGCGGGTTTGATTCCTGGCAGGATCATCCAGTCACACAACTGACACATCAAACATACTTTTGCTACTGGGTCACGAAAAGTAACAAAGGCCACCTATGTATTTGGAACAAGACCAGTGTTTAAAGACGCAGTCGGGATCCTCATTAACAAAACTCTCAACCCCAGGTTAGACAGATGAATAGCCAATTTCATATTTCCCAACACCAACCAATACCTTGTTAATCCGAAAGTCAGCCAAGAAGACCCAAGGACATGAATGAAATGATTCCAGTCTTGACTTTATTGTTCAAGCCCCAGGATTGTCAGAGTATATCCCTTATATATCACAATGCCGTCGGAAGGAACATAAATCGTCACCCTGTTATTACGATAGTCGACTGCTTCTTAACACCATTAATATGTCATGTTGTTCAATATAAAGATATCAAGCAAGTAATCATTATGTCAGACACGAAGTTTAATACTTAGATTGGAAATGGAAGGAAATGAACAATGATTTATGGCTTGAAATAACTAGAATTAATCAGAAAGGAAACCTATTTATTTGTAATGCGAGGAAAACAGATCTGAAGAGGTGCGAATAGGCACGATTTTTAAAATCTTGTCCAATCGTCTAAACCATCAATTATTTTGTTTCTTCAGAGAAGTGGACTTTTGTTTCTAACAGTGATATACCCTGTCTATATAAGGATCGCCGACTATTGCTATTCTAGGAAAAACAACTATATAGCAGCATATCCCTCATCTTTGCGAAGTGTATAAAAACGGGTTTTCAGGAGATTTTGCTGTCCGTGTTCAAATCTATCCGCAGTGTGAATTTCTTGGTCTTACGAAAAGAAAGGCTAATAAAATGGATCAATGTATGAAAATTGCGCAGATAAAATCTAACTAGTGAGAAATCGAGACAATTTGTTCAAGGGGTTGGAAACTGATAAGAAATTGATTCCACAAAATGACCGCTAAAATTTGTAACAAGTTTGACCAGCAATATAACCTTCTGGGGTCAAAGCCGTCTGGACAGCGAGTAATAAAACGTGAAGGGCGAGTTAAGTTATCTATTAACCAAACCTTTAGTTGGTCCGCTCCATCTAACATTTACGTCGAATCAATAACATAATACTGAAGCCGACTTTCATTGCTCCAATCTAAAAACTTCCAACATTAAACTTCTATAGTCGAACTCGGTGTCTTAATCCGTTAGTGGCACACGTTTCCTCAATGGAAGATGTCTACATCGTATCTAGTTTTATATTAAGGATTTGGATTCAAGCCAAGCAACCTCGTCGATTCGGATAAAAACACTTAACTAAAATGGACAGGATCCGTGAACTATTTGATGGTTGAGGTATTTGAAATGTTTCAGAAATGACTGTAGTAAAGAAATTTAATGATTCTACTGGGTGATATGTCATCAATATCAATACAAAAACGAAATGAATACGGTCAGCAATGCCATCCTCTCAAATAAACCATAAATGAAATGATGTGTTCTATAACGTATAAACGTGGTGTCATGAAATGTGTACGACACTCGTCACCATTTCTGCCAAAAACGATACGTGGGCGGATTTTAGATGTTCCAGAAAGATCTTGTAACGCCTGCCTTATGCGCAACACTCGCGATAAAACGGTCTTGGATTTTAGAAGCCAGGACAGCTTCGTCCTCAGTAACCGCTAGGCGCTAGGGGATAGGTACGAGTCATGTAGTTCTTTATGACATAAGACTGTACCTGTACCTATGTGGAAATCCCAAACACACAAGAAGTGGTATAGGGTATTATGACAGAGCCAGTATACAAGCATATACCTTTTATCACAATTTTTAAAATGGCCTTTAAAGGACCAATACCGATAATATTTTGGAGAATAAAACTGCTTAATTTTGTGTTAAAATCCCTTTCAATCCTCTACTTTAGGGCCGTGCAACAACCTCAATATTTGTGATACGTTTTCAAACAACTTAAACCTGTTAGTCTTCGCCTGGAAATGGAAACCGGTGTCCACAACTGTATTATGCGGCGTCTGGATAAAACCAGACTTATATGTTATGAAAATAATGTGTGGATGAAATTTACATTTCTTTATCAAGTACGGCACATATGCCATTCACTCTACAGACCCTAAAGGAACGGGAATCAATTATCAGGTCACCCAACGTTAAAATTGACCCGAAATCGTAAAAGGGTTATGTTATGTATTGATTGTAGATCATTACCGTACCTTTAAGATTAAGGTAAAACAAGTTGTAGTCGGGACTGAGGTAACATTAGCCCGGCAGTTCGATTTATTCAAATCTAGAATAAAGACGTGTTTTAGAACCACCTTGGTGTTATATATATTAAATCCCAATCCAATACACAATAATTGGCGACGAGGATCAAAGATGGCAACTTTTGGTAAAATAGAGCAGTTTAGTGGTAATAAAGATGAATGGGACCAGTATATTGAACGCCTTGAACAGTATTTGGTGGCAAATAATCTTGCTGAAATTGAACTGAATAGGGATGAAACGAACGCATCTGCAGTCAACGCACGTGCACAGAAAAGGCGCGCTATACTGTTGAGTGTTATTGGGCCGTCTACTTACTCAGTTCTACGTAACCAAATATCACCTAATAAACCGGCAAGTAAGACATTTGATGAAATAATTGATATATTAAAAAATTATTTTTCTCCAACGCCCTCTGAGACTGTGCAGCGTTTTAAATTCCATGCGTATCACAGACGACAGGGAGAATCAATAGCTGACTATGTTTCAGAATTACGCCGACTTGCTGAAAATTGTAACTTTGGTGACAATCTGAACAATATGCTTAGGGATAGACTTGTATGTGGAGTGGCGGATGAACGGATACAAAGAAGGCTTTTGTTAGAAACGGAGCTAACGTTTGAAACTGCATACAACATTGCCTTAGCCCAAGAATATGCTACACGTGATGCTAGTGTTTTACAAGGTACAAGTTCCTCAAATGACGCATTATCGTCTGTACATAGGATTGGTGGACATAAATCGTTCTCTAAAGACAAAAAGACACCCAATCAAGACAGCAGTAATGTAAGTGTACGTCGTAAACCCTGTTTTCGTTGTGGTGGAAGTAATCATACGTCTGACAGATGCCACTTTAAAGAGGCTGAGTGTAATTTCTGTCATAAGATAGGACATATTGCGAAGGTTTGCTTATCCAGACGTATCAGACAGTCGCGTAAATCTGGAAAACATCTGGATGCCTCGCCGTTTGGAATTGGAACTGTTTTACAGCAACGAGAGAGAGATGGTAAACTTAAACCCATATCGTTTGCATCACGAAGCCTTTCCGCTGCAGAGAAAAACTACGCCCAGATTGAGAGGGAAGCCTTATCAATAGTATTTGGCGTACAAAAATTTAGGCAATATTTGCTTGGTAGAAAATTCACGTTACTAACTGACCACAAACCATTGGTTAAGTTATTCGGAGAAAATAACGGAATTCCTCAACTGGCCGCCGCCCGTATAAAACGTTGGGCTCTGATCTTATCTGCATACCGTTATGAAGTGAAATATGTTACTTCGAAAGATAATCTGTGCGCGGATTACTTATCACGCATGCCTTTAGAAGATGATCGAAGTGATTTCAACTGTCATAACGACGAAGTTTTGTTTGTAACAACTTTTGTGTTAAAGGAGGTTCCTTTAACGTCAAAAGTTATCGCCGCAGAAACCCGAAATGACACAACTCTATCAAAAGTTTTACAACTGTCACGAGACGGTTGGCCTAATCATTGTAATGTTGATGAACTAAAACCCTATTTTATCAGAAAGACAGAACTGTCGATCGAACAAGACTGTGTATTATGGGGAAGTAGAGTTATAGTCCCTGTTAATTTGCGACCGACTCTTTTGTTAGATTTGCATAGTGAACATTTGGGAACTGTCCGTATGAAAGCTGTTGCGAGACAGTATTTCTGGTGGCCGAAAATTAATGAAGAAATAGAAAACATCACTAAACATTGTAAAATGTGTCAAGAAAACGCGCCTATGCCTGCGCCCCCGGACGTCGCATCGTGGAATTGGCCCTCGGGTCCGTGGAAGAGATTACATCTAGATTTCGCCGGTCCATTTTTAGGCTACTATTTTCTGATTGCCGTTGATTCTTATTCGAAATGGTTAGAGGTCATTCAAATGAAATCTATCACCACGACATCAACTGTTAACGAACTTAGGAAGCTATTTTCTACATTCGGTACTCCCGAACACATAGTAACCGATAATGGTACTCAATTTACTAGTAGTGAGTTCTTCGAGTTTTTATCCGCGAATGATATTAAACATACGCGTACAGCTCCAGCACACCCCGCAACGAACGGTATGGCTGAACGATATGTAGGTTACTTTAAGAAACAAATGAAGAAAATGGCGGACGACCGAGGATCACTAGAAGAAAAAGTTTGTCGGTTTTTGTTGTCTTACAGAACAACACCACATTCAGCGACTGGTGAAAGCCCGTGTTATCTGTTGATGCATCGACAACTTCGTACAAGGTTTTCAAGCCTTAGACCTTCTTTGAATTTTAGAAAGGAGTGTGATGTATATGATCATAATAATGTTTTCTCCCCATTGTTTAAAGTTGGTGACCCTGTTTATGTTTTAAATTTGAGATCTGGTCCGCGCTGGTTACCTGGTATCATTATTGATGTAAAGCAACGTTCGTACGATGTTCAAGTTTACCAACAGGTTTGGAAAAGACACGAGGATCAACTTCGCAAACGTTCTCTTGAATTAAAGGATAAAGCGCCGGAATTATTAGATCCGACACTTACGTCAAATAAGTTGGGTAGTCAGTTTAATTCTAAATCACCCCCTGTTATTCCCGACGGACTGTTAAGAGACATTCCAACTCGTCAATCTAATAAAACTGATATTAATAAACCAATCTTGTCTGAAGTTCAGAATCCTCCAGATCAACCAATCGTTACAGAACGTCGATATCCAGAACGTGTAAGACGAGTTCCAGATCGTTATCAATAAACTTTTCTTAGATAACAGAAATTAACAATATTTTCAAATTTTAAGAGAGAGATAATTGTTATGTATTGATTGTAGATCATTACCGTACCTTTAAGATTAAGGTAAAACAAGTTGTAGTCGGGACTGAGGTAACATTAGCCCGGCAGTTCGATTTATTCAAATCTAGAATAATGACGTGTTTTAGAACCACCTTGGTGTTATATATATTAAATCCCAATCCAATACACAATAGGTTACGTGTCCGGATAAACATTTGTGACGTTCACGTCCAAACAACTCAATATTTTGAGCTGAAAGTTTTAGACAAGGTAAATACACTATTCCTCTATATTTTGGCGCTTAAATGTCATACGTACTCTGACTTTTATTTTTGAGACTCTGTTTAAATTGGGATTGTCCCTTTAACAAAATACAATATATCAGCTTGCGTAGTGAAATGAATTTAAATTTATTATAAAATTTTTAGTGGTGCACCACTACGACTATCTACACCGAGTTTGCAAAATCACGATTTTCCAACTATTGGTTGGCAATGCCTTTCATTCTTGGATTGAGACGTACCAAGGTCGAAGAGCTATTATCATTACTAGCATGTTCGTAAATTCACCGTACAATCAATTCATTAATCATTCTATTTAGCTTGTTTCACTCAAGCCAGCTAATTCTATTAATTCGTCCAGCAAAGGAAAAAGTTGATTTCCTACTAGAAACTAAGTCCATTCTTCTTTAACAACTAAGATAGGTTTCATTGTCAGATCAAACAAGATGGCTGCTCACTTTACTTAATGAAATCTTACCATCAAGGACAATAAAGATAGCTATAAGTATATCCAGTATCTCAAAGACTGGTGTACTGTAAGAATTTGATAGCTGATCAATGAGTAACGGTGATTATTCAATATGTAAAGTAGTTAATGCTCTTTTCGAGTTCCTTAAAAGTCGCATTGCACTATTTGCATTTTTCGGAAAATATCAAACTTTATTGGAAAGAGGGTAATTAAGAATTATTGGTACTCGACTTACCTTTTTGTCTCCTAGGTTTTCAACTAAGCATTCTAATACTGCCAGCTCTCCGACATAATAAGTATAATTTGTTCTTGTAGGTATAAAACGGGGTATGGTACCTTCATAATCACCCCCACCATAATTCTTATATGCTGAAAAATATAGAAATATTTATTCGTATATTTATAATTGTGACAAACAGTTATGGGACCAATTGCCGTTATTTGAACGTTGAAACATGTCACCATACATATGCAGTTTGATATATGTTTTTTTTTATTAAGATACGTTATTTAATAGATAAGGAGCTGGCTCACCATACTTGTTATAATAGTTCAAAAATGAATAATGAAAAATGAATATATTGAAAATTTCATTCCAATTACTGTATTCTGACAAGATGTATGCACTGATTGTAACCATCGTACTGGTTTTTCGAGGCTGAGCCTCGATTTACAATCATTGCGGTAAATTAATAAATGGCTGAACTGCTCTAATCTGGTTAAAATCGAACCCATCTGATGGCATCGAGTATTGATTATGGTATTGTCATGTTAATAAATGTCTAGTAATTTGGAAAGCGAGCGAAATAGAAAATATAGGGTTCCAACTCCACTCAAGGGAAATTAGTTCAATTCGGGACTAACATATGATGTAATTTTATTTATTGTGCGCTAAAGTCTTAATGAGGAAATGGGATGGACCAGAGAAACCACGATGTTGGACAAACGACCATGTTCCTTGTCACACACAATCTGCGGATCGAAACTGCTACACGTTACTCAATAACAGACCTTCGAATCTAAAGTACTAGCGTTCGATTACTCCACTACCCAATACCCCTACTTAGAAATTACAGAAGCCATTGATCAACATGTGTACATGAACACGTGTTAAAGAAACAAAATGCTTCCTTTTTTCTAATCAAACAATAAAGGCGAAATTAATTTATCCTTGTCATTGATTTTATCATAAAATAAATAAGACTCGGATGTCTAATTAAACAATTAATTCCATATATACCGTATTTTGTTTTGAGTATAATATGACAAATTAAAACAAATTAATTAAATAAAGAAATCGTTCATCGTATCGTAAACAAAATATTGCAAAAAATCTTCGAAGATAAAAGCTATCAGTTGCAAGGGAATGTTTAATGATTCGTCATTCAAGTGAAATAAAGACAAACGGTTAACCCCTGGGGATATGACAGCAAAATGAAAAAATAATTAATTATCAACAAGATTCGCTTACAAGCAAAAATTGATTGAGATATTTGTTTTTATAATAACAATTAATATCCCCGTTTCCACAATTACTTGTTTTAAAATTCATGTATATTCAAATATATATCGACTCATCAATCAAATACTGCTAGGTTTTGTAAGTTAGATACATTTACCGGTTTCGCATACAGTGAAACTACACGAAGTCTCTTGATCTACAGCGAGTAAAGTATTCATAAGTAGTATAGTTGGTTGTATAAGTAAGTTACTCAGAAACAAAAACGAGATGACGATTTGCATAAATCTTTTAAAGTTAGTACTATAACCGATCCTTTCTGTAATATGCGGTATAAGATTAGTCAATTCAAAACTTCAAAATAGAAAATTCTGCGAAATGTTTTGTAATACTTTGACAATCTAAACTTTTAAGTGGCTGTATAATCCTCGTTAGAGCCATTGTGACGTTGTACCACACGGCCAGAACTTGGTTTTCGAAAACAGGGGCAATATATGTGAACTTTTTAAACTAAAAAGTATTATAAGATTAATGGTTGTTCATTTGACGGGTACTAAATGTAAAAAAACAAATTTCTTGCTCCCATTTTATATGTTATTAGAGTGACCATCGGTGAATAATGGAAGAACTTTTAATTTTAACTGTTCAACGTAAATACATAACCACGAGCATACACTATCCAACGGTGGTAATACGACGATGTAATTCTCTAATTCGTTACAAAATGTTAGTGGAAACCAAATTCCAACCAAATTGAAATGACATTATAACTAAGAAGATAACTACATAGGCCTATATAGTGACGATTTTGGGGGATTTTCTTTTTATCAACCCAAGGGCAGTCAGAGAATTCTAAATAAGATACACGTATAAAAACAGTGGACATAGGAAATATATACCATCTTCCAGCAAGAAACTGTTTGATGTAAGTAAAATATCTACCTATACCATTGTATACTTAGCAGATAAACCACAGAAAACAAAACAATAGATTATTTCTAAGTCTAGAACAAATTGTAAAATGGTGTTTAAAATAACAGCTGTAGGCCACGTACGATGGTACAGAGTGAAGAATAATAAGGGGAGATAACTAACAGGATACTATCAGTTTCACCCCACAAACATTGTTTATTTTGTCAACAATCATCTTCCTCAAAGAAACATTACCACTACATCTTAGATGTAAGCAAGTCACTGTTTCAGAAAATGATGAGGTCGTTGGTTTTGGGTTATTAATATAAAACACAACAACTTGTGAGAAAATAACACATTGAGAAAGGTGGGCTCTTAATTTCAAACTTTAGAAACTAGGGTGATTATAATAATAAGGAAAACCAAATTTTTATCAAAATGGGTTATTTTGCCATGTTTCAGTGAAGTCTGTTTCCTAACTTTAAAAAGCCAAAATGCGATATCGTTGTACCGTTACACTACTAAATGTGAATTTTCACTACCTTGATATAGATGGTGCACTGATAAGAACATCTATCGCCACCCAAGGGACACTTCGATACAACGGCAAAGTATTAACCGTGGGATTTTCTCCTAAAACGATCGTCACTGCATTGAGAATAGTTTAAAGATGGAACTCAGAATTAGAAGCCTTGATGAATGTAAGAGAGTAGTTGTTGAATGTCACAAATCCAAGTTGTTTCAGTACAGATAAAGACCCACAAAAATTATTAGCTTTGAAACCTTTTCAAACAGGATTGACATTTGGTTACACGAATACGCCCGCGTTTTCACCTTTCTAAGGTATGATTATATTTCTGTAAATTGGTCGAGAGATCATAAACGATAAGATATGTGTAAGAATTTGTGTTTTCACAGATTAGTAAGACATACATGATTATGATTATACATAAACGTAATCAAAGATATTACTGATAGACCAGACCTATTTAATTATTTATAAAGACAATTATCTAATATCTAATATCTTATTCATATATGGTATTGATTGCATTCTTTCAATCCACAGAAAACCTTAAGATAATGTCCTTATAAAATAATAACGTTTGTGTGCTTGATTTGAAATGTCATTCTACGTGTAGTGCCCACCAGCATATCTGGGTTCTTGCTCGTATCGCTGTTTTTATTAATTTGGGGTGACACACTTCGAAAACGGCCAATTCTCCGTCGGTTCAAAGTTATATAGAGTCGACATGACATTTGTCAGTATTGTTCCTTGGACAAGTGCGCATCAATTGACGAAGTTGTTGTTTTAGAAAGAAAGAGCGAAAGGAGGAGGAGGGAGAGAGAGGAGGGGTAATTTCTACTCGACACATACTATATCATATATTTCGGGACTAAAATATTAAAGAGGCTTACATTGTAGAATTTTTAACTGTAGTTTAGACGTTGTAAACATTGTTGAATACATGACCGTCCTAAGACGTTTATAAGGATTTACATTGGGCCTTTTACATGATGCTTGCTAAGAATCTAATAAACGACCGTGACGTCAGTCATTACATTTCACGTGCCCTAAACAGATAAATAACTTGGTGTAATAATAAAACCCAATTACCCCCCGTATACCCTACAAATACATACACCGTCTAATAGACATGGTTGATTCATTACATCACATTATAGCTCGACTCGTTTTCTGATAAACCAAGTAATCTATACGACTTAAAGTCTGAATTCAATTCTACAAAGACGTATCGAGGAATTTATGTTTATTTTTCTATAACGGATTCTGGTGAAGATAAATTCTTTCTCATCGACCATGATTGGTTTTCCATGTACACAAAATTTGTTACATATTTACAATCAACCATTTTGAAAACAGAACGCTACATTTTTAGTTAGGTGGGAATTGACTTACATATCACTGCCGTTACGTTGTATACATCCCTCTTGGATTATTATGATGAGAGGCCGATTTGGTAACCGAGTGGTGCGTTTATTACTGAGTCCAGTTGGTGTTAAAAACAGCAACGCAACAACAGTAATCAATTGCAATACTTAAAGCTGAGTTCCGATTACAAAACTACAGAAATAATTAAACAAAAAACGTTAACGGCCTTAACAGTCGCCATACCTGTTCTTCAAATTGAAAGTAAGTATGCCGACTGTTTAGGGCGTTATTTATGTAGTTTTGTAATCGGCGTTCAGCTTTAATCATTATTTAGATTTTAATTTGCCGTTGCCAAATACAAGTAAAACATTGATTCTCCGGTCCGTACCAGAAATATAATATCAATCATCCAGTTTTACTTATTGCATCAGGAAAATGGCAGTCACACACCTTAAATTATTTTTCTTTGTTTTCTACAAGTTCAAGCAATAAGAAATATATTTTATAAACAAATGCACTTAATTGGAATCATTAGCATTTTTTTTTTATCTGTTTTCTATCATTTATTTTGCTTGAAATCGTCATTTACGATTATCAGTGGAACTACGGTGACGAGTTAGTCTGGTGATGACTCATACACGCAGAACTGGGGTCGTTCCTGGGTACCAACTACTCGTTCGGATGGGGGGGGGGGCTGTATATAAGATTAAAGTCACAAAACAGTTGGAAAAGAAAATATGCGTGGACCGTGGCACCGCTATCCGGTAAAGATTACACCTATAGCACCCCGCGTGACGTCATTCCGTCTTAAATAGTCCTGCTGACAGAAAGAAACGTTAAGAAACAATTCATTATATTTCATTTCACGTGTATCCGAGTGGAACCTGTTTATGTATACATATAATACTGCTTTATTTCAGGGTTTCTACAACCCTATATTGGTGATACTAGCCACGATGACTGGAAACAAAATTAATATTTGGGAAGGCAATTAGCTACATAAGGTTATTGAAGATAGCCCGACTTCTCAACAAGCAACGTAATGACTAGAAAATACAATATGCACTTAGCCGCGTGCAGTGTGCCAAAATGGCTCCCCGTGGACAATTCTCGAATTAAAAAGATTTATCATGTACTAGTTATCGTCTGTTCCGCATTCCAGCAAATAACAATCTCATTTTTTTCTGTTGAAGCGTTGATATTTTATATCGATTGAAGGCGTCCAAGTTTCAATCTTAATCTAGTCGACCGATATACACATATAAATATGCATAGAAAGTATTTTCAATCTTTAAAATTTGAACAAAATCTAGTAGACTGCCTAATTTCTGTCCGATATAATCTCGCATTTTATATTCTAAATATCTCTTTCAGTGAGCCTTGACATCTAGAAAAACAGCTATTTGTAAGCTATTTTGTACATAAAACACCAAAATGAATCTGCGTTGCGCTACATTTAAGCAGATTAAAGGACAGGATTGGTATCAGCCATATCAGATAGAACTGGTTCAACACGTTTCAAATATAATTTCAACACAGAGAAATAGAAAAAGTCTGTGTATTCAGTATACAATGAATAAAAACAAGGTAATGTATAGACCTTTTCTGTTTTTCTCGTTTTCTCTTATGTATAGTGACACTCAATTCTTTTTATTTTTTTTCATTTTCAGATATCCACTCAAAGTCTCATATAACAACATGTCGTCTTCGACGGATTTTTCAGTGAGCTGAATTTTGACCGTGTATCTGTTATTGCTCGTTCCTTCAGTCAATTAATTATACGGATAACTCGTGTTTTCCAATTTTTGCGTCACTTCCTGTTTGTACAAATCTTTGTTACGCATCTAGCGTAGCATTGATCTGTGTATTAAAATTATATTTGAAATGTGCTTAACCAGCTCTATCACATGAGACATTGGCTGACATCGATGTTGTTCCTCAAGTTTAGAGTTTACGTGTATGTCTATTACATTTAAAGATAAAAACGATAGAAGAACACACATCGGTGTAAATATATAGACAATATAAAATAATGACCTAGGATATGTTCTTATATTAAATATGTAAAAAAAGTTTCTACCCGTACAGTTGAAGAACCGCTGTGGCTCAGTAAATAGGAATGTCTCGGACAAGAAAGATCCTCTGGATTTTACGGCGTGGCTGCTCCTTGTCAGTGGTGCAGGATGGATGATGGTCTGACACGGACAGTATCTATATGGTTCGAAAAACCGAGGTCCTGATGGGACGAGAAACCGAAGTCTCGTGTGGACATTGGCGTGTACGTAAAAGAACCCTTGGCCGTTGGAATGTCCCTCATAATACAGTGTATGGCGTATGTCCGTCTTCATTGGCCTTGCCGGGATAGAAAAGGAGGACATTAAACCCTATTTATTTTCCCATATAGTTGCGTAACCAAATATCAGTGGAACAGCTAAATGTGGGCCACGGATGAGGAAGGCCATTTACCCCGTAAAATAATATTACAAATAACGATCAAATTAATTTAATATCAATCATTTTCAGAATAGTTAAAAATTTACGTTTATCCTAGACTTATTATTCGAGTTCTCAATTGAAATCACCGTCAAAAACATTTGATAAACGCATCCAACAACCACAAGTTGGCGATAAAACATCTTGTTGGTACGTATAACAAGTAATGAAATGCTACTTAGCTGTCGATTTTCATATGATGAGTTGGTTTTGGGAGATATTTTCGGTGTAAGAAGCACATTTATTATCTTAATACCGTTATGTTTATAAACATTGACCTGTTTACACAACTGTGGTAGATACCTTAATGACATCTTCTTCATCTTACCAATAATCTACCACGTGCTTTTGTAATCACGCAGTCGTATAAAGGGGAGATAATTCATTAACAGGAGTCAGAAGATGTTGAAAACAGAAACATTTGGGCTTGGTGATAATTGTGTGTATAGTTAAAGCAACAAACCACTGCCACACATTTCGTTAATTGTCTCAACCATCATTCAAGACTGGTTTTATACAAATTACTGAATGGTGTTCGTGCAAGATTAATCAGACCAACGAAATATATGTGCTTTTAAATAATCAGTGTACTTGTTTTAAATCGACAGGTCTAGACACCAGTGAATTAGAATAAATATTGATGTATTTGAATATTCATGTATATGATATTTTTATCGGGGAGTGTGTGATGTACGTGATACAGATAGGGTATTCTTAACCATTTGGGCACATTCTGTAATTATTTTTTTTTAGTAGGAATCGTTACATTGTTACAACAACTTACTACTATTGACTAGGGGCCTTATTCACGAAATTTTAACTAAGATAAAACCCAAATTCTATATGATTGGATAATATTAGATTGATTTTAGTGCTTAGCCAATCAAAACTGAAGTATCTACTAAATTTGGATTTTATCTTAAGTTAAGATTTGGTGAATCAGGGCCCAGTATTCCCATATGATTGTACTTGTATCATTCCCTGGATAGATGATATTATTCTTGTATTAAGGGGCATGTACATATTAGTACAGTCTCCCGTAATCTGGAAAAAAACTAGTAACGCTGTTGAATGCAGTTTTAAGGACAACTGTTTTATTAAACTACTGAATAATATAACCAATTTTATTTTGTCTTTTTAGATGAAGATAATTAGAAGCCCTTTCGGTGAAGAAGAAAAAAAACTATTATTATATGCATGTGTACTAAGTCCAAATATGGGTATAACTCAATCTTCACCAAAATTTGACTTACGACGTTTTTCCAGATTACGGGAGCAGTGTGAATGGTTTCTTACTATTTTTTGTTCTTTTCATATTCCACAAAATTAACATGAAATCATGTTAATCAAATTTAAACAGGCATAACAAAACCACGAGCAGAAGTAACAGTCCAAGATTCCATGGCGGTTGTCATTGCTAGCTATGATTAAAACATTGTACTTCAACGCCAACAAAAAATTGTTTGCGATATTAACTCAAGCAACGCCAAGAAATATAAAAAAAAAACGTTTAACAAATTGATTCACAAGACGGGATTAAGTGACTCGTTGTATGAGAAACATGATAATAGTGATGGATATTAATATTTTACTAATTATATAAACATTTAGCACAGTCAGGAATTTGAGGCTCAAAACCCACAGTGAAGCCGGCAATTCGTGTTTCGTCAATAAGTACCACAAATTTTTTAACGGATGATTCCCAAAAGTCTTTCACGTGAAGTTCTAACAATAGTCTAACTGCTGTATTCAGTAAAATACACTGTATATTAGAGACTACCCCTTTAAAGTAAACCTAATCTTGTAGTTGTTTTATTTTCGACACTTGCCATTAACTAGTAAAAAAGAACGCGTGTTAATTTCGTGTCAATCAGCAACACATCAATACAAAATAAAATAAAATAAATTGAATGTCTGATTTATGGCGTGTCACTCGAACACATGCCCGGTGTTTTTATCTTAAAATTATCAATATTGTTAATATATACATTATACAGTGATGATTTGTTAAACATATTTCCGTCGGCCATTTCAAAAGTAAATGATATATTAACAGCTGTGGAGTCAATTTCACGGACGTTGGAATATTACGGATCGTTGTCAATTCATATGTTATGCCATTAAGGTTATGCCACGGAGATAAATAAGCATATATAAATATTCACTTTGCTTACAATGACATTTTGAATCACCAAAAAGTAAACGAATTCGGCTTGATATTTACGAGATTTCAATGCCTCGTTTTAAAACAATATGCAAATAACTATTAGCTATAATCGGTTCAATAATTTTTTGAAGATGTGCGAAATATGAATGCAGAGAAACAACATCCCGATGGTACGATAGTTATCGAATAATCTGTTCGTTTTAGTTTCCCTCTGTGGATAATTTCTATGAAGTTTCTTCTGTTTGAAGTTTCTGTTCTAATCAAAGTAAACGGGTTGATTAAACACAAAAAATAACAAAAAAACAATCTTTCATTCATTGGAGAATTTACATAAACTATTTTGGGGTTTTTCTAGATGTGAATCTTTTACATTACCAACGAGAAAGTGAATATCAATTAATTCGTTTAATGTAAATTTAATGTCAGTTTAAACTACAATATTCTCAATTGGTATAGTGTAGCGGGATGCACATCAAATACGATGAAAATGAACGTGAATAGAGATATTCCAAATGAATAATCATTTATCAATTGCCCACACATAAGCTATCCATTAAATGGCTGTATACATCAAATACATCAAACATTAACGAGAGAGAGAGAGAGAGAGAGAGAGAGAGAGCGTCCACTCGACGCAAACTAGGTCATTTCGAGATTAACATATGGTTTAATTTTATTTCAATAATTCGCTTGCGCGTTGGGGTCTTTAGCAGTGGGAGGAAACCGGAGGACCCACAGAAAATCCACTAGGTTGGACAGGCGACCCCACTCCTTGTCACGTACAACCGGGGATTCGAAACCACACCAGTTGACTCAATGACAGGCTTTATGATACGACGCACACGTACTAACCAATCATTAACTACATAACGTCTACAGTAGCTTTACTTTTGAACAATGCCTGATTGAAATAGTACGTTTG
Organism: Patella depressa; assembly: GCA_948474765.1. Lineage (NCBI taxonomy): Eukaryota > Metazoa > Mollusca > Gastropoda > Patellidae > Patella > Patella depressa. The sequence goes on from OX419716.1 coordinate 24,328,322, forward strand.
CATTTAGCAGGCCAAGGTACGAAGATAAGAATGTAAATCGCTGAATCTATGTTTAAGATGAATTGTTTTGGGTTTTGATCAAAACGGCTGCGGACTTCGTCGCGTCTGGTCCGCTAGTGGTACAACTGGCTAACCGGGGAAACTGTAAAAGGGTCCAATAAAATATTATACTGCTTTCTTTATGATTATCAAAAAATATCAGATTCTAAGTGAACTGAGTTTCCAACAATCGTAGTAAAATTCAATACCAACATTCTGTTTTTGTTTCTTGTATTGTTTGTTCGTGTTTGTGTTGGGCAGTAGGGCCGATTTGTCTGCTAGATGATCGAAGACGGAAATATTCAAAGCTTGATAACGACACAGCTAATAGTTCGGACATATGGCGAAATGTCATTCACAGAATATAACACCCTCTGGGCAGACCAATTTATATTAATCTATAGTTGATTAATTTCTACTAATATTGGCTGTGACTCCCAGGGCATATGAAGCGACGGCATTTCTAGCACAGCAGATTATGTGGTCAGAATCTATATTTAATCATGTTAATGCCACCATTTTGCAGGAAAACATGACCGATCGTTTCCAATTCTACCGATATTTCCTTAATATGGTCTTACATCGAGACAACAGAGTTGTGAAGAATAGTGTTGTTGTTGACTTGAGTGTATGCCCAAAACCACATAGCCTATCTTATCTGATTCTTGTTTCGGTTATTAAAAGTACATGCAAAAATTGTCCAAAATGAACCTATTCTAGGTGCCCACTATCACGATTCGCGTTCGTAAGATATCGCAGAAGAGTGGGAATCTAGCATTACTTCTAGACAGTACAGATGTGAAGAGTAATATTCTTGCTGAGTACTTGAGGGTATGCTCAAATTATATACATTTGATATTTTATCTGATCCATTATTCAGTTATTAAAAATAAAACTCGTATGAAGATACATCAATGGGTTTATCAGAAAAGTTGTCCAAAATGAACCTATTCTAGGTGCCCACTATCACGATTCGCGTTCGTAAGATATCGCAGAAGAGTGGGAATCTAGCATTACTTCTAGACAGTACAGATGTGAAGAGTAATATTCTTGCTGAGTACTTGAGGGTATGCTCAAATTATATACATTTGATATTTTATCTGATCCATTATTCAGTTATTAAAAATAAAACTCGTATGAAGATACATCAATGGGTTTATCAGAGATTTATAACAAAACTAGTGTGGCGATATCCGTGTCTTATCCTCAGGGTTTAAAATTTCTAATTACAAAAACTCAACTGATGTTAAACAGCCATAGTATAAATAGAGGATAATATCATGCTGTTGATAAATACTTGTAAGCTTAAAGATAGAGGAATAGGGTTTAACGTCCATAAACTAGGTCAATTCGGGACTTAGTGTCTTTAGCAGTGCGGGGAAACCGGGGCACTAACATCCGCGAGATTGGAAAGGCGACCCTACTCCTTCAAGTCTCCTTGTCAAGTGCAACCGTGGGATCGAAACTACGCCATTTGAGTGAGACTTTATGATCTAAAGCGTATGCATTAGACCACTCGTCCACACCATCCCGCTTTACAATAAGTGCGATACAGTTTCTGGTTAGAGGTGTCCACATAAACAATAAACGTTTGTGGTGTTTTTCATTAAAGAAAATTGAAATCAAGAATCTTAAAGCTTACATATACATGCATATTGTTTAAATGGGTAGGCTCTGAATCGAAGTGGCGGCTACTGTGCTTTATAAACTTACAAACCTTCATTCTTTTCGTGTGATTTAATTCAGGTTCAAATATAGCTCCGAATGTGGATCTTGTGCACGAATCGAATGTGCCTATCTTTTCTCGAACACTGGATGCCACTTATCAATTGAGAAATATACAAATCTAATATTTTATGTTGTACCTTTGGACTCAAATCTAGTTGATCAATTACGATTGTCAAAATCCATACAGCTTTATAAATATATTCTAATTTCGTAAAGTCATATCGACGCTAGATACTAACCAAGTCATATTGACTCCTGGCACAAACCAATTATTGTTTATTACTCACAAGATGATAGGTTGTCCTGAAAATTCGCAAAATAATAATTACGAAAAATGAAATTTGAATAATGAGACACACTCGAAACAGCTTACAAATTATTGTTTTTCTACTGTAAGGGAGAAATCTGTCTGCTTTCGACCAAGGTCTTCGATTTCAGTTAACACACAGGAGACTTGCTAATTGATCATCAAGAAGGGACGCTGTACGGAAGTAGCTATAAGAAGAATACTTAAAGCGACATTCTAGTTCTACTCGTATCGGAGCTTGCAAGGCAGTGGTTGAGGCGTTGCTGGTCTGCTGAAACAGTTACTGTGTCAAAGCAATGTCTAGAAAAAGTCATTTTAATTTTAATCATTAAAATAGGTATAATTAAATTCAGTGTCTAAACGATATGCTTACTCTTTCTACCTACCACTGTGCCAACGAACCCTAAATTTATTTTAGACACTCGCCCATTGTACGTGTATGGATGACACTACATTCGAGACAGAAAACCTTGGTCACAATGCATTTGAGGATTTATTTTGTGTTCTTATGATCTTGTTTGCATAATATGGAATAATACACAAATAAGTTTTCATTACATCCGCCACAAATTGTATATCAATCGGGAATGTTCGGTACAATTGGTTTGTCCTACAGCTAAAGTGTCATATGATACCTTCATCATATATATGGAAGCGAATAATCTAGGTGCATGACGACTTTAATTAAAACATCTAGAATCGAAGGAGATTCGTTTTAAAACAACATTTGGGGTTGTTTAATTCTAGGAATTTTTATTTTTACAGAGGTCATATATACCAGGCAAATACGAAAACTGGTAATAAGCATGATGACATAAATAACTGATTTTGGTGCATGCGAGTTCAATTCAAATTGCGGGAACATAAAAGAATTCCAGAAAATTCTAAATTATAGAGGTAGCATATTGCAAGAAAATAAATTAATGCAAAGTTGTAACTTAAGAATGTAGTGTAGAAATGAATTACCATCTAGAAGCATATGAATTGTTGGTTCAAGTGTTAGAGAAAGCAATGAACTTCAAGTTGTCCACTCAAACGGGTCATTAGTCAATCACACTGGTCATTGAGTGAGGGAGCTGACCAGCTGATATGGTCAAGGACTTCTCAATACATAGTGGTCAAGAGTAATTAAACTATGCTAACACCAAACCACATGATAACTTCTATCAAATTTGCTGCTTAATTAACTTAAATGACCTGTGTCCAAATTGACAGGACGTGTTGCTGCTTTTGAAAACCTGGTTAGGCTACGCTATATCATTAGGGTTTCACACTGCGAAGCTTGTGTGAAACACTATTGTTTTTGTTAAAATTATTATTCTTATTATTATTATTATTCTTCTTTTGTTTTGAGTAGATCTCAGCAACTGCTTGTCGCATCGTTACGATTTCTTCGGTTTTACTGGGAAAGTGGGTGTGACTTAGAGGATAAAGCTATTTTGAACGTTCTGCGACAATGCGAAATGTCCGAAATCACCGAAGTTATCATTTTTGAAAATATTGCAGTAATTTTAACAATAATCATTGGATTTTAACTTTCGATAAATTTTGGCATAGCCTGAGACAGGGCACATAGCTACGCTACTTTCGATTTTTGATTTTCGGCAAATCTTCGAAGATATTAGGCGCCAAATTTCGAAAATTTAAAATTTTACAAAAAACTTTTTTATTTATGAATATTTTTTAGTCGTATTGTGCACAGAATTAAAGAGTCAACTGCCTAGTGCAAAAATGTTAAAAAAATTTGTCTCAGTAATTTTCCTTGGCCGCTATTGGCTAATTCAGTTTTTCAGTCCTAGATTAATTTTTTATTGTTCGATTTGTATAAAACAAAGTTCATATGCTTCGTTGTCTCAATTGTCATTTTTTTTATTACCGGAAGTGTTATCTGTCGGCACCGAAAGTGGCATAATTTTACCAAAAACTACAATTTTGACAGTTAGGTACCATTTTTCGAAAACAAATATTATTTTTTGGAAAAATTATTTGACTCAAAGAGTGTGCCCTTTCAAGGCGCAAAACATGGCGGAAGCAGTTTTTTTAATTTCGATTTCATTTTCGAGCAAATTCGATTAAATGGCTAAAAATGGTGTAAAATTGACCCATTTACAACCTATTCAGGCTTTTCAGATTTTAAAATATTTCTTCGTAACTTTTATAAACTTGTAGCTATAATCCATACGGAGAAAATGTATGTTAAAATTAGTTTGTAATATAAGCAGTTACCAAGAAATGGACAGTTCTGTACAAGTCACTGTTTTCGTTATTTTGCCTGTAAAATAGTCAATTATGATTGGATTTTTATAAAAGTGACATCATTTGATTCAAAAAGCATGTAGCGTCATATCAAGTTGATTACAATTTAAAATTGACACCGGAAGTGACGTCATTTAGTCAAAAACTCAATTTTTAACTTTTAAAATCGATATTTTTTTCAACCAAGAATTATGTCACAGATAATAATAAAATTAATTTTTGGTTTAAATTCACATATTAACAAAACTCATACGGTCAAAAAGATATCATAAAATTGTTTCTAACTTGTTCGGTTGCCGAGATATAGGCGATTTTCTAAAAGTCACTTTTGAAGGTTTTTGGCCCATAAAAGTGTCAATTATTATTCGATTTTCATAAAATTTTCACCCTTTGAAGCCTAATGTCATAAACGATGTTACAAAACTAATTTAAAGTTTTCATTATCACCGGAAGTAACGTCATTTTGGTAAAAACTGTATTTTAAGCCTTCAAAGCCGATATTTTATTCAAATGAGTCTGATTTGTAATGTGTATACAATTATGATATTTGATTCCAATCAACAAATAGATTAAACCCATACAGTCATATAAATACCAAAAAATGGTTTCTAACTTGTACGGTTGCCGAGAAATAGACGATTTTCTACACGTCACTTTTCAAGGTTTTTGGTCTATAAAAGTGGCAATTATTATTCGATTTACATAAAATTTTCACTATATCATATTTATGCCATTTCTGATTTCATAAAACTAATTGAACATTTTCATTAGCACCGGAAGTAATGTAATTTTGTCAAGATCATTTACAAGTAACAAGTGTATAAAATGAATTGATATTGCTGGATTTGGTTGATTCTGCGTCCATTTTATTTGATGTGAGCAATGTTTATTTGGAAAACTGTTTAGTGGTTTCGTTGGTACCGGAAGTGACATATGTTCAAGGGTAACTTGGCACCGGAAGTGACATGTTCAAGGTTAACGTGGCACCAGTGAAACCCGTCATTCCTGCATGCAGGTCTAGTTTTCTTATCAGTTCACTATCAGAGTACGTCCTATCCCCCATGGAAGCAGATTCTCTATGTAGAGTAGAATGCGATCTTAGGACTGACAAACATTAATATTATACCTTCCAATTAATGTTCGGATAAAAGTTTACCTTATAACGCAATCTTTTATATCCTGATTCTTCTCTGGTTTTATCTTTCCTGCGCTTTTAAGATTTGTTATTCACAGAAAGATGACCAAATTATACGCTTAAATCACAGTCATTCAGAGCTCACATTCAACAGAGGTAATTTAATCCATATTATTATTCGTCTCAGGTAGAGGTCGACGCCTATTCACAAATTAGCTTTCCCTCCAATTTATAAATAAACCCAGATGGTAAGTAGACTTAAGATATTAAAAAAATCACCATGCGGGATTGGATGGAATGGAGTTCCACACAATGCTTCGGTAGTGTCGAGGCTATTGGTGCTCTATGGGGGGGGGGGCTTTTCGTTCCATTACTATGTCACGAACACTGTCCCCAATTGCACTCCTGCTCCTTTAAATATTAATTTGCCCTTAAGCAGAGTACTATGGTCATTTTAGCATTAGGAATCTGTATCATTACCAGTATTGAATATATAAACATATACTTGGTGCATTTGAAAATGGAATTTAAATAGGCATGCCAATACTGATTTAGGGATAAAAGAAAGCTATCACAATTTGAAAGACACAGTTCTGAAATAATACCAACACCATCAAATATTCATAAGACATTCTTGTTATGCTATTACAAGGTACTTCTTCTCTGATTTTACACAGTTTTAGACACGAAACCCTTTCAATAATTAAACCCCTATAGCCCAAAGAGAAACGATAGCGTTCCAGTTATTTGCAACTTTCTTGTCTTCTTAGTTCGTAGAGCATTGACCCTTTTACACTACTCTTGGTAATGTAAAAATGATTCTTCGTTGCTTAAACTGTGATTCTTAGATTGGAATTGGTGCCGTTTCAAATGAAGTTTTGATTAAAACGTGCAAATTGGGAAATATACATTTATGAAATGTTCAGGTGACTTACTTAGATCAAGTATTCTCGTTATACCCACATTCATATTTAAACGTAAAAAATACCATGCATTTGCTTTATGTCTTTTTAAGTTCTTCAAAGATACCTTGTTTTGATGAAACATCAGATAACCCCTGTAACATCCGCATAGAGTAATACAATGCGGTAATTAATTAAGTTTAATGACGTTATTTATACAAGATATCAAATAAGATACTGTAAATATAGAGCATTATAAATGAATTATTCACAAACCGAAACACTTGCAGTTGCAATTACTGGATGATTTGAGAAGGTAAACGACAGTGTATGGTAAAGACCTTGTTGAACTCGTGTAACCTTCTTGTATTATCAGATTGGAGCCAGGTTTTGTGATGATTGAGAACATACTAAATTTCCCAAGCCAGAAACTGTGGTTTGCAACTGAAACGCAGTAAACACACTCTCTCACTTTCGAGGAGCTATGGCGAGTAAGATGCTGGATCACTAACGAGGAGGTACAAGCTGAGAAGAGATTTCCCATGTCAGCGGAGCAGTACAGAGGGACTGTCAGCGAACATTGTCTACTTTTTCGGATGGGGCGAAAACCAAGGTCACGTGCACAAATAAGAACCCTTGGTGGTTGGAATTGCTTGCCCTTTCAAAATTTCCTGCAAAGCACACTGTATGGGATATGCCCGTCTTCATTAACCCGGTGAATGTAAAATAGAATTCAATTCATTTATTCTCTCCAACTCGAAAGCATTGAAATAATGATTTCAGATAAAGAGAAATTTATGAATATTTTGCTGAAAATCTTCATTGAACCATGTAAAGCCAATAGTCATGATGAAAAGCATTTCTATTAATTTCCACGTGAATAACCGTTGATCATGCCATGTATTTATTGATTCCGACATCCATTCCTTGTTAATATCACTAACAGTCTTATTCGTTCCGTCACGCCACGAGAGACGTATAAATGCAGTGGATATGTATAAGACCGATTTTATTTATTGATGTTAATAACATAGATAAAACTACATAAAATATAGTATATGGTGAAATAGTTGTGCACTTTTGAAAAAGTATGGGAGAATCAATACATTCCAGCCATCGACAGTATTTCTCTTTTTTCTGTATTTTCACATCACTCCCTAGCTACTGTGTAATGTTCTGGAACACCGGATGCGGTAGTAAAGTCATTTTGGTGTGACAAGATCAAAATATTTGAAAAAGTACTGACTTGTGGTATGGTGAACCTTGTGAAACCCCTATAACTCTTATGATGTTGGATTAACCGTTTATTGACACATGCTATTACACGTATGTTTCATTTGCATAGTTTGGTATGTCACAGTGGCGTAGTGAGTTAATTGTTTTGGTCACTAACACGGAGATCCCGGTCTTGATATTGGTTTTCCCTTACGATATGCCCAGACTGGATAGCCTAGCAAGGAACGACGTCAGGCCGTTTGCAGTGGACGGAAACTGCGGTTCTCGTGTACACGTTGACGCACGCAAAAGAACCCTTGACAGTCGGAATTGCATAAAGTTTCTGGTTTAAGTACTCCCATTGCATATTGCATGGCCTTCGCCAGTCTCCATTAGACCTTAAACCCCATTGTATTTCATTTTACTTCCTTTCGGTTTGATTCCTTAATACTAACCTCTTGTGAAGTTATCATGTGCAAATTACTACAAAGTGGTATATTCTTTGTCAGGTTTCAAAAAGAAAGCACAGTCCATCTCTAGCCCAAGACCAGCACTGTATACCTTAACTGGGTGAACAGATGATAAGCGCTAAAAATATTACATTAATTCTACGCTACAAATAAAACCTGACATATAGTGGGTCCCAACATGAAATATTTTTAAGAGGGTCGTCATACTCTATTGGCATAAAATCAATGTAAACTATAGCCAATAAATTTGTATATAAATTAATCAAGATGCATTTCTCATTAGTAGACATTTAATTAAATACTTGTTCTCATTAGTATCTGCCGACTCATCAAACAAACCACCGATCATTATATCGAATTCCTTTAATTGTGGGCGTCATGGAAAAACATTTGAAAATTGGTAAATGATGAGTTTCTTAATTTAAAGTTCACTGTCTTGTGAAAAGCCATTTAGCACTTTCTATCGTTTTGTTTATTTTAGGACCAATATCAAAATATATACATATATAAATAAATAAATCAATGTTCGAACCGTTTTAGGGTATTTTTAGAATTTTATTGTTCTTAAGATTTTGCTGAAGGAGAAAAAATTCTCTAAAATCGATTGATTGATTCGTTTATTCTTCTAAAATTAAACAAGTATATGCCAAAAGAAATAGACAATATACATATGATAGTCGCCCATATGTGACAATCGTCGTTGGCTATTCTCTCGTCAAATGGCAACACCTAGCTAGTAACTCACTTTTTTCTTATTTTGAGAAAACAAGGGAAAACGTTATGAGGGAATATTAAACCCTAGCTTATCCACTGATTTGATTTATGAGTTACTAGGTTTTTCTGTGGCATACTAGGCAAATGAAGGAAGTTGCTAGGTTGTGTCATGGCTGCTTTCAAAATCAAACGATTGGAGTATCTAGTACAATACAGGGAAGAACATACCTTAATCACGTAACTACAAATTTAGTCCGGACTCAATTTTGACAACAAAAGTGTGTTACTAGGTTTTGACTTTTGGCGGGAGAATATAGATTTATTTGAAAAACAGCATAGCCTATTTAGTCTCATTGAAAACCTTGTCATGATATTGTTTATTTATATATCTGACCATCATACCTTATTAAGAAGACCTATTCAACACCTTGTAATTAAACTATTTCTGAATATATGATACAGCCACGTCATAGAAATATATTTAATTAATTAAACGGTTGGCAATCCTACTTGAGTGCTATAATTAAAGAATTCTGGGCAATGAAATTTGATTAATTGAACATTACCGACAGTATTTAGACACGGAAACTGTAATAATAGTCGAGACGTGTGCTGTAAATACAAGCAGTGTTTAGATACAACCATTTGTAAATCTAGATGAATTATCTGTTCCTCTTCACACCTTGTTAAAATAAACATCTGTCCGCATCCAAACACTTCGCAGTCTATTTACACATCATCCGGTCTATCACTCGAAATATTATTATTAAAGGGGTTTGGCTATGCTTTCCTATTTGCGACGTTTTGTAGGAAGGAATGGTCAAATGGACATTGTCTTGTAACAATGGGCATATCTATGATATAAATGTCGAGAGAGGATTTGATAGAATTAACAATCAAATCAACAGATCACAATTTAAATAGGCGGAAGAGATAGAAATGGGGTTTAACGTCCAATCGATACAAACTAAGTCATTTAGGGACTAACATATGGTTCGAATCAGTGGGAGGAAAACAGAGGACTAGGAGAAAACCCACGAGGTTGGACAGGCGACTCTACTCATTGTCCCGTACAACCGGGGAATCGAAACCACGCCGGTTGACTCATTGACAGACCTTATGATGCAGCGCGCGGACGGCGGACCTGCTAACCATTCTACCATCCAACCCCTCAATTTAAATAGGACAATCGAGCATTATATTCTGAAGATATTGGGCGTGTTATTTATACCCCTTAAGAAAGACAGCTGGTCAATCGTTACTTTATTTACACATTATGGTGGGTTTTATAAAGCGTGTGAGGTCATGCAACACTTGAAAACCACTTGGGATACTTTTGACTATCAATAATCTATATTAAGCGAAGAACATTCTGGTTAATATTTATAAATGGGGCTGTTTCACTCTCAAAGGATAGTATACTTCAATGCACATTATATTCGGTCAATCCGGTAACAAATGTTCCCTCTGCTACTTAGTAGTCTGATTTGGAATCCAATTCTTAAAGTCTCAAAGCCATAAGATAGTCTGGCGCTAACATCGTTCACACATTTATAATTTGTTTAATTCATCTCATTATTCCAAAGTATCAACAACTGTAAACACTACATTAGAGCAAATAGCCATTAATTCGTCCATTGTTAAATACGAAAATAAACATACTACACGATTTGATACAGTTTAAAATACTTTAACATATGATCGTCATAGATAATCCAAGATATTCTAAATAAACAGATACGTTATAGTTAGAACAGTCTGTACATGAACTATAATAGGCCATTACATTACATTAAAACGATTTTTAGTTAGCTGTGCAAACAATAAATAAAATTAACTGGACATCACAACAGTAGACGCAGCAGGTGTCCGGAGTATTCATTGACCATTAGAATTGACCAGGGTCTTAAAGAAACACCGTAATTTCTCCCCGGCACCATCTGTGCACCAGATATCAACCACCAGGGATATTGTGTGTGAAAACATTCCGTGTTGTTTTATATTTCTATCAAATGATGGATAACAAACAGTTGGAGCTGTTAAATAGTACCACGTGTAGAAGAAGAATCTATAGTTCTGGGGAGAAGAATGCTGGAACTTTAATGATATTGTAGCGTTGGGCTCAGGTATAGAATTAGAACTACCGATTCATGATGAGTTATAATAGTTTTGACTGGATTAATGCATGGACGTTAATACTATTGTAGGGTTAGCTCTGGGTAGGATTAGAACTTCTGATTACTGATGAGTCCTAATTTTACTGATTCAGAATGCAGGGACTCTGATACTTTTATAGCATTGGATCAACATAGGATTAAAACTAGCGAATCCTGATGAGTTATAATACCATCGTTTATTGAAGTATGTGAATGTACTAAAAAAAAACACCATTCCATTAAAACGGGTTTACCTATGGCTAGGTACTCGTCTATCAACAAATCGCATATTTTCAGAATGCCACAAGGTCGTAGGAGTCAAAGTTTCTTTTGCTTTCAGTTTTCTAGATATTATGTTGTCTTAACAGCGGAAATCATTCATAATTGCAATTATTAAAATCTGTGTTTACTCTTTTAGATTTATGTAGTTTTATGAATGATGTTAATTAGTTTAATCTTCTTTAAATATATTATATCTATATTTGATCTACCTTAACTTATTGTAAACATAAATTTCTATTTTTTCAATCAGAACACCTGCCGATTTCTAATCTTTTAATTTTCCACGTGTTGGCGAAATCAGCATAACGTAATTCAAAATGAATGGAATAAAATCTCCGTAATCGACACAATGAAACAATTTAAACTTTTCTTGCGGTCGAGCAAACCAATTTTTATTTAAGGAATAAAAATATTTTGTATGTCGTGTACAGATGAGAATATTATCTTCAAATATGAAATAGCACATTAGGATTCGTTGATCGTATCGCACGTGATCTAATTCCACATGCTTACGCAAAACAATTACGATACGATTTAATGCTTGGGCATTTCGTAACAATCTTGCGTAAAGATCATTATAAGTAGATAGGGATGTATTAAAACTGAGGTAAGTAATGAAATACAACTTAACACCTTTATCAGGTAATTAACATACCGGCTTATCTAACATTCTTTATATACAGTATTAGTCCCGAAATAACATGTTTTTTGTGTCGAGTGGACGTTAAACCCCATGTTTCTCTCTCTTTTTATGTAAAGTACCATAACATATATACACATGTATATGTGTGTTTAATATATGTAGGTTTGAATTTCTGCATCAACTGGGCTTAATACAAATGGTTGACGTCCACGAAGCTGAATAAGAACTAGAAACTGGGATGAATTTAGCGTTTTTTTCGGAATTTGTCATTGGTTTGATATAATGGTTATAAAAAATTGATATTTTTAAATGTTATGAAATTCATTCGTCCTTTCCAGAAGATTAATTTGCCATATTATTTCACCATTTCACGCATGAAAGAAAGCAGAAATATCAAATTTTTGAAGACTTCGACAGATCAGTTCAATGTCGTTCAACTTTCCAACTAAACGAGCCTCTTGTGACATACTACCTGGAAATATATAAAAGTACAAAAGGGAACTTATCTATTTGTTGTGTTTCGTGAAATAGACTTATCGTATCACCGATGTTGCAAGGAATAAACACGGGTCGAATTGGTTATAATTAAGCCTTTGGGACTATTAGTTTAGGCCATCAGGATCTACTGGAATTTACAAATCCGGACGTTACCTGCCAGGGTTGGCGCCTAAATCAAGTGTTCAATCAAGTGTTCTACAGAGAATATAAATATCCATATTGAGCACGACACCCGTGACTACTAATTAAAGATAAATCGAACTACCTAGTGGTACCAACAAATTCAAAGGTCAAGCGGTTTGAATACAAAATTCAAATAATTGTAAGACACTGAACTAAAACGGAATTAATATTGATGAAATGTTAAATTGGTCTGGATTCCACACTTGTGTGTGACAAGGAGTAAGGTCGCCTGTCAAATCCCGTGGGTATTCTTCATGTTCTCCGATTTCTTCTCACTGCTAAAGACCCCTACACGCAAAGGAATTAATGAAATAAAACTGAATTATCCTGCTCAACGTAATGTGAAGTATAATCGCAATAATTATTCCTAAATCTATGTAAACGAAGATTTTTTTTTTCGTATTACTAGGCCTATTATTGATTTTTTTTTAGTAAAGCACACTATAGTTCTTTCTGGAAACAAAATCCCCAAAGTAGTTGCTTGACATTACAATATCTAATTATTTCAGTTTCACATTAGTCACGAAGTCAAATAAATCAATGCAGAACATATTTTATTATAGAAAAAATACAGAAACTCAGTTTTTATAAGCAATCTCCTCAATTGACCACGATGATTTCTACCCGATTTTAACATAATTATCGACTCTTTTATAGTCACTTAATCCAATCAGTAACAAAAAATATAAAAGTTAAATGCTGATGCAACAAAACTGTATTATTTTCTAGAACCTAACCTACTTCAGCTATTGATGGCCCTGCAGGAGACGATACATGAGTTTCGACGTATTGATCATCGACACGTTTGTTTCTTGACTCGAGGTTGAGAAAAAGTGTGTATAGACTTCTAGAAACATGACAAAAGGCGGTATTTGTACTAAAAGCCTTTTACTTGTCTGTCTTAATGTATCGAGTAAAACAAGTATTAACTGCCATTTCCCACTTTACAGCCCACAAACCACGGAGCAAAAAAAACCACGTTAGAGTTAAGCGTTGGTGTACACAACTGTCAAGCCAGAGTCGTCTGGACTGTCATAAATGTTTTGACATCGTCACTGGTTCAAACATAGCTGTGTGAGGATAACGGAGACAACCCAAAGTTAAGGCGTGGTACAGGACTCTCGATATTTGCATTGATGACATAACAGTTTTGCAGATTTGTCCATATACAAAAAAATATCGCTACTGGTGCAAAAAATGACGTTTGAAGAAACCGGAGAAGAGTCACAGGTTAAGGCAAGGTACAGGACTTTCGGTAATTGCATTGATGTCACGCTCGCCATAACAGTTTTGCAGATGTGTTCATGTGTAGTAAAGGCGTGTAAAACGAAATTTTGAACTATAAAAAATGAAACGTAAATTTTGAACTATAAAAAATGAAACGAAATGGGATCTGTGTTTTGCCTTGCATCGAACTGATGTAATTAATTTAATATTAAATGTGGATTAAACACTGCATAAAACTCTACATACTTTACTACATCGAAAGGGGGGTTGGGATGGCCTAGTGGTCTAGAGTGCCGCGCTTCGACCTCTAGCTGGCCGGTCACCTCTGGCTTGCGGCTGTGGTTTCGAGCCCTGGTGTGAGCGTATGTGGCATGGAGATAGGGGCTCCTTCTCAACCTCGTGGGTTTCCTCCGGGCACTCCGGTTTCCTCCCACAGCAAAGACCCCTGCGCGTGCGCTAACATAATGAAAATGAAAAATAAGATTTGTCTGCGATATCACCTTCGGTGGAAGCGGAAGTTTAACACCAAGAACAACAACAAGTACATCGAAGGTCGAACTATTTAGGTTCCTTAATTTCACACCCTATGCCAGGAACACGTTCGATTCAATAACGACTCAATTTCTTTGAAATAAAATCATTGAGATATTCTTCAATGTATCTGTATAAAGCGTTGGTTGTCGTTAAAAATCGCCCATATCATTTTGCGTTTTGAGTATTTTGAAACCTTGAATCTGCACGATCTGAGCCACGTCCGATTTTAAACTTGTTACGGGATCCTCGACATAAATTGAGAACGGTAATTAAGAAGATAAAAAAAGACCCAAGAGAAGGATTTCTTTGAAACACCAACTTCCTTCATCATGACTTATCTCGGTAAGGAACTTGCTGTCAATCAACGCTTTAAGATAATTTCTGATAAATCACGAAACCTGGATAAAACAACAAAAGAGAATCGTACATCAAACGAAATCTGACCTGCAATAATAAAAATATCCGCAGTTTTATATAGATACTACGTTACATTATGCTTAGTTATTATCCATAATTCGGATACACAGTGGCGCAGTAAGTAAGGCGCTAGCTTTCCTTGATTTCCTAGCGTGGTTTACCCTTGTCACTGTTGCGAGGGGCAGCGTCTAGTCCGTCAGATTGGACGAAATCCGCGATCCCAATACTCATCGGCTTGTACGTAAACGAATATTATAATTGGACAGTTTGAATTCGAAATAAGAATAGTAGCGCGCTGTCGCACACCCGTCTTAACGAGATCAGTCGGTGCATAATGGCGTAAGCCGCTAAACCCCATTTCATCATGTATAAATGTTAACGATGAAGAACAATAGGGCACACAATAGAGTTACACGAAACCTGTATATTCCAGAATTGAGATGATAATCGACATATTAAATGCCAAATATTAAATAACCCTAATTAACGACTATTTAATATTTACATATACCGAATGGCAAGTCCCTAGTAAACATTTTCTCAATTATTTCAAACATTTTGCCTGAAAATATTGTTTTATTCCTACGCATATGGCGATCTCATCATTTTTGGCTTACCTATTGAGAGGTTTAACCTTTATATTATTGGGATTTGTTTTTCCAAGTCTATATAAGTATGATCAATATTCTTTGCTATATATCAAATATAAATAAAATATGAATATGGGGCCCTTAAATGTCAAAATAAACATATTTCATAAGGGAAATCATGCAACGCGCTAAATGGCCTTTTATCGACACTGAAGACTTAGAAGAACAAATTAAACATACAATTGTTGATTTCCTGTCGTACATAACGGTGAAAATAAAGTATTATGTCAGCTTAGCAATGGAACAAAGGTTTCATAAATATAAACTCTAATAGACATTTCAGTAGGTATGGACAATGAACATACGTATTCTTCAGCAATTAAAACCACACCGATGGTTTATATATCAATCACTGACATCCTCTGATCATTTCAAGTACAAATGAAAGTAATTACGTGTTCTTACCTAATAATTAAACCAAGTATGTCTAATTATTTAGGCTAGCAACACCTAATTCCGATTACTTGTGGGCGATACTATCGGATATGTTCGGAGATAATTATCAGATTGACAATATAAATCAAGGCACTATATTATATACCTAGACGGCATCTCCGATTGTCCATGTGATTATTATCATCGTCCAAAGTTTGTGTCACGTGGTCTGTTTTATAGAACTAATATCATCTATTTTATTAATGTATGTCATCTATTATAAATCTGTTTGATAGAACTAACAGTTGTCATCTATATTATACAAATACATACCATCTATTTTATACAAATACATATCACCTATGTCATCTTTTCCAGAAGAGACTTAGCAACTACTAGAAACTTTTAAGAAACTGCACTCGGCTGTGCTAATTCTTAAAAGTGTCGGTAACACTGTTGAGAACTTAGCAATGAAACATTATTTAGAGAAGAGTACCCATCTTCATTAGCGCTTAGTCGGAGAAAACAGAAAGACGTTAAACCCATTTCCTGTCACAAGAGTGTATAGTTACGTTTGAACCAACTGTTAGCATAATATAAACCTTTATCTTCAAGTATTTGAATTATACAGATTGCATGGTTTGAATATTCAGTTGAATTGCTATTTGGGGACAGTGCTACAGCTACTTTATTTTTTCCTTTATATGACATTACTTTACACCGGTAGAACAATCGTTTTCATAAAAGTATGTCTTTTCAAGTATTGTGTCATTTGAATCTTAGCCATTACAAGAGAGTTGTAAGTTAATTGTGTATTTGTTCACTCCGTATACTTACAAAACCCACTATTTGTGGCATATTCTAAATTTACCCGTAGATGTAAAATTAGTGAACGGTAAACACTGTTTGTTAAGTGTGAATCTGTAGCTCTCTGAGTAAGTAAAAGGGGGTTGCCATGCAATCTAGAATGTTCAAATAAAGCCAACACAGGGCACGACCTGCTTCATCTAATATTATAAATATCAGAAGCTATGAATTGAATTACTCAAATCAGCTAAAATGGCACCGGATAATCCAGAAATATTCAGCTATTCACAAATAGAAGACACATAAATAATATTATTGCTATTGGAATTTGATGGTTAATTTTGATCTCGGAACATTTAAATCTCATATCTATAGTTTATCTTCCTTGCAAAGTTACCAATTTATTACTGTCATGTTGTGTATCTTTGTCAAGATCAACTGACGAATAATAATATTTTTCACATTAACTCTCTGACAAATATAGCAAGAATGAGAGAGAGAGAGAGAGAGAGAGAGAGAGAGAGAGAGAGAGAGAGGGGGGTTAACGTCCACTAGACACAAACTAGGTCACTTCGGTACTAACATATTATGGTTTAATTTTATTTTAATAATTCGCTTGCACGTAGGGGTCTTTAGCAGTGGGAGGAAACCGGAGTGCCCGGAGGAAACCCACGAGGTTGGGAAGGCGCCCCTATCTCCATGCCACATACGCTCACACCAGGGATCGAAACCACAGTCGCAAGCCAGAGGTGACCGGTCAGCTAGAGGTCGAAGCGCGGCACTCTAGACCATCTAATAATTAAAGTATTATACGTATCATGCTTAACTTCACATTAATTCACATGACATTCTGGGCTTGAATTAAATCATTATTATAAATATAAATCTATTCAGCATGTTCAAATATTAAGTGAATCACAATAATACAAGTCTGTCCGATCCACGACAAGATTAACTAAATGAGATTTCTAGTGGCAAAAAATCTACCAGACAAAATACTATGAATATATAAATAATCCTTGGTTTGATTTCGGATAACAGACAATTGTGTTGTTGGTACATCAAATCCTTTTATAATGCACTTGTAATCGTGGTACATGAATTATATAAAGTGATTGCTGATCATGTGATCCTTGCACGTGTTAAATGATGTATTGTTCCGGTGGTGGTGTAGCATTTTGGTATTCCAAAAACTTAAATGCGACTTTTAAAATACGTGTACAGCATGGACAGCCTAGCGTTGTCGTAATGACAAATGAAAATATAATAATTCAGAATATAATTTAAATAAGGCAGAATGTCATTGATATGTTACTGTTGGATGGCTGTATATTGAGTCAACTGGCGTGGTTTTGAATCCACGGTTGTACGTGACAAGAAGTAGGGTCGCCTGTCTAACCTCGTGGATTTTCCCCGGGTCCCACCCCGTTTAAGACTCGTCAACACATCATCCCGTTGTTTTGAGACTAACATTTCATTTTCTTAGGTTACATTTGCTATGTAAGAGGTAGAAGAGTAGTGTGGCCAGATTATTATAATAGTTAATTATTACAACACACACACATATAGGCATAAATTTTTTCATGGAAGTATTTCGGCCAGCTTTCTTTGCATGCAAAATATCTGAATGATAAAATAAAATAAAAGATGGATGCTAATTAGCATCGAGATATCTCTTATCATAATCTTATAATCTGTATTATCTCAACGTTTTAAACAGCTGAAGTACAATCTGTCAAAAACATCCTCATCTAAGGTGTATCCTTTTACACTCCCAGTTCGTAGTCACTCCTTCTCTACATCTGACCGACTATAAACATATATCTAAGACTTCTGGAGAAGGCTACTCCACCCCCTCTGCACGTGTCCAAACCAAACTTTCTTTTATTAGCGCTTGTCAAGTAGAAGTTGTAAGAGGTTCTAGAACTGCAATTTCCTCATGATGAGATCTACCGATGTGACGTGGTGCAAAACGTAAATAAACCAGTGAAATATTTCTTGATTCACTCGTTGGTCTTTTTAAAAGATCGATTCACAATATTTTGTGCGTGTTCACTTTGCATTTGTTTGAGATAGGGACGGACACAGGGGGGATAACGTGCACTCCACACGAACCAAGGTTACACCTCATGCCAAGAAAATACAGTTTTCTTCTTGGGTTTGAAAAAACAACAAGAGACTAATGACAAAATTACGTTTTATTCTAGATAATGTATATATATTCAAAGAAAAACAACTGATCTAGACGGCGATGTTGTCATGTTTTGCGTGGGTGAACTTCGGAAGTGCCATCAGTGTTATATATTTAATACACTGGTTTCTTTTTTCGATTAATCAGTTTTAACGTGAAGGAAAAGTGATACTGTGTATACATTAGGACCATCTCAATAATATTAAGTAAGTCTCAAATTATCTATAGACTTCCGTGTAACAACATGATAAAGATAAGCAATTCCCACAATACCACAATGTGTAACACCCACATCATCAAGTATGTCAACTAGAAGAGATAATAACAATACCAGGAACCTGATCGGGGGCTGTTTTAAACATTTAAGCATGTTATTTTTATTATCTTGTTAACAGAATTTATTTTTAAAACTACCATTAGTCTACTAATCACCAATTAGCCGACTTGAGTGTCTGAAACCATCTATGAAAGTTGTAAACAAATCTTTAAAAGAACACCCATTGTGCAATAACTGCCACGTTAAATGTATCTTTGACTTTCTGACATGTGTTATTGACATTCACATTTTGAAAACAATGTTTTACATTAAAATGGAAACTGTAAAATGTTCAATATATATTAGCTCTATCTGTATGAGCAAGACGACTACGCTGTACTACATTACGGTTCAACAAAACGGGGTGTTACCACGCCAAGTCCCTAAATCTACAAGAAGTTATATAATGTGTAAATGAGAGAGAGAGAGAGTGTGAGAGAGAGAGAGAGACAGACAGACAGATGGTTCAATTTTATTTCAATAACCCACTTGCGCATAGGAGTCTTTAGCAGTGGGAGAAAATCTGAGGACCCGGAGAGAGACAGGCGACTATTGAAACCATGCAAATGACAGACTCCTTTTGTACTATCGACAAATGACAAATTCCTTCTTGCCCACTTGACTACATCTACATGCAACAATCCAATCTTTTCCGTACGTTTGACTAATTATGTTAAATGTTACAGTCGGACTATAACTGATGAGCTTTTCCTTGGCGGGCGAATATCTTGCGAGCTTTAAAGGGATGTACTAGCAATTAATTAGATTTTCCTTGATGGACTAGCAATTTTCCCATACTGGTAAGTTAGAACATTTCCTTAAAGGTATACCATAATCTACCGATCAAGTTTTAGTTGCATCATGCTGCACTATCGACTATTGACCACCCTTTCCATGTTGTGTTATCCTAGGGATCAATTCCTTGTTTTACTATACTACTTACCAACGCCATTGTCTTTAGGATCAATTCCTTGTTGAGTATCGAAGGCGTTTAACTAACGGTCAATTCCATGAAACTTCTTCATTTAGACTAGACTTTTGTTTAGCTTATTGTAAGTTAATATTCATATTATTAGACAAACTCAATTATGATGATTGTCCGACCGTATGCTCAAAATATATCATTTTATAAGGTAGAGAGAGAGAGAGGAAGCGAGAGAGAAAGAGAGAGATGGGATTGGGGGAGGGGTTAACGTTCACTCGACACAAATTAGGTCATTTCGGGATTAACCTATAGTTCAATTTTAGTACAATAATTCGCTTGCGAATAGGGATCTTTGGCAGTAGGTGGGAAATGGGAGAACACAGAGAAAACCCACGCGGTTAGACAGACATCGTACAGTCGGGGAACCGAAACCACAACAGTTGACCAAGTGATAGACGTTATGATACAACAGCCATCCACCCCACCCTTTTCGTAAGGATAAGGCGCCGGATATCCAAAACATTAGTAGAAAATAATGGCTAAATATATTACGATAGTTGTATGTAACCACACAAACTGTAGCATAACGGAAAGTGTTAGAAACTGGTAAAAGACACGCCTTCCAAATTGCCAAATAAGTATCCTACCCTTCACAGCGATATAAAAACTTAATGAAATTGACGAAACAAGAAATATTTTGTATGTATGTGAGTGTGTACATCAAGTGTCATGGTGTATTGGCACAACATACGCAAATATTATTAATCAACAACAACAATCCAAGTCAAATTTACAGATGAGAGTAAAAACTGTCCTATATCAACTTGTTTTAAAGGTTCATTGACCTTTCGTAAACCAAATTAAATACAAGTAGGCTATGCTACCAATATATAGATGAATATACTTTTACCTAAATCGTAAAAAACAGCAAAGAAAAACAATCCAATCAATTAGCGAATTAGCCACTAAAATTAGTAATACTCAAGTTCATGTTTCAGATCGTAATCAATAATCTTGTAGACTATTAGTTATAGAACACCTGGTGCCACTTCTCATTCCATGGGTTCATTTAAATTAGCTAACATCCTTTGTATTTTAATTAAGTGAATAAGGATTAGTTCACGAGTGCAAGTCGAGAATTTATATATGTATAATCATCGCCATTTTCAGTTAAGAATCGCAAGCTATCAATAAATCTATTCTGGTGTATACAGGGATTCAATCAACTTTGCAGTTCCCCATTTACACTCTTAAATGAAGCCGAGTACACGAACTTGAGCAATGTTATTTTTAAAAAAACTACTTCAAAATTGATGAAAATAAAAATAAACCACTTAAAACGTTAAGGACACAAGGAGAAAGCCTCAACGAGCAACAAACAATATTGATATGAAACAATGTATGAACATAGATATTGAATATAGGGGTAAGCTAACAATGGCTGTAGTTCATTGATTTTAGTCATGAATAAATTGTCCATTTCATTGGAATTATTTATTTGGGATGACAGTCAGGCTGTGTCTACTTTAAAGTTCCAATTTCACATTTTCTAAGAAAGTCAAAACATAATTATTTCTATGTCTTTTGCTGAAAAGGTTGTCAACTCACTATTATACGGTCCTGGGCAAAATTTTTGGGGCATTATAAAGGGTGACACAGGGTGATTGAGGAAATAGTTACTCAATTACCTCCCTTGTTTTCCCATTCCTCTCCATGGACGGCCATCTTCAAACGTTGAAAATGATATTTTTGCCAATTTCTCAACTGGCAGTACTGAATTATAGGATTAATAGGATTATTCTTTAACAAGGTAAGACTGTTTATAGGTTCAATCTATTTTTGGGCTTTATTTTAATACATTTTAAAAATATAACTTAAAAAAATGCTATTGGAGCTTTAACCGAATTCAGCTTCCCGATCAACCTAATAAAAAACATATATGTTTACACAAATTATAGAAATTTGGATCCTATTTAAGGATGGCTTGACATTTTGCGTCTAATACGTATTATATGTATGCATAAAATATTTCAAGACGGTTCACTCGATTAAAAATGACAAAGACAATTTGACGCCCCAGTATAAAAATATGCGTTGCTAAGCTCGTTTCAAGCCAAGGACTTTGACCGTACATGCAGATCTACAAGATTTAGTATTTGTTACTTTCAAAGGTCAATTGTATGTATGGTTTCTTTTTATTAATATTGCAGTGATAGCCAGCTGTATATTACATACATCATTTAACCACAAAAAAATTATCGGCCGATAAGTATAATTGAAAGCGATTTACAATAAAAGGTCTATATGAAATGACACGGGGTCAAAATCCGTAAGCATTAATACACCCAAGACGGAGCCAGGTAGCACGTTTTTGAGTCATAGCGTCAGATTCCCACCCACCATTAAGCATACAATGCGGATAATATTATATACACAAAGATTATAAAGTGACATTTTATTGACATTGTTATCCACTACTGACACGACTCATAGCTTTTAATGTTTTTGTCACTTGAAAACTCCTACTCATTCATAAGGCTAGATGATGCGAACTTGCTAAATTTCACGTTTTATTGTCAATTAGCACCATACAATCTCGGGTTGGTGGTTATAAACATGGCGATTGTAATTTTAAGCAAAAGAAAAGAAATAATGATCAAAGTGTCTTTTTACAAGTCATATAATCTATATAAACAGACAAATGTCACTAGCAAAATGGATATGAAATAACAATAAAAAGACACCGCCCACTTATGCTAGTTTTGAGTTTCGTTGAGGCAAACTAGCCACTTGAATAACATTAGAGCTCTTTGTTTTAATTCAAGCTGATCAATAGCTTTTAGTTTGTTTAAAATCATTAGACAATCTCGAATAATAGACGGATTTGTTTCTTCAAGTACTTGATATTAGTCAAATAGTAAACAATTTTATATTGAAATACAATATGTGTATTGCTAATGCTAACTAAAGGGCGTGATTCTCTTTGAGATGAAAAAGAAGTAACATATTAATATTTTGGATCATCTTGAAGAATTTGGTGTCACAACATGACGGTTTATATATAAACTGATTGCGAATGGAAAGAGGGGAAACTTCGTTTAGTTTTACTATTAACGCATGAGGTTATAAAAGTCTTGTTTCTGTCTTTATTATTATTTTCTGGAGTTATAAAAATGATGTCTATTAGTTTCCTAGTGTAATAAACAAGTTGTCTCTCCGTTTACTAATATAATTAACATGTTGTCTATTAGTCTCCTTGATTTATAAATATGTTGTCTGTTGTTGATAACTAATGGCTGAATAGATATATCACGGTATGAACAACAATTTATTATCTGTTGAACTACATGTAATAGAACCTTTAAATCAGAATGCATCAATCGGATTACAATATGCTTGTGGTAAAAGTCTATCAAGTCTTTGCGTTGAATAGTCAATTAGATTACAAATAGCATTACTTGTAGTTTGAAGCTCGGTACCAAATGTTAAAAATAATATTCTGAAAACAAACAGATATGTGATCAATCGAAAAAAGACCTCGGATAGCACTGGACGTCGACATCGGAGTAACGCAATTCAGAGAATCGATAACAGTTCAATTGGCTATGTCGATTCGATTTGCTAAAAATTACATTTTCAGGAAGCCGGGTTCCTTTCTAGAATTGAGTGAACGTCCGGTGAGTTAAACAGGAATGATGATCAGTCTGTCTAGCAATCAACAGATGACAGTAGTTTATCATTAACTTTATGTTATCTTTTCTATTTACTTTTTCTAGCATTTTGTTTATTGAAAATGGCAGATACCACATTGGGTCTGTATTTTTCTATTTTATTAAAACATGATATTATTTGACAATGCGAATTTTCTAGGCTTTCGTTCATTAAATAATACCATGATCCAAAATGCGTTATGGGAATAGAGTTATCAGTTATATTTACTTTACAATACCCTATCCTTTGAACAATAATCCGTCGAAACTATACCACTAATGTTCTACTTGCGATTCTCAAATAGGGTACAGACGTTACGTCACACTGCCCCTATGGAAAAACCAAGTAAGTCAAATTTTGGTGAAAGTTATCTTCATTTTAATCTGAAAGGCAAAATAAAATTTGTTTTTTTTTTTATTTAATAATTCAGTAGCTTAATCCTGAAACAAAACACTTTTCCTTTGCTTTATTGTATCAAGCAAGCTTAATGGTTTTTCAGATTACATGAGACAACGCAACCTCCATGCAAAAAGAAATTATTTCACTTTTAGAAGACGTACCTTCACATAAAGGACTAGTAATTCAAAATTTAAAGACACAGGAAATATTCGTTGTAGACTTTGAAAGTGTGGTCTACTCACAAAAGTTGTGAATAGATTGATGAATTCTGATTAGATCAATTAAATCGAAAATTAATTTCTAAAACGAAAATATCCATTAAAGCTAGGTTACCACGCAACGACACTTACACCCGCATTTCAGTGACCGTTTTGTCTGTGGACATTACATTAAAACAAGGCGATTAGATTGCGTGACATTAATTTATAATAATTATAACATGAAAAAAAATGGCGGATTATCTGTTCGCACAATGAACTGAAGGTAAAAAGATAGGCTGGCACTGCCAGGCAGGATACGCCCACATTTTCGAGAGATGGACAGAGAACAAACAATACCGAAAGTGATTTTTCCTACATATTTAAGTCCTGTATTTCATACTGTATTGGGAGCAGCCATTTAGTTGGTCAGTTCCAGTCTGATATTAATGAAACTCGAAACCGACAATGATTATGGTGTGATGGTACACAACCTAGAAATGTGACTTTTCATCAAAATCGGATAAGAATTGTGATCTGTAGCGAGTCCACAACAATGATATACCATATTTTTACACTATTCGCGTACAAACGGCGACCATTTCGTCCGGCAATTTTGGTACGATTTTCACGAAATTAGAACTCAACCTTCCTCATCAAAATCGAATTAAAATTGTGACCTATACAGGATCCACAACAAATATATAACATTTTTTTAACAGTATTCGCGTACAAACGGCGGCCATTTTGTCTGTCAATTTTGGTCCGATTTTCCCGAAATTCAAACTCAACCTTCCTTACAGTGTAACGGTGATATAATCAAACGTTTTTTTAAATTGGATAATAATTGTGACCTCCAGAGGGACCACAAGCTAAAGAAAGGGGGATTTTGCGTATAACCAGGGGCCATAATTCAGGAAGTTATGATCCGATATGCGCAAATATTGAAAAGAACCAAGATCTTTGGGTTATAACGATGAATTTCAAGTTTCATCAAAATCAAATTAAAATTGTGACCTTTACAGGGTGCACAACCTTGATATACCATTTTTTAACAGTATTTGCGTACAAACGGCGGCCATTTTATATGGCAATTTTGGTCTGATTTTCCCGAAATTCAAACTCAACCTTCCTTACGGTGTAACGGTAATATAATCAAACGTTTTTTTAAATCAGATAATAATTGTGACCTCCAAGCTAAAAAAAGGGCGATTTTGCGTATAATCAGGGGCCATAATTCAGGAAGTTACGATCCGATATGCGCAAATATCGAAAGGAAGCAAGATCTTTGGGTTATAACCATGAATTTCAAATTTCATCAAAATCGAATCAAAATTGTGACCTCCACATGGTCCACAACCTTGATATACCATTTTTTAACAGTATTCGCGTACAAACGGCGGCCATTTTGTATGGCAATTTTCGTCCGATTTTCCCGAAATTCGAACTCAACCTACCTTAGGGTGTGAAGGTAATATAATCAAACGTTTTTTTAAATCGAATAATAATTGTGACCTCCAAGCTAAAAAAAAGGCGATTTTGCGTATAATCAGGGGCCATAATTCAGGAAGTTACGATCCGATATGCGCAAATATCGAAAGGAAGCAAGATCTTTGGGTTATAACCATGAATTTCAAGTTTCATCAAAATCGAATCAAAATTGTGACCTCCACAGGGTCCACAACCTTGATATACCATTTTTTAACAGTATTTGCGTACAAACGGCGGCCATTTTGTATGGCAATTTTCGTCCGATTTTCCCGAAATTCGAACTCAACCTTCCTTAGGGTGTAACGGTGATATAATCAAACGGTTTTTTAAATCGAATAATAATTGTGACCTCCAGAGGGACCACAAGCTAAAAAGGGTGATTTTTCGGACAATCAGGGGCCATAATTCAGGAAATTACATTCCGATAGCCGCAAATATCGAAAGGAACCAAGATCTTTGGGTTACAAACATGCATGTCAAGTTTCATCAAAATCGGTTCAAAATTGTGACCTCTATAGGGTCCACAAGCTAAAAACGTGATTTTTCGTACAATCAGGGGCCATAATCCATGAAGTTTTGATCCGATACATGCCAATATCGAAGGCAGCCGAGATCTTTTGGGGATAAACCTATATTTCAAGTTTCGTCAAAATCGGATAAGAATTGTGACCTGTAGAGAGTCCACAAACAAATTGTGGACGGACGGACGGACGGACGGACGGACGGACAGGGGCGACGACATAATACGTCCACATGAAAATGTGGGCGTATAAAAAACCTATATTACGCACGTTTCGGTTAAATAGTTTGCGCAGTAAGACCACCAAAAAACTTCCTGCAACAGCATGCCTTATATACAGACTGTGGGGGATTTTCACCATTCATCTCTCTGTCGACTGTACAATGCTATGTTCATCCCAGCTGTATAATTCAGATGCAAGTGTTCCACACAATTCCATTTCCTTTGAGAGACTCTAATACCGTTCGACTTCCTTTTTGGATGTAAGACAAGTTCCTGATCTGCGATCGTGACACTCTCTCCATGATCACGTAGACTTCATGTCAGAATAAGTAGCTATCAAAAGAGAAAATCTCTGATCTAAAACCTACCACAACTGAGCCATAATAATTCTTCTCCATCATGAAGAGAGGACAGCCATACATTTATGTCTCTTTTGCACAGATCAACCTGGGAATACTTTTGTCTGCAGCCGATTGCAAGTAGACAAATAAAAAAAGAAATATCGATATGTGATTGTACAAAATGAAAGTTTTATGCCATTATGATTTAATCATTATAAAATATAGAAAAACTCATCCATTGGGTTAAAAATAGAGACGCTGGCTTCCAAAACATCACCTTGTTAAGTTCGTTTCTGAATTAATGATGGACAATAATGCACCTCAGTCACTGATATAAGGAACTAATAATACCCACATGTCTATAAATCATAACAATGTCTTTTTAGATACGGTAATAAGAATTGATGTGGCTCGGTATTAATATATTATAGCATTGGAGTATAATGGACTAGAACGGAATGAGATTTAAAAAAAAACAGAGCAAAAGATTAAAGAGTTTATGCGACAAATAAGGTCATTTCGGCGGGACTTGCATACCATGATGAAGTTTTAATCTCAATAATTCGCTTGGGAGGACACCCGAGACCCAGAAGAGACCTCAAAATGCTGGGCAGGCGAACCTACTCCTTGTCACGTACAAGCATGGAAACGCAACCACGCCACTTGACTTAATGACAGACATTATGATCTTAGTTAGACCATATGATCTTAGTTAGGAGTTTTGGGGAGAATACGTCTAGGCTATGGTACAATAGTTCGAAACGGAATTTTCCAAAGTTGGAAACAATAGGTAATTAGGATATGGTCATTAGTCGTTTAATCTGACCCGCTGAGATGTGAATTAGAGCTCCAAAACCTACATGAAACCGTATGGTTCCTATGGGTCCCGTTCTGCTAAGGAGGATACACTGACTTGTATAAGCACAGAGATGTGGGAAACCCGAGCATCAATTTGATTGATTTGTTTTTTCTTGTCACTTTGTTTTTATTTTTAATAATTCAACTGTATAAATATTTCATTGTCGTATGACAGTTTTCTGAAATTATTAGCAATCTGGAATGAGCTTCAATCAGACGTATGACACAACCACAAACAAATCAATCAAACTTTGTAAAATGACAAACATTTGTTGGCATTCACCATAAATAGAAGACCCTGGGTCTCTGACATTAGAATATTGGCATCCAGTAATCTAAAACGTTGAAAACACTTGTTTGGTAAAAAAAAATACGGCGATACAACAGATAACAAATGACGAAATTGAATCCATATTTAATCCCGTCAAATGGAATAATTAAACTATTTAAAACTGAAAGGTTCAACGGACCCCGACCCCTTAACAAACTGATCCGCGGCTTACAATATAAAGGCCGATTCGATTGGATTTCCTGTGCTCTCTTTTACCTACATATGGAACATATTGACTTCCGTTTATCTTTCAAAACGCAGCTCAACGCTTAAAGAGATTTAACTTCTTTAAAATAAAACTATTTTAAATTATGTCCAAAGAGAAGATAACCATGCAAAGCATATAATGTTCTGCAACATGATAGCCGTAAAGACAGTAGCTTATCCGAAAGAAACATTTGGATGTTGGCCCTTCACACGCCTCGACACCGACTTATAAAGGATTGCAGTCCGGCAAACCAAGTTAAGACTTTATTTACCTCCGACGCATAAAGACACCCCGCGAAAAATAATCAGAAGATAATTATTATACTTTGTTCAATATTTTTTGTAAGAAGGTTTCGATACGCGTCTTTGTCATTAGTGGATTGTAATATTCTTTAATTGATTTCCACCCTGGCTTGTTCTTTTAAGTCCATTCTCATGGGATTGAAACAATGATACTTGACTCAATGACAGGTCTTGTGATCTAAAGGACATACATCAGACCACTCGACAACCCAATAGCGCTTGAGTTGTACGTATTTTATTTGATATATATTTTATACACTACTTACACTACATAAGTAGATTGTGGCAACAAGACGTGTTATATTCTACAGGTTATTGTTTTGGGTAGAATCTGGTATAAAGATCGGTTTATCAGTGATCATTATAATAAACTAGATATCTAGCTAATAGCATAGCTTTACAATAATACGTGATCTATCGCTCAAACCCAACAACTCCCAACAGCTAAATTCATAAAACACTTTTACATTCTAACAACGTATTACCACAGTTTTCCGAAATTTAATAATCTTATGTTTGCTAATCGATACATGAAGCTGTGTAATATATGAGTTTCACGGTTTTCTAGCGATTTGGGACCATCTGCTTTTTTGTTTGAGAAACGTGTAGATCATAACGAACTTAAATAAAATTTCATCGGTCAGGCTTAAACGATTCGCGGATTTATATGAAATATTTTGTAATGGATTTAAAAGCATTGGTGATCATTATATTAGAGTGGTTATTCCAGATCCTGACGTGTTCACGTTTATTTTGTATGCTTTTTGTATGTATTATATTTGCTGATATATTTGATACAATGTGTCCTTAAAGGAAGAGATCCAATTTCCATTAATAAAATAAAACAATTTACAAATTAATAAACCCATGAACACACATTTTCAGGAGGTATTCCCAACAGAGATACAAGTAAATGAATTCATCTTTTTTTAAAAAATCACTTAGCTCTGAAATAAACGGTTTGATTTTTAAAAGATATTCATTAAATCTACCTTCTCGGGTTTTTAAAACTTATGGGTAGTTTACACTACATAAACTTGCGCTGAACTAAACCGGAGATCAAGTTAACATGCGAAGAAATCTGCAAATATGGCTTGGATCTTTGGATTTTCATGACGCTTCTGTAACGTTATGGCATCTTCGTGATGATAGTAGATTGCCTTATCTTGTTCTTCTGGTTTCCCGTGAATACCTCATAAACTGCTCAACATATCCGGTGTTATACTGCACAATCCAGTATAATACCCTTCTTGTGCACCATATTTGCCAACAGACACCACTAAACAAGTGATAGAGTGAGCAAATTTTGATTTCAGGTGTGCCACTTTAAAGTGCTTGGTGTTTGCGCAACCAACATTGGATTCCTCTGGAGATATAAACCAATCAGTAACAGTAAAAGTCAATAATTTTTAGATGACGATCCAATAAATCGCAAACTAAACAAATCATAGTGGTATGATTAATCCGATTTTAAATAAACTAAATACATAGTAGCGCTGGTAGAGTAAATATTATATGGTTGGTAACAATAATGTACAACAATAAAATATATATTATTTAGAATTGGTTTTCGTAAATTTATGATATTGCTTTGCTGGTCATATTAATTAGTGAGAAGCTAGTATGGAATATAAATATGCAATACAACCGGTAATTGCATCAACAAAACGATCAATTTTCCTGCAGAAACTCTATAGAATAAATCACGTCCATACACAATTACAAAACATCTCGTCCCATCCGAACAACTATACAACTATCTTTGTTAGGCTCCCATTCCTACCACTGACAAGAAGAAACAAGTCGGAAAATCCCGGTGAACTCTCTCGGCCAATGAAGCGAACGAGCATCTTACCTGCCTTTAGCCACAGTGGATCCCTGGTCGGTTGCATTAAAAGGTTGCGTCAGGGGTCATACGAGCGACTTTTAAACCTATGTCGTCAGCCATTGATTAATCAATCAGCGTTGACGTTCCTATTGGTTTACCCACAGTTCCGAGCACTACACGTCAAGGAATCGCCGTAACATATCGTTTCATTGGCTTATCTCTGACACTAACCAGAACGCGGGTTATAAAACAACTATTCCAGGTGCCAGTGTTGTAAAACGAATTTTTGAACCACACAAAAAGAGAAAACGAAAGAGGATCTGTGTTTCAATCAGATTGTATAGTATCTATGAAAGAAATGTCCAGAAATTCATTATTTAGTTATTTTCAATATGGCCGTCCCGCTATATTAATGCACCAAGTGACTTTGTCTTGTGGAAAAGCCCTTAAAGGCTAGACGAAACCCTAGTCTCTGGAACCATACAATTACCAGTGTCCTGTGTCTTTCTCATTTTAAAGGGATAGTGTACAGATGAAAGAGGCGTAACTACGCCTAAGAATATTTACACATTCTAAAGCTTTAATCACCCAACTCAGACTTTACATAAAACAGAAGAACTATCATACACAAATATTGTAAACTGTATCCCTCTAATCAATGACAACTTTAAAACAGTTTTAACCGGAAACACCACATCATTTCTCGGTCATTATGGTCTTCAACGAATCATATCTTTAATCTGATGTTTTGAAGTCCCGGGGGCTGTAGACAGTATTTTTCTTATCAGAGTTTTAGGTTCAATACATAGTCATGTTACCCGCTTAATAAGTTATAAGCTTTCAAAATCAATGCCCGCGCTTAAGGAACTTTATTTAATCTCTTCTAAATAGGTTTCCCGAAACAGTGTCTACTTTGGTTTTTTTTTATTTCAGTTTCAAATAAACAATGTAATGTAATGTAGAAATCGTCGACAGTGGAATGGGCAAATGAATATCAACTAATATGTTTTTATTTATTAGCTCGGCAAACCTTGCCATTGTTTGATTTATATTACTGGTATGAAAAAATCCACGATTAGTTATTACATGTTTATGGATTACGTGTATCCTAATAAGTGGGAGAATAGAAAAACAAATACTGCTTTTGTTCATCGAGATCGTCCTAAACCATAAATTGAATTTACTTATTCATCTGTATCGTGAATGTAATATGTTTTACATTGCAATTTTGGAATGGGGTTTAACGTTCTAATATTCTGCTCCAAAACTGGGCTAATGACGACGGGCATATTCCATACAATGTGCTATGATCGATACTCTTATATCGAATTTCAACTGCCATGGGATATTTTACGTGCACGCCAATGTGTACACGGGACCTCGGTGTTTAGTCCCGTCCGATCAACTAGACAGTTGTCCTTGTCAGGCACTACGTCCTGCATCAATGACCAGGGGAAACCATGCCGGAAAATCTGGTTGAACTTTCTCGGCCAAGGCAAGGATCTATCGAATTCCCGACCTCCAAGCTAGCGAGCGAGCGTCTTACCCATTTAGCCACCGTTACCCCCGAGCAATTTTGGCGATATGAAAAAACATTATCGAAACAAACAGGAATTGATTCATTATTCCGTGCATTATCAAATAAGTCACCCAAGGGTTATATCACAGCCAAATTATCATGATACATTAAATCATTTCGTTTCGTCTCCAGGTTCTGTGTTGCTTCCTGGCATTTAACAACGTATTCCATAGTTTATGCACTGAAGATTACAAATAAAGTTGGTGCCGTACTTCTACAGAATATTATACATATTTCAGTATGTATGTATCGCAACAATGATTCATACGATAACATTTTATTTAGAAATGTGAACCGAAGGAGTTACACGTTCTTATTTATAAACGATATACATGTATAATGTCATTTCGCGTGATTATAGGTATGGACACCATTGGGTTGATTAATAGTTGGATCCCTCAAAATTACCTAAATTTGGTTATTGCTAGTTTGAAAATATCGACTCGGTTGTAATTTAATGTTTTTAACATCATTTTATTCACTCTCTAGCACCATTTCATGTGTAATCGCTTGAACTTTACCTTTCAGTTTTCCTTTAACAACGTTAAAATCGATCCTAAAACCTTAAATATACCAAATGTAAGGTTAGGTGTTCGTGAAAATATCTCATTTATCATTGAGACGTCGGCTAGTGGTCTAAGAGAAAGGGCAGAAATCTAACCAAGTGGTCTAACGCGTGGACTTTATGTCATAAGGTCTGACTTTGTGTTCAGTGACGTAGTGTCGATCCAAAACTTGTATGTAACAAAGAGTAAGGTGGAATGTACAACTTCGTGGATTTTCATCCACTGCTAGCGACGCATTGAAATAAATGTATACTATATTAGTCCACCTCTGGCTTGCGGCTTAGATTTCGAGCCCTGTTGTGAGCGTATGTGGCATGGAGATAGGGCGCCTTCTCAACCTCGTGGGTTTCCTCCGGTTTCCTCCCACTGCTAAAGACCCCTACGCGCAAGCGAATTATTGAAATAAAAAATTAAACCATATGTTAGTCCCGAAATGACCTAGTTTGTGTTGAGTGGATGTTAAACCCAATTTTCTCTCTCTCTCTCTCTCTCTCTCTCACTATATTAGTCCGGAAACGGCTTGTGTTGATTGGGCGTTAAACCCCATTTTCCTTCCTGCTATCTTTGGTTCTAGAATAGCGAGACCGTCACTTTAGTCATAAGCCATCTCCTTCATATCTAAATATAGAATTTGGTACAAAATGTCAGTGTTATGCCAATATACCACTGATTGATAATTCATAACCGAGATGATTTGAAAAGATTTCCCTAGTCTCGGTCTATCTTTATATCGACAAGTTTATCTTCTAGTTGCTCTAGGCTCTAGGTAAATATTAACCCAAATCACACACAAAATATCTATAATGACGACATTGGAGAATATTTAGAAATACATACAGCACTCGAATCCATTTTAATGACATTATATATCGTTTATAAGCCTACTTATTGTTTAATATTCCAATGCATCCTTATCTCAAGGGAGAAAGAGTTTTGATAATGGACCACTATACGTAAAAATGTGAGTTCCTTCCTTTATATGGAATTAAGATGCGTCGACCGAGGAAAATGGACGTTGTGTCCGATTTACTTAAAGAAAACGACCTTTTACAAAATCTTTTTTTAAAGAAATCAAAATTAATCACTGTAGTAAAATGTCTGTGGCAAATCACTGGGGTATGCCAACTACCAGACAATTAATTACAAAGTCGATGTGGGTTGCTTTTTTTAAAAAAAAAAAAGTGTCTGTGTTATTACATTTAAACACGGCACCGTTACCTTAAAGGGACTATCCCGATTTGAACAGATTCTCAAAAGAAAGTCCAAGGAGGTGTGAAATTTAAGCTTCAAAATATAGATGGATGGTGTTAAAATTGTAGCTCAAAATATTGAGTCGTTTGACGTGAGCACTAAAAGTGCTTATCCGGACACGTAACCCTTTTATGATTTCGGGTCAAATTTTTCGTTATCCAGACACCATACAACACGTATATTGAGTTAGTGGCTTGGCCCTAAGGTAGAAGATTTTAAGTAATTTAACATAAAAGTGAGCAGTTTTTTTTCCCCAAAATAAAATCGAGATTGGCCCTTCGACTGAAACCACGTTTAGATGACTTATAGCATATATATTATTATTATGGTAAATTATTTCGGGAATAATTTCAGCACGCAAAAGTACCAGCGTTCACCGTATATTGACAGAAACATATTGCTTTATAATAATAATTAGTTTCATCTTAAAATACTGAGAGTTCCGAAGGATGGTTAAAACTGATCAAACGGGGTTATGTAACATGCATAAATAATTTGACTTACGTGTATGATGAATGATTAATGAATGATCTGATAAAACACGAATACCACACTGCCGCACAATTATAAAAACGGTTATTCAAATACTATTGCAGCTGGCAGATCGGGACTGTCCTTGCTACCCCGAATAATTCCATAACTCTTAAAATCGCAGTAATAAACCCAAATACGTATTTCTATAAGTCTTCAACCATACAAAATTATGGATAAGTGAAATTGACAAAAACCAAAACCTTTCTTGTCCGTAATTAGTATGACAGTATTTGAACAGCTCTTTGAATCCGGTCATGCGATACAATACGTAATATATTGGTTTATTTTGTTATAAGGGTGGGATCTTTAACAAGACCCGTTAAAATAATATGTAATGCGCTTATTTATTTTTTTCCATTAAATATTAGGGCGGCGATAATGCATATGATAGACAAATGGAGACAAAACGCTCGCCATATGACAGTCACAAAACTATCATAACGTGTTAAGTACCCACGGTAATTCTAAATAAACACATGATAAGGCTGGTGCCGATATAAGACAATATACAAATTCTGGTAATACAAACGGTATAATGCCAAGTGTTAATAGAAATATAACACAGGAGCTGAACACACTAATCATATCACAGACAACAAATACTAGTTGACGACTTCCAGACACATAATACCACTTAAAGATAAACACGTATTTAATACCAGACCCAATCAAAAGTAATGATTAACATTGAGACATTTCATCCTCCGTAAACCTCCATCTTGACCTATATATTAATCGTGTTGGGTCCCATCTTGTTTTATTTGAATCATCGTTAAACTTTTCTAGACAAAATGACCTCGTTGGCTGGAAGACCGACATTTACTAGTAATTTCTACTGTCTGGGTGTCTGTGGCTAATAGTGTTTTATTGGTACGTAGAGCGAGAACCGGTTCCGACAACAGTATCTATATACTTTCAATGGGGTGATTAATTTTTAAAAATCTTTGCTTTTATATCTCCTGTTAAGCGATGTGTCGTTAAGATTTATTAGAATCGAAACCGTCTTCAGTCGTTAATGCAAAACAATCAATATTGGTCGTTTTCGTCTCTCGTAATTTTTTAGGAAATTTGATAGTAGCGAGTTAAATGGCGTTGGTCATAATCAAGCTGATACCAATTTTATTTGCTGCAGTAAATTCACAGTCATGGCGGATCTCAAATAACCAAATCATCACATTCCTTAATAATATCTCCTCTCGTTAAAAATATATTAACAGGATCGGTTTTGGTTCGAAATATGTCCTTCTGTTTCCATAATTTAATCTCGGTATTATTGACTGAGACATAAGAAATGAAATGTTCTTCTCCAACTGGGCTAATGAAGACAGGCATATGCCATACAGTGTGCTATCGCGGACAATTTGTCGGACAACAGAGCTCTCCGGCACATTCTCATATGGAATTTCAACTGCCAAGGGATCTTGTGCGTGCTCGTCAATACGTACACTGGGACTTTTTCGTCCCATCTGAATCACTAGACATACGGCAAACCACGCCGGAAATTCTCAATGAATTTTTGCGAGATCCGATTAGACAGTCAGCGTCTTACCCACTTACCCACCGTGTCTCCCGTTAGAAATAAGACCAGACGGTAGCAAACTAAATGTCTTCACCATAAGAGAAAAAATAAGACGTTAAAGTCCTTTTCGTTCTGTCAGCACTTTTTTTATCTGACATGTACATATAGATAATTTGTTAACTTAAAAAACTTTTTCTTTCTTTTCTCTAAGATGATGGCTGAATTTATGAAACATTTAAGACAAATTTCCCAGACAAAATTTCAGCCATTGCCCTGGGAAAATGTGGTCTACTAAGGTGCATGTTAAATATCATGGCATTAATTAGTCAGTAGAATAAAGAACATGAGATATAATCATTCATCAGTATTACAACAGATCTGAATAAATACAACCATTTCTTTACAACCAAGAAAAGTCAATAGGAGGAAGCCAATTTCCTGTTTCCTTAAACACCGTTAGGCTTATTACGAGCTCTTAAAGCAACAGTGTCATAATTTCTTTTCATGTGGCATTTAATATGCGATCAGTAATGGTCCATAAAATTCTAGGATTCAAAATCTTGTGCTGCATTTCATTTGAATTATAAATATTGGGCTACGAGCAGGTCCATACATGTCTTTTCATTATGAAATACAGTGGTTATGATATCTATTTTAAACCAATATTATGATAAAATAAATAGGTTGTAATGCTAAATTACTGTGACTAAATCATATAATCAATAAGATAATTGGTTGGTATCTTATTAATCGTCGTAATAATTTTGCCGCTGGCCCGAAATTTAGCTTCACTGGTTATTATGCTGTTCGGGTTCTTACACGAGACTTTTATATAGCCACTAGCCCATGAACAATGATCCATTAATACCTACAAGCCAAACTGCTGACCACCGAAAAAATGTGCAATGATTAGAAAGCATTTTTAGCTATCAGCAAAGATGCTTAAGAAACGAAAGACAAATATATTGGTTATATGAATTTCTCAAATCGTCGAAAAGTTGCGACAAGGAAAGTGGTGCTTTCTCGATTGGATGGGAATAAAAGCCGAGGTCAGTGTGTATACATATTGTCGTGCCGGAAGACGTGATTGTCCAAGTAAAGTTATCAATTGCTTTGTACGTGTAATAAAATTAACCGGATCGGATCATTCAGCATATACTTCTTCGTACATATAGTTTCATTTCCTAATACAGCAATAATTAATTGACCTTGGGATATCAAATAATTTGAACAGTGACTTCCATCAGCTGCTTTGTAAAATACGAATCTGCGGAGTGATACACCCACGGTTTGCAATTTCACATTAACATACACAACTATAAACACCATGTAAAACAGATTGGGCTACTTAAGCAAACAACAGATTCGGATAGTGGATGAGCAATTGTGTGCAATGGCTGTTGACTAACAAAAATGTACTTTTATTATCTGGCTTCCAGAAACCGAGACAACTGTTAAAATCTCCAATCCCGAATTCTACAAAATCTCTTGACCCGAGGCTCAAACTTGATACTTTCTAACACATAACAAAGACAAAATACTTGGTCTTTTCTCTTTAGATCTGTTTTACAGCTGGTTGTTTCCAGGCATCTGGTTGCCGCTCGTCAAACAAACGCTGGAATATTTGTGGATCATAACAACAGCGATTTCTTTACTAGCAATAAGCAACACGTTGTTCTTATGTAAGTCTGGCTTCAAGTAGAGTTTATTTTGTAATGCTTCATCCCAAACAGCTGTTTATATGTTCACGAGGACTTCATAAAACGAACCGAGAATTTTATCAGGAATGCGCAGATGTCGGTAACTTCATGCAACACAATCAGAAATATCTCCATAGCTCATTTGTTAAATGAGAGAAGTTCGTGACAAGAAGCTACCGATGATACAATGTAAGGAATTTTTCAACCACTAGCATCGATAGATGTTCTATATTGATTACAAGACGATAGACATGCAACCCAATTGTTCCAAAAACCTAAATGGCATGCTGTGCATATAATTGTATCAAGTTTATAAGTCTACATGCTTACATGTCTTTAGTATCATATTAAAGGTGGCCATTGTCATGGATTCTGATTGATAATACAGCGGTAGACATGCTTGGCTATAGCGTGTTTAAGTTCGAGACAGCTCTGGTCATTCCCATGTTATATAACAACTTTTTTTCTTAACATATTTACATATAGAAAGTGGTCTAACGATTGGATATATTTTTATTTTTAATGTAATCGATTGTTTTATTGGTTGATTTTGCTCATAACGTATACTTGTTGAAAATTGACATTAGCATAAACTGAACATGAAACAGTCGCGACTCGGGGTTGTCATGTAATGCAAATTCGTTTTTAACATAATATTAAGATGTACAACCACAAAAGCTATTCACGCCTCAAAGGCGTGACCTGCTAGAACTAGAGCGACCGGCTTAACCAATGGTAGCACCTGGTTGTGCTTCTAAGATACAATATTTAAAATAAATGTTGACAGCTCTACCAGGAAGTAAAAAGTAGAACACACAATAAATAAAACATGACAAGGGATCTTGATAGGATTCCATATGTAGGCCATGACCCATATACTCTACAATTATTATCTTATGACACTAAGGTGTAATTAATCCACAGAAAATATCAATATTTGATAATGAAAGCCAAGAAAGGTGTTTAAATTAATATGAATTCTCGGTATAGGTATCAGATAGAATTCAGAGCTAACATCTACAGAAAATATATATATGTCATGTGTATGTATATATATATATATAGACATAATCATCGAATTAATCAAAGTAGATAATTAGATCAATGGCGATGTGTGCGTGTTTCGGTTTCTCAATAACACATCTGATTCTAATAATAGAAAACAAATGGACGTATAGGGCAAATGGATAAAAAATGCCGTGTGTGTACAACTTTCATAAAGTCTAATTGCCAGGAAGATCTCAATGATCAAGATCCATTTAAATTGAAATTGACAATCTGGTACCAGTTTAGATGTAATCGACTAACCACACAAATCACAATGCATTCGACACGATTGACTAATTCAATTTGGAAACTGTGCATCGAAAAAAAAATAAATTGTCTTACTTTAATTTAACTTGTGCACTTTGATCAATGCCGGAAAATTTGATCAATGCTGGAAAATTGTAGTCAAACAATAAAACTTACCTGAAAAGAAGAAAGGAAATTTAATACGAGCATACATTTTTGTTCAATCCAATGTTTCAAATTCCATTAAAAGGAATATTAGAAATTGACAGATCGTAACTGAATTGATCAATTACATCTCGATTGAAACTATAACGTTAAATCATTTTAAAATTGAATGTGAGGCAAGCATATCATAAAAAAATATTAGAAATAGAAAACAAGTGTACATTAAATTTATCAATAATTTTGGTTTCGTGTATTCAGTTCATTTTGTAATATATAGATCTATTAGATTTATATGTAGGGATGGTAATATGTAACAGAATGTACAAAATCTGTATACAACAGTATCAGAATATGGGTAACTACCTATCGTTTTACGTATATGTACTTTTACGCTCGGATATACCATACAAAAACAGTATTAGGGGCAATATTGCAACGGGTAAATATTGAATTTAAGGTGTGTTGCTTCATTGTCTGTGTTTATATGTGTCTACTGAATTCCATAGAGGTTGAATAAGAACGGGTAACGTCCTACTCTTCTGCACCTAACCTGGGCTAATGGAAGACGGGCATACGCCATACAGTGTGCTATGAGGGAAATTGTGCCCGGGCAGCAGTGCTACGGCCTAATCTTATATGGAATTCCAACTGCCACGGGATCTTTTACGTTCACGCCTATGTGTACACGGGACTTCGGTTTTTCGTCCCATCCGAACGACTAGACAGCTATTCTTGTCAAGCCCTCCGTTCTGCATCACTGACAAGGGAAAATCCACGCCGGAAAATCGAGATGAACTTTCTCGGCCAATGCAGGGTTCGAACACCCGACATCCAGACAAGCGAGCCAGCGCTTAACCCGTTTAGCCACGTGATGCCCTTGTATGGTAGTTATCTGTGTGTGAAATAGCTTTATTTAATGTTCGCATCCACCGAGGTGATATCGCAGGTAGTTATCAAATTCAAATAACTTTTTAAGTAAAAAGGGGTTAAATTTCCCACTCTTCTATATCCAATGGGCAGCGGACGACGGGACTAATCGATCAGAACCGAGATGTATATTGTCCAGGGGTCTATTGTGTTGCTTGGAGACTAACCAATAAAATAAAAACAGTACCATGTTCTCAAACTATTCCTACCAATGACAACTCTGCTGCCGCTGTTGACCTTACACTCAGGTTATCGAACCGGATAAAATCTACCGCTGTGTTCAAGTGCGGAATGACGCCTAAGGATGCTTTAGATATCATACCAAAAAAGTGTGTTCCTTATATTATCTACCGAAGCAAACGTGCTATTTTTTTTATTTAAGAAAGTACAGTTGAACATTTTGTTTTCTTATCTATTACTTCTAAACCACGGGATTCGGCGTCCTTCTAACATCGTGTTAAAACAGAAGGAAGTCGAGTGGTCCGCCTCGGCAAACTCTTCCCAGATAAGATGATATAAAATGAATCATTTATATATGCTACTGTTTACGCCCATGATCTGAAATTATCCAATTGATTACCAAGATTTCGTTAAACACGTATATGAGAAGGATTTTATTGATGGTCTGTATGATGATCGTGGGGGAACCCACATTATTTACATATTAGATTGTTTGGGCGCCTATCATACAGTTATATTGATGCGTTGAATTTCTCTGTTGAGGGTGTGTTCAGGTCATCTATACCCAAAACACATATCCATAACTAGAAACCCTAGCGACAGCGACACTACGGCCTACTCTTCTAACGGATTCTAACTGCTGCGGGATCTTTTACATGGACGCCCATGTGTACACAGGGCCTCGCTTTTTCATGACATCCGAACGACTACACGACTATCCTTGTCAGCTCCTGTATCACTGCTGAGGGGAAACCACGCCGAAAAGTCTAGATTGAACAACCGACCTCCAGGCTAGCGAGCCAGCGCTTTACTCACTGCAGGGATCGAACACGCGACCTGCGGTTATAAGTGTTTTGGGGGAAGATTGTATCTTTACAGTATATACCCTATATTTATACTACAGAATAGTTGGCAATGGGGAATCTGGTGAATACTCAAATAATGATATTACTTTATTCACTCATTGTACACTGAAATAAAATAACTCCGTAGGAGGAATCCAGATTCGGGTGTGTCTTTCTTTAGCTTCCAATAAAAGTACCGAATAATACAAGTTTCCAATTAATCCACGGGACAAGGTAATAACTAATTGACATTTTAACGTGTTCTCTGTACACAATCTGCTACACACACTGTTTAAGGACACAACTCAATTACTATATAACGGGAGCTCTGAACAAAGTACTAATGCGCCAGAATCCAAGATTCAGCAAATAATGCGTCTTTCATCTTATTGAAAGGTTCTGTTTTTCCTCACTCTATGAGTTTTTGGATGTTATACAGGTGATTAGAATCCCGCTGTTTTCTCATCATTCATCAATAATTTTATTAGAAGATTTCGCTTGTCCGCCATAACCCAATCTCTACTACCCTCTAATAAGATTAGTAATTTATTTTATGGGAGGAATCTGAGTGAAATGCTCTCTGATTTTTTTATATAGCAAAACTCAAAGACATCTTCAGAATATTAATACAATCTGTTTTATATGTTGGCACCGTTAAATATTGTAGTGCACTAGTCCTGGTTTAGATGCAGTTCCTTCCATTAAAAAAGACGGAGCTACATGATAACTAGAATGTCTCGGGTACATTCGCGGTGTTGGCCGAGACAGTTCCTTGGGATTATCTGCCGTGGCCCCACATGTCCGTAAAAGAAAAACTGACAGTTGGAATTACAGTAGTCAGCAGAGCCGCTTTCGGGGGGATTTTTTTCTCACAGCACACTATTTCATTTGTATTACTTCCTCTAAGAATGCGTCGTAAATAAAATGGCAGCTCGCAAGATCTATGCTCTAACCTGATTTTATTGTGAATTCCGGAAGTTGATTCTACAAATTTACATACAGAGATAGCATAATTGATGAAAATACAAACCATAAAATATTTATGTTCCACGAGAAAATGGCTTTCCCTAGTTTATATCTAAATAAGGAAATTGAAAGAATCTCAAGGGAAATCAAAACCCACAAATATAGACGTATAAAAAACAATATTCGTCAAAACACAAAAGTCGACCTGGGTATTAAAATATTCTACATCCAGTAATTCTGATTAAAGTGTTAAAAAATAGGTTGTGTTTTGTCTGTATTTTATATCTGAGCTCGGTGATGATTACCCAGTCGTGAACAAGTTATAGGATAGCTTTTTTTATTGGAGTTGGTAATGGGTGAGCTTCGTTATAAAAAAACATGCAGCACACAATATTCACTTCCATTGCAAGTTAGTGGTTCGGTTAGTAAGATCAGACCCTGGCTAACCTGGAGATCCCGGCTTCGATCTCGGGATTTTCTGGGAGTTTCCCTCTTGTCAGTAGCCGGACGTTCGGACCAGACGAAAGAAAAACAAGGTCACACGTGCATGCAACAGAACCCCTGATCAACCTTATCGCTCCCCACCTGGACCCTGACGATCACAATACGTATTATGAAAAATACACAATTTCTTAGGACATTTTAAAGGTTGCCGATTTTAGACCTCGATCAATGATGCTAACATTTAAATTTTCACACCGCAACGATGTCTCACCACTGCTTCCAAGGCAGCCCATTATCAATTAAGCCGTATCTAATTTTACCAATAACCCCGACGTCTTGGTTAATTGGTTTGGAATCCCAGTTTAATTAAACCAATAAAATCAATTTGTTCAAGTTACATTCGCCTTCAAAAAACCTTGTATAGGATTTTACTTCAAACGTGATCCTTGACCTCGAGTGAACGTTGTGGATTTGGTTGTATTTCGGCTTCAGATAAGACAACCTCCTTTCGTTTACCAATTCCCGAAGTATGAAAGTACATGTAGGTCACTGTGGGTGGTAAAGAAGTCAACCATCGGCATTACTTAATACCATGGAAATGATAGAATCTGCAGACATGATACATATATAATATACAGCTCACCATTCTCCCAAGAGTGCCTATTTAACAATAACACAGAATCAACTTACATGACTTTTATACAAAACCAATGACGATAGCATGCATTATTAAATAGTTATATTTAACATAACCATTTACGATGGAGGGTCAATTTTATAATTCTCTTTCAGAAATACTAGTAGAAAATCTTATTGATTTTTGACATGTGTGCGAACTTTTATGACATGAATCTTAACACCTCAGGATATTTGGACAAAATCTTAAATATTTTCTCTATCGAACAAGATCGGCATTCAGAACGTGCACACCGAAAGGATTTATGCCATCTGAATCTATTTGGTCAATGCGTCGTATTCTGTTATGTGCTTTAATGTAAAAGTAAGCGTGCTGGGATTTTAGCTGCCAATCTACGATGATCCCTAACAATCTAAAGGAATATATATGCTATTTTAGTCAATGTAAACATCCCCCACTTCTTACACGACGCCTAGCACCATCACCCAAGTTAAAATATCGTTAGTGTTTTAAGTGAAACATATCTTCCTTCGCAAGCAGTTTCCGGGGCATGTTTGGATTTAGAATATAAATGTTAAAAATGTTACAGAATGCTTTCTGATGCCTGGGGTCAGTCTAATTAGGGAATTTTATGTTTAATCGTCGGCCATTCTTCTTTCACTGTCTGTGTTACTATTTAAACTTTTAAGAATTGGAAAGCCTGTAAAAGAGAAATGTAATCTTGTGGATGTGTTTCCACAATGCTTTAACTGAGTGATGTGGGAATCGGTAATTGGCGTGGCATGTTCCTAGAGTGTGTACCATCGATTTAACTAATGTACAGAACACCTTCAGGCTATAGCTCTTCACGTCCAACTTGTTACAGAAACAAAAAATACTTAA
This sequence comes from Patella depressa, assembly GCA_948474765.1. Classification (NCBI taxonomy): domain Eukaryota; kingdom Metazoa; phylum Mollusca; class Gastropoda; family Patellidae; genus Patella; species Patella depressa. The sequence goes on from OX419716.1 coordinate 24,372,188, forward strand.
AACAGACCCGTGATCTGAAAACTTGAACACAATCTTCAGTTCCGGAGCCTAATTAAGCAACTTGACGTCCGGGCATGTTTCCTTGTGGGGGTGGCAAGTGATATCATTTAATTTGATCTCATTTCAAAGTAAAGCATCTTAACTTTTAACGTCAATTTTTTCAATCAGAATTTTCATTTCTAATTACGATAGTTCCGACAGAATAGAGTTATGATTAAATATAATAGACAGTGCAAATATCCACAGAACAATGAGAAATAATAGACAGTACAACATCCACTGCACAACACCGTTGCCAGTCTAAAGTTAGTGGCAAAGCCTTTATCACCTCGTCAGTATGTGTCATCAGGGTGTTAAGAAACGAATACTATTAAGTCCTCTTTCTGTTGACACTTTACTTTGGCAATTTCAAGACTAGCATACGGAAAATGAAATGTGTATGCTTGCGGTTGAAGTTTTGTCTGATCCGTCACGTATTTTGCCTACATATCTTCCAATTGCACCTGCAAATGGATCCTTTGCGTGTACAACCGATTTGTACCCATGGCCTCCGTCGTCTTTCATTGGTTAAGTGCAACAGGTTAAGCATCATTTTGTATCCTAACCACCACTACCACTTTAAAAAATAAGAAACATATTTCACCTGATATTATTCCTTAAACCCTTGAAATGTTCATCTAAATACACGGAAGATAACACGAACAAATCCGGAATTGCCACCTACTTTGTACCACTTATAGTACCCAAGAAAACAGTAAAGCATTTCATTCAATTTAAAACCAAATTGTGTTTCAATACTTTTCTTACTCATAAAAATCAGAATCTATAATGTTTTGCTATGTTTTTCATCACGAGTAGTTGATCAATGTGGTAGTTTTTATTGTTCTCAATTAAGTTTTACATTTTTGCATTTTCCAATTCAGTAGATTTAACACCAGCCACTTAAAGGTGCCAAACAGAAATAACGACCTCGAAACACGTTGATCGAAACAATATCCATGTTTAGATAACCGTTATAATTAAATTCCAGTCATCAATAATATATGGTTATGTTTTCATTCGACTTTTCTAAATATTTTTCTGGTGTGCTTTCAGTATTCTCAGCCATAATAAAATTATTATTTAATGACATTAAATCTTAGTTCAACACGAAATCGCCGTTTCTGAACCAAAATCGACAGCAATGGAAAATAAAGAAGGAATTAAGACAACCAACCCATAAGTGTTGATACAAACAAAATCTCATTTTATGAATAATTGATTTTGAATAACCAGACATTTTGTGAAGCCATCATAAATAACATTTGATTTCCAGATGCAGAAATATTCATGTTTTATTGGGAGCCAACAATGCAATGGCAAATTAACATGCTACACAATATAATAAAGGGCAAAGTGTAACATTTATATTTGGTAAAATAAACGATGAAAGAATTTGAATAAAGTGAAGGTGTTGTGCGTTGTGAATGTTAAGTCTGCCTCCATAACCGTCCTTCCAATATGTCGTTGTCCAAACGTAACTATTCTGAGGGGAGTTTGCATATGTGACATTGGTAATCAAGGCCGTGTTAAACGTAAGACAGCGACCAAGCTAAACAATAACAGATTCTGTGATCTTGTTTACAAGATAACATGAACTGATTGATCATTCTTGTGCAACTCAAGGGTGTAGGTGGAATCCTATCTCAACAAACATTTAATTTCCGGTCTTTAAAAAGTTATCAATACAATACGACGTAGGTATATTATCATATAGTAGAGCGTGGACACAGCTGTGCCTTAGCTATTTCTTCTTTTTTTAGAATCAAAAACCCATTTCACAGAGATTATATTTTTCTAGAAATAGAACCTGTCGTTTTTATACCATGTAAGGGTGGAGTATTTTTTCTTTAATTGTCAACTGTCAAAATATTTCACGCGAAATCAAGAAGCAAGAAAAGAATATGGATCCTCACACAGATCAGACGATAAAATACGATGCTCTTATTTCATCCCCATTTTATCATCCCCGTGAGAAAAGAGCTTACATTTTAAAGAAAATAACGTTTAATATCGTTAGTTATTTACAGAGACTAAAAACAGTGCCTCACAGGTTAACCGCTAATATCACCAAGAAATTTGTCCAAAAGGTCCGGCTTACAAAGAATCAAGTTAAAAATAAAAGACAAACTTAACTAATTGTCCAAGAAGGTCCTGCTCATCTGTAATGGGTAAAAAGTGTACAGACAATCCACACGGTTAGGTTTATTCCTTTGTCAAACTCCAGACCCTAAATCTTTACAGACGAGCTGGTTCACTTTTGAAAGACAATGCCGTCCGCAATCTATATGTAGCTAAACCGACACGAGATAATCATACATTAATGATGGAGAATTAAAGACATTAACAGAATCAGATATACATTATTCAGATGTGTTGTGTCGTATTCAATATCTGCATAAACAAACTGAAATTTATTGCTCCTGGATTTATAATAAAAGGATGCGTGTATGATCGGGCTACATATATTTGGTTTATCCACGTTTAAGACAATTATACATTTCAAAACATATTGACATTTTTAAGAACTTATCTTCTATGCAAATCTTCAGACGGATCAACAATGACACAAAACTTGAAAGATTAGATAACCATGTTTGTCGATGGCTTTTCATTGATGGGTAATATAACGTGTAATAGTGAATACTTATTAAATCAAAGTTAACCCGAATTTGATAATTGCGACAGTTCTAATCATCATGGCCGATGTTAATATGCATGTGACATGATTAACCAGTACACGAAAATACTGACGCAAGCTATCCCTGCTCGAAATGTTAACTTGCATAATATCACTGATTTGTATACAGCACTATTTATTTAAAATGGGTCGATTAATTCATTAAGAGACCTTCGAACTTCAATTCAGTTCTTATTCAATAATAATTTGTGCATACGCTTGACTATATCAGCTTGGCGTAATAGGAAATCAGAATTTCCGTGCTAGATGTGACTTCGAGTTAACATTAGAAACGGGGGTTGTAGTTAAGATTCCCAACCTGAAAGAATATCTTCAACATGCCTTAAATGTACATCGAACCATCGTTATGTAGAACAGTCGAAATCCATAGGAGCAACGACCATTTAGTCATCATCTAATAGAATTAATAATGGTTTTATTGTGAACGTATTACATGTTGTAGACCAGTAGATAGAAAAGGGCTTATTTAATCAATTCGATCTATTGTAGGCTTATATCTTCAACAACACTTCACGTTAACACAAGGGTTTACTCTTAACACTGACATATCCTCTTCAATATGTTTATACCGATGGGTTACCTACACGTCGATCTTAAAGTGACAAACCATTACTTCAGGTATATTTAAACGGAGTTTCACCAACGCAACGCCCAGTTTGTTTTAATCCTATCTGAGATACAAAAGATACAGATAACAGATTATCTTGACTACGTCGAACAAGGTATTAAAACTTTACAACTGTATATCAATACACCCCAATATAATTAAAACACAATATCCTATTCCGTTTTTTTTATAGTTCAAAATTGCGTGTAACTTGTCTTTACTACACTAGGATCTTGAAGAGTGGTTATCATTGACGTGTTCTGGATGATATGAGGGATTAGCCAACGAAACGCTCTGTTACGGCAAGTTATTGACCTTTTGATGCACGGAACTGTGGGCAAACCATTAAAAGCGTCAACGCTGATTGATTGATCGATGTAACACGTCATAGGGTCAAAATATCTTCATGAAGTGTAGGCCATCGAAAGAATAAAAACGAAACGAAATCTAGATCTGCATTTTAATCAGATGAATAAACCTGTGTCATTGTTAATATTGATACAAAGATGTAAATTATCGACATGTTGTATTTTGTTATTAGGTATATTGATGGTTTTATTCCTGTTATTTACCTATACTGGCAATTCAAATTAAGAGGTATTTACTTGTCGATTTCTTGGATATCTCGATATTTTATTTTAGAACCCCCTAGTTTCTGACAAATCGAAAAGAAAAATCAATCACCGAAACAAGAACATTCTTAGATAAGGATAGATTTATTGAGAGGAAAAGTGAAGTCATGTACACACCATAACTTCCCTTATTTTTACTAAATGTAAAATAACACATGTATAATAAGGATAGACTGCGCTTATCCTTCAACCTTCCCTGCGAAGTTCCACTCAATCCGGTGATTTCGCTTATCATAACAGTTTCCCGCCGTTATATGCCATTTCCGCGCATTGTATGTGATCAGATATTATGTAATTATTCTTGTATTACATCCCCAATATAAAAAAAAGTATCACGCATGCCTGCCATTCAAAGGATATTAAATAATCTTTTCGTCAGGCCCAGGGTCCCGCTCCGGATAAGCTAGATTTTGGGGAAAGGTTGACGCCATGGATACACAATAACCTTCCTTATTTTTTACATGACATAGTGAGGAAGGTCCATTAAATTGTACAATAACAAATTTCTTATAATTATTCAACCTTCATATCGTTTATGTTTACTATCGAATGTATCTTTTAGGGGGATTCATAAACTACCAATTTCATCCAATTACAAACTTTGAGATACTATTTGATGCATTCGGACAAACTTTGTTTTGTTCCTCACGAAGTATTACGTAAGGTTATTGTTAGCAAATCATCTATAAACTTATGAAAAATATGAAATGAAATGTGATTTAACGTCCTACTGTTCTGTATAAACTTATGAGTTAAACAAGTTTCTACTAAATGTAAAACGACAATGATTGTTAACTACAAGGGAGATGAAAGAATACAAATCCGTAGCTTTTAAAGTAATCTCATTATACCTAACTTATATTATGTTGCTACTGTTAACGTTTCATTCAATCTGTGATGTGTGTCACTGGGAACATGAATTATTGAGGATGTTTTCCTGAATTCCCCAGGGATTGTTTAGTATGCAAGCAAGAGCTTTGTCAATTTACATGTCTGCTAATCTACAAAAAATACACCCCAGGAATCAATAGTTGTTTGTCTAAATTCAGGGTTCGGAACATTACTTCAGATAAAGGCACTGGACAGAATCGGAAATTTTCAAATCGTGAGCACAATGTCATTGTATTCAGTTTTCCCAAGGTAGATACGGAATTTAAAATGCCATTTGGATTGCCACGCAATGACAATAGAACAAGTTATTATGAGTGCAGAAAAAATCTGAAACCAAGTTTTATTTTGTTAAATAGACAATGCAAACACTCTACTCAACTAAGCATAGAACAGCAGTAAATATTTAAACACAAAACATCACACCAAAAGCCAATCACACTTACAGTTGTTGAACCACCATGAAACAATACAGAGAGGAAAGAAAATAAAGTCCTTGAATCTTGTTCATTTATTGTTAGTCATAAAATTGTAATTTTATTAGAAATAAGCACAGCGTGCGACATTTAATTTACCAGGCAAACAATTGGAAATTGCTTCGAATGTTTTGCCTTATTGGGATTATAAAATGATTGTAGTGATTGCTGATGGAAAACAAGCTGTAAATTATTTTGGGATATTGTCATTTTTATACCAAACAGGCATTCTGCGATTACTGGTGAAGCAATACGTCATGTCCTATACCGACTCGAACGAAGATTACAATTTATACATATATAAAGGCTATAGTACTGAAAATACATAATCTAAGTAAATATATAAAGATTAATTATAATAATATCAGGATTTATAGTGTGCATGATTACTAATCATCTAGTTCTTAATCCTAGATGACGTAAAATAGATTATCGCTGAATTGGTCTGTTAGCGTAACTTTAAATCGAATTCCTCAATGCCGAATTGATACCCACAAAGGATCATTATTCAGCGCAACTAGACGAAACGATAATTTTAGCTTCTGAAGAAAAAAAAACTAAATATCGGGAAAACCATAATGACGAACAAGCAAGCGCCAAGGCATAGCAACGCCGTAACTGAACATGTTAAGTGCCGATTATTCTACCGTTGTATTTAGGTTTAAACACCCATATCTACTTCTTGTGCTGTAAAAGAACAACCAGTTCAATCTGAAGACTGTCAATAAAATAACCGATTCAAAGATGTAGGTCTATATTAATAGTAGCGTACAAATATTAATAAAAAAAATATATATGTGAAAAAAGAAATAAAGTACGTTCCGAATATGTACAGAATTTAAATTCGAATTCGCTACAATAATCTTAACTGCTCAGACAAAATTGGATACTCATTAATCTTTCGAAATTTGCATCACCAATGTGGAACAGCGTCACTTTAAAGGCAAAGATATTAACTAAAGTTGCATCAGATATATCAGTTGCATCCTAAAGATCAGAAAGTTAATAATTCCCGAACCACATTTCTTCTGTTTGATTTTATCTTACTTTACATATTTACGATCGGCCTTATTTTATGATCAAGCTGTCGATTTAGTTTATCGTTTTTATCGGTTAATCGTATCCGTTAAGCAAGTTTTTATATGATTTATAAAATAAATGGCGATACTATATGTGAGATATTGAACCACTGAGAGCTGATAAACGTCTTGCGTCCTTACTGTTTATGAGAATTTTTCGTCTCGCATAACCCTGCGAAAAGTTTCATTCATCGATTTGGCCATCGAATAAATTTTACAACTCGAAATGAACATGGACGCATTTTATGATGGGCCATCAAGCGTGTGACCATCACACGAGTGTCTTAATGGAGATATTAGCGTAAGTAATTTCAGGCAATTCCGTCGCTTAAAATTTATATTATTGCCATGTCAAGAGGAAAAATTAAATGAAGATACTGAATCGAATTGCTCTTCCATCGTGAGACACGCATCTCAGTAGCTGCAGCACGTCGCTGAATGTTAATAGCTCGTTTAAGCGATACGACATTTTAACAACAATTTTATCGGTTTCCATTAAGAAGATAAGAAAATATAAGCGATTTGCTTTCCTGATACATTAGAAATTAATCTAGTGTAAATCCTACTGGGTTCCTCTATATATAAAAGGTTGTAAGACAACTAGATTATTAACGATTAATTGATGTTGAGAACATGCTTAATCAATCTTGGGGGGTTAGATGTTAATTTTGTTTACATAGGTGAGTTTTATGGTTTACGTTTATATACATTTTCACACTTAATGTCTGCTATACATTTAAATCGTGACAGAGATAAGATTACGTCTTGAAAATCGCGTCCCATTTACGTTTTACCGTTTTTGTTTAGATTCACGCACATTTACTCATTTAAAGTGACATTATCACTTTTAAAGATCTTCTCCAGTTCTTAAAAATAATTTTCTATTTGAATATACGGTTTCATAGGTGGGGCTTGAGTTCAAATTAAATGAAATTGCAGACATATCCGTCAATCCATTTGTCAGAAAGACACTTTAAGATTCATTACCCCGCCATCCATGATATTGCCTACAGTCGTTTTCAAAGCTTTCAATTTTGCTCTAAGTAATGCTGTCAGTCCTTCAATTTTTTCGATAAGTAAGTTTGTCTGTGGGGTATTTTGCACAATATAATATATGTATATAATTACCTTCTTCTATACTATTGTTGAATGCCATAATGACCCATTAACCTATTACAATTTAGATCATGAGTATCAGAGCGAACAATAATTATTTACGAATAATTACAAATATATTAAAATTTTAATGCGAACTGTTCATAGTCCAGATTCAAATGAAATGGAGTTTAACATACTACTGTTGTTCTCTCAATTAACCCAGGGGCAGAACAGTAGGACGTTAAACCCCATTCCATTCCCTAACCCGGGCTAATGATGACGGGCATAAGCCATACAGTGTGTCATGAGGAAAATTTTGCCCGGGCAGCGGCACTACGACCTACTCTTACATCGAATTCCAACTGCGAAATGATCTTTTACGTGCACACCAATGTGTACACGGGACATCCGTTTTTCGTCCCATCCGAACGACTAGACAACTGTCCTTGTCAGGAACTCTGTCCTGCATCACTAGAAAAGGGAAAACCACGCCGGAAAATCTGGATGAACCTTCTCGGCCAATGCAGACATTGAACACCCGACCTCCAGGCTAGCGAGCCAGCGTCATAGCCACGCGATTCCTGTCCATTTTCACAATTAGTCAACAGTATCGTTTGATGTGTATTTGAAAGATATACTTTAATTTTTATTCATGAGTTTTATGTTTAAGAATGTTTGTATTATTCATATTAAATTTCAACTTCATACATCATCCACAGTGGATTAAAATACATGTATATCTGAAATGTGATTTTTTATCTACCAACGTATCTGTCGTGATTATAATTATGACAGTTGAGTTGTAGAATCCAAAATTTGATCATTTTAGTTTATTTAATAAAATAAAACATCTTCAACACTGTTTTGACCAAAGATTTCTTAATGAACTTGTGAATGAATGGTCGCGTTATCTACCAATCTATGTCTGTCTGGCGTATACATACTAAAGAAAGAACCGAGTAAAATCCAATGTTTGACGGCAAGGTAATTACAAATGTTTTGCTAACATGACTTTTGTAAATGAGCGAGGTTGCGTCCCCAGTGTTATTACCTTGTAATCAGTTACCTAATATAATCGATAAGCCTTCTCTCTTGCGGCTGTCTGGGTTAAGTCTTGGTATCGCTGTTTATTGAAGAAGTGTTATCCAGGGATGTCATTAGTGTTATTTACAGTAATATGTAATACTTATCCCCTCTCATCTTTCTTTCTGTTTACACCTACCTAATTTGATGTGAAGTTCATGCTAGTGTCCGTAGTGGTGGATTATTTAGTACATAAAGGACAAAAAATATAACTAAACTTTGTAAACAGACATTTTTTACGACCCTACAGTTTACGTCTATCAGTTTGAGATTAATTGTACTACAATGTAACATGAAAGTAATGTTTTCAATAAATATTATCATGATCACAGCGGATTTAAGTCGACCTGAATGAACTAGCATTCGAAAACGTCATTGTCACACAAAATAAAGACTGCTTCTTCCTTAGCAGCTGTTCTCGATCTCGGTAAAATCTGAACAAAATTTTTTGTTACTTGACACCTATTGGAATTGAATCAATCAAATCCACAATGCTTAATAATAAAAGATTATACAATCTACTCAGATAACATGGGTAATGTATATCGTTGGGGAAATACTATAAACCGGAAAACACCGGAAAACAACATGTCATACTAAATACCGGAAAAACACTTAATACAGGAAAACACACTAAATACCAGAAAACACCCATAATAGGCAACTAGAGGCCTGGTCCTCTGGAAAACACACACAAAAAACTCTAAACCTAACCCTAACCCACGCACACAGAGGATCAGGCTCTGGGCTACCTATTTAGAGTGTTTCCGGTATTAAGTGTGTTTTCCGGTATTTGGTGTTTTTCCGGTGTTTTCTGGTATTCAATATAATATGTTGTTTTCCGGTTGTTTTTCGGTGTTTTCCGGTATATAGTATTGCCGTATCGTTGTTGTTGTAGACAATTACTTCACACAGCATGTAAGAAACTTTAACTATGTTACGTATATGTTAAATATATGACGAGGTTATATAAGTGATTTACTGAGACAGTTATGTAACATGACACCAATATTACATACAATATATGAAACATGTTATAATGTGTTCACAAATATATAAGCTTTAAAAAGAACAGTGACAAAACTTGGATTTACTTCCATAACACGATTATATTTCAGCGAAAATTCCGTCTGGCACCGCAAATTAGCAGTGCGTTGATATGTGTTAAATAATGCATAATTATAATGTGTTAAGTATTCTGTAACACCATAGAATGTTTTTTTCATCTTTGTTAATTGTGTTACATATTATGTTGGCATCGTTTATAGTCACTGAAGAAATTGTCTTAAGATGATAACATTGTTATAGTACCTTTTCACCGTTTATCGTAATGCATATTTTCTTCGATTCATTCAAATTCAGCCACAATTTGTGTTCTCGTAATCATCGTTTATAATATAGTTTACTTCATGTAGTAAAGTTCTTAACCGAATTAACCATTTTCATAAGTCCAGTTGGAGAAAACAGTAGGACGTTAAACCCCATTTCATCTCTTAACCTAATTTCACTGTTTGTTCTTGCTTAGGGTATAGATAAGCTGGCCCCATTGGATATTGAGCGTTTTCGCAAAAGTAGTTACAAGATTATGGCCCGTAACTGTGGATAATGCACATTACCGCGCCCTTACTTACTCTACGAGATCCACTTCTTCCGCGATTTCTTTGTAATGGTTGTTCCTATTATTATGATTCTTCACCGATTTTATCAAAGTTTCAGGAAAAGTTAATTTGTAGGTAAATGTCACTCGTATTGATATTGACTTAAATGACTGTTGATAAACTTAAAATGATTACTTGCACTCACTCTACTACTCTTGTCTGAATTTCAACAAATTCTCGGGAGAATTAGTACAGGGCTAAAGATAATTAGTGTTTTCTGCAAAGTACTTCCAGTGTTATTGCCCTTCGCCTACGATTGTTGATAAACGGATGTTACCCTGTGGTGACCCTCTCTATAGAGTTGGTTTCTCGATCTTGTTTGTACGTGAACAAAATACCGGTAAATTATCACGAGACGAAGACTTGAACTACAGGTTGGACATTCAGTTTATCAGTGATGCAGAGATCCCGTGTATAAGATGACAATCCCGTAAGAGAATCATTGACAGTCCGGATTCGATATAAAATAAAAGTAGGCTTTAGTGTCGCTTTCCGGACAAAAGTTCCTTCACAGTACACTACATGACGTATGTTCGTTTTCATATGCTCGGTTGGCGGCCTACGAGACGCATGTTACTGTGCGTCGTTAACTATGTTATATAACATAAGGAATACAATATATTATGTATGTCTTTGTATTGTTACAGAAACATTATCGATGTTTTCTTGTACAGAGATATTACATAACAATTTATCATATGATGTCTGGATTTTAACACCTAGTCTGTACAAATGACAACTTCCAGTGATATATCTTCATCATTTCTTTTCTAATTGTTATTTTAGTCTTATCAATATAACATCAACATAGAACTAGATAAACTACACTAAAAACTCCAATGTTGAAATATCGAGGTAGTAATTCTTTCATCGTGACGTCACAGAACAGTAAGTATATTTCAAGAAATATTTGGTTCAACACGTATGGCGTCTTGACATTGCTACATGTACCTAACACCTCTGATCTGGCGATTATTTCATTTCCAATTTTTTATAACATACGAGAATAACCGCCCACTCTGTGAATGGATTTACTTTTATATACAGGGGGCGGGTAAATTCGCAATTGAAAAGAAATAGGAAAATAACTGATACCGATATATAACAAAATTTATCTTTTTTGAAAACATAAATAACATCATTTTATTTGAAAGTCAAAATTTACAAGCGAAAATAGATCTCCATGGATCTCTTGAGATTTTGAATTTCATGGCTAAAATTATTTTGTCATCAACTAAGTACATTTTAATGAGAGAATGTGGATAATGCTTCACTGTTAGATCTTTATATTTTTTTTTATCGCGAAAACGCTAATATTCAAACATTTAAAGATTCGAAATATGTTTATTTTCATTTAGAAGCCGAGATGCAGGGGCGAGCCAAGATACGTTCTATGCACATATCTAATTAGATGAAGTCCAAACTCCAAAGGATACCGATGCAAATTGAGAATCTGAACGGATGTAGAGACTTAATCAATTCCAAACAAAAATATCGTTGGAATTTGAAAGATGGCATATTGTGGTTGTTGATATACGGAAATTGGATTTCAATACAAAAAGCATGGAAAATCAATTGACGCTAATGAATCGAGTGTTTTCTTGATTTAACTGAAAGTGTTATCTTGTCAAGAAAAAAATCAAGATGCCTTTCGGCTTTCAAATTGAATTGATATTCATCTTTTATTAAATGATTTCTCCCCTGACAGACATAAATTGTGGCCTGTCTGTTATCAACTTGTCTGCTAAGAAAGAAAATACAGTGCTTGATCAGGTAATTCGGACATTTTATAATATTGCAAGTAAAAACGAAATGAAATGGACGTGTCTGCATCGGTTGGGCTAATGAAGGCGGACGACATACATCATGCAGTGTCTTATAATTACGATTTTGGCGGAACAGCAATGGTTCTGTCTACTCTTTGTCGAATTACAACACCCAATGGGTCCTTTATGTGCACGTCCGTTTTTCTTTTTTTGATCGTGTGTATACATATCATGAGAATCTTGGCAATGTTTGATAAAGAATAGGATGGCGTCTTACTCTTTTGATCAAAAAAAGGGGCATGGTTACGTCTGTATGGTTAAATATATAATTTCCTCTCCGATTATAGACTAGTAGTTTGAGCATTCATTTAAAATTGTTAATTTGACACAAGGTAGTTGTTCTGAGTGACATGACGACAGTGGACATTCTATTCATCCATTTAGTTAATTGTGTAATTATGTTCAATTTGTGGTTGGTTAATTAATTCTTGTCATGTAAATGGTTGTGGTAAACAACTTCACTAAAAGTACCCGTTGCTCACTACAGTGCCCCAGAACCAGCCTGATTATCCGTATGTGCTGAAAGATTCCTATCAACAACAATATGGATATTTTACAAAGTCTTAGAATTCTCAATCGTGAGAGTTACAATGCCTTACCCACCTGAAAGTTACTGGGCTAGTATATCGCTCTGGCCTTTCCACTATTATTATTATTAGATATAAGTTCAAATGTCAACAATTTGTTGACTCATTGTACTTATATATTAAGGAATGTATGCGACACCGATTAATCTTGCTATCTCTATCCAATATATGCTAATGATTGTTCAACTAAACACTCATATCTTCGTCTGTTTATTTGCCAACTCGAGTAATGACAATTTCTAAGATAGTCTTTACGACTATAGAAATTAAAGCAGTCTACAAATCGTACTTAAAACCTCATTAATGCTGCACAACTCACAATATGAAAGAATAGGTATCTTTTGACGCTTTTGTGTAAGATGAATACATTAGTTTTAATAAAGCAATGTGTAGTTTACAGAAAAACAAAAACCCGATAAGCAACATCCAGTCGCGTAGGCAGGGGTTGCGGTACATGGCAACATTGATAAGTGCGTTTTTCAGTAAAGTTTCCTTTCAAATAATTTGACGTCGACCTATGATACAAACAAAACCCCGGGACGCCACTGGCCACGTTATCGTGGCCAAAAATAGTTACATTTATATTATAACAAAACAGATTGTAGCATGTTCTGTCACATATAAAATAATATTCATAATTTTCATAATTTCATTTTCACAAAAATAAAGCATGTCTAATAAATATTGTGCTGTTGGTTACTTGTGGTATTTTAGGTAATGATTTCTAGGATCTAATTTTCAAGATGGCTTTAACGTAACACCGTACTAAGCTTAGCTTTATTAAATGATATTTGGACGTTTTAGTGTTTGACACTTTAATTCAAACGTCACGCGTGGTTTGGTGATTAGAATATTTGAACAATGGCGTCATAATATAGAACCACGTGATATCCATGAACACCCATTTGGAGTAATCACGGATACTTAGATTAATAGAAGTGTGCCCCATTGTCGCATACAACAATTATATCCTAGCAAAAATAGAAATATTGTGCATAGAAATCACGAGAATATTTTAAATCTCTCTGGTTTATGAATAGTGGAACTTATTATTATGCATAATGAATGGAGTTTGGTAATATCACATTAATAATATACTCATAAATCAACGTCATAATATGGTAATATAAACAATAGCTAATCAGCGCTAATTGCATTAATTAGCTCAATGTTAATAGAATGATTGATGACTGGGACTATGTAAATTTTAGTTAAAGGGACCAACAATGTTCCAACACATAATCTGTGAACGCATAGACGTTTTCGCTAAACAGTCAAGAATTTTAGAAACGCTATAATTTAATAATTCTTTGTTGTTAGGAGAGTTGGATGGCCGAATAGTTAGTGCATGTGCGTTCGATCCCTCTGGCGTGGTTTCGATTCCCTGGTTGGAGTAGAGTCGCCCATCCAACCTCGTGGGTTTTCCCGGGTCTCTCTGGTTTCCTCCCAATGCTAAATTTGTGAGTCTTTCTCTCTCTCTCTCTCTCTCTCTCTCTCTCGCTCTGTGATGTCTGAATTGTGCAAGTACCAACGCCAACAAAAGTGGGAGAAGTAGACATGACAGCTTAGAAATTTGCAGTGTATACTACCATCGCTACCGATAACCTGTGAATTGTACAGTTTGTACTTTGTAGGTAATATTACAACCCGTTTTTTTCCCAAATTTTCTTGTAGCGCGGTATCTTAAAACGTGAGTCATGATTATAATAAATAAAACACAAGCAAAACACAAGCAACCTCCTCTCGGCCATATTGCTTTCCTAATTGTGTTAATTTAGTTCTACGCCACCCATAAAATACATCTATTAAGAAATGTACATGTATTAGAAGTAATAAATCATGGTTAATAATGTCAAACTATGTACTAGTCATCCCCTTATTAACTTGATCAGACGATGATACCAGCCATGTACAATTTTACATCTAAACAGATCGGCAGATCAGACAAGAAAAACTATGTACATTTGAACACCTAAACAAATCAAAATATCAGACGATATTAATACGTGGACAACAGGGAATATCTACGTCTGGACTTTGTCCGTGTATACATACATTATAATCTACGGAGTTGTGCATTTACATAAATAGACACTAAATCGGACAACTAATTGATGAATCTATAAAATGTGCGTACATGTACAGCGTCGGGGCCGAAATGACTCAAAGGCATATTTAAATGTCATCATGTGTATTTTTTCTAGCGAAATGACCCAACGCCGTGTCATAGGTAATGAGATCAAATTATGTCTGTATGATAATATTATTATGTAGGGGGATGTATGATCGAATGGTTAGCACATGTGTGCTGTATAATAAGGTCTGTCATTGAGTCAACTGGTGTGGTTTCGATTCCCAGGTTGTTTGTACCTGACAAGGAGTAGGATCGCTCGCCTGTCTAACCTGCTGAAGACCGCTAAGCTCAGCAAAATTGTTGAATTAAAACTGAACTAAATGTTAGTCCCGAAGGCGTCTAGTTTGGTCGGAATGGACTTAAACCCTCTCTCTCTCTCTCTCTCTCTCTCTCTCTCTCTCTCTCTCTCTCTCTCTCTCTTCTTGGGTGTATTATTCGTGATTACTTTGCCAAAATACCACTAAATAAAGTGGAGTATATTGTAAACTAACATGATGTATATATGCATGTACGAATCTGTTTTTGTTGCATCTGGTATATTCAGGTATATTTATGTGTAAACCAGCAATAATCAAAACTAAAAGCATAGCTGAATTTTAACTAACTCTGGCAAAATCACAATTACCATTATTATAGCAAACGCTCTCTTTTTAGATCTATTCTTTATTATATAGCATAATGCATTATTAGCACAACTGTATAAATCCATGATCATATAGACATACAAGATTTATAATTTTTTGAAGTTCGTTTGCCAACATTTTCCAGCATATAATGATTAAGCCTTGTGGAAACCTAATCATTTTATGTGATTGTGTGGTTCATTAGTTTCCCATCTCCACCGAGTAAATAACTGACATAGATTTAAGGGATGATAAAGTAAATAACAAGATAAGAATAGATAGATAACATTACAATATACATCAGGGATATGCAAAGTATGGAAACACGATGCTGATTAGAATAAAGATAGAATGGGTGCCTAGAACAAAAATAGCAGTTTTACGAGGTATTTGTTAGTCAAACATTTACAAAGAATGAAGGAGATGTTATATGTTATTATGCGAAGGTACTTGGTCAACATACTGCATGTTGCATACTCCAGGATAATACGTTGGCTCGCTAGCCTGGAAGTCGGATGTTCGATCCCAGCAATGGCGGGGAAAGTTCATCCAGATTTTCCGGAGTGGTTTCCCCTTGCAAGTGATTCCGGATAGGACGAAGAACTGAGGTCCCGTGTACACATTGGCGTGCACGTAAACGATCCCATGGCAGTTTTAATTCGATATAAGAGTAGGCCCGGGCACAATATCCCTCATAGCAGAGTGTATGGCGTATGTCCGTCTTCATTAGTCCAGTTGAGGTACAGAACAGTAGGACGTTAAACCCCATTTCATTTCATTTCCATACTCCAGTGAAGTAAAAAAAAAGCCTTGGAAGGGGGTCTAGAGAAGTATAAGCACAACCTGCAACAATGTACGAGATTCCTCACTATACTATACTCAGAGATGGAGAAATCTCATGCCAATACGTGATGTAAGCATATGCTGCATCTCTTACTACACTACAACGTGGAGCGGTCGATAACTCATCGTATACAAGTGGAACTTATTCATATCCCGTTTCAGTAAAGATGGATTTATCATTAAAAAAACTCTTATAAAACACAGACAATAAACCATTAAAGATATTAAGAACAGACTTCTTCTTTATCACAAGAGAATCGGAATCACTTAAGTCGAAGAAAAAACGTCGAATTAGCTTTTCGCTTGGTATAATGCATATACATAATTCAAACTGTATTATTTTTATGGCATGATATGGAGTTTGCCCCTACAGGCCAGCTCTAACCAACAGGAAGAATTGATTACCGACGAATAAAAGCAGAAATCGTTCTTCTGTCTGTGGTCGTAGATATTTACTTAAATGATTAAATGATATTAAATATTTAACTATGAGGAATAGTAATAAGGAAGGGTCAAAGACAGGGCAGCACTGGACGAATATAATGAAGACCAGAAATAAATGGAATTGATGTTATGGTGTGGCGTCTCAAAGACGGATCCAGGGGTAAATCTTTATGTGCCAGCGTGGAGTATGCATGTCATATGTCATCAATTCAATGATTAATGCGTTTTATCTTATAATTTTTATCGAGGGTCGTACACGAGGTATGATATCGACTAAGTGTGTTGAGTCGCTAGTTAAGACTATTTTCTGGTTCAAGTTTTTACACGTTGTGCACTTTTCCAGTATGGCCATCGACTGTCTCTTTATCCATGACCATACATTATTTATCGGTTGAGTTTTTTCTCGCCATTCATATATTTTTATATTGTTTATAGTGCGTCTCAAATGTACCATTATCTAGTCTACATGTTATTAACACGACATGTTTTATCGTCTGAGTGTTCAATTGTTATTAATGCGCTGTGTTTTATCGTCTACATGTTTCAGTTGTTATTGTTTTAAACAAATGTGTTATTGATTGTGACAACTTTTATTTTACATTCGTTCCCAAAGATAAAATAGTTCTAAAACATTACCGATGCATGCAGAACAGTGAAACGTATTCATTCAACACTATAAAAGCAATATTAAAGCAATATGTAGCAACAAGTTTCCTTCTTCCGTAAGTAATGCCAGTCATAATATACATGAAAGACAAATACGTAGTTACAATTCCGCTGATGAAAATCAATGTTTGATAATAAAATAGTGTGTTATGTTAAAAGTGTGTTTCTTTTACAAATAGTGTGTTCTGTTAATAGTGTTTTTTCTGTTACAAATAGTGTGTAAGTTTATTTTGTTTACAAATAATATTATAACATTGTTAACAAACAGCGCATTATATTTTCTAGACATACTGTGTGCTTGCTATAACGCATACTCCTCGCAGTATTCCGTTTGATTAGAGGTAATCGCACTACTCACTGCTGTAATGAGTGGGTATTGTTGTTTTAAATTTTGATTGGTCAGTAGTCCGACTAACAACCAATGACTAGCTGCTTTATAAAAGCTTTACATTTAAAACGAGTGCCAATATTGGACCAAATATGTTTACATAACGTTACGTCATGGTTCACGATTTTATTATGCCCAATTAACCCGAACATAGCTGCAGAATACTGCAGTAAAACTAATTGCATGACAAACGAGGCTCTCTGGCCATTGCTTCAGGAATATGGCTATACGGTTGCTAAGTTATTTGAAATGTGAATCAACAGTAATTGATATGCAATATTCTACGCCATCAATGGAAAAAGCTAGTGGCATATAATAGATCATTGATTAATATTGTATCTTTAGGAATGATTTTCTATTGATGGTATTAAATGATTTACCTCCTGCAGTTTGTGGAACAAGAAATATAACTCTCATGCTAACCAGACGTCATACTGTTACAGATTATCTATTATGCCCTGTGTCACTCGGTGCATACTTATTGAACATCATAACGTATTTATTATTCAGTAAGTGGAGGCGGTTGTTGAAAAATTCCAAACGATGCGCCAACTCCGTTCATGCATTTTAGAGACTCAACCAGAACAAAATATGTTAAAAATGTTCAAAAAACAGTGAAGCAATTAACTTACAAATTAACCAAGTTCAAATAATATAATGAATGATCGAAATTTGGCCTATGATGGGCGTCGACTAAGTAATTTGGAAATCTATTAATCTGTTTTCTCTATATCCCATGACATTTTATTAGCCCCAAAACAATCATAGCCTAAATTATCAGTCAATTTTCTTCCAATAATCGACATCCACTTGACTCTCTAGATGATGCATTCTAACATTGGATTTCCAGTAAGATAGCAAGAATAAATGGTGGATTGCCTGACTACTGTCGGATTATTGAGTGGCCAGAATAAAGTTTTTTTCCTGCCCAAGCCCCTTTAAACACTGGTTAGTTGAATGTATCATGAAATGGTTGTATTTATCCTGAAATGATTGATTGTTTGGTTTTATTGTAAAATGGTTGTTTGTGTTTATCATTCAATGTTTGGTTATTATTGCCGTGAAATGATGGGTTGTATTTATCATTAACTTGTTGAATGTGTATACATGTATCACGAAATAGTTGTTTTGTGTTTATCATTCAATGGTTGGTTATTATTGTCGTGAAATGATGGGTTGTATTTATCATTAACTTGTTGAATGTATATGCATGTATCAGGAAATGGTTGGTTGCATTCATCTGGGTGTATTTATCATGAAATGGTTAGTTGTATGGATTATATTGTATTCATCATGAAATGGTTAGTTCCTTTATCATAAAATCGTTAGCTGTTTGTATTTATCAATCTTTGACCGCAGATTTTTAAGAAAATTGTCGATATCTGTAATTATCTCTGCTCAATTGATTTGAACCTAGACATTGTTTTTATTTGTCGCTTAATGAACTTGAAAACTTATCGACAAACATCCTCTACTGTTGATGAAGAACAGAGCTAAAAGAAAATGGCAACCACTGAGTAATTTATTGTTGATTTTCAATACATGGCATCGGGGTCATTAAAACACCGAGTATGGTGCGTTTCGTTCTAATGATCAGAATGTCTATAGCAACTAATGTATTATTAGTGCTACTACTACATGGTGTTTAACGTCCGCTTCCACAGAAGTGATATTTTAAACTTTTATAACCTTTACCTTAGTACAAAGTGGGTAAGACGCTGACTCGCTAGCCTGGAGGTCGGGTGTTCGATCCCTGCATTGACCGAGAAAAGAAAGTTCATCCAGATTTTCCGGCGTGGTTTCCCCTTGTCAGCTGTCTAGTCGTCCGGATGGGACGAAAACCGAGGTCCTGTGTACACATTGACGTGCACGTAAAAGAACCTTGACAATTGGAATTCGATATAAGAGTAGGCCGTAGCGCCGCTGCCTGGGCAAAATTTTCCTCATAGCATCCCAGTTCAGGAGCAGAACAGTAGGACGTTAAACCCCTTTCATTTCACCTTGATAATACTTTATGATTCTTCGTCGCTTGCTTTGACATCGAGGCTAATTAGAATGGTCGAATAAACTTACGACAATAGTGGAAAACCATTGTTGAGATATATGCATTATAACTTAATGATGTAATTTTAATGCGTACAATTTTACATTTATTATGTATATTCAAATTTACGTCTATTTGTTGGTTCTCTCCCCACACTTCCAAACGAGACTTCATTTAATCATACATATACTGTGAAAGTATATTAACTTTACATTATATCGCTTTAACAAATGTTCGTCTGTCAACTATTCCTGTATCGTTAGATCTTTATCTCGCTGTGCAGTGCTTTTGTCCTTCTGAAATATGAGGCACTTTCAGCTAATATACTGCAGCTCTTGCTTTATGAGCACAAATAAAAAAAAGAGTTTCCATTATATGAAAGTCCAGCGATCGTTCTATATAGAGTTCTTTTTAGCAGACATTATGCAACATTTTAATCACTGGAGCTGTCGCTTACAATTTACGTTGTGTTTTATTTGAATCTAATAAGCGAACTCTGCCTTTTTGTCTCCCTTTATGTGATCTGTCTTGTTAATATGTATTGCGTTAATCCTTCTTATTTTCTAATATTCATTACGCTAATGCGAATCCTAAGAAACAAATCAAATTTACTTAAATAAATGAAGTAGACAGAGTTTAATTAATTTCCAATTACAGTAATTAAAGGGGGTGTAAACACACGCGTGTGACACTATTGATCGCGTCTACTAAATTAGAAGGGAGACAATTAACATTTAAAGCACTCCTTTCATTAAAATCGCGTTAATTGAAAAATATCGCCATTTAAAGGGTTCATAGAAAAGCACTAGCTTTGACCACACGCAGAACAAAAATATTAGTTGGCATCGATTCGGTATGGCATTTTTCGTGACTGCATTGTCTTTTGTTTTAGTACATACATGACATCTTTTTATTAATTCTTGGAAAGTTGGTTAGTAGGTCTAATTTTTGTGTTCTTAATAATCCCACGTTCTAATATAAAAACTTAATGACAGGCTAATTAGTTTCTCGTTGAAAAAATCGTCACATACAGACCCTGTGGCAATTTAGACAATATAAAAACAGGACTTAAATTTGTCACTTTCATTAAAAATTTAACATTACACCCCCTGCATGACACGCCAAAAAATTAACATAATTCTGAAATATCAATTTTCTCTTGAAAGCGCAACATTAAACTTTTATAAACAATCTGTTATGACAGGTTTCACTTTGATGGCCCTTTGCAAATCGCTTTGTCTCGGTCTCTAATCATCCACTGCTTTCAATATCTGTTTTAAGATGCCCCGCTGGTGTTTTCATACATGTCATGGGCAGCGATCTTTTGTTCGCATTTGTTCTGTAGCTTTGTGCTGTATTTGTATCCTGGCGGGGGTCCGATGTCCGGATCACGTCATTATACAAGCAACAACAGAAAACAAGTTCCCTTATTACAACTTAACCGAATAATCAGGATTCTAAAGTAAGACCTTGCTCGATCTTCAAAGAAAGGTTAATTAGATTTAAAACTAATCTGGGTTCAGTCTGGCGGTGGGTTGAAAATCTTGTTAAACTAATTCTTTAAAAAATGTCTCCGAGACGAGACGTTACCGGCGATTGAAGATGACATTAACAAAAAATAAACATTCATTCGACTTTAATTGTTACTATTTTCTGAAGTTCCAAATGAGAATCTAATTTCAAGTTTTAAACACTGAAATATGTTGAATCGAGGGAGGCGACGGGAGACATGCTTGTTTTGTACTAAGCTTAAGTTTAGTGGCACTATGAATGCAAATATTCAAATTTTGGTTTTATATCTAACTAAAATATTTTGTATTTCGATAATATTTTGATTTTATATTTTTAAATACAATTTTTGACTTTATATTTAAATATAACTTAATTTATTTTTAAATATAACTTTTTAATTTATATTTAAATATATCTTTTGATTTTATATTTAAATATAACTTTTTAATTTATATTCAAATATAACTGTTGATTTTATCATTAAATACTTTTGACTTTATATTTAGCTCAATAAAATTTTGATTTCATATCTAAATACAATTATAATTCTATATTGAATTAAATAAAGTATTAGGTCATACGTGGATATTGATAATAAAATAGATTAATACTACTGGAATTCCTGAAGCTCAATTTAATTTTGGTTAATATTTCATTAAACTAATCGCACTAATATCATCGGCTTAAAGAACTAAATACATATCTATTTTTAATTCCAAGCTTGTTAATAGCTAATCTATGCTCTTAATGTGCATTTAAAAAATCGCAAGAACACGACATTTCGTTACGTGTTATTTAAGATTGATTAGTTTTGTCATCTCACCAAGTGACGTCAATAATGACTTTGTTTCAACAGTAATGTATCTGTAAAAATACAAAGATCAATTTAAGATCTCAGTGCCGAAACAAACATGTTAAGCCAAATAATTATAAATTGGTCCTTACTTGAAATAGTTCAATTCCGAAGAGAATAATTATAAACCAAACAGTACAATACAGTTGTGTTAGCTAAATCTAAATAAAGATGCAAAAACAAAGATGATGTACAACAATATCACGGTGTCAAGATATCGCATCGGCCATCATTAATCATAAATGGCAATATGTCGCTATCTTACTTGGCTTAATTTTGTCATGCATCATTGGATGTAAGGCATACTACGCCTTTTGTATGTGAATTTTAAATTTATGAATGATATTTACTGTAATCTACGTAATAGACTTACTTACATTAATTACGGAAGTTTGTTCAAATGATCCGGTGAATCTGCGTAACAGGAATGTTGAGACAAATCACTACGAGATTTAATGCAAAACTGTACCTCATGCCATTTATCAAGACTTATAACTGTTGTAAAATGTGAACAAATTTAACCATTGGGACCTGTCTTGTTCTAGGATGCCAATCTAATAAGCTAATAAAACCAAGACCAAGCAGATGGTGTCTCGGTCCGGGTCACATTTGAAAAAAAAATCAGACATAACTATTTAGTCTATGATCTTAACAGTTAATGGTGCAGACATGACAATGTGGATCTTTGCTCTGTCCCTCGGAGCTTTAAAATCTCATAAAATATCTATTTGGCCCCTAAATATGTCCGTTCACATTTGTATTCATGGTCAGGTTTCAGTTTTAATAACAAGAGTCGTGTTCGATTAAACAGATGGTATAACCTATAGTACAGCTCTTCCGTTCACTCCCTCGGGGCATCAGCTAATTCTTAAAATAATTCATATCAACATAGGATCATTGTTGGAAACACTCTCTCCTTATTAGGTCAAAAATGAATTAGCCTCGCAATTATTCACATAATTCTATTCAACAAGAAGGCGGAGAGATTAGAGAACAAAGACACCGCATTAATAAAGATCGGGAGCGTCACTTATTTAAAGCAAGATCAGTCCAATTTGTTCTCACATCACTGAAGGTGGGATCAAGTGAGATCTTCAGTCTGTGTGAAAAAGCCAGCTTAGTCATTATCGAGTTATTCAACATTTATCATTTGGTAATATTTAACTGTCATGTTCACTTTTCTCCGTCTTTTTCTGGTATTTTAACCCTATCACGGTTAATAATTCTTCTTTTCGTTGTTCACTGCCCTGTCGTTTCAATACATTTGACGGTAGTCCACACGCGCATATACCGCCTGTTCATTTGCAAAATGTGCAATTACATTTTAGCTACGCGTTTTCATAAAATATATCATGACAATGTGTAAGGATAGGCTGTCAGAAAACGAAGCATACGCGCAAAGCCGCTCATAAAATGTACAATCGTAAAAAGATGGGCTGCCAGACAATGCAGCAGAAGTCGCCTGCGCATTGCTCAAAAGTTGTTGCATTGTGAATCATTGGGTAAAAAACACCAAAATCGTTATTTACTGAGCGTCGACAAGATTTAATGACATAATCAAGGGCAATAAATATAACTTATCATATCTATTGATTACTTATTTTGAAATAAATCAGAATATACCTTTGTCGATGTTGCGTTCTAAAGATTTTACAAAGTGATCAGGGACAATAACCTTGAAAGTTACTCATAGAAATAGCCAATATAAATAACACAATACACATATTTTTTCAAATGATCGGATGATCAGTATATAGTTTATATATTATGTTCACCGGAAATTCCTGAAAACAGACCGGTTGGTGCGACTTCATTATGTTTTTTGCTGAAGTCGTTTCAGTGTCGAATGTCAAAGAAGTACACGGTAGCTATCTTAAAATATTGTATTACATTGTATTATGAGCCTGGGCCTAAAGCCAAGAACTTAGACCTTATAATTTGGTTCTGAGTCGAATCACGTCAAACAGTGACACATTCCATTTTCATAAATCTTATGTAGGATTAGACGCTAGTCTGTGACGTGTTCGACTATTCCTGGAAGTGGTTTAACACATCCATACCCGTTTAATAATGCCAACATAATGCACCATTTATTAACTCATTGCCCTCGTTTATAACTTATAATCTATATCTAACTGTCCTTGGTAAGGATGATGCCAATGTTACCATTTTACGGTCTAGACTTCTAAAAATACTGCAAGATTTGAAACAAGTCGGATTTAACCACAATTATAGCCATTTCCACTACAAACTTACAAAAATAGCAATAAACGGTTCATAAAATATGCAGGGAGTTGAAAACCACTATAGTACTAAAAAACGTTATAACAATTTCGAATGTATACAAAAATAACCCGTTAACAATTAAGTATTGTTTCGTTTATTAACAAATGTTATGCGCACTTAAACTTTCTTCAGATGTTTGAAATGTTTTATGGCACCACTTGATCAGTTAATAAAATATTACGAAATGAAACACATTGTGGTTGTGAAATAAAAGGATCAGGGGAGACTTTACTTACAAAATAAACAAATCATTTATAGAATAGAAATCTAATTCATGCGGAAAAGGATCGTCCTGCTTTTCAAAGACACAATGGCCCTGTATATCGAGTAAAGAATGTCCATTCAAATAGTTCTATTGATATACAGGTACATGAACTATTGTATATGTACTTCAAACTTTCATTGATAGCGGAGTTTTCTTATCACAACATTACACATGTAATCGAAGCAAGATTCGAAATGAGAATTTTCTCACAGAAAACTGCCCATTAAAATTAAAGCGACAGGAAACACACAATCTCCAATAAGTTCCTATAGCGTATGACAGAGTATGCTTATATAGTAAGTGCAGGAGGGTTGTACCACACACAATTTTACACAAAAACAAATATATGGACAAGACATCATACCCAAAGACCACAAACATAAACAAATCAAAGAGAGTGAATGACAGAGTATGCTTACTATTCATAGAACACTATATTAACACTATATTACAAAACTTTTGTCGTTTAATGTATCAAATACACCAAAAAGAAACTATATGTAAAGTTTTGTGTTTCTGGATGAAAGATATTTCTTATAAACAGTGGTGGAAAATTGAGTAGATTCTCAACTTAAATCTGGGAATGCTTTGCGAACTTAGGGCCTGATATTACTACATATATTATACTTGCCACTGTATTTTAGTAAAGTTACAACATTATTGCTATATGCAAGCGAATTGTTGAAATATAATTAAACACCATGATAGTCCCGAAATGACCAGGTTTGTGTCGAGTGGACGTTAAAACCCATTTCTCATTCTCTTCTAATTAATCAAGTTCAAGAAATGCCGCCCTTCTAGTAGAGTAAACCCCATTCTTAATCAAGTTGAACACTCGTGTGTTAATTTAGTCCGATAAAGATTGATAAACGAACCCCACTTTAAGGTTAATAGAAAAGTTTCCCGTGACTATAGTAGATTATGGATTGGCCATAAAACTAATTCAATAGTTTATACATAGACATATATTATATATATAAAAGAGACTAAATCGTTTAATATTGTATCGATTAGCACGTCTTTATTTGTATTGTATGTTTTATATATTGAAAGGAGCGTTTGTAACATACCGCGAGATTTTCCATTATGTTTACTTGTTAAGGATAACTAAAGGGTTATTCATGTTTTTTATATGGGCTTTAAAAAGAGATCGGTTATTCCATTGTATCGCGTATTTCACGGAAAATAAAGTGGTCTGTGTTATCTGACAGAATAAACATAATTCGACTTTGTTCAGCTGACATATCTAGCTTTTAATCGTGGTATTTATCGAGTAATCGATTATAGTATATAAACAAATAGTCGCGATGATCGCCGGTATTTAAAAATATCTTAGATAAATACTGGAATTGATTAATGTAATAGTAAACGAGGCGATTAAACATCGTCCACAACACTTCTATCATGCTTTATTTAACAAATATAACAAACACTTAACATTGAGAATAATCTGTAATTTGTCATGTCCAACCACAAAACGTTGGCTAATTCAATAAATGTAAATGGATATACCCTAATACATAATATTTAAATATTTGTTCGAATTTCCTAGAATCATTTAATTGGGATTTAACGGTCTTGTTATCACGTCAAGTGATATAGCATTGCTTATTGAATAAATATATAGAAATGTCACCGAGTTATATTTATTATTTCAAAATTCTCTTTGAAATTTTTCTGTACTTGAGAACTTTCCATCCAAACACGTACATTTAACTCAAAATCGAAGAAGAAAACGACTCAAGTATGCAAAACATCATTATCGGTCAACTATTCCTATCCATCGCCGAACGAAGTAATGGGAGAGTTAGTTAAACTGACCCTAGTATGTACTTCCTTACTTGTCGGTTCTGTTTCCGGAGAATATCTCATAAACCGTACAATATATCTTTATGCAACCCTGTACCAACACCATCCCACTAAACAAGCTGTCGATTTCGCTATTAGAAATTTATCAGACACAAACAATTTAATGATCCCCAGATTTGCCTTATATTTTTAAGATCTCAAGGGCGAGGGATGCTGTTGACCAAGTCTGCTTCTTTTATTACTACTAATTCGACGTGTACATTTTGAATATCTGTCTGTAAATTTAAACAAGACTCATTCATATAAAACAACGAGGATTGGGGAATTCTAAGGGAATTATATTATTTTTCAATCCTCCCATTCCCGGATTTGCATCTTATTACTGGTTCTTCTGGCAAGTGTCGTAGGAAAGGTGTCTAGTGACACCACACTAAGTGGAAGCGGGCGTTAACAGTTTCAAATTATTTTAGATTCGAAATTCGTTCTTTCAATAATAGGTTGCTAAAACATGTTAGTAATAAAGGCGATATACGAGTAAACAAACATCCCATGTAGGGTCGGATTAGAACCTTTACAGGCCCTAAGCACTAAGTATTTGTTAGTGCCCCAAATTCAAAATGTTAAAAAAAAATAAAACATAAGCGATCCGTCAATGAAATGAAATGGAATGGGGTTTAATTTCCTACTGCTCCAAATGGACAAATGAAGATGGCCATAAAGTGTGCTATGAGGGATATTTTGCCCGGACAGCGGCACCATGACCTGCTCTTTTATCGAATTCCAACTGCCAAAGGATCTTTTAGGTGTATGTCAATGTATACACGAGTCGGTCGGTCCTCGGTTTTTCTTTCCACTCAAACGACTAGATAGTTGGCATTATATATTGAGAGAATTAAGGTAACAGAAAGAAAGACAGAAACAATGAAAAACTGATCACAAGTTTTTAAATTTCAAATTTTTAAATTAAATATTTAGAATTCGTCAACTAACAAAACATAAATTCCCTCCTATTCGATGCCCTAAGCATGTGCTTATTTTGCTTAATGGTTAATCCAGCCCTGCGTGTGTATCGTACTTCACAGGTAGTCTAATACAATACAATAAATAATGAATTAGTTGTTGTCAATTAACTGGAATCGGGTACAAGCTCGAGTCTCAACATCCTGGTTCTAAACACGCCATGTTTACATCGTAATTTAATTACAGTCCTTACTTACACCATAGCGGGGTCAATAAACAAGAAATCCCGGTTTCGAACCCATTGTTAACCCAGAAAACTCATCGAAATTGTCCAGCATATAGCTTGTCTGGTTATTGACGTCGGACTGGTTGCTGTCAGGAAAAGAGTCTTCTGTTCGGATGATACGAAAAACGAAGCCCTCGTATTTGCAGGAAGTTAAAGATCCTCTGATAGTTGGACATCGAAACAAAGTCCGCAGCACTAATGTCATGGTAAAATGTCCCTCACATTTTAAGATGGAGAAGTGCTAACACGTTTTCCCGTTCGGTCTGTTTATTTATCAGATTAAGATAAAAGTAAAATTGTATAACTCGGTAACATCCGCTGCCACACGACTTTACAAATTAATAATTTTGGTTCTCAAAATTGATAGATTAACACTGTCAATAATAACGTAATATTTAATAGCAAATTGTGGTATACACCTGCTATAGGGGAAGAAAATGTTTCATAACAACCGGTCATATTGATTGGGTAGCTCGGATAAAAGTAAGTCACTGGTATAACTATGTATATTACTGGTTCAAAATTTTCAATCCTGTTCTCTTCACATTTAATAAACCTTCTCTTCCATTATCACACATTTATATTACTTTTTTGTTTGAGATCTAGTATAATAAAATAACCCAGTCTGTTGTCAGCTAATCTCAAAACCTACACATTTATTCATATCATTGTTTATACTGAAAATTTTTTTTCTTCGGCAACCTCAAGAAAGAAACAATTTTTTTATCACATCAACAATCTTTGTCACGATTCGCTTCTTTCTATGGGAATTTAAAATTTGAATTAAAACATCTAGGAATTGTTATGTTTCGATCCATATTTTTTACAGTCGATAAACCGATTTCATTTCATCTAAATTTGTTTTTAAAAAAAGCATATTATTTTCACGATGGCATCAGTGCAAAGCAATTAAAGAGAGCACATTACAAACGGGGTCGGCTTGTATTAGAATAAAGAAGTCGTAAAAGTATGGTATTTTCAGACTGACGTGGTACTATTTAGAACTCCTTGTGGACAGATAGAGGTCAAGGGTCTGAAGTGCCAGACTATGACATTTCTAAACTAACATGGCATAATCTGTTTTCAATAAGGTTTTTTTAGCATGCAGGATGGGAGGGGGACAGGGAGTGCGGAGAAAACACACGCAGTCAGACAGGTGAAACCACGTCACTTGGCCCAATAACAACCCTTATGATCTAAAGCGCACGCGTTAGACCATGTGGCCATCCCACCCACATAACTGGGCAATGTGCTGGGAGAATAAATTTGCCAAGATGGCAGCTTTTTTCTCTCGTCCGACTTCGAGTACAAAATATACGGTGTTATATTTGCTAAGCCAGGCAGTAAAGAATAGTATCTTTAAATCAGACATCTAAGAAAAGAATGGGTCTGAAGTGACAGAAGATATTGGATTGTCTTGATGGAGATGAAAGACTTTTCTGGGTGTTAACCATGATAAATCTACTCATTTCTCTCAGACGTTAATGATGAAACCAAGAGTGTTACCTATTTTATAATAGTATATGGTATAGAGGGACGTTACGGTATACAGTAATATACTTTTCGTGTGCAACACATATAGCATATAGCAAAGATAAGTTGAGCCCACTTTAACATAATCAATCTAATGCTTATGTCAAATACAGGTCTCCCGTAATCTGGAAAACCTAGCAAGTCCAATTTTGGTGAAAATTGAGTTAGACCCATATTTGGACTTAGTACACATGTATATAATAATAGGTTTTATTCTCCCTCACCCGTGGGGCTTCTAATTATCTTCATGTAAAAAGACAAAAAGAAATTGGTTATATATTCAGTAGCTTAACAAGACAGTTTTCCTTTGTTTACTCAAAACTACATTCAACAGTGTTACTAGGTTTTTCCAGATTACGGGAGAGGTTAATCGATGCATTTCATGTGACGGGATCCTACCAAGCGGGATATACTAGTATTGATATACGTCTTTATGCGAGCCACTGTGGTTCGTTGAGTAAAACGCTAACTCTTTAACCATGATGTTTTGCGGGTTGTCTGGTCGTTCGGTCAGGATGAAACCCAAAGGGTCGATGTTCACAGTGCCTGCACGTAAAATAACCCTTGACTGTTGGAATTCGAAACAAAAGTAAGCTGTAGCGTCGCTGTCAGCGAACAACTTCCTCCGTAGCACACTGTATGTCGTATAATGTATGTCCATTCATATTACACCACGTGATGCAGAATATAGGACGTTAAACCTCATTTCATTTCATGTCGATTCACTTGATTTGATATTTGTTTATTTTTTTAAAATGTCTGTTTTCTGTCTTGTTCGAAGGTTTGTCTTTGTGTTGTGTTTTGTGTGTAGTGCGGTCCTCCTGCACCTACTATTATAGAGAAATGTATTTAAAATTGTTTAATATCCGAGATATGTATAAAAATACGAAATAGTCAGACCCCGGTTCTCCAGTTGTGATTAAGCCAATGACATTAGCCATATATGGATAATTGTCTTTATTCATCTTCTCCTGTGGCCATCGTTTTAACATGAAGCTAAATGCCACCAGTCTTTAATGGCATCCCAGCGGATTTCTCTTAACTATAGCAGGTTTTAATGGTGGCTCTTTACTTTGTAAAACTCAAATTAATGTCACAACACATTCGTAGTTCAAGTCTGCTGAACAATGAGAACTATTCACGAATAATTCTGAAACTTGTTGTATATATACAGACAGATAATTTAATCTCGTTCACCAAATTCCATTGGATTAGTGCTTGCTCACTTATAAGGAGGACCCTGGTTGGATACCGGTGTTGGCCAAGAATGTCTCAGAGTACTTCTCAGTGTGGTGCCATCCTGGCAGTGACGGAGGACGGGGGCCCTGGCAAGGGACAGCTTCAAGTCGTTCGGGTGAAACGAAACGCCGAGTCACCGTTAGCGTACACGCAAAAGGTGCCAGGCAGTTTAAAGTCAGCATGTGAACATATTTAAGTAGTATGTTAAACCTCGTGTCATTTCCCATGCCCATTTCCTGAGACACAGGAATAAGTCTGTGGTTTAGATGATTGTCAGGAGTTCAGATTTTTGTATTTGGGGTTTGGCCTGGTCCCCTGCCGACGTCGTGAGATTTCTCCAGGGTCTACCATTCCCTCCATTGCTCTCTACTTCAGCATATCCGCATAGGCACACATTATCAATACAAATATATTCATAATAAAACACAACACCGGGTATATATGGATATAACTACTTCTCTATAATTTAATAACGACGTTTCGTAACACATACAGGTCACGTTTTCAAGATAATGACAAATATCCATTTATTTATACATAATTTTAGCTCGAAAGAGATGTGGTTCAAAAGGACAAAAAGAATAAATATACCCGCTTATAACTAAATTTATAACTAAAATATGAATTACTTGAGTTGTGTGTACAATGAAGCCCCACCCCCTCCCCGCGTAACTAGATGTTATTTGTTTGTTTGTTTAGTATATGGATTATGTCAGTGTTAGGAAGAAGCAGAGACTTTTTTTGCAACTTTTTGAAAAAATAATCAATTCAAAGATGCCTTTTGTAGTTGTCGTTTGATGATCAAACTCGATTGTTTGTAAAAACCCAAGAGTATAAACCTTGCTGTTGGGGCTATCCATAATTCAGGGCAGACATTTTGTTGCTGGCTCAAGGGAACGGTTTTAGAATGATCCAAAGTAAGGTCACCGTGGTTGATTTATCAAAGACATTAGCCAATTTCAAAGTTGATAGTCACCTGTGTGCAACAGATGTGGGGTCAAATGGCAAAGGTCACCGGTATAAGTGTCACGGTTAATTGCTCATATTAAGCCCATTATCTAATATGGCGTAACACCACTGGGGCTATGATAATTGTAGAAGGGATTTGGTTTCTAATCAGATTAGTCACTTAATATCATTTAATTACAATACAATTAGAATCAATTAATACCCTGACACTTATTAATAAACGTTATACACTTAATCTAATATTAGACAATTTGATAGCATGTGTTGGTGACCGTGTTAAGACGTGGGTTTAATCCTAATCAATTGAGATTATTCAGACTATATTAACCCTTTGTCTGTGTGTCAATATAGTTTATGTTCGATGATAACATACTTTAGTAGTTAACGCCCTCCCTATGCTATCAGTGTTCTATATTAACAAGTTTTAACCCTCTTGAAGATGACAAACAAATTGACAGTGGTGGATAGAGCGTCATTTATAGTACACTATTCGATAATCTCTCCTGGTCATTATTGTCTGCGATAACACTTCGATGGAAGCGGACGTTAAATAAAGCTATTTTAGACGGTATCCGGACCACTCGGACCAAAGACCACTCGGACCAAGTTCACTCGGACAAAAAAAAAAGACCACTCGGACCAAAACGGAGACCACTCGGAAAAATGTTATAAGTGTGGTTTAATGGTCGAGAGCAAGACATAAAGTAATATATTGATTACGCCATGTCTTTTGCACAATACATTTAAAATTTGCTTGCAATTTTTACAGATATCGCACACTAAGCATTACATGCTTACTCGTTTAGAACAACTGATACCGCGTATCATAATACCACTTATCACTAAAGTTCAATTCCCATACAATTTCCACGCTATTCATTTTACTCCCACGAAAAGGTTGACGGAGGCACCAATAATGGTGCGGATATAAACATTACAGGTTTCGTGACAGGTTGAAGAAAAGATAATATTCAGTGGGGAATTTTAATAAAATTAGAATTACGTCAATGTGTAAAAATGAACGTTTGGCGTGTAAAAACATAGAATATAATCAGCCACAAGTATACTAAGTGGAAACTACGCAGATGATGTTTGTATTTTTATTAATCTATCAGGTGGTGCCCATACACGATCATCCAATTAGTCTCAAACTTTCAAATATCAACAAGTTGATATGACTACTATAAGTCGACCTTAAACTTTATTAAGTTATTCTGTTGTGCAGTCTGAATCATCTTGTTTCAAATGGACAAGTTTTAAGTCACGTTTTCCAAATTGAAAGTACAATAGATATCATTTCGAACCGTATCTTTGTAAACACCATGTCAAATATTACCACCACCCCCCCTTTCATCATTATTTTGTGTATTGTTGCCATCTGATTAAAATACAGATCCTATTTCGTTTCGTATATTTAAATTGTGCAAATATCCTTTTATTTGTCTTCACGGTAGTAGGATCTAGAGGAGTTATTTTTTAAAGAAAATAAATAATCCACGTTTTGTTTTGATGTGTGGGATGAGTTAGCAAATGATATAGTCTGTTTAGGCGACGTTTGCGCCATGTATGACAGCATCATGCGAGTCATCCTTTCAGTAGTTTGAAATTGAGCACATTACATAGTAGTCCACGTCAATAATATATGGAGTGAAAATATCAAATGTCTAAAGAAACGAAACGAAAATAAGTTGTGTATTTTAATCCAATTGGTATTATTGTTAAAACAAACCACGAGATGCTATGCTGTGTACATTTTCAATTACACGTAAACGACATCGTCTCGGTTTATACGTAGAAAATAAGCACCACCATGAAAAATTTCTCCTATTCCTCATTATTATTTAAACAAAGTAAACGTGTGTTTTCGGCCCCAAATGAACTAAGTGTTGACGAGAAACTAACTGATTAACATCCACCTCGTCAACCAGAAACATCGTAACAAACCTGGACCGTTACTCTCTTAGTAAAAACACATGGGACTGAAAGTAAAAAAATGTTACCAACATTCAAACAAAACGAAGTTTAGTATTCACATCAAATGTCACTGATTAACGACTACATCTGGATACCTTGGGTATACATCCTCTTCAACTTCCTTTCTTTCTCGTGACAACTAATTTAATTGTATCGCCAAGGGAGCACCAACAACTGTAATATTTTATTAACGAATACGGGTGCGGACGTAAAATTTGTAACAGGAAATAACACTTATGTCTTCATATTGGTTTAGAAAAACTGCAATTGCCATAGTGTTCAAAACAAAGTAATGTTATTCAAAACCGGGGTCGGAGAGAGTCAGACAACGATGTATCATTTACCGAATTGGAGGCCTCGAAGAGGGCATACAAACACCACGAAATCTTCAACCAACATTTGAGTTCCCTCATCTATTTATTATTGTGTTCTCTCATCTCTGATCAATCATATTGTATTTGACCCATAGTGCACTGAGGATGGGGAATGGCCGAATGGTTAGGAAGTGCGCGCGGTATCGTAAGGTCTAGTGTCATTGAGTCAATTAGCATGGTGGCAAGGCGTAGGGTCACATGTTCAACCTCGTGGGTTTTCTCCTGGGCCTCCGGCTTCCTCCAACTGCTAAATACCCCTAAGCACAAGCGGCCTATTGCAATAAAGTTGAACTATGTCTTATTCCATGTGTAGAGTTGACATTAAACCTCGCTCTCAGGCCCATTGGAATCTCAAAGTCCAAAACTTCTCTCCAGTAATGATAGGGTTCCTGTATGGAACGGGTTAAGTATACTATTTCTAGAAGATATCACATCAATTCTCATTGAAGACGTCCATGTGTGTAGTAAGAGAGATGCATGCTGTTACCTGTGGTTACAACCAGACGTGTATCTACACATACATTACAATCGTAAACACCTGCTGCACAATCATGATTGCAATGGTATTTTTATAACAATGCAATATTGTAAATTTGTACATAATTTACAGAATGATACAGATAAACCGTGACTACCATGTAAAACTATATAGATAGATATACATTCAATAGATAACCTTATATGTATATGCATGACAATATGAGTCGATAAGATCAAAATATATACTTATTACGGATATATATACATATAGCATGGCCCGTCGACAGTAATAACAGAATCAGCATCACAGCTCTGATATAGCTAGCACAAGCTTCGTCACACACGTTGGGTAGAAATCCAACACCATAGCATGTGCTACTAACACAATATTATAGTGTACGGAAGTAGCTTGAAGCGTTAAATTAGTTCAATTTTAAACAATTATTTCCAGTTATACTAACTTTTCTTCCCCTCATTTCCTTGTTGTTGAAACAGCAAACATATTGCATTACATTTATCTTTTAAAGTCTCTGCTATTTTTTCTAAGCTTTCATCCATACTAAAGGGTATACACATTGGTGATATAACACATCAAAAGTTCAATGGCATATAATACCAGGGATTGGATTCTATCGCATTAAAAAAGAGCCAGGGAATAAATTTTATCAAACACTTAAAAGTGGCACTAGCTTTTTATATTGCGAAATCACGCATATCAATGTGCACCAGCTTTTTATATTTTAAATTCAGCATATCTATGTAAATACTGAATGGATTTAGTATGTTATCACCCTTGCCCACTGTATTGTATTATTACGGATATAAGTCCGAAGGATAGTACAAACAAGATTCGACTGTATAGCCTACTGATTATGACTTTCCGTCGATATGAGTTAAAGATAATATTAATGTAATATAGAATTCGATATATTATTCAATAACCGTATCGACTAACAAATAACTCGAGTAAATATAAATATGTACAGTCAGTCTATATACAAGCTAGATCTATATAGTACGCAATGATATGTCTCTAACATTTAAAGGACAACATTTTAATTCATATAAAGC
The DNA here is from genome assembly GCA_948474765.1 of Patella depressa. Taxonomy (NCBI): domain Eukaryota; kingdom Metazoa; phylum Mollusca; class Gastropoda; family Patellidae; genus Patella; species Patella depressa. Next base: position 24,407,615 of record OX419716.1, read on the forward strand.
CAGAATCCAATATTGAACAATTTCTCGAGTCCGGAAACAAACACTGCTTACTTTTGAGTAAAAGGGACCACGAGAATAATCTGTAATTTGTCATGTCCAACCACAAAACGTTGGCTAATTCAATAAATGTAAATGGATATACCCTAATACATAATATTTAAATATTTGTTCGAATTTCCTAGAATCATTTAATTGGGATTTAACGGTCTTGTTATCACGTCAAGTGATATAGCATTGCTTATTGAATAAATATATAGAAATGTCACCGAGTTATATTTATTATTTCAAAATTCTCTTTGAAATTTTTCTGTACTTGAGAACTTTCCATCCAAATACGTACATTTAACTCAAAATCGAAGAAGAAAACGACTCAAGTATGCAAAACATCATTATCGGTCAACTATCCCTATCCATCGCCGAACGAAGTAATGGGAGAGTTAGTTAAACTGACCCCAGTATGTACTTCCTTACTTGTCGGTTATGTTTCCGGAGAATATCTCATAATCCGTACAATATATCTTTATGCAACCCTGTACCAACACCATCCCACTAAACAAGCTGTCGATTTCGCTATTAGAAATTTATCAGACACAAACAATTTAATGATCCCCAGATTTGCCTTATATTTTTAAGATCTCAAGGGCGCGGGATGCTGTTGACCAAGTCTGCTTCTTTTATTACTACTAATTCGACGTGTACATTTTGAATATCTGTCTGTAAATTTAAACAAGACTCATTCATATAAAACAACGAGGATTGGGGAATTCTAAGGGAATTATATTATTTTTCAATCCTCCCATTCCCGGATTTGCATCTTATTACTGGTTCCTCTGGCAAGTGTCGTAGGAAAGGTGTCTAGTGACACCACACTAAGTGGAAGCGGGCGTTAACAGTTTCAAATTATTTTAGATTCGAAATTCGTTCTTTCAATAATAGGTTGCTAAAACATGTTAGTAATAAAGGCGATATATGAGTAAACAAACATCCCATGTAGGGTCGGATTAGAACCTTTACAGGCCCTAAGCACTAAGTATTTGTTAGTGCCCCAAATTCAAAATGTTAAAAAATAGTAAAACATAAGCGATCCGTCAATGAAATGAAATGGAATGGAGTTTAATTTCCTTCTGCTCCAACTGAACAAATGAAGATGGCCATAAAGTGTGATATGAGGGATATTTTGCCCGGACAGCGGCACTATGACCTACTCTTTTATCGAATTCCAACTGCCAAAGGATCTTTTACGTGTATGTCAATGTATACACGAGTCGGTCGGTCCTCGGTTTTTCTTTCCATTCAAACGACTAGACAGTTGGCATTATATATTGAGAGAATTAAGGTAACAGAAAGAAAGACAGAAACAATGAAAAACTGATCACAAGTTTTTAAATTTCAAATTTTTAAATTAAATATTTAGAATTCGTCAACTAACAAAACATAAATTCCCTCCTATTCGATGCCCTAAGCATGTGCTTATTTTGCTTAATGGTTAATCCAGCCCTGCGTGTGTATCGTACTTCACAGGTAGTCTAATACAATACAATAAATAATGAATAAGTTGTTGTCAATTAACTGGAATCGGGTACAAGCTCGAGTCTCAACATCCTGGTTCTAAACACGCCATGTTTACATCGTAATTTAATTACAGTCCTTACTTACACCATAGCGGGGTCAATAAACAAGAAATCCCGGTTTCGAACCCATTGTTAACCCAGAAAACTCATCGAAATTGTCCAGCATATAGCTTGTCTGGTTATTGACGTCGGACTGGTTGCTGTCAGGAAAAGAGTCTTCTGTTCGGATGATACGAAAAACGAAGCCCTCGTATTTGCAGGAAGTTAAAGATCCTCTGATAGTTGGACATCGAAACAAAGTCCGCAGCACTAATGTCATGGTAAAATGTCCCTCACATTTTAAGATGGAGAAGTGCTAACACGTTTTCCCGTTCGGTCTGTTTATTTATCAGATTCAGATAAAAGTAAAATTGTATAACTCGGTAACATCCGCTGCCACACGACTTTACAAATTAATAATTTTGGTTCTCAAAATTGATAGATTAACACTGTCAATAATAACGTAATATTTAATAGCAAATTGTGGTATACACCTGCTATAGGGGAAGAAAATGTTTCATAACAACCGGTCATATTGATTGGGAAGCTCGGATAAAAGTAAGTCACTGGTATAACTATGTATATTACTGGTTCAAAATTTTCAATCCTGTTCTCTTCACATTTAATAAACCTTCTCTTCCATTATCACACATTTATATTACTTTTTTGTTTGAGATCTAGTATAATAAAATAACCCAGTCTGTTGTCAGCTAATCTCAAAACCTACACATTTATTCATATCATTGTTTATACTGAAAATCTTTTTTCTTCGGCAACCTCAAGAAAGAAACAATTTTTTATCACATCAACAATCTTTGTCACGATTCGCTTCTTTCTATGGGAATTTAAAATTTGAACTAAAACATCTAGGAATTGTTATGTTTCGATCCATATTTTTTACAGTCGATAAACCGATTTCATTTCATCTAAATTTGTTTTTAAAAAAAGCATATTATTTTCACGATGGCATCAGTGCAAAGCAATTAAAGAGAGCACATTACAAACGGGGTCGGCTTGTATTAGAATAAAGAAGTCGTAAAAGTATGGTATTTTCAGACTGACGTGGTACTATTTAGAACTCCTTGGGAACAGATAGAGGTCAAGTGTCTGAAGTGCCAGACTATGACATTTCTAAACTAACATGGCATAATCTGTTTTCAATAAGGGTTTTTTAGCATGCAGGATGGGAGGGGGACAGGGAATGCGGAGAAAACACACACAGTCAGACAGGTGAAACCACGTCACTTGGCCCAATAACAACCCTTATGATCTAAAGCGCACGCGTTAGACCATGTGGCTATCCCACCCACATAACTGGGCAATGTGCTGGGATAATAAATTTGCCAAGATGGCAGCTTTTTTCTCTCGTCCGACTTCGAGTACAAAATATACGGTGTTATTTTTGCTAAGCCAGGCAGTAAAGAATAGTATCTTTAAATCAGACATCTAAGAGAAGAATGGGTCTGAAGTGACAGAAGATATTGGATTGTCTTGATGGAGATGAAAGACTTTTCTTGGGTGTTAACCATGATAAATCTACTCATTTCTCTCAGACGTTAATGATGAAACCAAGAGTGTTACCTATTTTATAATAGTATATGTTAATAGAGGGACGTTACGGTATACAGTAATATACTTTTCGTGTGCAACACATATAGCATATAGCAAAGATAAGTTGAGCCCACTTTAACATAATCAATCTAATGCTTATGTCAAATACAGGTCTCCCGTAATCTGGAAAACCTAGCAAGTCAAATTTTGGTGAAAATTGAGTTAGACCCATATTTGGACTTAGTACACATGTATATAATAATAGGTTTTATTCTCCTTCACCGATGGGGCTTCTAATTATCTGCATGTAAAAAGACTAAAAAAAATTGGTTATATATTCAGTAGCTTAACAAAACAGTTTTCCTTTGTTTACTCAAAACTACATTAAACAGTGTTACTAGATTTTTCCAGATTACGGGAGAGGTTAATCGATGCATTTCATGTGACGGGATCCTACCAAGCGGGATATACTAGTATTGATATACGTCTTTATGGGAGCCACTGTGGTTCGTTGAGTAAAACGCTAACTCTTTAACCATGATGTTTTGCGGGTTGTCTGGTCGTTCGGTCAGGACGAAACCCAAAGGGTCGATGTACACAGTGCCTGCACGTAAAATAACCCTTGACTGTTGGAATTCGAAACAAAAGTAAGCTGTAACGTCGTTGTCAGCGAACAACTTCCTTCGTAGCACACTGTATGTCGTATAATATATGTCCATCCATATTACACCACGTGATGCAGAATATAGGACGTTAAACCTCATTCATTTCATGTCGATTCACTTGATTTGATATTTGTTTATTTTTTTAAAATGTCTATTTTCTGTCTTGTTCGAAGTTTTGTCTTTGTGTTGTGTTTTGTGTGTAGTGTGGTCCTCCTGCACCTACTATTAGAGAGAAATGTAATTAATATTTTTTAATATCCGAGATATGTATAAAAAATACGAAATAGTCAGACCCCGGTTCTCCAGTTGTGATTAAGCCAATGACATTAGCCATATATGGATAATTGTCTTTATTCATCTTCTCCTGTGGCCATCGTTTTAACATGAAGCTAAATGCCACCAGTCTTTAATGGCATCCCAGCGGATTTCTCTTAACTATAGCAGGTTTTAATGGTGGCTCTTTACTTTGTAAAACTCAAATTAATGTCACAACACATTCGTAGTTCACGTCTGCTGAACAATGAGAACTATTCACGAATAATTCTGAAACTTGTTGTATATATACAGACAGATAATATAATCTCGTTCACCAAATTCCATTGGATTAGTGCTTGCTCACTTATAAGGAGGACCCTGGTTGGATAACGGTGTTGGCCAAGAATGTCTCAGAGTACTTCTCAGTGTGGTGCCATCCTGGCAGTAACGGAGGACGGGGGGCCCTGGCAAGGGACAGGTTCAAGTCGTTTAGGTGAAACGAAACGCCGAGTCACCGTTAGCGTACACGCAAAAGGTGCCAGGCAGTTTAAAGTCAGCATGTGAACATATTTAAGTAGTATGTTAAACCTCGTGCCATTCCCCATGCCCATTTCCTGAGACACAGGAATAAGTCTGTGGTTTAGATGATTGTCAGGAGTTCAGATTTTTGTATTTGGGGTTTGGCCTGGTCCCCTGCCGACGTCGTGAGATTTCTCCAGGATCTACCATTCCCTCCATTGCGCTCTACTTCAGCATATCCGCATAGGCACACATTATCAATACAAATATATTCATAATAAAACACAACACAGGGTATATATGGATATAACTACTTCTCTATAATTTAATAACGACGTTTCGTAACACATACAGGTCACGTTTTCAAGATAATGACAAATATCCATCTATTTATACATAATTTTAGCTCGAAAGAGATGTGGTTCAAAAGGACAAAAAGAATAAATAAACCCGCTTATAACTAAATGTATAACTAAAAAATGAATTACTTGAGTTGTGTGTACAATGAAGCCCCCCCCCCCCCCTTCCCGCGTAACTGCATGTTATTTGTTCGTTTGTTTTAGTATATGGATTATGTCAGTGTTAGGAAGAAACAGAGACTTTTTTTGCAACTTTTTGAAAAAAATAATCAATTCAAAGATGCCTTTTGTAGTTGTCGTTTGATGATCAAACTCGATTGTTTGTAAAAACCCACGAGTATAAACCTTGCTGTTGGGGCTATCCATAATTCAGGGCAGACATTTTGTTGCTGGCTCAAGGGAACGGTTTTAGAATGATCCAAAGTAAGGTCACCGTGGTTGATTTATCAAAGAAATTAGTCAATTTCAAAGTTGATAGTCACCTGTGTGCAACAGATGTGGGGTCAAATGGCAAAGGTCACCGGTATAAGTGTCACGGTTAATTGCTCATATTAAGACTATTATCTAATATGGCGTAACACCACTGGGGCTATGATAATTGTAGAAGGGATTTGGTTTCTAATCAGATTAGTCACTTAATATCATTTAATTACAATACAATTAGAATCAATTAATACCCTGACACTTATTAATAAACGTTATACACTTAATCTAATATTAGACAATTTGATAGCATGTGTTGGTGACCGTGTTAAGAAGTGGGTTTAATCCTAATCAGTTGAGATTATTCAGACTATATTAACCCTTTGTCTGTTTGTCAATATAGTTTACGTTCGATGATAACATACTTTAGTAGTTAACGCCCTCCCTATGCTATCAGTGTTCTATATTAACAAGTTTTAACCCTCTTGAAGATGGCAAACAAATTGACAGCGGTGGGTAGAGCGTCATTTATAGTACACTATTAGAAAATCTCTCCTGGTCATTATTGTCTGCGATAACACTTTGGTGGAAGCGGACGTTAAATAGAGCTATTTCACAAGTGGTCATTATTTTTGGGAAAGTGTTATAAGTGTGGTTTAATGGTCGAGAGCGAGACCATAAAGTAATATATTGATTACGCCATGTCTTTTGCACAATACATTTAAAATTTACTTGCAATTTTTACAGATATCGCACACTAAGCATTACATGCTTATTCTTTTAGAACAACCGATACCGCGTATCATAATACCACTTATCACTAAATTGGAAAGTTCAATTCCCATGCAATTTCCATGCTATTCATTTTACTCCCACGAAAAGGTTGACGGAGGCACCAATAATGGTGCGGATATAAACATTGCAGGTTTCGTGACAGGTTGAAGAAAAGATACTATTCAGTGGGGAATTTTAATAAAATTAGAATTACGTCAATGTGTAAAAATGAACGTTTGGCGTGTAAAAACATAGAATATAATCAGCCACAAGTATACTAAGTGGAAACTACGCAGATGATGTTTGTATTTTTATTAATCTATCAGGTGGTCCATACACGATCATCCAATTAGTCTCAAACTTTCAAATATCAACAAGTTGATATGACTACTATAAGTCGACCTTAAACTTTATTAAGTTATTCTGTTGTGCAGTCTGAATCATCTTGTTTCAAAGGGACAAGTTTTATGTCACGTTTTCCAAATTGAAAGTACAATAGATATCATTTCGAACCGTATCTTTGTAAACACCATGTCAAATATTACCACCACCCCCCTTTTCATCATTATTTTGTGTATTGTTGCCATCTGATTAAAATACAGATCCTATTTCGTTTCGTATATTTAAATTGTGCAAATATCCTTTTATTTGTCTTCACGGTAGTAGGATCTAGAGGAGTTATTTTTTAAAGAAAATAAATAATCCGCGTTTTGTTTTGATGTGTGGGATAAGCGCGCAAATGATATAGTCTGTTTAGGCGACGTTTGCGCCATGTATGACAGCATCATGCGATTCGTCCTTTCAGCAGTTTGAAATTGAGCACATTACATAGTAGTCCACGTCAATAATATATGGAGTGAAAATATCAAAAGTCTAAACAAACGAAACGAAAATAAGTTGTGTATTTTAATCCAATTGGTATTATTGTTAAAACATACCACGAGATGCTATGCTGTGTACATTTTCAATTAAACGTAAACGACATCGTCTCGGTTTATACGTAGAAAATAAGCACCACCATGAAAAATTTCTCATATTTCTCATTAATATTTAAACAAAGTAAACGTGTGTTTTCGGTCCCAAATGAACTAAGTTTTGACGAGAAACTAACTGATTAACATCCACCTCGTCAACCAGAAACATCGTCACAAACCTGGACCGTTACTCTCTTAGTAAAAACACATGGGACTGAAAGTAAAAAATGTTACCAACATTTATAACAAAACGAAGTTTAGTATTCACATCAAATGTCACTGGTTAACGACTACATCTGGATACCTTGGGTATACATCCTCTTCAACTTCCTTTCTTTCTCGTGACAACTAAATTAATTGTATCGCCAAGGGAGCACCAACAACTGTAATATTTTATTAACGAATACGGGTGCGGACGTAAAATTTGTAACAGGAAATAACACTTATGTCTTCATATTGATTTAGAAAAACTGCAATTGCCATAGTGTTCAAAACAAAGTAATGTTATTCAAAACCGGGGTCGGAGAGAGTCAGACAACGATGTATCATTTACCGAATTGGAGGCATCGAAGAGGGCATACAAACACCACGAAATCTATTTATTATTGTGTTCTCTCATCTCTGATCAATCATATTGCATTTGACCCATAGTGCACTGAGGATGGGGAATGGCCGAATGGTTAGGAAGTGCGCGCTGTATCGTAAGGTCTAGAGTCATTTAGTCAATTAGCATGGTGGCAAGGCGTAGGGTCACATGTTCAACCTCGTGGGTTTTCTCGTGGGCCTCCGGCTTCCTCCAACTGCTAAATACCCCTAATCACAAGCGGCCTATTGCAATAAAGTTGAACTATGTCTTAGTCCATGTGTAAAGTGGACATTAAACCTCGCTCGCAGGCCCATTGGAATCTCAAAGTCCAAAACTTCTCTCCAGTAATGATAGGGTTCCTGTATGGAACGGGTTAAGCATACTATTTCTAGAAGATATCACATCAATTCTCATTGAAGACGTCCATGTGTGTAGTAAGAGAGATGCATGCTGTTACCTGTGGTTACAACCAGACGTGTATCTACACATACATTACAATCGTAAACACCTGCTGCACAATCATGATTGCAATGGTATTTTTATAACAATGCAATATTGTAAATTTGTACATAATTTACAGAATGATACAGATAAACCGTGACTACCATGTAAAACTATATAGATAGATATACATTCAATAGATAACCTTATATGTATATGCATGACAATATGAGTCGATAAGATCAAAATAAATACTTATTACAGATATATATACATATAGCATGGCCCGTCGACAGTAATAACAGAATCAACATCACAGCTCTGATATAGCTAGCACAAGCTTCGTCACACACGTTGGGTAGAAATCCAACACCATAGCATGTGCTACTAACACAATATTATAGTGTACGGAAGTAGCTTGAAGCGTTAAATTAGTTCAATTTTAAACAATTATTTCCAGTTATACTAACTTTTCTTCCCCTCATTTCCTTGTTGTTGAAACAGCAAACATATTGCATTACATTTATCTTTTAAAGTCTCTGCTATTTTTTCTAAGCTTTCATCCATCCTAAAGGGTATACACATTGGTGATATAACACATCAAAAGTTCAATGGCATATAATACCAGGGATTGGATTCTATCGCATTAAAAAAGGGCCAGGGAATAAATTTTATCAAACACTTAAAAGTGGCACTAGCTTTTTATATTGCGAAATCACGCATATCAATGTGCACTAGCTTTTTATATTTTAAATTCAGCATATCTATGTAAATACTGAATGGATTTACTATGTTATCACCCTTGCCCACTGTATTGTATTATTACGGATGTAAGTCCGAAGGATAGTACAAACAAGATTCGACTGTATAGCCTACTGATTATGACTTTCCGTCGATATGAGTTAAAGATAATATTAATGTAATATAGAAGTCGATATATTATTCAATAACCGTATCGACTAACAAATAACTCGAGTAAATATAAATATGTACAGTCAGTCTATATACAAGCTAGATCTATATAGTACGCAATGATATGTCTCTAACATTTAAAGGACAACATTTTAATTCATATAAAGCCAGAATCCAATATTGAACAATTTCTCGAGTCCGGCCACAAACACTGCTTACTTTTGAGTAAAAGGGACCACGAAATAAATCGAAGTTGATGTTTCCTAGCTTGTACATGTATATACACTGTACAAGTAATATGTTATGACGGTCTCATGTTTCCGACTTTCGTGGCCAATTACTGGAACTTATAAATTGTCTGTCAATATACAAAGCTGTCTTTAAGAAGGCCAGCAGTGCTCAAAAAATATCTTCGATTCTTGTGTAACTTGTTCCTTTATACGACTGCATATCCCACACTAAAACAGCAACCAAATATCAGCGACTCCTCCCAAAATGCCTTTCCTGTTTCAATATCGAAACAATGCAAACCAAACTAATGCATACATGGGCGGTGATGGGAATTTTTAACACCGAGTTTTGTCAGAATTAAAGCACTTTTTTAGTCTATTATATAAAATGTGATCGACCATGGTTCCTTTAATGAATAAATAAATCAGACGCATGTATTTACTTGAAAGGACTATTTTGAATCCGCGGATTTATTTGTATCTTTTATTTATTCAATCTATTTCAGTTCTTTTGAAGAAGGAGAAGAAACAAACAAACAAGCGTTTTACTGAACTTAAATAATTCACAACAATACGTACGGATATAGTTATAAATGTACTTGAGCACTATGTGAACTAATATCTGCACACCTATATGAATCATTATGCCCTTTATTTTTTTTTATTGTATTATAGATTTGTCACTTTATTTTTAGAGTGTAAAACTGATGCCCAAACAATATCCGTCCAATCGCGTTAATGTTGAGTGACATTCCACTTTCGCGTTTACGTCCACTTTACAATAACAATATCGTTTCTAGACTATAACTGGGTATATTGTCTTTTAAGAAATCGCTTGCATTCAGGTGCCTGCGATAAAAATGATATCTCACAGAAGAAACAAAGGTTTCATAACTTATCCAATCATTAAGTGAGATTGCGAGAAGTGGGGTTTGAAGTCCATTCAACGTTAACTAGACCATTTCGAGACTAACGATAACTGACAAGGAAGTGGGTACATAACCTGTAGAAGTAGGTGGCACCCAAAGTCTTGGGGAAAACGAACAAGATAAGGCAGGCGACACGTATAGAGACCAAACTATACCATGATCTTAAAGCGTGGGCCTTAGACTACTCGGCCACCCCGTGCCCATACATGTAGTGCCCATTTGTAATGAGATGTGCTGTACGGGGTATAATCACTCATTTTAAAACACAAAATGAAATAAAATGCTGACATTTTATCGCCATTGTCTTCATTCCTCGTTTATTTGAAGATAATACATACATTACATGTATTGCGTAACAATGGCGAAACATACCAGAAAACTTTGTATTCCATTGTGTATTTCTTCAATTTTGTTGCTTTGTATGAACAAAGCTGGAGATGGGAAATGAAAACAACTAGTAATAGACAGTTGAGGTATTGAAAGTAATACCGGTGTCACATAGGTGTTACTAACTACAGACGATAGCCTACTGACAAGGCACGTGTTAATCATACAAATCAAGTCCACGGGGTTAGGTCATGGGACAGCTTTTAAATAGGTTGACATTCTTTAGATGAAAACACAGTACAGGTGAGTTATTTTGTATTCCAAATGTAAGCGTTTTGTAAATATCTACCATCTATTAAATGTGCCTTCATTTCAGATGACATGATCAAATTTTGAAATATAGAGAGTGCTCAGCTTCTGATCTGCAAATGTGGTAATGCGCCGAAATCTGTTTATCTTCAATCAAAGCCGAACATTTAAAAGTACAGTATTTCCAAATTACCAGACGTTTATGATTACCGATGTTTCGTAGTCACGGGCATGTAGACGGTTTTGTCAATCCTAACCTTAATACCAATCACGCAGTACTCACCCAATACCAACCAATACTCACCCAATCATACCGCAGTGTTTGAAAACATGACTTATTATGTTTGGGTTAATTCCCGAAAAAATTTCAAAGAAGTAACGGCAAGTGCGAGGGTAAACGGCTCGCTATTCCAGTTATCTCCCTTGATTACCAGAAATACGAATCCACACTACAAGTACAATAAATTAGCCGATTTCTGTAAAATCAACCGATACTATTGATAAGTAAGGTAGCAGTGCTATTTATTTGAATTATAACAATATTACTATAAATATTTAAGATTACTATAAAACTTTTGTACTTTTTCTGTGATCGAAACGTTGGCTTCATTAATTCGCTTGTGCGTAGTGGGTCTTTAGCGGTGGGAGGAAACCAGAGATCTCGGATAAAACCCATGAAGTTGGACAGACGACCCTACTCCTTGTCACGTACAACCGGGGAGTTTGGGCAGACAAGGGGGAGGGGGTCGAAACCACAGACCTTGTGATTCGGTCTCCTCATAAAAGACCTAGGTATTGTGTGGACGAGACATAGTTTGAAAAGTTCCCTACATTAATCTTAAAATAAAACATGTTTTTCATCAAAACCATAGAAATCAGAACTTGTTCCCTCCCTTCCTCCGATTCAGACTATAATGGCATTATTTCAATCAATCATATTTTCTGAGGAACCATTTCTTCTTACTGCTTCATAAAAGATCACGAATTATTCTCTTTATTAATTTCGTGGTCGTCTGAAATGATTTCTTGCTACTCTATTGTTCGTGATATTCTTCATAAGTTGGTGATAAATGTTTTATTGAATTCATTTATAACTTGCCACATTCTCTTCAAGATTCCTACTTTTTTGCCAAGTATTGGAATGGAATGTAAATTAATGTCTCGTCAACAATCAACATAATAATTCGGATTTATTGAAACAAACATATGGATTTTCGTCTATGGTTATAATGAAGTGAGTGAGGATGTTATGTCCGGACATCAGTATTCGCATATACTCTGTTTCCTATTTCAATGTCCAAGGCTTCTTTTACCAGCACTCTCTGCATGAAAGACCCACATGTGTCATTCCTTGAAATAATATCTCTTCTTCTGTATAAATATTCGCCTAACATGTTGTATTACTGTATTAGCTTGACAAAGTTATAAATTAGTATCTCTGTATCCAGTATATTTATCTATCCAGGTACTAAATGCAGCTAAATAATTAAAATTTATTGAACTATCTCCGTAGAAGGATCCTCGTGATTCACGCTACCATCCGAATCTGGACCCAGTCTAGTTCGTTTGCTCCTTGACTACCAGGGGGGGTGGGATGGCCTAGTGGTCTAGAGTGCCGCGCTTCGACCTCTAGCTGGCCGGTCACCTCTGGCTTGCGGCTGTGGTTTCGAGCCCTGATGTGAGCGTATGTGGCATGGAGATAGGGGCGCCTTCTCAACCTCGTGGGTTTCCTCCGGGCACTCCGGTTTCCTCCCACTGCTAAAGACCCCTTCGCGCAAGCGAATTATTGAAATTAAAAACCATATGTTAGTCCCGAAATGACCTAGTTGTGTTGAGTGGACGTTAAACCCCATTTCTCTCTCTCTCCCTTGACTACCACGAACCCAAGTAAGTTTATTAAAAGCAGATATTAAATGTCATTCGGGCATTTATACAACGTAGGCTATAGATGTTAATTAATGTAAAGAATTGTGTATTGTCAAACATTATTAACTTCGATCTTGTATATCTGAACATGCGTTTAACGCAACCTAAGCTACACCAGGGAAGCTGAATACACATACACGGTTAAACACAGCGTAAAACAAATGATGAATAAATATATAGGATCTAAATTATCCTACTTTTCTGCGCCGATTGGCTTAATGAAGACTGGATTTTGCCACACGGTCTGATATGATGACAATTTTGCCTTGACAGTGGCGTTGTGGTCAAGGGTTCTTTTACGTGTACGACGCCAATATATACATGGAACCTACGCCACCCAGCCTGTACTACAGACACGGGGTAACAGTCCCGGTAAATTCTAAATGTAATACCAGCAGCGAACACAGTGGCTCCCGAATGACTAATAAACTATAATACATGTATGTCGCTGATAAAACAGTTTGGAGGTCGGTCCAGGTATGTTCTATGGATTGAAGCACCTTTAACAACATTTAGCGTCGTTGCTGTTAAAACTCAACATTTCCATTAGCCACAGGGCTTTTTTATGGGCTGTTATAAAATTATTCTTCCAGTCATCAGCAAAAAATTCGATATTAAATTGTTAGAAGTTATTGGTGAAATATTTTATTGTTTTTTTTTTTTAATTTAAAGCTCATCGGTGTGAAGAAATTATAATTAATTTATTTACAAAACAAAATTGCGTGTAGTAGTCATAATAATATAAATATATGTTGTGGACATTTAAATATAGCTCGATAATAGGCGCATTTAGTTTTGACAACTGTCTGTCTGTGATATTTACATCGTAAAATGGTCTATTAACGGTCGCCTCAAATGAACAGTTCAATACACAAAGAATTGTTACTTAATGCAAACATAGACCTCAACGACACGGTGAATTTCACAATCACTCCCCAGAAGTTTCTCGTAATGTTTGCCCGAATGGGTGTAGTGCGCAATGCATATTGAAGTTTATATTTATGTTGGGGAAGGGCATATAACGAATTTAACCCAGGTGCCTTTCACTTTTTCCTTTGGTGACGATGGGTATTTTACATACACGTGAAAATACTATACGGAAATGCAACAAAATCTAGCTGTCGTAATTAAACAAATACAAAAGTTCAACAAATTTTGCAAGTTAAGATAAGTCCCCGAGTTGTACCAGACATCAAGCACACATTGCCACATACACGACACCCATAACCAGTTCAATGATGGTCTGCGTGTAGTGTTCTATATGTGACACAATAACAAATATAGATATACATGAAAACTAAACAAGTTGTTTGCAAATATTTTTCTGGTCGGATAACTTTGAATAAAATGTAATTTGAACTTACCTCCCACTAAGCTGACAAACGATAAAAACCAAACCAAATCCATTTTAACCTTGATTAACTTCCACAACTTTAAAACGATAATCCTGCTAAAAAAAAATCCCCGCTAATCTGCACACACTAATCTCTATAAATCACTGACCAAAGGTGTAACATATTCCACGTAACTGTAACACGTCCTGTGAATAAAACAGTTTCCATTGGTTGATGAATATTACCAGCCGCAGAACAAGAGACAGCACCTGTCAAACTACAGCATTTTAATATCTCAAAACTTTGCACTTAAAAACTGCACGGAGCTTTAATATTAAAATGCACGTAATGTCAACAAAAACGTGAATGAAAAACTCTCAAATTCGTAATTAAATACAAAGTGTAAAACTTCGCGAAACTTTTCAAAACGTTAAAGTGCCCACGAAGACAAGTGGAGTATTATGCCAGTAAGGATCGTTCGCCTTCAAGCCTGATAAAAAGCCTGTCAATAAACCTACTACTAGTATAACGGCCCATGTGTTCGTTCACTAGCGTTGTGAGCCGACAACAATCCGACTAGTTCATTGAATGTACAGAGGGGGGTGCAGGTTACTGCCGGTTTTTATTGAATGAACAGCGATTGTTAGATATCGCTCGCGACTCGCGAACAGAAGTTAATACGGCACCCTCGTTAGCCATTGTCTCGCCTGGATTAACGACACGCGCCGCTGATTAAACACACGGCGTTTTTCGTGTTGACGAATACTGGCTAAACGAGGGTGGTTTCTCCTCGGACCATTGTGAACAATTAAAATTTGAGACGAAAAATCTTTAGTTCTGGAGAACATAAAAACCTTTGTACTGATGTTTGCTGAACACGTCATTTTTGGAAAATAAATGACACTCGATGAAAGAATTGAAATTAATAATGTCTTTGTGGAAGTGAACGGACGGGAGATTTTTGTTCCCTGACCAAATGTTCTGATAAATACCACCAAGAAACAAAGGGTTATGCGTGATAACTGAGTTAGCACTTATACACACAGACCAAAAAATGTTTTATATCTAAAAAAAGATTAATCTTAAGATTATTTTAACACGGATTTAACAAATCAAAGACATATATCACTCCCATGGTCATAGGTTTATCAGGAAAACAATATAAAAACGCGTGTGGTATGTAAGAATAAACGTTTTAGTGTACAAGATGAAATAAAAAAAAATCCATATGGTCCATTTATCGTTCGATCCAAATTGTAGTTATCTTTGCCAGTTATCGAATATGAATATTGTGTACTTGTTATCTATTTTTTTCAAGTGTTATTCTGGGGGAAGTAAATGATTTGTGATTTTACAAATTATATAAACAATTATAAGCCATTTTGTCCCATTATGATGGCAACAGATACGCCACACTAATAGTAAACGGACCAAATGCATGCTCCCGTTTCCCAATCCGATTCAGACATCCTTAATAAAAATATTGTTTATAAAAAAAACGTGTACATTAGCAAAACGCACATGGATGTAACATACACTTAGTGTGCATCTACAATGCAATTTGCATGACACTCACATATGAAACGTACGTGCCTAATAAAAATTGCATGGATTCAAAAATTAATTACCAGTCGTGAATAAACATACAGGTAACCGAAATACATGTGCAACATGCACATATTATACTTGTTCCGTGTACTACTTCACAACACAACATGTTGCAAATTCACCAAATATACATGCACTAAAACATAAGATATTCCTCCGTAATATGCCAAATGTACATGTACGAAACATACCAAATATAAACACAATTGCAATACACGCCATACGTAAATCGCCCATCCCGCATCTCGCAGATAGACTACATGTTGGGTAAAACTAAACAACAATAAAATCAACAACAAAGTGGTAATTTGTAATTACTTTAAAAATATTTCTAATTTACTGTTACTACGCACACTCGTCCTTTAATTCACACGGAACTGGGTGATGAATTTCGCGACTTAACATAACTAATCCGAACTATGTCTGTGACATTTAACCAATCAAATAGTTTCTTTGTGATAGAAGTGATGTAATAAGGTTAAATTGGGACCCGCGGTATCTAAACACAATGTAACATTTACCTATTATTTACCTGTAATTATGTCTAGGTAATTTACCTACTATTTATCATAATGTAACACACTTTACACGTAAATACAAACAACCATTCGGCGCTTTAACCACACTCAATTCTATAACGTATAGTGTGGGGAGTATTGCAAAGAAAAGTGCGAGTATATGGCGATGAAATGAAATGAAATCGGGTTTAACGTCCTACTCTTTTGCACCTTACCTGGGCTAATGGAAGACCGGCATACGCCATACAGTGTGCAATGAGGGACATTTTGCCCGGGCAGTGGCGCTACGGCCTACTCTTATATCGAATTCCAACTGCCAAGGGATCTGTCCTTGTAAGGCCCTCCTTCTGCATCACTGACAGGGGAAATCACGCCGGAAAATCGAGATGAACTTTTTCGGCAAATGCAGGGATCGAACACCCGACCTCCAGGCTAGCGAACCAGCGCCTTATCCTTATTGCGACGAAGATGGATATGAAATAAAATGAAATGGGGTTTAACGTCTAACGTTTACAGCTCATAAATGTAGTGTGCAAAGATGGGAATTTTGCCCGGACAGCAGTTACCGCACTACGGCCTACTCTTAAATCGAATTGCTATTGTCAATGGTTCTTAAAATTGCAAGCCAATGTGAAAATGAAATGAAAATAATTATGGGGTGTAACGTAGTAGATGAGGAACATCGGTAGATTGAATTCAAAATATAGCTGTGGCACTGGAGACGACAGCCTCCTCGCGAAAAAAATCAAAGAAGTTGAAAAAATAAAACGGGAAAAAAATGCTAAAACCAATGATAAAATGAAAATGTACCCTAGTGAGGGAGGGCCTTAAAGGCAGATATAAGGGGTCCTACGTCTGACAAAAGGGCCCCTCTGGCCAAGTTAAAGGACCCCATGTCCGCGTCAATCGTTTTCTATACACTGTTACAGTAGAATCTACTACTGAATGAGAATGCACTCATTGCATTGGCATGAAAATCGTCAATCAAGAATACCCCCCCCCCACTGCGCGAAAGAGGCCCCTCAAAATGAGTATAGCCTCCGCCGTGATAAACCTTAAAACGCCCCTGTCAATACGTTCATGTATATAATGTTTTTTAATCACAATATATACGATATTTGGTAACAACACACAAACCAACTACTATTAATCTTTTTATTTAATGATATGGTGACAGTATTTTATGTTGACCATGGTTGTTTAATCCAACTCTCGTGATGAAATACATTCTGGTGTCGTGTCCACTAAGACATAAACCACGTGGTATTATGTACCTGTCCGTAAGGCGGAAATAAAACTCAAGTTAATTACTGTAATCGAGAGGAAATTACAGTAAAGTACCTGATAGGAGTCAATGTACATGCTGTTATTATTATGTATTTACGAATAGGACCAAAACGTATGTTAATTACGTTTATACGCACAGGACCTAATCCGGATTAATCTACTATTCAATTTGAGCTGCGGTCACACTACATGCGAATTCCGGAGACCGGCCTCTGGACGGAATTCGGATTGGTTTGTCTCGGATTATAAATGCTGTTCGTCAACAGCTGCGTTCACACTGCATGCGTGTGACGTCATCAAAGTGTGTGTATTTCTCATGCGTGATACGGCACACGGATACGTCATCACGTATCGAACAGCTTTCATACGGCAGCCCGTATAATATCGTGGTCTTAATATCTACATTTAGATGCAGAAATGCTGTGAAAGAGCGATTCATTGAGTTGGCTTATTTTTATAGTCGGGAGAATTACTTTACTATAAGTATATGTATATATATATTAATCATCCATCAAATACAAAAGGCATCATGTCCGCTTTCTTATTCACGATCACCACATCAACAACACCTGGATCGTCGGATCGACAGATACATAGGCGAGGCTTACTATAACGGCGTTCTTCCAGGACAAGCTTATTAGAAATCTGTATTTTACTCATTTATTCGCGAACAGCACAATTTGACAGCGTGAATAACCGAACACCCACTGTGGGACGCATTAAACCATTCGATCTCTAGGTTCACCCATAGACGTTTGACCCCAAATCATCAAATTATCTAAGACAGGACAGTTGCGGAAGTGGAAATTTATGGACAGAAGTCCCTCGAAAGTTCCCTGTATAATCGATTTACGAGTATAAGAAGAAAATCAGGGAAAAGAACGACCCTTGCGTAACCCCGAAAACTGCCACTGTATTCAGGAGTCAAATAATTTACCAAATTGTTAAGATTATTTTTTTCGCTGAATTTTACATAAAAATCTCACAGTTCTGACATCCCCTTGTTTATTGGTTGTAACCTATTGTTTTTGATAAAGAAAATATTAATCAAGTTGATAAATTGTTGTAATTAATTTTCTAATTACTGGTCATGAATCAAGCTGATGTGTAAATAATAGTAATCAATGTTCCACTATATGATTGACATATCCTATATTTCATGGTGCTGCCTTGTCAATAGTCATAAATTACTGCATGTTTTCCATATCACAGAATTATCTGTGAAATATGGGATTGGTCTTTATTCACACGACTAGATCTGTATTTGATGGCCTTCGTTGGAGTGGTAATAATAAACATGCTCTACGCGTTTTTAAAGGAATTAACGATATACACATTTATTTAGTTTACCCTAGTTTATAGAGTAGAACAGTAGGACGTTCAACTCCATTTTATTAATTTGAGTCTACATACCTATATAACGTTTCAAATAAAATATTGTTTAAAGGGACAATCCCGATAAGAACAGAGTCTCAAAAATTAAAGTCCGAGGATTTATGAAATTTATGGACCAAAATATAGAGGCATGGTGTATTTATCTTGTCTCAAAATTTCAGCTCAAAATATTGTGTCGTTTGGACGTGAACGTCAACACTGCTTTTTCGGACACGTAACCCTTTTAAGATTTCGGGTCAATTTTTTCATTGGGTGACCTGATAATCGATTCAAATTTCTTGAGAGGTCTATACAGTGAATGACCCATGTACTGTACTTGATAACAAAATGTAAATTTTACCTTCATATAATTTTTATATATATAGAAAAAAAGTCTGGTTTTATCCAGATACTGTATAATACAACGGTCTCCATGTTAGTTGGTCGGCCTTAGGTAATGGGTTTTAAGGGATTTTAACACAAAATTAAGCAGTTTTATTCCTCAGAAAGTTATCGGGATTGGCCCTTTAAACAACAGGTTATGCGGTTATACTTTATTTATGATAAAATTGACAAATTCGGTTTTAAAACATCACTCACTTGTTAATTAAAAGCAACCTATGATTTTTTACGTTGTGCAACTTCAAAGACAATTCTATTATTAACTATGTAAGGACAAAGGACTATTTCTGTGTAGAATAACGTATTGTATCTATTTATTTATTGATTGTAAAATTAATGTACTTTTCGGCATAGACCACATATAATTTTCTCTTTAAATTCCTCTTCTCCAACAAAACCTAGATTGGCATGTCTTACATGTATATATAGCCTATCATATTTTGCACAATGATACAGTTAATAATGCCATGTGTTTTATCTACTAATATTTATTCTCATCCTACTATTCTGGTAAGTAGAGGTTATCTGCACTAAATTTTCCTTTTAAAAAAATTGTTTTGAATCCATCTTATTTCTGTATTAAAGGGTGAGGTGGATAGACAAATAGTTAGCACGTGCGCACTGTATCATAAGGTCTGTCACTTGCGTGGTTTCGATTCCACGGTTGTACGTGACATGGAGTAGGGTCGCCTGTCCAACATCATGGATTTTGTCAGGGTCCACCGGTTTCCTCCCACTGCTAAAGGCCCCTACGCGGAAGCGAATTATTGAAATAAAATTGACCTAGTTCCAAAATGACCTAGTTTGTGTTGAGTGGGCGTTAAAGCCACCCATCTACCCCTTCTCCCCCTCTCTCTCACCCTGTCTCTTATGGATAATTAAAATTTTGTCAGAAACGGCCCTATTATTACCGATAGGTATAGGGGCAAATAGCCTACAATACAGATTTTACATAATAATATGAGCTAGTTTTTAATCAGTAATCAGACTACTTCTCTACTTTTCACAAATTCATCTACATAGTATCGCAAACGACAAATTAACGATAAATTTACAGAGTCTATATACACTATCATTTTTCAGGTTCTTTTTTTCTTCAAATAATGAAATTCATTATAGAGTAATAGTGGTTAATTATCTATGCTAACGTTTCTTTTATAATGTATTCAATTTAAATTTACAACAGATGGCATGCAGTTCTCAACAAATAGATCTGTATACAAATCGGTACACCATAAAGCCGTGCCATATTGTTTCTAGGTACATCAAGGGGGTAGGCTTCATATTGTACGCCATTCACCTCACCGACGATTCCTATTGTCCGCCTTTTTACCCCCTGCTTATTTTTATAATGACAACATTTAATAGCCTATATGCACGATTAAGCAGTGAATAGTTTTTTAACAATCACTGATGATTATCTATATGGGGCGTTATCGGTGTAATCCACGGCACGTGGGTATTATCAATGGAAGTGTGATAATAGACAGTTACCTATTCTAGATGATGTTAATTTCACCCCGGGACCTTTTCATTCATTATTCTCACAGATTACTATAGCAATCATATAAAATGAATAAATGAAATACTATTTAATGACGATAGTATATAACTTGTCTAGAAGGTGTACACACTGAATTTGCAGTGTATTCGTTGATATTTTGTACATATTAGTTTTCAGACCATGAAATTAACTCTTTTCTTTTGGCATTATACATTTCAATGGGATTGAAAATACTAAATAGAAATTCTACAGAAAAGTAAAATAATTTGTGATCTAATTATGAAATATGTAGTTTGTACACTAAAACAAAGAAATGGTACATATATTATGTATTTACATTTAACAGTTGGTTCATATTGTTATCAGTTCATACAAGACTATTTTTTTTAAATTTCTTAATACACTATAATAGCAAATTAAGCAACGACTTCTCGTTTTGTTTTTAATATGTCTACCATGTAAATTAATTCAACTTTAGAATTAATATAATATACCCTTTAATTGACAGGCGAAATTCAAATTATATGAGAAGAAAACTAAACCGGGCCATTAATTAACGAGTACATTGTTTCTATGAAATTAGAAATTTCATGTATTGGTGTCCGGTGCCACTTAAAATGTCAGTTCGTCGAAGACCACGCCCGAACAGCTGCTTAAAAAGATCGCTTTGTCTTACGTGTCCCTTCTTGGAGACAATGAAAGACTGAGTTGATCAGTCATTGTTTCCCACTCAAAATAACTCCATTTATTTACAGACTTACGTTTTGTGTCATAAGCGTCGGCAATTTTATTTTGTCTTGTCCCATTCTACAACATTTAAGAACTTTTTTTTCAAGAACTTTTCATTTAATTTGTATTATTTTATACAGAGAAATACATTATTTTTTCTTTATGCACGCCTTGATTCAGGACAGAACGTCATATGCCCTTGAACAATTTAGTCTGAACTGGGCCATATATCACAATATCTCACACTAAGATAGTTTCAACTAAAATTGAAATTTAATTTTAAATTTTATGCTTTTCGTGGGGATCGATTTTACTTTAAAATGGATACTGAAGTCCACTTTTCTAGAGTCTGTCCTTCAGATGTTAGAAAGTACATTACAAATACATCAATAAATGGCTCAATAATTGAAATGGTTATATAGATTGGAGATATGCGTATATTGTTTCACTGCCAAATGTGTATTCTCGCTCAAATGTATAAAATATGTTGATTTTAACTAGAAGGCAAGCGGTAATAGGTGAACAGATAACATTGTGTCACATTTCAGTGGTGCAGGACGAAGGGCCTGTCAAGGACATATCTAGTCTTTCGGGTGGGACGACAAACCGAGGTCACGTGTACACATTGACGTGCTCGTAAAAGATCCCTTGGCAGTTGGAATTCGATATAAAAGTAGGTCATGGTGCCGATCTCCGGCCAAAATGTCCCTCATAGCACACTAAATGGCGCATACCCTTCTCCATTAGTCCAGCTGGAGCGGAGCAGTAGAACGTTTATTCCGATTTCATTTCATTTCTTTACGAACCGGACTAATAAGACGGACACACACCTTCCAGGTTACGTCACCGAGT
Organism: Patella depressa; assembly: GCA_948474765.1. Lineage (NCBI taxonomy): Eukaryota > Metazoa > Mollusca > Gastropoda > Patellidae > Patella > Patella depressa. The sequence goes on from OX419716.1 coordinate 24,430,013, forward strand.
ATATTAAATAAATAAACCATAATGATTGAGGTTCATAATCAATTCTTGTAAAATCAAATTAGGAAATCATGAAAGTTTGAATTATTCTGATATTTTTTGGTTTCTGAACAATTGACTTCAGTCCTTTTTTTGTTCTCGTCCTGAGCATCCATCGCCCCGAGCTACGATGGCTACTTTTATGGTATTAATAAACATAAAAACACTTCTGATAATTAAAGATAGGCGACTGGTTAATGAGTCACAAACACGACTAGCCTTGATCACCTAGAACAATGAGAATGGTACAGCCTGATTGGAACAAAAGAAGTATGAGTAATAAGAGGTTGTAAAAGATACGATCAGAAATTTATATTGTTTTATTACTAACATAACTTGATGACACAGACTACGACTACAATGCATCGATTAAATAAAGAGAGACAAAGACTTAACTGGATGTTCCTTGCTTTGAAGGATATCAGTTTCATTATTACAGGTCTTTGCTCTATGATCCGAAACAAAGTCCAAAGGCAAACGCGACACTTTGAATCACTTTTCCATGTTTTATTCCGAGAACAGATTGATTTCTAAGAGAATTATTATCAAAACAAACATAAACTTTTATTTGTATTGAATAAGAAATGGCATTAATAAACCATAGCGCGCTTCAGGGAAATTGTTTATAACTATTATAACCGCTGGTCAGTATTAATCTAAATATTCAAGAAGTTGCAGTGTAGGACATGCACGGGCTATGATGTACTTTTTCTATAATACCAGATATCAGTGAACAGATATGGTAATAAACACGCAGAAAGAAATGACATGAAATTAAATGGGGTTCAATGTCCAATTGTTCTCCCCCGATTGGGCTAATGAAGGAAGGTCGAAATATAAAGTTCTAAGGACAAAGTTCAAGCCTAGAGAGTAGCATATGAGACTATTGAAACGTGGTACTAAGTGTTACAGAATAGGAATCACGTGGGTGAAAATATCTTATAAATAGGGAGTTTTTGGTTGACACTTTTCAAACTGAATAAAAAGACAAAAGATGTATTATGTGGCTTAACCCAGTTTAAAACCTTGAAAAATCAATAATCCACGTTGGTATTGAATGGAGAGGGACTTATATGGGCATCGCCAGGCGGCTGGTATAATTAATAAATTGAGACCAATATTGTTCCAATTAATGTGTTTAAATTGTGCACGATGTCAATTCGGATGATTAATTCAGAATTAATTGTAATTACGTTGTCCTATAATTATCAATAATGGACCGTATGTCGATAATGCACTGAAAGACTAATATTTACATCCGAATGTTTCTATCAAAAATATGGAATTGGCGGATATCCATTACGTTATAAAAAGTATTAATGTTTTCAATTGTAAAAAAAACAAAAAAATATGGTAATAGCAGAAAATGAAAAAAATATCCTGTTAGGTAAATCTTGTTTCATATTTATTCATTATGGGAAACTGCGTTGGTTCAGTGAGTAAGGCGCTGTTTCGCTGGCTTGGAGAATTAGGGTTCCCTCCCCGGACTTTCTGACGTGGTTTCTGCATGTTAGTTGTGCAGGACGGGGCCTGACAACTGCAGCTTTTAAATCGTTGGGATGGGAAGAAAACTGAGGTCCTTGTACACATTGATGTGCACGTAAAAGAACTCTTGACAGTTGGAAATCGATATAATAATGGTGGCTGTAGCACGCTTCATGGCGTATGTAGAAAAGTAAGACGTTAAACCCCATTTGATTCCCACACTTCCATCATCGAAGTTTATTGTCTATTGTTCGAGTTTCAGATTTAAAAAAAACAAAACAACTTTATGTCAAGTTTTACAATAAAATTGGAGGACGAGCCTTTTTTGAAAATGACCCAATTACAGCTGAGGTCTATTTTAGCGAAACGCATTAACAGAGCACAGTTTTTATGGGATACAATCACTAGTTTTATTCTAAAAGCACAACGTTTCGACACGTATCATCTTATCGTTATGAAGCACAGATGACAATTTAGTAAACTTGAGGTCAATATATATGAAATTAATAAGAAACCATCTACATGGATTAAAATAACAATAATAGAAATAATGTAAGGAGTAAAGGATATTTAACAAAAATAACAAACATTACAAGGTAATTAGCAAACACTAAAACTGCATAAGCAGGGGGTTATTTATGGTGGCTGATTGGTATCATGTCGTAATGTCGTGATGTCGCCTTTCATAACGCGACAACCCGACAACCAGACAACCCGACATCACGACATTTCTACCCGACAACACGACAACCCGACATCACGACATTTCTACTCGACATCACGACATTTTTACCCGACATTACGACACTAAAAATGTCGTGATGTCGGGTAAAAATGTCGTGATGTCACGCCAACTTTTTGTGAATATTTTGTCTGTAAACACCTTTCAGACTGTAATTCTTATGAGATTTTGTACAGATTTAGCATGATCAAGACAGGATGGTAAACACCCTACAGGTTGCAAATTTTATACGCCCACATTGAATTATTTCGTCGTCGCCCCCGTCTGTCCGTCAGTCCGTCCGTCGGTCAGATTGTGGACTCTCTAGGGCCTAAAGTTATCATCCGATTGATTTTAGATTTATATACAGTGTTTATGGCCATGAGACGTAGAAGCCCATTGATTTTCACTTCCAGATAATTACTGCCAGAGTCATGCCAAATTAGAAGAAAATCCAATAAGGATCGCGGCCTTTAGAGTGTTTACAGACAAAATATTAATATAGGTACCATCCTGTTATTGAAATGATTGATCATGCCGAATTTGAACAAAAACTGTTAATAATTGCAACCTGTAGAATATTTACAGACAAAATAATAACAAAAAAGCCGGATCGGCACCACCCTCGGGGTAGGACATGCACCCGGAGAAAACCCACGAGGTTAGACAGACGACCTTACTCTTTGTCATGTACAAGCTTGGGCTGGAAACCACACCACTTGACTCAATGACAGATACACAGACAAGGGCGGCGGCATAATATGTTCACATTATGAAATGAAATGGGGTTTAACGTCCTACTGTTCTGCTCCGACTCAGCTAATGAAGACGGTTCACATTATGAATGAGGACGTATACAAATTTATACGAATGCAACTCAAACTGCAATGTGAGTGTGAATCTACTTCCATTTGATCAACCATTTTTTTAATTGCCAGTTTTTTGTTTCATAACGCGACAACCCGACAACCCGACAACCCGATATCACGACAACCCGACATCACGACAACCCGACAACCCGACAACCCGACAATACGACATTTTTACCCGACATCACGACATTTTTAGTGTCGTAATGTCGGGTAAAAATGTCGTGATGTCGGGTAGAAATGTCGTGATGTCGGGTTGTCGGGATGTCGGGTTGTCGTGTTGTCGGGTAGAAATGTCGTGATGTCGGGTTGTCGCGTTATGAAAGGCGACATCACGACATTACGACATGATACCAATCAGCCACCATAGTTATTAACAGGTATGAGGCCCCTCAAGTTTACTAAATTGTCATTTGTGCTTGATAACGATAAGAGGATACTTGTCGAAACATCGTGCTTTTAGAATAAAACTAGTGATCGTATCCCAAAAACTGTGTTCTATTAATGTGTTTCCCGATCGCTAAATGGCACTAAAACATTATTTAGCGAAACGGATGATCTGAAATGAACTACAATGTTTCCATTTTTCTCTTTATTTTTTTTTTATTTTTATTTTTTTGAAATATACTTTGGTGTTGTTCTGAAGGTTCATAACCTCGGTAGTTTACGTGAGAAATTGAGGAAACTAGATAAGATGTTCATACTAGTCTCCAGGTTGTTAACGATACATTATGGGAGATTAGATACAGAGCTGACAGTTCTCACTAAAAACTAAATAACGTAAAAGGAACTTGTTAAAAATTTCAGTCGAATTGATCCACCATGAACCTAGAATTCAGCGATTGAATTTTGGACATAACCTCGATCATCAAAAACATAGTCTCGATTATCCAGTTTATGATTTAATTATCAATGAGCATTGAGCAACAGATAGGATTCCAATCCAGTAAATATCGTAGGCTAGCGATGACATCTGGCGTTTATTATGGTCTGGATAAGTTGATTAACGTCTAATTAACAATTTAGATAACATTTCAGGTCTAAAAAGGATGTGATTGGCAGATTTAGCCCTAATTGCGCACAATGTATGTTTAACAGTGTTTACAACTGGGGTTTGTTCAATCCAGACACACTAGGTCATTTTAGTTCTATTTTATTTCAATAATTCGCTTGCGCGTAAAAAATTACAAATATCATGATCATGGATGTGGGCGCTTACATTTAATATAAAAAAAAAATAATCCGATGGAATCGCTCTGCGAAAAGTTTGTGAACTGTGACGCTTTCGGTCTTCTTTAGAAGCAGTAACGTATGTGATATAGCCGTTGTTTACCGTTCACTTCCCCAATTTAATGATATCGCAGACAATTTTAATAAACAATTATGAATTCAAACTGAATATCTATTGAAAATGTTGCTGATTTTTATTTATCGACCACCAGGCTAGGTTGATTTGACATTGACGGTTATTCTATTCTTATGTCTGTCGTTTAATGACCCAATCAAGGATAATGGCAGCAGGGGCTCGTGACAACTAAATAAAGCTACTAGTAGTGTTTCATTTAACACCTACGTGGTGAATAGTAAATGACAACAAGAAGAGTTGGTGTGTAGAACAAAGGCAGACCGGATATGACACATTTAATGTCACTAGCAGACACGTCTCATTAACTAAATAACAAAAACAATGACAAAATCTAGCTCTTTTCTTCTGAATTATTAATTACTTTTTATTAATTAATAATCCCAATGCAGTAATCTGTGATAAATTTCCCTACTTGAGGGAGATGGGTCTTTCTTTATTCCAAATCAATACATTTTACTGGCTTTCCTTTTTGTATTTTATTTATGTCTTTTTCAAACAGGATGCGTCAGTGTCCGCCATTTTGTTTTCGTTTCCGTCTGTTCTGATGTGTTTATGATAACCTTTAGAATACAATTTGTTGAAATCAAATCTTGTTGCTTTACTCAAAATATTTCTTATGACACCAGTGGCGGATCCAGGATTTTTTTGAGGGGGTGGCAACCTCGTATTTTGTCTCACCGACCGCGGAGCGATGGGTGCTGCAGGCACGCACCCGAGTGCAGTAGGCGCGATCAGTAGAGGGGGGTACGGGGGTGGGGGTGGGGGGTTCTTCCCCCAGAATATTTTGAAAAATTATCATCGATTTCCTCGCATCTGAGCCATAACGAACAATGATTTCTGTTCGTCGACAATGTTTCATTTCGTTGACGATTTTCAAAATTTGAAGAATAAATTTCGAAATTTATATATGTTGATTATTGTGAAATTTTGCATACATCAAAGATAGTGCGGACTGTACGTACAAAGAAGTTGCCACATTCTCGGAAAAGTTGTCAACGCCTCTTATGAAAAACAGCAAGTTTTATATCCAGATTATGAACCTAATAATGAACAAACTGTTTGAATGTTATCGAATATTTGCAAATGTAAGCCAATTTTCTTCGTCAATGATATCAGGCCTATTAATACCATCGTAAAATAATGTATAATTTATGCATCAGTCTGACAAAAGTGTTGATGCCTTCATCCGGCGAGGAAATGCTTCGATGAATTTCCCGCAAATGTCCTAAGAGATCAGCCGCGGTTTACGGAGCTAATTTCTGCCGCTAGTAACATAGATGCTGATTGTGTGTCTGATAAGATGCGCGCCATGTGCTATATAATATATATACGACCATGCGTGTGCATGCCCCGGTGGAAGCTCGTAGGACTCGTGATTCCTATACTAGTCACCCTAGTCATTCCCCCTCTGGATCCGCCCCTGGAAACTCCCTGTTATTTCTTTATATATATATATTCGAAGCAATTTCTTTAATCAGTTGCATATCATGAATTATATTGACGTAAATGTTCAGATCTTGAATACGATTTCAGATTCTCTTTCAGTTTTTATTATTATTTAAGACACAACGTTGTTCGTAATATATGGTATTGCGAGATATGTACATGTTTTTTTTTATGTCGTAATAAGTGGTTCTTGGATATCAAAGCCAGTGTTATTTTGCAAGAAATAGATCGTCGTCGTCGCCGTCTTTTGTGGGAGAGGGAGAGAGTTTTGCATCCACCTTAACGGAAACCAGGTCATTTGGTACTAACATAGCATTTTGCAACAATTCTTGCGCGTAGCTGTGTTTAGGACGCCGAATTATTTAAGGAGAAAGCTCAAGAGGTCACACAAGAAACTTTTTCTTGACATGTACAATCACCATTCGAACCCATATGTGGTATATTTTGCAGATCGATCTTATGATCTACCGTTAGCGATTTAGACCTCAAGGACAGAACCCCCTTCCCTTTTCTTTCCCAAATACATAAATTCCCTAAACAAAAATTAAAAGGGTCAAATGAAATAAATGATTATTTTTTTTACGAAATTGTCATCTGTCTACAAATCCGTACAACAAATCAGTTCGACACAATTAAAAATTCGACCTTTTAACTCAAACTATCCCCAAGGTTACTTTACAGCATAGATGGCCCTATATTCCTAAAGCATTATGAGGAGTATGCCGGTCCCCAGACTTGTCCCGTAATTTCGGCGTCTTAATCGAAACTCTTCTCATTTTTAACTAAGATATCTTTGTATCTCTGCTATTGATGTTATAGTTTTTAGAAGCAAAACGCAACCCAATTAGGGGGGTTGGGATGGCCTAGTGGTCTAGAGTGACGCGCTTCGACCTCTAACTGGCCGGTCACCTCTGGCTTGTGGCAGTGGTTTCGAGCCCTGGTGTGAGCGTATGTGGCTTGGAGATAGGGGCGCCTTCGCAACCTCGTAGGTTTCCTCCGGGCACTCCGGTTTCCTCCCACTGCTAAAGACCCATACGCGCAAGCGAATTATTGAAATAAAATGAAACAATATGTTAGTCTCAAAATGACTTAGTTTGTGTCAAGTGGACGTTAAACCCCATTTCTCTTTCTTTCTTTCTCTCAACCCAATTTGAACTTAATCTAGAAATGTTTGTTGATATCTTAAAAGTCCGAGTGTCACGTTAAAACCTTTATTTGTAATTGAATAGATCCAATGATTACCTATCTGTGGTCTAGGGGTTAAATAGTTTTTATTCAAGAGGACGGATTTTATCGATAGATGACGCTATTATCTGATTTATTGCCCGTCTTTTGTCTTTCCAATCTTGGTGGTGGACTGTGGCGTGGGACGTACGTGTGTTGCGTGACAAGACGGAGAAAATCTGATTAATTTAGAGAAATCGCACAAGTTGAGTTTGTGTTAATAAAGTTATACAATCAATCTATGTTTTACCAAGTTTCAAATGAGTCTTGGTGTCTGGTTTTAGTCATGTTGACTCATAGAATGAAACAATTGTCCTGGGTTCCAACTTTTATCAAATTTAGCATTCGCCAGGTATTCTGAAATTCACTGTACCTTAAATATATCGGTAAACACAATTCAGAATCGTAGTTTTAAGCACCATTGCCGTGGTCTCACGAACAAATAAATGTTGTATTGAGAATAAAAAGATCTCACATCAGTTTTTCGTAATGGTGACAGGAAGAAATTGCCTGTCTATGACCTTATGCTTGAGATGAATGAGTACATGTAACATAACCGAATTCAGCTGCCAATCACGTGTGTGCATTTGAGAAACGCCCCCATTTGACGAATATTTGTCGATGACACATGAAAACATTATTCATTGGAAATAACTGGGAAGTCCATTATTGTCTTGAATTAATTCCCTACAACACATACCTGCCAGGAAAAAGACGAGATTAATTATCACGGGATATATATATATATAATTTTGGGTTTTCTTATGAACATATTATTCTATCTAAAGTATCTAATTAATACTTAGATTGAAAGCAACCCTTTGGGAAACTAATACAATTCGAAGTGGAATTAGAACCGACTGGAAATTGATATAAAAACGCTCTTAGAATACGTTTGTCATAGCTATTAATCACGAAGATGCTAAAGAGACATATCAACGAACACACCTTTTTAGCGGGACAAAATATTGTCACTAAATATATTTTCTTTGAGTTGGCAATGAGCAAAGAGAATACCGGCATGTGTGTAGAAGAAAGCATTTGATATCATTTTTCATGCAGTTATGTGAATTTTTATCTGTCGAGAAAATATTAGTGCATTACAAAACCATCGTTCATCTGTGTAACATATTGAATTTGTTTCGTTTTAGCATTTTACGCTTGAAATCATGATAAAACAAAACAGAAGATGTAACTTTGATGAATGACCTCGTTTGTTTTACTGATGTGTGTTATTTTTCTTTAATGGAACCAACCACGGTGGCTAAGTGCGTAAGGCCCCGGTTTTGACCGTGAAATTTTATCGGGATTAATCCATGTCAGTGGCGACAGAGGATCTGACAAGGGGTAGCGTGTCTTTCAGATGGGGCGAAAGACAGATGGAGAGAGAGAGAGTGAGAGAGAGAGAGAGAGAGATGGGTTTAACGTCCACTCGATACAAACTAGGTCATTTTGGGACTAACACATGGTTTCAATTTTATTTCAATAAATCGCTTGCGCGTAGCGATCTTTAGTAGTGGCAGGAAACCGGAGGACCCGGAGAAAACCCACGAGGTTGGACATGGGACAGGCGACCCTACTCCTTGTCACGTACAACCGGGGAATCGAAACCACACCAGTTGACTCAATGACAGGTTTTTGTGATACAGCTCGCGCACGCTAACCATTCAGCCATTTAGCAGCGGGAGGAAACCGGAGTGCCCCCGGGGGGTCGGGTCGATGTAAGAGTAGGTAGAACAGTGGGACGTTATTTTACTTTATTTCAGTTGTTTCTTTAAATCAGGCGAAATGTCGCTTTAACGCTGGGATCACAACCGAGACTAAATTCATTGATGACCCAAACCTACCATTTAACTAAGATTAACTTTTGGTGTACGCCTGAAGATTTCTGATTATTCTTTCAATATTGTCTGTATCCTAGAAAAGACAGCGAACTCGTCGCACGTCGTCTGAAGATTTATATGATAAGTACAGTAATCATGGCCTGCCGCTCCTATAATAACTAACAATAAGCTGAGAGAAAAAAGAAGATTTTTTAATTTTCTGTGAGGCAAATAGTTTAATACCATCCTGTCTATCAATTAAGCTATTCTATTAGTATACAGAACACATATCTACAAACATGCGTCATGACATTGGAGACTACTATAGCTAAGGTGGCCTGATAAATGGCGCTTCGTCACTGTTCAGTAGGTCCCGGACGCTGACGCAGAAAGAGAGGAGGGAGGGGGGTACCCGCGATAGTCTTGAAAATTATTGGTGTGACTGGAGGTCACTTTGATAAGGCACAGAAATAGCGATTTAGAATAAAAAAACATCGAGAATTTTAGTGCATAACGAAACGAAGACGAATGTAAAGGTTTCGGTTTCAGTTTTGTTTTAAATTATCCGGTACCATCCAGCCTACCTAGAGCGATCGATAACCTCGTGTAAGATCACTGGTGGCAAAACGCAACACTGTTGTGCTCGCCATAATTGTAGCGTTTTTTTTTCAGGCCCGGATACCTTAACGCTGACGAAAGCATGTTGCTTAATGGTTTTAATTTTCCCAAATATATCCCAATCGTTCGGATGGTAAATAGGCCGAGGTACTCGTTGGTTTAATAGCAAACTACGGACTCCCATCTTCATTAGCCATGCCGGTACCTGCATTTTAAACAGACAAGAAGGCGATATCGCAGACAAAATGTCTTATTTTCATATCATCGACTCATGCGCAGGGGCTTTCCTGAGTCAGTGTGACCGAGACTAGGAAACTGGTGTAAACCAAGAAGTAATATCCAAGCCACATACGCACACACCCGGGATCGAATCCACGACAATAATTCCGACGTGACCGACCAGATAGACCTAAAGATCACAATCCCACCGAAGTATGACGGGCGGATGCGGTCACAATGGGTCATTTATGTGACTTACTAATTCCATTTATATGACTTACTAATTCCATTTATAAAGCTTTCTAATTAATTATTTACTTAGGCACGTGCAAACGCTGAAACCCCTCGAAGCGTGTGACTGAATTGAATATTATTTTCATAGCTTGATAAATGATTTATAAAGTATTGTAAATAATATGGTAGCTATATAAATCTATTTTCTAAGTCTTATAAATGAATTATCTAACGAACTAAATATTCGGGAAAGTTCGTACATCTGCCCGGAAATTCCCGAGGATGCTTCGGCCAGCCAATCACAGGTCGTCTTACTCAATGGTAAGCCCGGCAAACTCGCAAGAAATTGTGAAAAGAACTACCCCGGTCGGTGGGTGGAGTGGGAGCGGTGACCTTAGCAAAGTAAATTGACGCTAGGATAACTAAAACATGCATAAAACTTATTCTCGTCATTTTATGTTTACAATAGCCGCCATGAAAGGTAAAACACCGCTATATGTAACGAGTGATTTCATTGGCCAATTGGCCGACTCAACGAAGGAGTACGGAGATTGCCGATTATTTTCTAAGTTATATAAATGGATTTATAAGACTTGATAAATAATTACGTAGTTTCATAATTATTTATCAAACTATGAAAATAATATTCAATTCAGTCACCCATTTCGATGGGGTTCAGCGTCCACACGTGCCTAAGTAAGACATTAATTATAAAGCTTTATAAATGGAATTAGTAAGTCATATAAATGGCCCATTATGACCGTATCCGCCCGTCATACCGAAGGGGTGGATGTGAACACATGGGTACAATTGTGGTTTCTTATCCATGCTGTAGGTATCGTTTCTCAAAACATTACACCGTGACCCGAGGACCACCAATCCATAGATCATTCATCATGTTTTATTTTTGCATTTCAGCATCAGAGTTATCCAGAAGGCAATAGGCAAAGGAAACTTCCATGCTAAACAAGAAAGTCAAAAATAAAAATAGAATTCATAAAACATTTCGCGTAATTAAAATTTACAGTAATAAACCATTTATCTTTATCTTATATGTTTTCATATTCCTATCCTTTAACGATAAATATGATACTCGTGAACACTAACAATCTTACCTACAAATCATATAAAATTCATATTTTAATCATGAAATGAAGATATCAAGATAACATTTAGCTGTGTATTAGCTAAAATAGATGAATATAGATACTTATAGTGACAGTAATTTGATTACAGAAATCTTCAAAGTCCACCGAACTCGCTTCCAATAATTTAATCATTCAAGTAAAAAATATCCCTTAAGATGCCAATGAAAAAATCTGTCTATGGACGAGAAAGAAAAATAGCTCAATATATCCAACTAAAAGATCGGGTATTATTTCTTGATACATGACTTGCTTTTTTATTAAATCGTGTTATGCTTACGTCACATTGTCGACTCTCTTTGATGTGTAGGTATTGTCGGTAACATCAAAGGCAAGACTTATACCACGCGAAAGGGTTTTAATATGTTAAGTGATTAGCAAATCTTTAATGTCTTTGGTTAATTACTAATGATATTTAAGGATTTTATATAAATATAAATGATACATTACTCACACATCTTTAGCAAATAAAGATGAAATATTGAAATGTGAAAAAATAATAAAGGTTTAAAGTGTCGTTAAATCTGTACCGATAGGCTAAATGTATGGAAGCCTAAAGGTACCCCCCGCTTCTTTTAGCATAATGGTAACTCAGGTTTACAGGTATTAGGTAAGAGATAAATCTACTTGGTGCAGGTAGATTAAAAATTGAAACATTAATCCACATGACAGGCCTAAAATCAATCCCGTAGACCATTGGGTGGCCACGATTTAAATGGGTCTGGTCACCCGTGAGATTTTATTTTTTTTAAACTATAAAATGGATAATTGAGGCTAAATCTAGGTTGTCAAGTAGCATTACTACGTTAATAAACGATCAACGCTACATTTTCTATAGCTTCACCTGCAATAAAGTTAATTTTATGAACATTTCATTTTTTGGAATTATCATAAACTAAATCTTACATAATGCATCTTTAACGCGAAGAAAATGAAATCCGGCTGAACTGTTCTGTTCAGAATAGGCTCATGAAGACAGGCATATGCCATATCCCGAAGAAAACCCACGAGATTGAGTAAGCGATCCGACTCCTTGTCACATTCAAGCGGGGAATCGAAATGACAGACCTTGTGATATATCTCGGATCATTTCTTTTACCCACACAGCTAATCCAAGAAACAAGCAACCACTATGCTCGGCACACTTTGGAAGTAGATTTTGACCTTGTACAGTCGAAGTGTAAAGATCATGATGGTAAAGGACAGCTTACAATACACACGCCCTTTCTGCCTGAGCTTGGTAAAGATTTATCTGGACTCTGATGCTCATGCGAGGGGTAGTATGGGGCGGGTGATTATAAAGTTAACGCAAATCGTTTCTAATAACACGATGACATGATACTAATAATATATCCATTTATATATCGCCAAAGCCACAAATCGTGCTCATAGCGCATATATTTTCGCTTTGACACATTATAATAAAACGATGTATTTTTTGTAAGTTTGCTGTCAATGTTGATATTTTAAGCCCTATCGACTTTTATTATGTAATATAATTCAAAACACTCGTGTCGTGTAAGACGTTTCAAAGAACTCTTTTAATTATAGACCAAACATAAATGTTAACGTTTTTCTGCTTCAAGAGCGGACACAGGATGTCTCGATTAATGACATTTTAATATTTAACATGGAAGACATATTGTCAAAGAGTGTAGAGTATAAATAAGACGTCTCGATTAGTTAACACGATTATTGTCAAAGATAAAATTAGTTCCAATACAATAAGTCTTTAAGTGTCCACAACAAATAGTGTGTCACATCAATAATAATAATAATAATAATAGTCTATGTAGAATGCGCTGTTTCCATACCTAAGCATGGTGAAAGCGCAGTCCAAAAAGTGAGTGACATGATGAATATACTTTTTGCGAAAAAAAATATGTTTTGACATGATGAATATAACTTTTGCGAAAAAAATATGTTTTGAGTCTAGTTCTAAATACCTCCACAGATGGTAAGTTTTTATTTTCGGATTTAGTGTTCCTGGTGGTGAGTACGGTTCCAGTAGGTCCGATAGATAATTTGGAGCACTTCCATTCATGCAGCGAAAAGTAAAGCTCACCATTTTAAACTAACTTTATCCCGAAGTGTGCTGGTAGACATTGTAGTTCTTTATGTGTCCTTATTCTGTGGCTAAAGCGAGAAGTGAGTGACACTATTCTTGCTGCAGTGTGTTGGATACGCTGAAGACGAGCCAAGATAGTAGTCTGTTACCGTTGTCTATTCTGATGAAGATAACTAATAGATCCAATATAATTAATTTGAGACTCCATTGATAATACAGAATCAAATGTCACTCTTGGGTTTCTAGCCCTTCTAGAAAATGGAATGGAAGAATTCCCAACAGTTATGTCTTGATTACCAGAACTGCCCCTTCTTGACTTTGGATCTAGGAGAGTTTGAGTTTGTTGCATGTCAGCCAATGTTTTATTTCAACAGTTGGAGATCTAGGACTGTACTGAAATGGCTGAATCAGGGGTTGGGTCAAATAAGTTCATGTCTTGTAAGTCGTCCGCGTAAAAGTGTCCAAGAAACCCAAAATCATCAATTATCCTTCCAAGATCTCTGGTGTATAAAGTAAATAAACGCGGAACAAATACCGGGAGAAGATGACCCACACTTTCTTCTCACGACAACGATTTTATAAGTGTGATTTAAATGGACTTTTCAATATACAAGGACTT